>OU342533.1:3125000-3750000 GCA_910589475.2 Bembecia ichneumoniformis | reverse complement strand
TATATTGACTTATTAGTGTGCATAATTGAAACAGATATTAAATAGAATACAAATGAGAAGTATAACTATACAGCATGTTTAAAAAAGAAAGTATAATTCGGTAGATATATGAGTAAACTGCCAGAAATAATTTAAGGAACATTTCAGGTTAAAATTAATTATTAACTTACAATCAAAAAATATAAATATCCCATCCCACCTACCTATTCTTTTCTCTTGATAAATTGACAACTCATTTTCAGTATTTTTTATTTATTTATTTTAAGCACAATAACAATGAACATACAGTATAACACGAAAATAACAATAACAACAAATGAACAATGTCAAGTATGTAGGTACATCAATTAAAATGTTGCTCAGCATTTACATACAATAAGAAGAATACAACATTAATTATTATTATTAAATTCATCAATGTTATTATTTCATGAATGTATAAGAATGCAGTTTTAATATATCAATAAATTAGTAATAATATTGCATTTTATTAACAATATGATATCGTTGGGAAATATCATCACAATATATGTTGGACCTATGGACAAAATCCATTGGATGATCTGATGTCTCGCTTTGCAAATAAAAGACTTGTACGAGTAACTGCGGTGGTTATATAGCTTTTACATACTATAAAGACGTACAGATTGGGGAAACCGCAGTTGAAAGCTTTCGATTTGTTTATTACTTCTCATAAAGTGAAAAACAAAATGAGTTAAGTTAATACCTAGCCTAATCTTGTAAACTAATGTATAGAATGTAAACAAATAAATCCTTCGGCTAATCAATCAAATGAAATACTAAACTTTTTAGTATATATCATTCTAGTTATACAAACGCATAACTAGAATGATATAATACTTAATAAAAAGTTTTGTTATTTATATTTAATCGTTTTATATTTAATTTGGGAACTATTGGTTATTTCTGTCCATTTCATGCATTTTATGGGCATTCCCTCTTTTAATTCAGTTAGTAAAAATGGCAAAAACAATTTGGCCTACTTAAATGTTAAATCAGTAGGTGCACCATTAGTATATATATTTATAAAAACATAACAAAATATGGCTTAGTTTTGCTTAAGTAAGTATTCAATTTATTTTTAGTTATAATGTCAGAAGTGGCAAGAGACATTTCTTTTCGCCGTCATGAAATGGGCGGCCCGTTTGGCGTCAGGAACCAGCCCTTTACAGAAGATCACCGTGATATAATAGCATATGTGATTTTGTGTTTCGATTATTGAGTAAGGGATGTCAGAGTCAGAGCCCATTGCCCATTTTGCTATCCCTTCCTAATCCCTTATCCTTTACCACGCTAAGACCATAAGCACACTTGCAGCACCTGTGGCGTTGTTTATGTAGCCACCTTCCAACTAAAAAACCTACCAGCCTACCATTACATATGTTACAGCCAAAGTAATAAATCCGGATATTATATATATTATCTAGCCATTATTTATATGTCTACTCAATATAGATAAAGTGATATTTGACACAGAATTAATCACATTAACTAGCAATTTTATATAATATCTTCGAAGACTTGGATAATGTAATAAAACAAGTAGGTATAGGTAAAGATTATAAAATTAGATTTCAATTTGCCTTAAGTATGCATAACTATATGTGTAGCAATATTATTTAACTTTAATTTATAAAGTAAATTTTAAGCTCACTAGCCATAAAACAAAATAAAAAAAAACACAGAGATCAATTTGGTACACAGAGTATTTGGTATCACTCTTTAAAGACTAGAATAATAAAATATTTAAAATGAACTGACATGAATTAACTGGGTCATAATTTATTATTTATTCTTATAAGTAAGGCTCTTGTGACATTTTGAGTTACACATGAGGTTTGACTTTTTACATTTACACCTATTAGAAACGCATTCTCCAGTACAGTTGCAATGCTGAAATCCTTGGCCGCCAAGATGTGACTCGCTTTTTTTACACATTCTCTGATGGTAACTTCATGTTGGGGAACGATGTGTCTATTAGATCAACTTGGCACCTTGAATTAAGACCGTTGCTGATAATCGGTTTTACATCTAAACCTTTTTTTGGCAAACTTTTTTGGACCGTATCTAACTGGCAACCTGTTAGACCGTATATAAATACTTTGGCTAGCTTTGACCAGCTATTATAAATAATATCCAGATAAAGTGATTAATTTATCACATTTTCTAGTCAATTTTGCTATTATATATAATGACCAGTCATTATGTATAATAGCTATTTAATCACTATGACTGTAACATATATATAAAAAAGTCAATCACAGTAAACTTTTACAAAAGTTTTTTGTTTAAAAATTAAAATCTGAATCTTGTGCATTGTACAAGTTTTAATCTATTTACTGAATAAGATTAATGTTTACTAATAAGATTACTTATTTACTGAATTCAACAGATTAACTAAGTCTTAGATATACCTACTATGATTTCTCAACGGTCAATATTGCATAAATATCTAAATATGGCACAGACAAAGCTGTTCGGTTTATCAGATTGCAAGGACTAATCGTATCGGTACCTATATAGTTTCCTGTCCTTTAAAAAGCAATTCAATATGTCATGTATTATCAATTGATTGGTAGGATTATGTATTTGCAGCAATACCTAAATTACATGGTTGCTTATCAGTAACTCGCGGGTTTCCTTACAGAGCAGTCCCTAAGATGAAGTCATGTATTTCTACTTAATTGCATTCTATCTTTTCGGATTAGTGCTTCCGCAAGAGTTATTGGGCGTTTCTTACTCCTTTGATACGAATTTCGATAAGACGTTAAACAGAAAAGGATGTGGCAATCAAACAGAATGGCATTTAATAAACTACCAAAAATCTGGAGTTCGATCACCGCACGAAGAAAGTTTTACAGCAGTTCGAGCCGTGAACAATAGTTGTGTTTCTTCGTTCCCAATACATTTGTTTCCAGACAGTGTTTTAGAACTAACTGTGTATGTACGAACTATTTCAAAACATAGTGGCATTACTGTAGTTATATTTGATGACGTTAATAACGTTACTCTTTTAAGTTATGTGTATGGAAGATCTAAGAAAGAATACGTACCGGATTGGTGCATTTTGAGTATACCTATTGCGAACGAAACTATTGGATATGTGAGTATTTGATTAAATTTTACTGTTGGTAATTGTATAAAATAAAGATAAAAGTCTTTTTTTTTTCTGTTAACCGACAGCAGAATGTCTACCAACGTAGGTATTTGGTTGATGCTCAAGAACGGGTAACGCTCAAGAACACGAGCAAAACCAGAACTAAGAATTGCGTTGTTCTAGGTAAAAAGTACGCTGAGAATAACATGGCAAAGATTTATATTTTTCGTAAATATGCTAGAGAAAATTAACCATGGGTGTCATTGAAACCAAAAGATCATTAATAAGCAATCTATAAGATTGTAAATAAGATTATATTATTGATAGCATAAGAGTAATTAATTTAACAATGTAAAGAAATGTGTATAATATAAAGATTTTATATGTGTATTTTTAAACTGAGAATATGAAATTGAATTTTTTACCATATCCACTTAAGGGCTTCACTGAGGCAAATGACATTTACTATAGAACTCGCTGGCGGCGGATCCAATTCAACAGGCCTAGAAATGGTTTTTTTTTGTTTTTACCATTAGAACATTACACAAAAAAATTTTTTTTATCAATACAATTTTTTTATCTAATATTAACTTATTAATAGGTACAGGATTCATATGCGTGCAATAAGCCGTTTTAGAGAGAATTTTCAATAAAAGTCAAATTCTTCTTGTTTTCTAACTTTTTTTTGTGGAGTTTCTATTACTTTAACGAAAATTCTAATCAATACAATTGGTTCTTCACATGTTTAAGTATAATATATATTTTTTTCAAAGCAATTGTCTTGTCTATTTCTTGTAACATTTTCATTAAACAATGGATATTTTTAGTATTTAGGGTTTGTCTACCCCTTAATATTCAACTTAATGCATTATGCCTGAAAGCAACAGCAATTATGGCTTAAAGAACAATTTTCTTTTTCAGATTCAATTATTGGGAGTTAGTTTACTCAGCGAAGTAATACTAATAGACTCCTTTGATTATGTGCCTGATGTTACTAAAATTAAATATAAAACCCCAGAACCAGTTGTATCACATACTGAAGATATTGGCAGTGATGAATCAAGCGAATCTAGCGAATTGAATAGATTGAACGTTGATTTTCGTTTGATGATCGACGAAAATGATGAAGGTTCGGGAGATTTTTCTTCTGAACCAGATATATCCAGATCACAAGAGGAGACAGAAGAAGAAGAAGAAGAAGAAGAAGAAGAAGAATCTTTACCGGTGGTAGACGCTAATAATGGATTTTGGAATGCCATGACAATTACTCTAGTGTCAGTGGGTGCGTTAACTGTAATAGGTGTTACAGCTGTTGGAGCTTACTACTTCGGAGTGAACAGGACTACTTCACGATTTGATCGTATGCAACAAGAGATAGAAGAAATTGATGAACCAGCACGAAGCATTCCTCGAGTTAGAAGTGCTTTCTCAGCATCTCCTTCTATGATTTAAATTTAGTATATTAAAGTGAACACAGAATATTCTTAATTTAAAATTGTGTGCAGTTACTAAATGGGACATAAATATTTTATATGAACACGAATTCGTATAGCACACAACGTCTCCGCAAATTTTAATAATAATAATAATTTTATTTACATGAGAATATGAAAAGAAATATAAGTAGTTACATGCAAATCTGTCGTAATTACGACCTACAATTTTTTTATCTTTGTATGTACCTATATAAATGTTAATTACACCATTTCGTGCTTGCCCTTGTGTCATTATACAAAAAACTAAATAATAATAAGGGAGAAAAGGCACATTATATTGAGTTTTGTCTCCACCAGAAGTATCCGATTCGAATTCGTTAAAACTTGTTAGATAAAATTAATTTATATCAGTTTATGTAACCTTGGGGACATTACTGTAAATAGATTTACTTGAAGAGAGAATCTAGCATTGCAACAAAGAATTAACAAACATTCATTAGTTTCACGTCACGCCATAATATTATGGAATGATTTATAAATTAATAGTTTATTTGCTTAAAATTGGAGCCACTTGTTTAACCAAGACGGTGAAATTAGTTGAAAACTTTTGTCTGAAGGGTAAAGTGATACTCGTATTTCTTTAGAATGTCGTCATTGATGTTCTACAGAAGTGCTTCCGTCCATTAACTATTATAATAAGTATAAAACATAATGGTAAACATCATTATGAAACTTTTGCTGCTGATCGCTATGGACTACTAGTTGCAGTACCACTATTGTACATTTTTAACGATTTTTAGACAATCTTTAGACTGTTCTGAATTCTGATGTTTCCCGATGCACGGCTGCCAATCAAGAACCTTCCTTCCGCAATTATGTACGTGGGTACTGACTGTAGGAGTTTTGAATTTAATTTCGTAAGCCTAATCAAAAAGATTTTTTTTTCTAATCCATAAAAATTGACAAATTCTAAACAGTGAATATGTACATTAGAATGAAAGAAATATGATTAAAAATTAAGCAAAACCTATTGCTCGAATTTTGTAGTTTTATTGTAAACATTAGAACTGAATTAATTCTAATTATGCTCGTCACCAATAAAAATATTCATTTAACTTTTAAAATACTATTTTTTTTATATGCATAATAGGCATTACAATGAAACCTGTGAATGAAACTCATTGTATTTATATATGTTAACGGAAAAGTATGTAATCTGTCATTGTATAGAATTCCTAGGGAATGTGTACAATTCCTAAAATAGTAGGAAATGTATGATATATTTTTTTAAGATGCACTTTTCCTAGGAAATCTATATACTTTTGTTAAATAACAATATTACACTCGGGATATCGTCAGTGGGTACAGAGGGGTGGGATTGTCAGTGGGTACGATTCATCGCCAAGCGCCATTTACAGAATGTGTTACAAGACTTATTTATACTGGAAATAAGTTAGATTCTTGAATATTTATAAAATTAAATGCGAGCGGAGCGAGCACACTGGGAAAAAATACTGTCGAAATGTGTGTATTGTTTTTTTGAAACATTATTTTACTGCTAATTAAGCTCGGAATTGTATACATTTCCTAGGTTTCATACATTTCCGGTAACATATAACTTATACTAATTATATATTACTCTATATATAACATACAGCAACATAAAAGAATTTATCTATAATTTGAGCAAATTTAAGTATAGGTACTTTTTATTATCACTTGAAATTCTGATAACTCTGATAAGTTATAATCTTGCATCTTGTAGGTGCTTATAATTCATTAAATATGGTTTATTGCATTTTTATATATCTATTACGTGTTTCGTTTCATTGAATTCTTAAGAAATGAAGTCATTTTTGATATAATAATTTCACTATTGTAATTATTTTAATTTCTGATACACTATTTCTAAGACGGGTTTCAATATTAACTCATTAAGAACTGAGGGGGCCTTCTATATAGTAGCAAATAATATGCATGGAAATTAATTGTTATTGTTCGCAATGACCCTTGGCTCTTGATGTTTTTTCCGAATAATTTATAAAATTATATAAAAAATATTTTATAGTGTTTGAGGATCTTTGCACTTTTAAGAAAATAAATAAAATGTCAAATCTTTTTCTGGTGGAAGTCTGATTTTCCGGAACACTTTTACATTTAAAAAAAACGTAACTGTGATCCGAGTGGCCCTTTATGTTGAATCATCCATAACCAACGGTTCGACCAAAACAAAAACGACCTCCACACCAGAACGGTCACAACGAGGTCGTCACAGTGCTCTTTTTTAGGAGGTCGCCGACAGACGTGGGTGCACCTGACCGCCATTTTGTTTTCTCGTAGCCCTTGACAAAACGGTATTACCCTTTTTAGATGCGTCATTTGTACAACAATAATTCATAAGACCTTGACATCGATATGTGATACGAAAGTCTGTATTTGCAAATAATCGCATGCAAATCGGTCGAACCTGTCGGGGAAATACCTACTCGTAGGTAGAAGTATTTTTGATTTACACTGCATTTGGTGTTTGCATATATCGAATTAAATGTTTTATATCCCTCCATTTGCCATGATAGCCAATGATTATGACATATATAATTGAAAAAATAATATTTACCTATGGGTAGAAATACCTATGGACGAACAAGTGCAGCGGCAAAGTGGACAGACGACCAGATAAGGGCCGCATATCGACGTTGGATCCAGGCTGCTTGTAACCAGTCCTTTTGGAAAATTATGGGGTTTTCCTATGTCCAGCAGTAGACGTCCTACGCCTGAGATTATGATAATGTTAGAGAAATATGTTTAGAGTAGGTACCTTAGTAAGAGAAAATTTGTTGAAATTATCTATAAGTAACAATAACATTATACAGAAAAAAAATACCCATTAACTCAGAAAATATATGTAATTTGGTTGAGTTTAAATTCAATAGTTCTGATACAAGTAATTGATATTAATAATAATTTTTCTTTAACACATTTGAGAGAAAAATAGAATACCTACTTACTCGTATCTGTACAAATTTTTGGCAAATTCAATAGTGAATGTAATTTGATTCTCGCTATTAAAGTTTCTCACTAATCAGTTCATCATCATCATGATCTCAAGAAGTCCACTGGTAGATGGATATGTATAATGTATATGTATAACATATATACATATGTATAACATTTTTTTCGTTTACATCGATTGAAAATTAAATTACAAATTTAACAAACTATAGCTAAAGTAGGTGTAGATTGAAATATGAATTCTCAATTACAAACTGAAGGACAACTTTTTATATGTGACGTACAATTTGTTTTTTATGATCAAATAGTTTTTTTTTTCTTTACGAATTACAGTGAAGTATTAAACTACAATGACATTTGGTAAAATTCACAAGCAATAGAGCGCAAGTTTAACATAATTTTTCTATTCTTTTTTTTTTATGTCAGGTCGGCAGACAGGCTGACGGTCCACTTGATGGTAGGTGGCTACCGTCGCCTATAACACAAGCAACGCCAAAGCTGCTGCAAGTGCGCTGCCAACTGCAGTAGGATTAAGGATAGGGGATTAGGAGTGGATAGGGAAATGGGCCCTGGCATCCCTCACTCACTCACCGAAACACAACAGCACACGTGCTGTTATTTCACGGTGGTCTTCTGTAAGGGGGTGGTTACTGCCGCCAGACGGGCTGCCCAAATGATTGCGAAACGCAGTGTGCCCTGTCACTACTTTCCAAATCCAGACCAGAGTCAAATTTGAAAAGTTGATTTTTCAAAGTTGACCCTGCCGGGAATCGAACCCGGGAACCCTAGAACAGAGCGTTAAGGCACGCACCCTAACCACTCATCCAACAGGCTCAAACTTTTCATAAACAGGCGCATTTTCACTCAATATCGATTTTTGTATGTAATGAATATTACATAGTTATTTAACCGGATGATGAATTCGTTCCATTTTTGCATTGTGATGAAAGTTATAAAAATTATTACTTAGGGAAAAAAAATTTTGTGTCACATAATATCACTGTGCAAAAATATTTGTAAAAACTTAATTTTTTTCTTAAAGCAAATTACTATTTACGTTTGTGTAGTAATCCTATATAATCCTATATAACAAGAAAAAATCAGTAGTAAGGGATCTAGGCGTTCTATTCGATGATAAATTAACTTTCCGTGACCATTATGATAGTATAATCAGTAGAAGTACTCAAATATTGGGTTTTTTAACTAGAACTACTAAAGATTTTAAGAACCCTAAAAAAATTTTATACTTATACAATACGTTAGTCCGCAGTATTCTTGAACATAATTCTTGAGTTTGGTCCCCTTATTACGCGATTCATTGTGATCGTATAGAAAAAGTGCAGAGAAAGTTTTTGAACATACTTAGTTACAGATACGGTTTTAACCGTAGCATTCCTTCGTATCGAAATAGGCTTACAAAATTCAATATGGTAACACTCGAGGACCGCCGTAATTATTATAATCTCGTGTGTCTTTCAAAATAATTCATGCCTATCTTATCTTCTATCGCTTATTAATTTTAAAATAAAATCTAGAACCCGAAATCCTTTTATTAATACCTTTGCCTTACATAAGTACACATTAATAATACCTCATTTTATAACCCCCTCGTCAGGATGTGTCGACAGTACAACGATCTCCTCCCTAAGCACAGCAGTAAAGTGGATATATTCGTAAATAGCTTAAATAAATTCAAAAAGAACATCATGGCCATAGTAACTGCGCATGACGTTGCAGCGCAATAGCGTGTCATTAGAAAAATAAGATTTTGTGTTTTAATTAATCTTCCTTCATAATATTTCATTGCACTATGTATATTGCAATACATTTATTTTATTGTAGCCTTGTAGAGACGTGCTTTCATCTTAAAGTAACTTTTTATAAAATACAGCTAAGCTTGTCTTTGGATGAAAGCGCGTCTCTCTTCTGTTATTTCAACTGTAACACTGTTTCATTTGGACGTGCTGTGTGCACATGTTTTGGGTTGCTGTACATCTTAATGAATAATTCTTTTTACAATTAATCTTCAACGACAGCATCCTGTTCTGTGTACCTCATAAATAAATAAATAAATAAATAAATAAATCGGTCTTTCGTAGTATGCTATCTTAAAATTTACCCACTTCTTTAACTAATAGATGCCTAATATAGAATTAGTCAAAATAGAATATGTTACCGTTGAGAGTGGGACTCTTGAAGTTGTGCAAGATTGGCACAAAGGATTCAATTAGGCAGTAACAACTTTAACAAAGAACAAACAAAAATCCAGCTGGATTAGACTGCTTCAGACAGAGTGTGACAAAAATCAGTATGTCCTGCTAGTTATGACGTATGGTGCATAAACGTGGCCTCTCACAGCAGTACTGGTCCACAAGTTCAAAGTCACTCAGCAAGCTATGGAGCGGGCTGTGCTCGGAGTTTCTTTGATGGATGGGATCAAAAAATGTGAAATTAGATATAGCCGAAAGAATCAGCAAGCTAAAGCAGCAATATGCAGGCCACATCTGTCGCAGAGCGGATAACTGGTGGGGTAGACCAGTTCTCGAATGGAGGCCACGAGTTGGAAAGAGCAGCGTGGGACACCCTGCGGCCAGGTGAACAGCTGACCCGAAAGGCTTCGCAGGAAGTTTCTGAAAGCAAAAGAAAAGACCGTGCGCGGTGGCGAGACTTGAGAGAGGCCGACATCCAGCAGTGATACGGGCTGATGATAATGATGATGATAGAAACCTTAAGTTTCATGCAGATCTATAGAGCCTCCCTTGTATTAATTTTTTCTTATTTTCATTATCCCAAGTCAAAGGTCTATAATGAATTTCATAGCGTTTATTACAAAATATACATATTTTTTTGGTAAATTATCATTATTAAGATAATTTTAATGTTACGTGCGGGGTGGGTTAAAATTTGTAAGGGCGAAACAAACGATTTATTTTCGCAAACAAAGATGACTTCCAAAATCACTAAACTTGTCCGATAAAACCGTTAAACTTGCCAAAAGTCGTCAATGATTCCCTTAACGTGTCGCCGATTCACTGTCGTAGATAACTTCGCAAAAGCTCCGAAGAGTCGCTTTCGTATTGGTTAATTCACCACTAACAATTCTCGCCCGTCTGCTCTCTTATTTATTCTTGGCGCCAAACGCCTCGAGTTTTCTAGAAAATCTAAACGAGATCGTAAACAAGCCATTGAAAGTTCGGGAATGCTATTTCAGTTGAAATGTAAACTCTATGTTGTAAACTTAAGAACCAATTTCCTTTGACACTAGTCGGGAAGGGGCGTGGCTACCATCGATAGGGTTCGAGACTTTCGGTCGGCGCGAACGCTTTTTCCAGAACGTTCCATAGTCGTAACAGTAATTTACATTTACGTTCACAATATTTTATTAAAATAACTAATTGCTATTTAACATTATTAGGCTCTGTACTAAACTATATTTTAAAGACTTGAGATTGAATAATACGCATCCCCTATTTTTATTTTGACAGTATTTACCAAATACCAAAACCCAAAAAGAATATAAAATCTAAAATAAAACAAATACCTCGTTATGGTTGGTTAGATATTGTAGGCAGGAATGTTGGGAGTGTATGAATGTATACCTAACACACTAAAGAATTACAGTGAGATAATATATCAATTCGCTTCAGTTTATGACTTGTATTGGTTTGTGTTATTTGAATTCCATCACTGTTATCGCTTAAAAGAGCAATGACTGGGTCAAAGCCTTCCTCCGGTCATTATTACATAAGCTATTACTTGTCACGAACGCGACAATTTTATTCTTTGTATGACGTTAGTACCCACCATAAAAAGTGTAGTCGAACACTGTGGTGATGTTTTTCGAATACAAGGAACGCAGAGTACTATTTATTGCGCTTTGATATAACATACTTATTTTAAATCCTAATATTATAAATGCGAAATTGAGTTGTTTGTTACAATTTCACGCCTTAACTACTCAACCGATCGTCATTAAATCATCACCGAATACAGAAAAGGACATAGTGTATATGTTACAGTTAAAACCAGTTTTTAGATAGAACGCGTTTTCCCTAGTTAGAACTAGTTTTTAGTAAGTGCCTTTGTTAAAACTAGAATTAACTAATACTCAAAATTTAATATCAGTTAAAACTAGTTCTTACTAGACAAAACGCGTTTAAGGTAATTAATATTTGTGGAATACGAAGATGTTCCGAATACTTACTAATTTACCTTTGAGAACTGTTGCTAAGGAAGCAACCATAGGAACAGGCCAAGGATTTATGCGCTGCGTATGCAAGAAAGTATGTATGTCAAAAAGGTGTCTCTGCAAGAAAAATGGTTACCTTTGTAACTCAAAATGCCACTATTGTTTGTCTTGCAATAACAAGTAGATCCTGATCCTTTTTTAATTTTAAGGTTTTTGATTACTTTTTATTGTATGTTATGTTAACCAATGTTTCTTTTTAAATTTTATGGTTGTGTTCAGTTGACTTGTTTGATTATTTTTTTTTACTTTTAATTAATATTGTCACCTTGGCAACTGCTTTAAGTGGATATTCCCTAAAACTAAAATATTTCTTTAGTGTAAGATTATTATTTTACTAGGTACATGACTCTCTGTGTCCTAGATCTTTTAATAAATATTTTTTAACTATATATTGGTTTCAATCACAAATTAGTTTCTCTAGTGCTAGTTTTAACTAAAGCTCGGAGTGACAACTAGTTTTATCTGAAAATCAAATATATCAGTGGTAAATTCTAGTTTTCACTAGGTATTTCTAGTTTTAACAAAGGCATTTAGGAAAAACTAGTTCTAACTAGGGAAAACGCGTTCTATCTAAGAACTGGTTTTAACTGTAACATATACATTTCATTTAGGAAATGAGTACTGTTCCCGAGGGATCATCCAAAAATATAAAAAAATCAACGCCCGACGAAAGATTGAATAAATTATCTATACATATAATAAAATCGTAAACGAGCTCTGTACGTTAAATATTAAAAAAAAAAGAAAGAAAAAACAATTTGTACACGTTGTACTTATGTTACTGAGGTAAAAAAAAATAGTTTTATAATTTTTGTCTGTTTGTCTGTGCGTTTGTGCACGATGTTCTCAGAAACGACTTAACCGATTTAAATGCGTTTTTCACTTATGTATTGTAGCAAGTTCCCCGTAACTTTTAATGTTTGTTTCATTCCAATCGGTTTACAAACAAAAAAGTTACGCGTTAACTAGAACGAATACCACACGTACGCGTATGAAGTTGCGGGCTCAGTTAAGTTCAGTCAGCAAAAAATGCCTGATAAACATATATTAGTATATATGTTTATCAGGCATTTTTTTTTTCAACGCAGGCAAAAGGGGACACGGATAAAATCGCGTGCAAAAGCTAGTTAGTATAATAGTAAAATTAATGTCGTTGCCTCTTAAGTTTTCTTAGAAACTTCTTATTTAAACATAAATGAATACCTTTAATATGTTCAACAATTTATTTTCAGACGCTCAATATTAATAAACATTGTGTTTGCTACCTTGAGCCATAAAATAAAATAAAAATACCATCCCAGAAGGCGGCGCTTGAATGTGTGCATAAACAGCGTTAGCGTTAGCTCAAACCGGTTTATTCCAGTCCCGCCTCATTCAATTTGTAAATAGAGTTTGATGATCGGAATTAATTATTATGTAAATATTATGTATATGTTTTAGATTTTCTGTGTTTTAATGTTATTTTAGGGGTGTCAAGATGAATAAACATTTGAAAACCTTAATTTGTTTATTGTTTTAAAAACAATGGTCCAGTAAAATTGGTAGTGAAAAACCGCTTACAAGTCAAAGAAAGGAGGTGTTGTCGAAAAAAAAGCTGGTAAAGCCCTAGAAGACAATGACTATACTGTTAACTATATGACACGCCTCACGGGACTTTAGAATTGTCTACAGGGTAATTTTCTACAGCAAATATAAAATAATTAGACGAACGAGTACTGTGCCAACAAAAGAGACTTGATTCAAGACTGCATGACGTCATAACCCTGTCACTGCCCTGTCATAGGAAACAAAAGAATTACCCGAGTACGTGTAGTTCGAAGCGAGGGCACTAAATTAGCCTCTTATTTCTTGTTACAGACCATGATACATAGGTAAATTTATTATTTATAAAATATATACACGTACTTATATGAGACTATATCTATTGAAACCTCCTAATTTTTTAGGTATGTGTCTACTCTTTCACATGAACTTATTTTGATGAAATTTTGCACTACCTACACCTGGATGGCAAGAATGCCATCCAGGCTCCAATTGACAATTTATTTATTTATTTCATATCATTATAGGCCTACCCAAGATGATAGCACAGTTATCCTTGTCTAATTATAAAACAACTAGCTGAACACTGGCCTGTGGTAGCTCGTTTTTTTTCTATCCTTTGTAACTTCGGAATAAAATGTAGACAAACACACTCCTCTGTTAAAATGCAATACTGTGTAAAAATTTCAAGTTATTCCAGTGCCTAGTTTTCGAGTTTTGTGGACACAAACATATGGAAGCTAAATTTTTATATCTGTTATCTACATCATATAATAAAATCGTAAGCGAGCCGTGTCCGTACATTAAATATTAAAAAAAAAAAAACAATTTGTAGGTACACGTTGTACTTACGTTACCGCGGTCAAAAAAATAGTTTTTAGAATTTTTGTCTGTTTGTCTGTGCGTTTGTGCACGCTAATCTCAGAAACGGCTTAACCGATTTGAATGCAGTTTTCACTTATGTATTGTAGTTAAGCTTCTTGTAACATTTTAGTGCTTATTTCATTCCAATTGGTTTACAAACAAAAAAATTACGCGCTATACCAAATACCACGTATACGAAGTTGCGAGCTCAGCTAGTAGGTAATAAATACACACTCGTATCTATAACCTAAATATATTGATTAACCACTTGTATGCCGGAAGCCGAATTACCCTTGTCTGCCAGCGCTTAAAAATATCATTTCAAGTGCCATTTGCCATGATACATACAGGTTGTTCAAATTTCAACCGTTTTTACCGATTTAACTACTGACTCTGACTGACCTAATTGTTCTCCCAGAAGGAGTCATGGGGGTTCTATCATGATTTATTAATAACCGGCATACAAAGGGTTAATACAATATAACATGTCATATAAAATATGTAACCTTTGTGAATTCACTCACAAAGGTTACATACATATTTTATATGTAACCTTTATGAGCACAATAATCATACCAGAATAGGTACACGGGGTCGTAGGCAAATCTACTTAGTTGCAAATTTATTTTGTGGCACTGGTGATAGGCCTCCATCGGTGGTTTTCTGGTTACTGTGAATTAGTTTCCACATACCCATTCGACGTGCGTGCAAAAACCCATTTCCTTAACTAATCCTAAGTAAAGTCGATAGTGCACTTACAGAATGCAGATCCTATGGCGTAGCTTTTGTTAATAATAAGTTAACAGTCTGCTTGCCTGGATTTTTTACATAAAATATAAATATATGTGTAACTATGTCTCAAAATTTAATAATGCCTCGAAGCTCTCCTTCCTCCCGAAACTATCGGTCACCAATAGATTAAAAGGATCGTTTAAAGGAAAACACATATTTTATACTCATTTACACGCACAGACGTACACAAATGTACGATTACTAAACCACTTACGCCTCAGTTAACTTTGGCACAAGTCCAATAAACTAGACGGAGTCGCCATCAGAACAATAAATCGTCATTAACGGAAAAATAAAAAGCCGACTTCACAAATGTGTGTGTTATGGGCGCTTTTCACTGTTGCGGGTTCCGTCGTTCCGGAAATTCGCCTTTTGTTCCTATCGAGATCGATATCTGTGATATAAAGAGAGCTATAGTAACAAAATGGCCTGTAAAATTTTAAATGGTATTTATCAAGAAGACATAGAGGAATACTGAAACAATAAAAAATTCAGCCAGCATGTTTGGAACCCTGTAAAGTGCCCAAGCTAGATATCATATATAATTTGTAATTAATTTCTGTAAATAAGCTAAATATCATATATCCTATCATATAATTCCTAGTAACGTATTTTATTTCCTCACTTAGAATTCAAGTGTTCTGAATAAGGTCATTTTCAAAATAGACCAATATATCAAGTATATTTTGTTACTCTATTAGTATATTCTGAACAAAAAAAAATTTAAAAAAAATTATATTAAAGATATTATTTAATATTAAATTATATTAAGATTTTTAAATATTACTAAAATATTAATATTAAATTATATTAAGATTTTTAAATATTACTAAAATATTATATTATATTAAAGAAAAGAAAAAAGTCCAGTTTGCATTAATTTGTATTTCGTTCAATCTAGTTTGTTCCTAATAAAATATAATCCTATAAATTCGAACAGAATTAAATCGGAAGTGTATTTTTTATGTGGATAGCCAAGCTCGGCTCGTATAAGCATATAACTCGTTAAATGCATCCTCAGAATACACAACGAAACAGAGGGCACGTTCAATTACAATTGTTTTTTCCTCAGAATACAATGATACCTCATTAACCAAAACAATTTCTCATCTCCTAGAGATTTAAGAAATATTTATTTTCCGCGATACCCTAAAATGTAATAACGTCACATCTTATCTGGCATCACTTAATTAACGTTTAGGACATCAAACATCACGCAAATTACTTCGGCCATCTTTTTTCGTAACTACGAACAAAGGAAATTAGAGCCATCGGAAAACAAAGCGGAGAGTCCAGCCGCAAAATAACGACTCTACCGTAGTTACTATGAGAATGTACAAAATACTCTTGCAAAATTATTTTGGAAATTATTCGTTCATGTTGTTAGAAATTACTTCACGTACATGTCTGCAGACAGGCTGATGCTTTGACCGTGATAGTAGGTTGCAAGTGAGCTCCAGATCTTGATAGGATAGGATGACGGTTAAAAAAAAGAGAGGTTAGGAGTTTGTGCTCTGCTGAATTCCTTACTCACTCATCAAAACGCAATAGCACACGCACCGTTATTAACAGTAGTTTTCTATAAAGGGTTGGTGATTACTGCTGTCATATGTGGTGCTCAGTTTTTGACTGCTGAACTCACTGTGCATCTTCCACTTCTAAAAATGCCTGAAGGTCGCCAGTTTTTTTTTAAAGTCATTAAACAGGCTTTCGGTCCACCTGATGATAAGTGCTACCGTCCCCAATCACACAAGCAACACCACAGGTGCTGTAGTGCGCTGCCGACCATATTAGGATTAAGGATAAGGGATTAGGATGGAATACGGATCTCTTATTCACTCGCCGAAACACGGAGGCGGTTGCTGCCGCTAAAAGGGCTTCTCAAATGACTGCAAAATCTTGTCTTATGCTCTTATGCTAAGCACATATTCTTCTTATGAGACATCGTTTGATTCATTCGTGCCTAGCCGCATCAGTCATATCACAGCATGAAGACAAAGCATTCAGCATTCGCACACATTTGTCGTAGACCCAATAAAGACGCATTCATTTAGTCATTTAGGGCTCCAAACAACATACCATTGTTATAACTGTTTACATCCGTGTATTTATCATTTTCGTCTAGATCCATTATTTGATCGATATATACCATTTATGTATTAATCAATTATACGGTCGGTCGTTTCCATCATTTTTTTGTATCAATCTTTTAGTCTAGTTTACCCTTGATTGATCTTAAGCTATTGATAGAACTAAAAAATCATCAAGACCTGATTAATCATGTTAAGGTTTAGTTGAACTAATGAAAGTTTAGCTTCAACTCTTCGAATGATTTCTCATCGTCAGTACATTCAAATTTCGAACTTATTGAGAATACAAATATGATTACATGTCTTTCTACCATTAACGTAATTATCTACTCTTATCTGAAATAAAAGCTTAATGATAATAATGTTCTCGTCTAGTAATTGTATGTATGGTTTCACACAGAGATAGGATTACATAGGTAATTTCAATTTTTAATTTAACAATTTAGCAATCTACTTTTATATATTGTATTTAGATAGGAATATTATTATTCGGATATATGTATATTAC
This sequence comes from Bembecia ichneumoniformis, assembly GCA_910589475.2. NCBI lineage: Eukaryota > Metazoa > Arthropoda > Insecta > Lepidoptera > Sesiidae > Bembecia > Bembecia ichneumoniformis. The sequence goes on along the minus strand of OU342533.1, from coordinate 3,732,389 downwards.
AATCAAAAATACATTCCATATTAGGACCGTGCGTTGTCCAAGAGACACGGGCCGAAGATGACGAGGATGATTGCGTTTAGAGAACAATAAACACCCGAGATTTGAAACAGATAGTACGGGCAATATTGCACAGTGAAATATAATTGGTAAAGCGAATGAAATTAAAAGTCCGAAGAAAGAAAGATTCCCCACGAACTCACCGAGATAATTGGTCGTGAAAGAACAAAAACAGGATGGAATAAATGTGCCGCCATCAAAACACTTCAACAGTTCTTAATTAAGCTTCCATTTAGAACGGTTTGTTTGTTAAACTTAGGAAATACGTTTTTAAAGGGCCTCAAGTGTATTTACATTTTTTTCATCTTTGCAGATCTTATAATTAATGAGCAAGTACAGGCGCGCATAATTTCGTAACAGCATTTCGTTGAGGCAAACGTTTAACATAATTAAGAGAAGCTTTTGTATTAAAATCAATTATGTAACAAAATATTTTGGTTGTCTGTATCTCATTTTTTTCTATTTTTTTAAGCATGTTGGTAACGAAAATTAACACAGTTTAAACTAACATTTAGTTAGAGTTTTGGAGAATTGTCTCAAGGATGCAAGCCAAATCGTTATCCAAACCAATCCATTCCAGTCGCAGGGATATGCATGTTTTATCCCTTCTGTACGGTGTGCTGTTTCACGCCAAGACTCCAACTTATCTCAAGGAGAAGTTCAAGTTTTTTGGTGTGCAGGCGGACATAAGACCTTGCCGTGCGCTTATATACCCTCGAATGCATTCTACACAAAACAAAATTCTATGAGGAGTCATTTACTGTACGTGCCATTAAACTTTGGAATGCACTGCCTTTGATCATTCAAAACAGCACTCAAGACACATTTTCTGTCAAACTGAAGACGACTATATTTGTTTAATTTTTATATGTAGGTTTATCTTCTAATATGATATTATATCTTATTAATTTGTGTTTGATTATATTCAATTTATGTACTAGTATTTAGTTATTAGAATGTAAGTTTATGATGACCTTACCATGACTTTTACCACCCACATTGTTTTATTTTTTCATATAATTTTCCTTACCCTAAGGTTGCCTGGAAGAAATCGTTATAAAGCGATAAGGCCGCATTTTATACTATTGCTTTTTGTTCCTATTTTTTTTTATATGCCGCCTTTTGTACTATTTACTTGTTGTTTCTTTCTTTTTTATCCTTTTTTATGTTTATAGTATAAATAAAGAGTTTTAAGCCTCGACTTGGCTCACGAGATTGTTGACATGTGGGCTGTTGCGTCCACTGAAATCATCCCAGTCGTTATATCCGTCAACGGTTTGATCCCAACCAGCCTCAATAGTAACCTGAAGCTGTTGGGGTTCCGTGGCGGTTCCCTCCCGGCCCAAATGCAGAAGGCGGTGCTGCTCGATACGGCCAGGATCGTGCGTCGGTTTCTGTCTTTGTCGCCCTGAACCCCGACTGACTATGCTTCTGTCGGGGGTAACACCGTCTCCCCCTCATTTTGGCTTTTGGAGGGGGAGACGAGAAGAGTTAGTTTGAATAATAATAATAATAATAATAATAATGAGCAGACCACTTGACGGCAATAATAATAGAATTGTGTTGTTGTTTCGGTGTGTGATAAGGGATGCCAGAGCCCGTTTCTCTCCTAATAGCTTTGTTTATATTAATAGATGACGGATAGCATCTACCTGCCTGCCTGCAAAGTAGACCGTCATCCTACTTGCCAAGACTTTTGCTGTTACAATAGCCGACCTTATTACAACACTAGACTATCGTGTGGCATATATTATGTATTTAGGCATACATTAGGCCATTTACTATTTATTTATTTACTAGTTAGTAATAGTTAAATTTACTAATAACTAGTAAATAAATAACATAGACTTTTTTAAGTGAGCGTCTCCATACTTCGGTCTTGCGCCCTTTGCATCCGTCAACTGAAGCCGCTCTCTCGAGGTCGTCGCTACAGTAAGCAGGTGTCCGGATCATGGGATGTTTCGACCGTATTTAGTGTCCCACTTCAACTAATTGATTCCTTTGGCTATGTAGTTCACCGAGGGCAAAAAGATTAAATATTATATATTACTAGCGACCCGCCCCCGGCTTCGCCCGGCGTGCAATTTTTATATACCCTAAAACATTCCCCGTTTATCCCTCTTTCCATTAGCGAAAACCGAATTAAAATCGGTCTACCCGTTCACGCGTGATGCCGTGACCAGGAGAAATAGGGATTCATTTTTATATATAAAGATTATAGAGAGGGCATTGGGAAAATTTTCCTACAAAAATATTGATCCTGGTCGCCGTAATCAGGATGACCATGGCGTAGCTAAATAGCTTGTAAAATTAGCAATCGACTGAGAGATTTTTTACCACATGGTTCTAAATTTCACATTACGGATTCTTTCGTCTTGTCCGATCTATACAGTTGAAAATCTTTGATCAAGTGACTTCTAATTTATGGACAAAATATAGTCTCAGTATTAGTTTATTAGGTAGTATTATATACCTACATTTCCACATACAGATAGTACATAGTAGGTTTCTGTTATTAATACTTATAAATTTACAAATAATAGAAAAACTTTATAAACAAAATCTCGTCTCTTTTCTCAGTCAATGTGTTTTAAAATATGCACGGTTTAATGTATATAAACGGTTTAATGCTTATTAAATAATAACAAACAGAATGTAAAGTAAAATATTTATTACAATTTTAAATATAAAATTTCCAATTACAAAAAGGGAAACGTATAAAATATTATACATTAATTCCAAGAAATATAATTGAAAGTATAATTTTTTGCTGGGAATTTGTTCAGGTATACAAAACAAACTTAACAGCAGTTAAAGTATTGATTTTCCTTTTATTTGCTTACTAAAAAAGTATCGCGGAGCGTTATTTTGTTAAAGAGCTGAGCCCCTATTCTCGGCGTGTTCAGTCCTGACACGGGCTATTTATATTTAGGCAGAAAAAAAATCTACACAATCTCTTATAAAAACGCAATTTTCTCGCTCTAATATGAGCGAAATTGTTTTCGCCTGCGACGATATTAACGCCCAAGATAAAGTCATCTCGACGCCCTAAAGTAATATATCACGGGTTACTCCGCAAACTTACAACTTTTTACTTTACGAAACTCTGTTAAAACGGTCTATACATTAAAATGTACTATTTATATTTTTTATACGCAATCATTTCTAGATAAACTATTTATTAAACTATCTACTGATATTATAAATGCGAAAGTCTGTGAGGATAGGATATATGGATGGATGTTTGTTACTCTTTCACTTAAAAACGAATTTTTTAACGTTTAACGAATTTAACGTTAACGAGAAATATTTAACGAAGACAAATGTTTTGTAGAAAACTTACATCGAATATGAATAAATTATTTATTATTATAGTAATCACCTTAGAGAATGAAGAAGACCGCCATGAAATAACATGTGTGATGTTGTGTTTCGAAAAGTCGGTAAGTATGTAAGGAACGCCAGAGCTCATTAACCTGTCCTTATCATTTATCACAAATACTTAAAAATTTTTACTATTAAAATTTAAAAAAAAGGCTTTCACTTCACTGCTAAATGCCTTGATAATATCGGACGCCAACTGTTTCCACCCATTTTTTATATTATGTCAAGGTCGGCAGACAGGCTGGCTGTCCACTTGATGGTAGGTGGCTACCGTCGCCTATAAGACAACCAACGCCACAGACGCTTCAAGTGCGCTGTCGACTACAGTAGGATTAAGGATAAGGGACAGGGAATAGTTAGGAAAATGGGCTCTGGCATCCCTTACTCACTCACCGAAACACAACAGCACACATACTCTGATATTTCATGGAGGTCTTCTGTAAGGGGGTGGTTACCGCCGCCAGACGGGCTGCCTACATGTCTGCGAAACGCAGTGTGCCCTGCCACTACTTTCCAGATCCAGATCAGAGCCAACTTTGAAAAGTTCATTTCCAAAGTTGACCCTGCCGGGAATCGAATCTGGGAACCCTAGAACAGAGCGTTAAGGTAAGCATTCTAACCACTCATGCAACGGGCTCGTCAAATGCTCTCCTCTCTCAGCTTTCCCCATATGGCGGTTATAACTGAAGTCTGTAAGGGCAGAAACCTGGTCTGTCTATCGCCTATCAGACCGGCCACAAGACCTTACTCATTTCTAAGAAATTCATATTTATTATTTCATATTTATATATTGCCTGTCTGTGTGTATTCTATAAGATGTACTTCGGAGAGTGTGCTCGAGAGCTGCATGAGATCATACCGCCTTCCCCTTTCTTCTATCGGACATGCAGACGTACGGCTGGTTACCATCCTCACCTTGTCGAAATCCCTCTAATTCGGACCAAGCGCTTTAAAATATCTTTTGTGATGCGCACTGCTAAGGATTGGAACTCCCTGCCGGCGTCTGTATTTCCGAGCTCATACAACCCAAATCTCTTCAAGGTTCGAGTGAATAGGCATCTTCTTGGTGAGCTCGCTCCATCGTCGGCCTCATCCTTCCTACATGTATATATGCTGGTCAAGAGCAAACCCATCTTTAATAAAATAAAATAAAAAGATATTCATTTCGAAACAATGTAAGCAAGAATATTTCAGTTTCTTCTATCATCTACCAAGGATTGTATCTTGTAGATCAAGATGCAAATTTTCATATAAACTTATGGCCAAACACCATCCTGGCGTCAAAGCGTATCTACATGAACACATACGACATTGTTTGGTATTAGTGTCATTATAAGTAATGTGTAGGTTATGAGTCTAAAGGAAAGGAAATCATTACTGATATGTATATACTCTGCCACTACGCGTCTATAGTTCATAAATAAATGAATCTGATTTCTATATCCTTTGAACTGAATCTTTACCTGAATGGAGTCTACGAGTATTTAATTAGTAAGGGAATGAAATGCCTTCGTTTCATAGTCCATTGTTCGTTAGCTCCCGTGATTTTTGCCGAGTACTTTTCAACACCTTTATTACGTATTATTAAATAATTTTGTATCTTTTATTAAATAATTAACAAAATGCAAAGTTTATTATTTTTAATACTTATTGTTTAGTAAGAGAATATATATGTGACGATTCCATTTGTGGAGTGGTTAGCGTGCTTGTCTTAGTGTTCTGACTCAAGGGTCACGTGTTCTGTTTCCAGTAGGGCTTAATGAACATTTTAAAGTTGGCTCTGGAAAGCCCGTTAATTTATGATGGTGGCGATAACCCTCTCTTATAAAATCCACAGTGTAATAACAGCATGTGTGCTTTTGTATTTCGGTGAACCACATCCCATTTTGCTATCCCTTATGCTACTACTTTGTAAGACAACCGACCTTTACATAAAAAATCGTATTTCTTTCAAAGAGTCCTTCGTGAATATTATTACTATTGAACGATATAAATTTACCTACTAGAAGTAGACTTCGCGCTCCGAACGCCTACTGTGTTCCAAGGAACTGAACCGTACATTATACCAGGGTTGTTGTGGATATTCGCATTCTGCAATAATCAATGCAAATCTTTTGCTGATGCGGTAATGGAACTAGTCTTAAATCTTGCATATTTCCCCAGAATGAATTGTGAAATTGTTTCAGGTTTGTATTCAGGTTAGTAGCGGCAGGGCATATTGCGTTTCGCAATCATTTGGGCAGCCCTTCTGGCGACAGTAACCAGCTCCTTCATGAAGACCACCGCGAAATAACAGAAAATCACCGTTGTCAAACCGCAGAGTAAATTTTGAACATATCAGATTCTATTCTAGCTGCTTCACATAGCATATTACTAAGGCCGTAATTCGACAAACAGTGCTCGCAAGCACTTATTTTATACAATAGATAAGGACTATTCATTTAGGTCAAAGTGTTGAAATCTCAAAAAAAGTGTACATGGCAGATTTTAATTTGACATGGACGATATGCACTATTGTGTTTCAGTGAGTGAGTGAGAGATCGTAGAGCCCTATTCCTCATCCTTAATCCTACTATGGTTATAGGAGACACTAGCCACCTACCATCAAGTGGTAGGTGGTATACCATCAAGTGGTACCCTATCTGCCCTATCTGTCGAAGTTAACATAAAAAATAAAAATGTATTCTTAGTAAGTGAAATAGCAACGAAAAGATACGTAATAGGAGGCGAACGCTGTCCGGGAAGTCGGAACTCGATCTTGGTAGACAATAGACACATTTAGATTCATCCAGACGGTTGGTGGCGAGAAAGAGGAAGGTAGGTAGTTCGTTCTGCTTATTAAGGCGAAACTAGGCACCTTGTTTGCTCGAGATTTGTTTCATTTCATTAAACCCTTAATGATCATTAAGCTCAGCACAAACGTGGCTATATTAAGTATCGGCCCGCGGCTGCGTCCGCGATGAAATATAAAAAATAATAACGCCTGACAAAATATATGAGCAATAATTTATTCAATTTTATTGCTGTTACAGTTTTGCCAGGCGTGAGATTTTTTATTCTATGTGATCCGGAAACAGTACTTTTTACGGGATTAAAGTAGTGTTTCCTTTCATGTATCCCTGTACAGGGTATGAAGTGAATATTTGTATTGAATAGAAGGTGTGAAAAGGTAAGAGATATAAAGATATACATATATATCTTCATATCTCTTACCTTATATACATATCTATATTAATAATTTCGTCGAGGGGTACGGTAGACTCGATTGAAACCTTACCTGAATAATAAAACATAAAAAAATAAAGATTTCGAGTCGACAACATATATCCGCAAAATTCGGATTGTCAAGTATTTTGTTAAATTCTAATGGTGCTGACAGACAAATCGCAGTCGCCATATTGGCCACTCTAGCGAAACGTCACTGACACCTGTGACATCTTGAGTGGTTAATAAACGTTCCGTTTCATTCATACTAGCGCACATACGCCTCGCCACTCAATACGTCGCCGCACCATTCATTTTAAAAACAATGTGTCCATTACAAAGAACTGTGACTCATGTGACTGTGTAAAACGAAACGTCTTGCCGCAAACATTGAGCGAAATCTATGACGCTTTGCCTTTAATATTCCTTGAGAACCGATAACTACAGAAATATCTACCTAAATGTGTACATTATGAGTCACATTACACCCGAGCGAAGCCGGGTTTTCATCTAGTACTAAAATATTTCAGTATAAGCCGTGGCTTTGAGTACCTAGTATTTGGATGTATTTTCTTTAATTTCTTTTGTGCGGATATTAAAATATCCAGATTAGGTAATCTGTAGTTGGAAATCATAATTAACTACTGCAATGATTGCAATCATTAAATAATCCTTCATTAAAATGACGTCGAACGGTAGTTGTCGCGATAAGCATATCGAGTCCTTTTGTGGTTACCGCATTATAAATGCTAATCATTGTCGATGACTTATTTATACATATATTTGATACTAGCTGAACTCGGCCACGCTTCGCTGCGACCCATGCGGCGGCGGGGTGCGCATGGGGCGCGCGGTACTGGACACTGCTTATATATAATACTATTTGTCGTAGCGTGATGTTATATAGCCTATAGCCTTCCTCGATAAATGGACTATTCAAAACAAAAATAATTTTTCAATTTGAACCAGTAGTTCCTTAGATTAGCGCGTTCAAACACACAAACTCTTCAGCTTTATAATATTAGTATAAATTTAAAAAAATATTTAAGCCTACCTAAGCTATCACTTTCCTCATACAACCTTCAAAGTAAGTGTTGATTAACTAAAAACCTCAACCTCGCAAACTAGTCATTTTATCGATTTAATTAGACACCACATACCCAAATTTTTTTTGTGAAAAAGGGCATATTTTGAAAAAGGTTAAAAATTCATCAAGAAGGAATAAACGGGTCTAGGACAATTTATCGCCGCCGATTCACCGCCGTCCTTTCACTGCCCCCATTTCATCGCCGTTTAATTAAAATATCAACATTAGCATTACTTTAAAAATCAATGTCACACACGTTCCCAATATGATAAGTCTTGTATCCCATTTTGCAATAGACAGTATATTTACCAAGACCAGTATTCCGGGTGTCCGGCTTCGCATGATATCCGTTTCATCCGTAACATCCTTGTAGTTCCGTATATGATAATACTCGTTTATCACTCTTTCAATAAGTGAAATCGGCATCAAAGTCCGGTTGTTTAGTACAGAAAGAGACGGACCGTGAATTTATTTTATTACGTTTCTTGATTTAGATTACAGAATTATTATAATATTAGATTAGACAATTGGATAAAATCTTCAAAATGGATGTGCTGACATCTACCGATTTTAAGTAAGGTGGGTACTTATGATAAACTTACTTGTACTGTAACAATTTTAGAATAAAAAAAACAAGTACTCTTTTAAATTTTCGAAAGTGTTCAAATTCCAATGCACATTAAGCAAGTCGAGGCTCGATTCCTGGCTGTAACTAGAACTACAAGTTTTATCGATTTCTGGAACTTCATCACTGAGAAGACTAGCATTCTTTGAAGACACGTAGAACTGGTGTTTGTGTATATAATTTGCAGAAAAAAAATTGCTTCCGTACGAAACCGGGGACTGGAGACATACGAGTAGATAAACAATATAAATCAATAACCTTCGACATCCGGTTGGGTTTACATCTCGTGAGTGTTTCTATATTTTATATCCTATATTTTTAAATCATTTGTAATCACTTGCTCTAGTAATGAAGTCAATAATATATTATGTGGGAACTTGCAAGAGGAAAGAAGAGTTCTGTACATGATGGATCATAGTTTTGACATTCAGACCAGCGATAGTACTTAATGTATAAGTAGGTACTTACTACGGAAACGGATTTATTTATAATTTTAAACCACAAATGAGTGTCCCTGAATTAAACAATGCATCATGCGTTTTACGAGATACTATACTATTGTGCCTAAATAGGGACAATGCAATAATTGCCTATAGACCTTATAAAGCAAGGTTAATATGACATTAGAATAAAATTTTATTACTACGTCATGCTTGTTTTGCAAATAGGTTTACTTTAAGAATACTTTGGAGGCGTTTTCTTGGAAAATCTCGTTGTAGTCTACTCATATAATTTTTATTGTTTAACATATAATTTCTAACTTCTAGATTTTTTATAAGTTGCCGGGCAAACTGATCGTTCAATTGATGGTAGGTGACTAAGTACGAGCTATACCAGAGGCCAGTACACCTCTAGGTGTGTCAGAACCTTGTCATGGTGAGGGAGCCTAACCAACGAAAATCCGGGCGGTTGCAAGAGTCGGTGGAGTCACCGGCCTTCGCTTGGCTGATCGGAAGAAGGCACACGAGCGTGTGCTCCTAGCGACCTCCGACCATCAGAGCTCGTGTCGGAGCGTCAATTATTTCTGAGGTCTTTTTAGATCGATTTTTGAATGGCAATAAGATACATGGTAACTTGAAAAAATATCTGTTTTGTGACTTAAAAACATAGTAATTTGAGTTACGATTCGGCTTGTTCCGTTTTAGTGACATAAGAAATAATACCATTTTATTGACTTAAGATTTAACAATCAATCAATCAATTTATTTGTAACTTATAAAACATACATTCAACAGACACAGAGAAAAAAATAACAGTAACAGCAAGAAAGAAAGTTATAAAAAGGGTTCCTACGAGCAGTTGTGTTTTTTAATTTGATGTCAAAAAAAAAACACAACTGCTTGCACGAATACTTTAAACTTAGGTACTTTAAACTTTATAACACACTACAGTCTAATCCTATACATATTATATTAGCACAATTTTGTCATATTAGCGTAACTACGTATATTTACCTACAAAGTTGTTGTGAAATGTCCCATTATTTCCATATTGTAACTTGAACAAAAACAGGTTTCCTTTAGCTCTACGAAAATGTCGTTATTTTAACTTGAAGTTACTTTAATACCGATATAATTTAATATTACTAAAAAGTTGTAGGACGATATTTGAATATAAACTTAACCAAAATGAATACAATATTATTCTTTTCAGGTGTCGATACGGTGTATAATGTATCGACACCTTCTATTTAGAGTTATTTATTACAGACATTATAAAGGTAATTCCCCTACAAATTTATCTTATAATTTCATTAAAAATAATCACCAAAATCCTAACGCATTATCAATGTATTTAATTGAAACATTTTTGTAAAATATATATGTTGCGATGGTGATAAGATTAATAGTGTATACAAATACCTACCTAAATTCAAATAAACGTTAGTACAACAATAGTATATTTTATGTGCTTGTATCATTTTACCAGAGTCGACAGCGCATCTTTTTCTTCTTCTTATGGTGCCATCTCCTATCGGAGGTTGGCGATCATAATCGTAATTTTAATTTTCTGAACAACGTTCCTTTTCGAAGGTCTTAATTTTGCAGAACCGTCTCATTTAGTTAAATGATATAAATCATAAAATTAACCGGTTATATAATCAACTTCCAACGGTTGTACTACACCCGAACTTTTATAGGTTTTATTGATAGCAAAAAATATGTGCTATAAATTAATTATAACTATTCTGACTAAAGAATAGCTGGCTATTCGTTAAAATAACGAACGCTGTGGTCATTTTTGAAATGTTAAGGCAAAGTTAATGTTTTATCCAGGCAGATGACCAACAAAATACCCATGTTCTTGAATTCTTTGACCGCACGTCTGATCCACAAAGAGTCTACTTTACAGGGCAAGGTGAAATTACTAGAAAGTAAGTAGGAGATAAGAAATATTTGCTTTACAATTTCACCAACAATTGCCTAATTAATTAATAATTAATTAATTAATTTTGTCTATAATTAATTACGGCTACCACACAACGTGTCCGTCTGGCAAGAATTTTTCTTCTCCAGAAGTTGGTTTGGTTATACGAGCTAAGATATCTAATTTCAAAGACTGTGTCTGGCTTTAGCTGTTTTAACTTGGCCATATATGACAAAGCGATTACCTGTATGCTTTAGAAGGCGAGTTCCTCATAAAAATCATCAGATCGTTCGTAGTATATCTTTCAACTAAATCGTCAAACGTCATTCGTTGATCAATCTGCCTGAATCTTAGTTAGCCATTTCATGAATTGGCTGGGTAACTTCATGAAACGGCGCCATATATAGGTAACGATCTGCTTAGGCACATCACGAACTGCCGGATTACACGATCGGCCGCCGACATTATAATTTTCAAAAGAAAAAATGCATGCGTGCCTAGCCGGGGGCGAGTCGTCAGTTATTCATAAACTTTAACAGATTCGTATAATCGAAATGGTGCAATTTTTTGGTGCATTATGTTTTATATTTACATTTACTCAAAGGCTCAAGTGTTCGATGATTTTATGCAACTGAAATTTTAATGAAAGTCGATAAACTACATAATTGGTGTTTACCGTCCATTGAAAGTTGATGAAAATAAACAATTATTTTTTCCATTAATCCAGGAAAGCAATATTCATTTTAAAACATTATAACAATAGGTATTTTATTTTATGAATGAGATTGATTGAATTACTTTTGGCTTACAAAGTTTATATGCGGTGATCTGTTGTAAAAAAACCTTTTTTATCAAAAGCTTTCTGATATGATGGAATAATTTATGCCCTCATTGATACGACTTCTTGTAATGTCTTTATGTGTGTAATATTATGACCTGTAAAAAGCCTCTCTCCTGTTGGAAGAATTATATAAGTTGACTACTGGAAATTAACCCAGATGATCTTTTCGAAGATTGCTATTTGGTGCAAGCGACCATTGTGTCTATTCTACACATGAACTTGAAAAAACTCAGATATGCAGACACGATCGGAATCATACAAGCGTCTACTGTGGCGGCAATCAAGCGATTTACCAACTGGTTATATCTTTTTTTTAAATAATATAGAGGGTGGTAGTCAGGATGATGGACCAATTGATGGTAAGTAGTTACCGTCGCCTAAGCATATAAGCAACAACAGAGATGCAGGTGCGTTGCCTACCCTGCAGTAATTTGCTTATAGCTCGCTTGAAGAAGCCTATATTGTAAGCTAAGTAGACACCTCAGATGAGACAGCTCCAAAGTTCGCGAGTCCGTCGAAAACTTCCCGAGATAATCAGTCTTACTTATAAATAAATTTAAAAGTCTAATCAAAACCACACTCTGTTCGAAAGGTTACCTATTATAAAATCGCTGATTATTTAAGCGATACTAAAGTCTGGATTTAAACGATCCTGTGCTCATACTGTGTTTAGTATTGTATAAATTGTGATTTGTGCATAATATTATTTTAAAGTTGACAAAAAGAATCGTATGGTGAATTGCTTTCGGGGTTTCTTCTCTCTATCGTCATCATCTTGGCTACTTTTTTTTTCCGAAACCCTTCTAAAATATATAGGTAATTGACTTCAAAAAGTGATCTTGTTTTCCTATTTTGAGAGATAACGATTTGATTTGATTTTGATTTGAAAGTTTTTACTTTCTCGAACAAATTAAGTTTGATTAAATGTGTATTGATGATCACAAGAGTTATCTACCATGCTTTAAGGACTTTAAAAATATGGGGAGTTTTCTTGATTTTTTTGATGTAGAAGTAGACTTGTAAAATCTCTGCTTTTACGTTAGTATATAGTAATAAGTATTACCTATACACTACCCTTGCTCATACTTTGAATCGAGTATTTACTAGACATACTTTGTCACATTTCTCTGCTGTTAAAACACCCTTAAAAGAGCTCAATGAGTATATGATACCTACCTTTGAATATTTTTTGGTTAAAATACATTTTTTTAAATAGTTTTCATATTGGAGATAATTACTGGGATAAAAAGTATCTTAAGTTTTAATTCAGGACATGGTCTATCTGTATGAAAAGTTTCACATAAAAATCGTACAGCAATTAACACATTACTGCACATAAGCTTTCGTATTTATAATATTTTTGATGGCCCGTTGGATAAGTGGAAAGAGTGCTTGCCTAACGTTTCAGGGGCCCCGGGTTCGATTCCCGGCGGGGTCAAGTTTGGAAATTTTAATGTAATTTTCAAAATTGACTCTGGTCTGGATTTGAAAAGTAGTGGTAGGGCACAGTGCGTTTCGCAGTCATTTGGGTAGCCCGCTTGGCGGCAGTAACCACCACCTTACAGAATACCGCCGTGAAATAACAGCATATACGTGCTGTTGTGTTTCGGTGAGTGAGTAAGGGATGCCAGAGCCCCCATTTCCTTATCCCCTCCTAATCCCTTATCCAATCCTACTGTACTCGGCAGCGCACTTACAGCAGCTGTGGTGTTGCTTGTGTTATAGGCGACGGTAGCCACCTACCATCAAGTGGACCGTCAGCCTCTCTGTCGACCTTAACATAAAAAAAAATATTAGTGAGAGCTGTTATTTAAATTTCATTTGATCACACAATCTTAATTAGCAATTTCCCTTCATATCATCAATAGCGATTAATCAGTTGCTACTTACTTCCACTTCATCTATTAATAAATATCACATGCGTAAGCAACCAGTAGTTATAGATAATAAACAATTTTCTTTATTATCTATGACGTCACAGATAATTAAGTAAAAGTTGTTACGACTGCCTATTGGAAACATCAAAGGAATGCGTCATTGTAACAATAGCCGTGCTGTTTCCTTGCGAAGAGTCTACGAGTATATTTCCTCGATTAATTACAGCTTCTACTGACATGAAAAACAACGTTCCGAAAAAAGTTAATAAACAATAATGACGTCGAATTATACTTATAATCACATTCAATGAAATATAGATGTTACGGAATAAGTTCGCAATCGTGCAAACGTCGATTTGACTGCATAATTTTCTCTTGCATTCGATGACATTAGATGTTCTTTATTAACGTTATTAATTTTTACATATATTTTTAATTATGTTAATAAAAGTTTAAATAAACGTTTATATCTTAATAATTAAATGTTCAATACTTTTTTATTTTTTATGTGTTTAATTATTTATCTTCATGAGTTTACAAGTATTTATAGATTATCTAACACAACAAATCTACCAATGATTCAAAAGCTGTTTCTACTGGGAAGGAACCTATTTATGGATCAAAGACACAGAAAATATAAAGTGTAAATGTTTAAGTTATAGAGTTAATATTAATCATCATCATCTCAGCCGTAGGACTCAGTTCACTGCTGGACAAAGGCCTCCCCCCTAATTCTCCAAAAGGATCGATTACAAGCAGCCTAGATCCACTGTCGATCCGCGGCCCTTACCAGGTCGTTTGTCCACCTTGTGGGTGGACGTCCTACGCTGCACTTGCCGGTCCGTGGCTTCTATTGGAAAACCTTCCGGCCCCAGCGGCTGTCGGTTCTCCGTACTATGTGTCCCAATATTATCAATATTTCTTTGAAGTTTTCTTCATTTTAAAATAAATTCAATATTTAGTTATTGAATGTGCATAATTTTTGAAATGTTTCCTTCACCTTTCTATTTCTTATTTGTTAACCAATTTCCTAATAAAATAAACACCGAATACCAAATCCTATCTCAAGAAAAATATCTAAAGTATACAATGTAATTAAACAATGTTTAAATAATATTTTAAATAACTTTGCTTGTATTATAGGCGACGGTAGACACATATCGTCAAGTGGACCGTTCGGCCTGGCTGACGACCTTTCATATAATATATAAAAAAATGTTTATTCATGCACAATCCCATTTTATTACAACAAAATTGACACCCAACGAAACTTTTTATGGGCATACATAAAAATAATTGATTTACTTTGAAAATTCTGAACCTTAAATGTATTTTGATATATACAAGAGAGCATCGGTGGCGCAGTAGGAAAGATGCGGCCTATAATGTCGAAAGGTCCGAGTTCGATCCCCAGTCATGCCATGCACCAATAGGGTTTTTTCTAAAAACTGAAGTGTATTTACTGAAGCTCTCATAAACGGCGAAGGAAAACATTGCGAGGAAAACAGCATACGCCGAAGAAGAAATTCTAAGGCGAATGTGGGGTTCACCAACCCGCACCAACAGTCCATATGCCATTGTTGAGAGGGTAAGCCTGTGCCCCTGCAGGTGGGACATTGTAGAGAAATAATCGATGGTGATATAAAATTTTTTAAAAAAAGTTATTCGGACAATTTCACTATGTCCTAACTGGCATAATTTATCCGTAGCATGACTGTTATGCGACAGAGAGTGAATATGTAAAAAACGCTACAACCATTGGGTATGATCTTGAAGAATAATATAAAGGCGGGGAGGCCTCTAGTCGAGATTCAATAGTGTTATTATACTGGACTGAATAGTGTGTGATGATAAGTATTTCAATCATGAATATTTTCGTAAGTACCTTTTCAAAATAAAAATAAATTTGTTGTGATTTTAAGTGTCTTTTGTATGAATTGGAGATTTCAGAAACATAGGCAAAATTGGGAAAAGACAACTTATTTTAACTTATTGGATCTAGGCTTTTGTGCTGAGTAGTATATGATAAAAAGCGTACCTCTAGTGAGTAGAATATATAAAATTGTATATAAATATAAACAAAGGTTATACACACTAATTTCGGTTTAATTAATCTAATATGTGATTCCCTACGTATTATTTAAGATTTTAATATTTGTGTATCTACAATGATTAATTAGGTATATCTTTTTTCCTTTTTAGATTTAATTATTAAGTAAATAATTTTACAAGCACTTTATATATTGCTCTTGTCAATATATTTTAGAGTAAGTGTATCATATTTAATATTTTAAATAAAAATCTTTTATTCAATAAATAGAACTTAAGATTTACATAATTTTAATTCAAATAAGTATCTTCCTGCTTTTTTGTATAAACAAAGATTTCAATTTAATCACATAAACTTAATTAATAATGTTACAAGGTTTAAAATAAAATAATCCTTTATTCAACGACAAATCAATTAAGTTTTTTCTACAATTCGTGCAGACATATTGTGCTTTTTTTAATGCAAATAAATCTTTATTCACAATAAATTAAATTAAATTACAAATTAAATTGAAAAAATTATTAATGGTTATAATTAAATTAGTATCTTGTACATAGTAAGTCATTTGTGAGTGTTTATTCATTACAAGTTTTATTTTACAATACCTCTGGGGATTCTTAAAAGAAAAAATTAATACATAAAATATTTCATTGTTTTTAGTTTCTAATGTACCTAATTAATAATCTATGTGGGACGGTGGCAAATACTTGAAAATGCAATGTTAGATACATTTGGCGGCGACTGACATATTCAACGCCTTAGTTAGAATAACGTTGTTTATAGAACTGCCTATTTTAGAACCTCTTGAACCATTCATTTCTTACTGTTTATAGTTACTTGATATCGAAACCATGCATAATATACGACTAACGTCAGTATAGACTGCAAGAACAATGTTTAGGCTTAAATAAAATATCCTAGGAATATTCATTACAATTACCAAGATATAAGTAGCAGAGCTAACAGCGTTCCGCAGTCACAAACTGTGTTTTGCACCCCTTACATATCAATTAACTGTGAAACGATAACATGTGTGATTTTTTGCTCCGGTAAGTGGGTACCATTCTCATAATTATGTCCTGCATATTTTAAAGGCCAGCACTTGTCAACCCCTCTTAGCGTTACTTGTCATTTCATTGGCAAGTGGTTATCGAACATAACCACTTGCTATTTCACCGTTATAAGTAGCAATGAATTAGATTTAATATTTAAATTGCCAAGTAATTAATTAATCATCACAATAATAGTTTATTTTAATTTAAAGCTTAGCAGGTAAACTCATGGTCCACTTGATGACTTGATGTTAGGAGGATACCGTCGCCTATTAATATAAGCAATGCCTCGGAGGTAGCAAATGAGGTGCCAACTTTCATGGGATAAAGGATAAGGGCAATTAACGGGATAGTGGAATATGCTTTAATATCCCTTAATATCAGAAATATGCGTAGGTACTGTTATTTCACAGTGGTCTTTTGAGAAGAGGTGGTTACTGTTTCCAGACTGGTTGTTCATTTTAGTTGCCCTGACACTAACGGAATACGGTGTTAAAATTATCTATTATTATAATTATTTCCATTTTTAATTCTAGATATTTTATAATATATGTCCATACAACAACACATACAACAATAAATATTATAAAAAAACTTAAAACTAATTTTCAGCTGGTAGCGGGGCAAGAACCAAGCTACCATTGTTTAGGTTAGAGTGAGGACTCTCCTGACAATTCGTGCCCTGTCAAGAAGTACCGCCTTCTGTATCAGACCCTTGACCCAGCCATTTAGCGAGAGTCTCTTGCGGTGTTGGTCGAGGCTCTTCGCTATAAGACCGTTCGCAGAGACGATTTTCGGGACGATGAGTGTCGAATACACAATCTCATATAGCGGTGTCACCTCGCGTAAGCCATAAGTTTATGGACTATCTACATTTGTCTTTTTCGGCTTTCACGAGGTTTTCGTCATGCGGTACAGCGATATCAGCAAGCATCGTCCGACGCAGAGATCGATCGATAACTATTATAATCCTTTAAAAGTGTTAATATTTTATTTACAGAATTTAATACTAGTGTCATGTTTACTGACAATCTGTTATGCTCAAAAACTTGATATTGGCGCTGCCGCACAGAGACGTAGCACTGGGGGATACGGTCTGTTAAAACCAGGATATAATAACTATGGCGGATACAATAATGGATACAATAACTATGGAGGTTACGGTGGAGGATACGGGGGTTATGGTGGCGGCTATGGCGGTTACGGATCTGGCGGTTATGGTGGACATAGTCCGGGCGGATATGGAGGCTACCCTGGCTATGGAGGTAAGGTTTTTACGCTTTAATCTTTAAAAAATATAGTTTTTTACATTGAAATTGCTCACACGAGCAGGTTTTTACAAAATTTTATTTCATCGTTTAGGTAGAGCAAATAATCTACAAATAAATCTAAAAAAACTCCAAACCCATCGCAAGACTTGACTGAACTTTCATCTGTAGGACAGCCAATCGTTCATCCCATGTGACTATCCCTACTATCCCTTGACTATCCCATGGGAATTATATCAGAATAATAAATTATTCTCTGATATGATTTATTCATGAAAATAATACAATGCTCTGTTGTGTGATTGCTCTTAGACTCCACCAAACTGCAAAATTCTAATATTATTTGACTCAGTTATTGACGTAACTGTGTTTTAGATCGGGTTTGACCTAGTAATAGTAAAATATTCGTAATAGTAATACTAATCACACTGGAAAATGAGTGAAAAGGAACTGCATTTATTTTAATTTTTAATTTTATATATAATTCTTATAGGTATATAAATTACAATTTTATGTATTAAATTAGGAGTTTATAAAAGTTGTTAGGTATTTTTTTTATAAATAATATACATATAAAAAAATAACTGGTTATTTTAAAAAGTTACCTATAACTTCTCTATTTTTAGGTGGATATGGCGGTTATGCCGGTTACCCAGGCGTTGGCGGAGGTGGCGGTTATCCGGGCTACGGAGGTGCGTAACGATACTATTGAAATATAGAATGAAAAAATCATAATTAAAATTATGAGAATACTCTAAAATATTGATGTATTATCAATATTTTTTTCAATACCTACTATTTTTTAATAAAAAGAAATATTACTTTTAGGAATATTGTTCAATAAAATACTTTGGTCTACTAGCACATCGCGGACTGTTTAACTAACTAATTTTTTTTTATGTTAAGATCGGGAGACAGGCTGACGGTCGACTTGATCGACTTCATGGCTACCGTCGCATATAACACAAGTAACGCCAAAGCTGCTGCAAGTGCGCTGCCGACTACATTAGGATTAACGATAAGGGATTAGGAGGGGGATTAAGAAATGGGCTCTGGCATCCCTGATTCATTCATCGAAACACAACAGCACACGTGCTGCAGTGGTTTTCTGTAAGGGGGCGGTACTGCCGCCAGACGGGCTGCCCAAATGACTGCGAAACGCAATGTGTCCTGCCACTACTTTCCAGATCCAGACCAGAGCCACCTTAGAAAAGTTCATTTTTAAAGGTAACCCTAGAACAGAGCGTTAAGGCAAGCACCCTAACCACTCATCCAAATGGCTCGTCAAACATAATGCAATTTTATTTTTGTTTTTAACGATCTTGTTTGAATTGGGAATTGAACTTCTGAAAAACAATTTTGAAATGTTTATGTCATAAATGCATATCCTAACTAATATAAATGCGAAAGTGGGTTTGTTTGTTTACGCTTCCACGCCTAACTACTGAACCGATCATTATGGAATTTTGCATACACGTTATCAGTGGTAAAAAAGACACAGGATCAAAAGCTAGTTTCTTATATTTTTACCTTATGATATACATTTATACCTACGTATCATGTGTGTTTGTGCTTACTTACCAACATCTACATAATTTTGGATTCATGTAACTATTATTTGCTTTAAAACAATACTTGGAGTCTGTACATGAATTAATAGCAAGTAACATATTCATAATAATGGGTTATCATGGCTTGAATTGAAAAATAAATCTTTGCTGTGACTGTGCCATTTGACTTTTTTTATGAAAGTCCACAGAAACATCAGTCAGATTTGTCTCAACCTGTGTTTTCAAATTTGTCTCTGGCGGCAGTAACCACCCCCTTACAGAAGACCACCGTGAAATAACAGCATGTGTGCTGTTCTGTTTCGGTGAGTGAAGTAAGGGATGCCAGAGCCCATTTCCCTATCCCTTCCCAATCCCTCATCCTTAATCGGTATAGGCAACGGTAGCCACCTACCATCAGGTGGACCGTCAGCCTGTCTGCCGATCTTAACATTAAAAAAAAGATGCAAAGTTTGCATGCATGATATATTATTATAGGATAAAATGATGGGAAAGAGGGGAATGGACTGTGTCATCCCTTACTCACGCGGGCGAAACACAATAGTACTACCTACCCGTATCCTGGTGGTCTTCTAAAGGTGGCGGCTACTGTCCTTAAACGGGTGCCCAGTTTATCTATCTATTACTATGGAACTCAAAGAAATTAATTTTTATTTATTATGTTAAGGAGTGTTGATTATATTTTTATCGAAGGTTATATTATTTAAGTATTTAAAATTCCTTACACGTTACGAAAACACTTTCTTAAAGAAAATTTACGAAAAAAATAATGTTAACATACGCTTTCATTAATGCAAATAACGCTTAGCGATAAAACACGAATATTTGCATGCGAACACGTGTTAATTATATTGTAGCTAATTATTAATAGCATAATGAGCTAACATTGTGTTTAATGTGAGTTGATGCTCGTAAATTTAAAATAATTTTAATTGTTTAGTTTTAGTCCTTACAATTAAGGAATTACCTACAAAAGGTAGCGCAAGATTCCATTTTTTTAAAAAGAAATATTTTGTTCGAGTCTATATACATATAATCTTCTAACCATAGTATAAAATAAAGTCGCTGTCCGCCTCTGTTTGTTTCTTCGCTAACTTTTAATCGCCCAACGGGTTTTGATGCTGTTTTCACTAATTGAAAGAGCGATAAACGAGAAGGTAAACGAGGAGTTTGCAAAAAAATTTTAACCGTGCGAAGACAGGGGCGGAGGTTTAAGAATGTTATATTGTGGTTTGATTCTCAATCTAAATAATAAGTTGTTTGTTTTTAGGGTTCCGTACGCCCGAATAAAAAAACGGAACCCTTATAGGATCACTCGTGTGTCCGTCCGTCTGTCCGACCATTCATCCCCCCCCTTATCTCCGAAACTACTGATCTTAAAATTTTTATAAAAATATAGAAATTAGTTTTCTACTTATAGATTATAGGAAAACCTATAAGAAGTCCCATGATATTAAAATAACATGGTAAATAACTCAATATTGTGCGGATAGGTAACATCGTACGGAACTTCACGCGAGTTCAACTCGCTCTTGTCCCGTTTTTTTTAATCTCCCTTTTCTTATTCCCAACGATAACACTGTTGTGAGCCAGCTTTACAATGAACTTTGAAAATATGACAGTGTGCAAGCTGGGAAAGTAATTTCCCTACCTGAACACTGATGTGAAGTATCATTGTGAAGGTGGGTCGGACCCAGCTTGTAAAACATATAAGTATATAGATTAATAAATATACGTATAATTGATGATATTTCTATATGACTTCCATACGTTTTCCATTTTGTTGTAATTAAAATATTTACAAACAAAATTTTAATTTAAAAAGAAATACCAAATAGGATTGGCCTCTCACACTGGGTTCAAAATCCACCGCATTATAGAAGACAAAATTGTGTTGCAGTGAGTAGTTATAGGATGGTAGTTACCTATCATTAATTTATGCTCTACTCACCTTCTTATCCCTTATTCTTTACTCAGTCAGCATCAGCATACTGCATTTTAGCCCCACCACACATGAAATAGATCAACATGCCTCCAAACCTTCTTATTTAAAAAATCAAAGTGTCTTAAAAAGCGCATTTCAGCCTTATTTGTGTGTAGGTATATTGCCTTATTTGTGTAGCTCCTGACAATAATAGTTACAATGTCATTTAAAGTTATTTTTAATGAAAATATATCCAGAAATATTTAAAACCAATTTTAACATTAATAGCTTTAAAAAAAGTTCTTTTCCTATTTTATTTTTATTATTTCTGTTTTATGTTTAAAAATTCAATTTTCTACATGAAGTATTTAAAATGACATAGATTTGATTGCTCGACTCGCGTCACTTGGGATATTACTCACGCACCTTACTCCTTCATTTCTTCTAATGATTCCTTTCGTTTGATCAGTGCGCTTGGACCAAATAATCAATTTGTGAATATTTAGTCTGAATAATTATTCTAACATTTTTAAATAAATATTCACACGTTTAAATAACATTCTAAAGAGATGAATATTATTGTGTGCAACTGTGTTGTAATTGACTATTTTTAGAAATACATTATATTTTTAAGTTTTGAACTAGAAAGATAGCAAAGGATTAGATTTACAAGCGACGAAGATTAATTGGAAAATAAAACTCGTAGGATTAACTAGTCTGTAACAAATTGATAATAATCTAATGTCTAAATTATTTCAATATTATTATCTTACACGTTCAACAAACGGCCGAATCTTGTTTTATCGAATTTAATTATACATATAAGTATCGACAAAATATTGTAGTATTTTATCGATAAGTAATTGTTTTAGGACCGTATTATGGAATAGAGGATCAAGCCTATATTAGTCGAGATAATCGCGAACAAAACTAAAGTTTTCCTAAATTTTCTTATTAAAATTTTATTGTACTCATTTTTGTAGAATTTTTGGCAATACCCATAAATTTCTTAGATTTATTTGTGTAGTTATAGAAAAAGATTGAGTTTATTTAACTTACAATTATGTATTTATAAAACAAATTTTAGGCACATATGATTCTTAACCTAATCTATATTTTAATTACTGGTTACATAATGCATTTGTTTTAATGCCTTATTATGTTGTCATCTAACTGCTATATTTATTTGTGTTATATAAGACAATTGTAACTAATATATCTAATTATAATAATCTGTACTATATCATCTTTTGGCTAACAAAACGGACAGGTGGGCGAAATATTTTGACAAAGAAGAGAGCTCGCTTTAGCTTACGAGCTTGTAACTTTGTTCAAATAATTATAAATATTTAACACTAACGTGAAACGTCTAATGCTTTTTAGTTTTTAAAATTTATTTACCTTTAAAATAACATTAGCATTAGAAAAACTAATTTCAAAAAACACTAATGATTTTAAATTTAAAATATGATAATAATTACATTAAACGCAATTTAAAACTGAGAAAAGTAACCTAGACTAACTATGTGGAAGTAAATTTTAGGCGCTTGAATCTTTATTCCATGATAAGGTCCATTTCTTTCAGGCTATCGGCCAAACCGACCCGGTTACGATTACCGACCCGGATACGCAGGTGGCGCCGGTTATCCCGGTTCCGGTTACAATCCATACCGACCCGGTAACAGCCAGTACCGGCCCGATTACAATCAGTACCGCCCCGGCTACGATCGTCCCGGTAACCAAGGAAACTACTTCGATGGCTACGGAAACGGGTACAATGACAATTTCAGACTTTTAGGCAGAAAAGTTAGCGACACTAAGAAGGAAGAAGAGGCCTAGAAATGTTATTTTGTTAGTTAATTAATTTGTGTAATGTACTTTTTGTTATTAAATAAACTTTCAACTTATGCTCTTTTTTTTATTCAAATAACACCATAGATAAGAATATCAGTTACCCAGAGATGTTAGTGTATATTTTGTGATATGCTTATACAAAGTGATCGTGCAGCTTG
This sequence comes from Bembecia ichneumoniformis, assembly GCA_910589475.2. Taxonomy (NCBI): domain Eukaryota; kingdom Metazoa; phylum Arthropoda; class Insecta; order Lepidoptera; family Sesiidae; genus Bembecia; species Bembecia ichneumoniformis. The sequence goes on along the minus strand of OU342533.1, from coordinate 3,709,073 downwards.
AAATGAAAATATTATAGTAACATTAGTCATTTCGCAAACAACAAAACCCTCAAGTCTGGTCTAGGCACTTTTCAGTTGAACTGTCATACATATTTGGATCAGTAAAACTATATATCATAACATTGCCTTGTCAGTTTTTCGCTTAAATTAACATGAAAGCTAAAACGTAGTCCAGGAAAATTTTATAATACTTAAATCAAAATTTCAGTCTTACAACAAATTAAATTCAAAATTTTATAACAAATCAAAGCTTCTTGTAATATCTTCTAAGGGGTGAAAGAAATTTTTGATATCACTCTGTAGAATGGGCAGAAAAAATATTCCAAATTACAAAAAAAGTAAGAGTTAGAAAAAAAAGTTTCAGAAAAATATAGTAGAGAATTTAACTTCACGCAAAAATGTTTATATTACTTATTTTATTAAAATTAACAGGGATATTAGAAGGTAAGGGTTAATATTGTGTTTGTTTTTAAATCCACTTATCAGCCCTTATTTATCTTCTAACCTCCCTGTTCATTTTAATTTTTGCAAAAAAGTTTTTGAACATTTTTACGTAAAACAAAATTCTCTACAAAATTTGTCTGAAACTTTTCTCTAACTCTTACCATTTTTGTATACTTTGGAAACACCTATTTTTTTACATACTTCTACAGAGTGAAATTTCATCCACCCATAGATATCTCATATCTTCTAGATACTTTTATCAAAAATTCCCCCGAGCGACTCAAATTTTGATCTGTTATCCTGGACTAAATGTGAACCTTTAAAAAATGCCAAAAATATGAATGACAATTTAAAAAAAAATGGGAACCATGTAAGTATAAGGATTTAAAAAAAATATTAATTTCAATGTAAGTTTATTTGTATAAAATTTATAACGCGTATTACATAATATATTATTCAATTTTATTATATCTTTAGTTATACATAATGTACATAAATACACCAACCTCAATAACCTACTAAGTTTAATATACATTTGTATAATTTTAACAATATTATACCAATATTTAAGAACTGCTAAACCAATCGGCCGCTGAATTGAAGAAAGAGGCCGCCCCAGACCTCGCATTGGCCAGATTAATTGGCAGTGAACTGGTCATCAGTTCTGATATATCGCCTCTCGACTTGCTGGGGCTTGCTGAGGTTTTCTTCTTTGTCTGTAAAAAAAATGCATATACGACCTTTTCATACTAAGTGACTTATATTTCGAAATCATGCACAACCAGTTTATGTTAAATAATATTAGGTAAATATTTCAAACTTTATTTATAAACCTAAATTTTAGTTTCCTTTATTTACATTAGGTAAACGAACTTCCATATACAATACTCACACCACTTGCATGAAAAATATACTTTTTAAAGTTAGTATGGCGACAAATAAGTGACATAGGGCAGGCGCAAATTGGAGGACACTACGGAAAAGTATTCCATTTTTTCATAGAATTTTGTACCTTAAGTGCTTCTAATGTGATTCAAATTTCATTGTATTATGCTAAGGCAGCGTTCGGCGTGCTGCGGCATTCCGTAGTAGCATAAAACAATGAAACTTGAATTATATTAAAAGACCTAAGGTTCAAAATTCTATGTAAAATTTTAAATACTTTGCCGTGCCGTCATCCAATGTGCGCCGGCCCTTAGTAACTAAATACGCTGACAGAAAAAAAATCTAAACTCCAGATAATACAGCCGCAATTGCAGCCAGAAATGCATGGTTTTGACTGCTATTCATCGAATAATTAATTATTTTACTCTGCGGTTTGTAAGTAATTACTATAAATACAGAATAAAATAAATGTTTACAATTCCAATTGAGCAACCGAAGTTGTATTATATTGTTGAACCATATGCAAATTTGGAAGAAGTAACTGCTGCGAAAATAATAACCATTTTTTTTTACTGCGCACGCTAATCAACAACCAAAACTACAGCGCCATTTTCTACATATTTACAAATTCAATAGCTTTGTTTTGTAATTATTTTAATAATTATTTTGAAGAAATGCATTAAATTATGAAGATAAATTACATATATAGAAATTTCAGCTACTGCCTTAAAAAATTATGAACATTTCAGATAATTAATTAAGAAAATAAGTTAAGAAATTGAAAAAGCTCAAGAGTGTCAAGAGTGTGTTTGAAAATGTCGCTAGATGACGTGATTATCGATCATTGCGTTTCCGGCGCCATTATGATAGGATTCTCGCCTCGATTGAGATTATTTAATTAAGCACACACACACACACATAATAATGTACTTTTGTGTCACATTTCAGAGCTTCTTCTAAGAAGTGGAAGTGGAGACATCTATAATAATTAAACTATGCTCCTAATAAAAACATTTTAGAAACATCTCTTAATTACAGCGATTCACATTCTAGCTAAAATTGCAAAAATGGCAAATTTTGCTTGAAAAACTATTTTTGTAAATGATATTTTTATAATTATGGAAGATATTTCAATTTAAGTAATAAACCGACTGGCTGGAAATAAGAGTACAGCATGATAAACTCATTAGAAACATTAGCACAAATCACAATAACAATTCACATTGGAAAATCAACAATCACACCCGAAACTCACACCATACCCGAAATGCATATATTTGTTGAATTCTATTTCTGCATTAAAAAAAATACAATATCAAAGTGAGTATCTTGCACAACAATGTTTGGTCTAGGAAAAATATCACGATAGAAACAGAATTTCTGCAGTTGTGTTTAATTGTTGTTCGATTTTTTTATCCTTCATCCTCCTCCAAACATCCTACACTCTACCACTTTATTTCCTGGTACCTACCACAGATTGATGCAATTCTTTATAATAAATAATGCCATGATCCCTGTCTCGTTAAAGAGAACACCTGGGACCATAGATAATAAGGCAGTATGATCCTAGAATCTGCTGAATTCGCCCTCGGAAAATAGAAATAAGAAGATGCTACGCCCTCTAGATGGACTACTTTTGAAGACTTCCTCTGAACTCTGTAAGAGTCCTTGTAACATCCCCCTAAGACTTTGAATAGCATTTATTTTCTTTGATGAGAGATGATTTATTTGCCCTCGCTGGCATTGGAGTTGGGGAAAAAAAGATAGAACGAGTTTACGATCCTAGTACCGTACATGTGACGCGTCAGCATTTACATAATTATTTAGGTAATAGCCATTGCACATTTTAAGTAATATACGATCAACGTTATTCACTGTTACAATGAAACAGAAAAGGATCTAGGTCTTAAAGGCTGAGCACAAAAAAATACCTGTCGCTGGTTGTGCGAGGGTGGCGCGACAGGCTTGGGGGGCGCCACTGGCAGCAGCGAGAACCAGCGAGAGTCCGCAGCAGCCAGCACAGCCGCCGCGCGGTCCCCACTGCCGCCAGACAGCACTGGCTTGCTTCCCACCACACCGCATAGCGCTCCGTGCTGCATCACCATACTGCCCAGCAATGTCTGCGATGTGAAGTATAGATCAATATAGCCCAATGGACAACATAGTCTATATAAGCAAACGAAAAGCACTTATATCCTTAGTTTCTGTTTAGCGAAAACATAGAAGTCTCCATATTTACAAATGTTCATGTAAAATACACTTATATGAAGACATAAAACAAAACTCACCTGAACTCTCTGCACAGACCTCTTCAAATTAGTCTGTATGTATGGATAAAATACATCATAGTCAAACGGGTCAATCTTCTGCCTTAAAAATTCGCAAATCTCGTGTGAATACTCCATCATTTTTTTATTCTCTCTGGGCACCAACAGCATCGTTAAGTGTCTCACGTCCATCAACAACTGAAGTGCACATCTCTGATTTATCTCCATTTCTTTCCCTCTTATAACAGTGTTGTAATGTGCGAAGGTGATGGACGTCACTTTCTCTACGAATTCCTGGTGTATTTCAATCGGTAAAGTGTGGGGTACGACTTCGTCTAGTATTCTGCTCACAGAATAGAGATATTCTTGAAGTTTCAAGGAAGGTCCAGCTGGTACTTTAATTATTGATTCTATAGAATTGCCCTCCTCGTCTTTTTCTTCAATTTTTATTACATCCCATTGCTAGAAAAAACAAAACATCAATGTCAAAATAGTTTTACGACCCCAGAAAATAAGTAATTTAAGAAAGTTTATTCACTAGTTAAAGTTAAGATTGATAATAACCATTAAATTAAACATAACACTTATGAGTTAATTTCAATTGAAAATACAAAAAGGAAACAACTTACCATCATCAAGTAATCAATATTCGCTTCAAGCGTGAACTCTTGTGGCAAACATTTTATCAAATCACCAACATTCACCAACACCACGTCTAACCATTTGGTCCAACACGCTAAACAACTTTCTTTTAGAACAGTGCACAGTTCGTCCCAACTTTTCATTGCATCTTCGCTCACGGTTAAAACACCCAAGTTATTCTGTTCTAAGGGAATGTAGCATCTACGTAGATTAGGTATGAGGTTGGTTATCGCTTGAGTGAACCTGGCCGTGTATATCGCAGTTGTTTTCCTTTGTAATTCGGTGGATTGGAGTGTGGGCTCTTCGAAACATGCTTTTATATATTGAAGCATGCTGAAAATAAGAAAACATTATTTCATCATCCTCATAAACAGCTAGCCAACGATATCTCTATTTTGTGGGACTATCTAGAGGGAGTTACCCTGGAACTTTATATGTGCCCAGTCCACTGTGACTTCAACTAGATAATTCTAAGTACTGGTCGGTATTTTAGTTATCCAAAAAATTTGAATAGTACACTTAGTAAGTACTGAATTCTGCTCGGCCAGACATTAAGGCATATAAATAGAAAATCCTTTGGCCATATGAGGAACTTCATTCATATGTATATTGAAAGTGTAATGAAAATAGAGGACAATCATTTAGATTCTAATAAGTTTACCCCAGTCACACTGTAATAATATACTATAAGGTATTTTGCATGACTTGATAAATTTAAATAAAAAATAGTCCATATTTCGACAAGTTCATCAATTTCATTACATAAAAAATAATAGCATAATGGAATCTGTCCTAGTGCGAGCGGTCGCGCACATGATTCGGCGGACAAGGCTGGCGGATCCGCTCGTCAATGCGAGAGGCATTGGTTTTTTTTTTCGTTATAAATGGCCGGGTATACTATGCTAATAAATCATTTTGATGACATTTCATTTAATACATTTTTTACTTCATTTTTTATGTCAAATATAAAAATACTTATATCAGATTTGGGGCAAAATAATAATTAAAAATAAGTCATCACATCTTAAAGTTAAAAACTATTTTTCACTAGGACTAATTATTTCTCTATGAAAATTTGTTTCAGATCTCAATAGATCTTTAAAATATACTCGAAAAACTTTCAGAATATAAAGAAAAAAAAGTGGGCAACGTTTTAATTCTTCATATAGTCTAGCATATTCACCATCTCTTCTTGCATAGATAGAATTTCATCTTCTTTCTTCTTTTCATCAGAAAATGAACCACTTCTTTCTAGACATTGCAAATGTTTAATTTTTGATCGACACATTATTAATACAAATAAGTCAAGTACAGGCGCTTTCCCGCGTGCACTAAGGACAGCCGTCCTTCTACGCTCCGCATCGCGATACGCCATCACTCAGGGCGCACCCTAAGAAATGAGTATTTGAGATTAATAATAAGTCTCTCTTAATCAATATCAACAGTACCATCAGTCTGCTGAGTTCAGAAGACAGTAAAAGTATGTAACATACTTATGTAAAAGTATGTAAAAGTATGTATCACGATATATGTATATCGTGATATATATCAGCGAACCCTGAGGCAAATTATATAAAATCAAGAAACAGTGGTGACTTTTTCATGCTATTTAATTCAAAGTATTACTTTAATGGGCAAAACAATTACATCTGAAGAAATAACTTCATCACCGATCGTGGAAGATAGAGTACATACCTGTGTACATTTCTAGTGGAAGTGTCACGTAAATAAATTTCGACTTCACTTTTGTCGCTGTAAACTTGTTCCGTGTTGTCATCTTCGTCGTACATAAACAGTAACTTATCAGCTCCAGCCTTTTCCATGTATAAATACACTCTCAAATCTTCCTGTAATTTCTGCAGTTCGTTGTCTAGACACTGACACAGTTTCTCTAGATTCGGCGTATAACCGCGGTCTTGGAGGGACATGCCTACAAATAAATGTGAAACTATAAAACTCCGTTCTTCACTGAGACTATAAAAACAACTTGCACTTATAATTTTATTAAAACTGTAGCTGATGCTCGCGACTTTGTTCGCGTAAACTTCATCTTAAGATATGAATAGGTCGGAGTGTAAGGATGGCGCCACAGGTTCGCAGCGATTGGTTGTGGTCTGTGGGTGGCGACATGGCGTTGTGGTTGTCATCCTGCATTCGGTTTTCTATCTGGCGGCATGGTTTTTCTTTATTTTCTGCATCTACTGCGCTTATTATTTAGAATGGCAACATTTATTTTTTTTAATTAAATTTTTAAGTTGGTCAACCCAAAACATGACGGTATGCTTTTTCTGATTGGACGTCAATTAAGATTGTAATGTTGGTTGACTGGAAACACGGCGAGGGTTGGACGGCGCGGATTGGCTAAGCGACTTGATTGCGCTCGCTTGGCGCTCGCTTGGCCAAGAGCGACAAGGCTGTCAATATATATTTTGCGACATGGCTGTCAATATATATAAATATATATTTGATCCGTCAGATATATATTTTTATAATTAAGAACTAATATTATAAACTAATAGAGAATTTACATGCATATATGCAATTTTAATTATGAAATGATTTAGTTGAATAAAATTAATATCATGATGCAAATACAAAATATAAAAAAATACCTCATGTGATCTAATTTAAAAAACATAGGTTTTTTAAAGACAGGTATAATTTTATATTGCTGAGTAAAAAGGTATTTACAGTGAAAACATCAAATTTTAAACACCAACGTAAAAAAAAACTTGAGTAATTTGTAGTCGCATAGTAATTATAAGAATAATATGACAAAAACAATGGTTATTTTTCTTAAGAGTACACTTACCTCTCATAAGCGAATTCATGACTTTAATGACGTCATTCCTAGACTCAATCACGGTTTCCCCTATAAGATCTTTCCACACGAACCAATTAATATTCGCCTCCTTCTCAATCTCGCTGTCCGAGGAGACCTTAGTCAGGTCGATCAGTATCTGTGTCTTGAATGTGTCGTAGACTTTGAGCCAGCGATTGTCTATGATCGCCTTCACTCGAGCAGTGAACAGTGGTTGAAAATAACTACACCACACGTGGCTCTCTGGCATGTCTAGTGATGAGCAAATGTCGTTCCAATTTTTAGGCGTTTCTGAAACATGATACAAAAAATTATTGAAATTATTTATTTCTTTATTTATAATGAAGAATGTAAATAGTGGCAGGGCACACTACGTTTCGCATTCATTTGGGCAGCCCGCATGTAAGGGGGTGGTTAGTACTAACCACCCCCTTAGAGAAGACCACCATGAAATAACAGCATATGTGCTGTTATGTCTCGGTGGGTGAGTAAGGGATGCCAGAGCCTAATTGCCCCCTATATCTTCCTAATCTCTTATCCTTAATCCTACTATCGGCGGCGGCGCACTTTCAAAACCGACGTTGCTTCTATTATAGGCGACGGTAGGTAGCCAGCTGACATCAAGTGGACCGTCTCAGCTTGTCTGTCGACCTTAACATCATTATATTGTATATAAAACTTTTTGTTTAATTGACCATTCTTTCTCAAGAGTTATTAGTGAATATTATCTAATAAGCCAATAATAAATCTGTTAAAACATTTTCTATGGTTGGTTAGTAAGAAAAGAGACGTGTTTGTTTTTTTATTCAATGCATTACTGTCATTACTTGTGTTGTGTCCGACATTGTTTGAAGCCTAAAGGGATGTTCACATACAAAACTTATTCTTGGGACATGAGTATTTGCTACCACCATTTGTTAAGTAAGATAAATTATTATTTAAATTAATGCTACAACCGTTTTACTGAAAACCGGCAACAGATGGCGCTAAACAAAATGTTCGTCGCTATGTGTTTCTTAAGAGTATTGATTAAATATTTGATTAAACAATATACGGCCTAAAACAACGCACATCTTACGCAAATAATTACAAAGCGGTATACTAGAGGAAAACCTTAACAGCAATTTCAAATATTCACAAAAGGTACCGAAAATAGAGAGCCCATTTCCCTAACCCTTCCCAATCTCTCATCCTTAATCCTACTGATGTAGTCGGCAGCGCACTTGCAGCACCTGTGACGTTGTTTGTGTTATAGGCGACGGTAGCCACCTACCACCAAGTGGACCGTCATCCAGTCTACCGAAAAAAAGTTCCAGTTTTAAGTAAAGAAAATATTACTGTAATTTAAACTACAAAAAATATAAATCAAATTTTATATTTTTTGATATAAAATTTGAATTCAATTTTCAAATTTCACTCAGGGCTTAATTTTTTCAAATTTCACTTCGAAATAACATACAATTTTCCATTAAAATCTTTTTGAAACCAATTTCAGTTTCTTATAAACACGATCAAAAATTATTTAATTATTTTATATTTAAGCATATCTTCTTGACAACACATCTTGAATAACTCTTTGAATTTTTCCTTACACAAGTTTGAGAGATTTATGCGAACTAAACCTTAAGCATTTGTTCAACATGTTTAAAAACAAACATTTTGAATTAAAAGGACCTATTTAATAATGGAATTCCAACAAAGCGTTGTCATATTCCGACGTTTAAGTAGTAACTTACCAATTTTAAAGGCGTCATCCCTTATTTCATTCAACACTTTCACCCTTGTAATATTCTGCAACAATGACTGTATGTGTTCCTCTATAAATTTCTTCACTGAAATACTCCAATCGTGAATGCATCGCGTTATTTCTTCTTTGGCCAACGCTTCAACTTCCTTGTTCGATGGGAGTCTAGAACATTCATTACATATTATAACACGTAAAACGCTATTGGATTTATCATTATATATTTATTAGCGACCCGATGCCGGCTTCGCACACCTGCAATTTTTTTTTTCTGTAAATTATCGCTCTTTCCATTAGTGAATAACATATTAAAATCCGTTAAGTGGTTTAGAAGTTAGCGGAGAAATAGACAGCGACTTTATTTTATAACTAGCTGGGCCCGCACCTTCGTACGCTTGGTATTCGGTATAGACTCAATGCTTCTAGTACACGATCTTGTATTCTGATAAATTACAATGTAAATGTGAATTAACCCGCTGCAAATGGATTTAACTGGAAACGCAGTGTGCTTGTCGCGGAACAAGCTCTTCTCTTCGAACTCTTTTTTCATTATCAATGAAAAGGCGCCATATGTTATTCGCAAACTCATACACATCACGGCTGCTAGTCTCGCGTCAACTGCACGCAAGCCTACTGCTCGACGTTTCCAAGGAAAGATGTTAGATGGCGTTGTATGCTAACGGGAACTGATTCTTAAACCCTCCCCTTGTGGATCCACCTCCGGAATCTCCCACATACCGATAAAAAAGCTTTCGTTTTTTTTAACTTAAGTACGCCATAGACTAACGATCCACTTAATGGTAGGTTGCTATCGTCGTCTATAACACAAGCTGCGCAAGTGCGCTACCAACCTTAGGATTAAGGATAAGTGATTATAGAAAGGGATAAGGAAATGGGCTCTGGCATCTCTTACTCACTGAAACACAGCACACATGCTGTTATTTCACAGTGGTTTTTGGTGATTACAGTGCCCAAATGACTGCGGAATGCAGTGAATCTTGTCCCTACTTTAGTGTGTCAGTGCGCGAATAATAAAGTCATATATTTCAGTAGAATATCAGAGAGCTCCAATTCCTTATCAAATATTCTACGCAGTGTTTATGCATGTGTACTCTATTGTTGCTTATGGTTGTTTATGGTGGACAAGGGCTTGTGTCATAACAATAGCGCACATCAGGCATACCAGTGACATACGCACATGCACATTACTTTGCAGAGTATAATTTATGACTCCACCTGCAGGGAGATTCCGACCCTGGTTTAACGAAAATTGTATAGGAAGATGACGATGAAATTTGAAGTTGAAAAGGTACAGTTTGGAATTAGTTTTCCATCAATTCGATCGTCAGCCTGCCTATCGTCAATATCACTATTTAAAAAGAAAAAATTTTTTTTTGTTCAATACAATTGATTAACACTAAAGTTAAAATTACAAAATGTTATTTTTCATTTAAAAATAGTTATTAGTTTCTTTAGTGAAACTCGGTTCTACGATCATACAATATTATGCGATAAGTGTCCTAAATAACCAACTTACACGCGACAACATAAAAAACATTTTACGTATTCATACCTGTAATTACAAATGATAGGGGGCAATAAATTAATAGCAGACGGATCACTGAAATGCACCAAATGCAGCAAAGGTTCAGAATCTTTTTTGTATAAACTCTTCAACTGAGCGAGCACCGCGCCTCCTTCGTTTTCTGAAAAATGATTTTAAAAGATACTTGAAATAACTTTAAACTATACTCCATCTATTAAACTCAAATTTAAGAAACATAGTCATTGATGTATAATGTATACATTTATACATATATCATCACCCAAAATAAAAGTTCGCGAGGCTAACTATTATGGTTAAGTCAAATAAGCATTTTTTTTTTGTTAAAATTAGTCAATCTAAGCTCAGGTAAAATCAAAATATCGACATTCGTATCAGGATATTAATCCTATCTAACTAAATAGCTTCATAATCAAGGTTGATTATGTACATGTAAATTCCTTTTTAAATTATTGGAATCAGATCTTTCGTTTAGAAGTCACGACATGTATAAAAATGGTAAAAGTAAAACAAATACGCGGTGTGAGCGAACAGCCCATCGCTTAGTCTACTAATTACGTACACATTTTATGTTTACTTGATAATATATATTACTTGATATATTAAGATAAATTCCACGCGAAAGAAGTCGCAAACATTGACTAGTGTTCAAATATTTTGTTCTCAATAAGCAAGGAGACAAATACCTGTGCCGACCACCAGCTACAAACTCACCTACGAAGCAAGAATAAACCAGCAGAACAGTTTTTAAAACGATTTTCACTCCATTCACTATCTTCTCTTTTATCTGCGACTTCATATCTCCGTCCAATATCCGCGCCAAGTCAAACTGCAGGGTTGCCTTGAGACCAGTGTTGCTGTGCAGTTCTATCAGTGTGTTGAGCAGTTCCACCATTGACTGCGTGTCTAACAGGTAAAGGCTCGTGAGACAAGAGCATGCGATCTGAAATTTAGATTCACTTTTAAAGCTGTCACCTATGCCTTTCTGACGTACTTCTATAACTATCCAATTTCCCTACAATCATTGACAACAAAGACTTTACATTAGTACATAGTATAAAGTCCTCCTTTTTCTCTGTCTGTATGTATGCACAAATCTCACGAAATTGTGACCAGATTTTGTACCTGATTGCATCGATGGAAAGAGGAATTTCTGAGGACAGTTTATGTGTATATAGAATATCTTATTTCTATTTGCGGAGTTATCATAGTTTTGGTCAAAAAAGGCGAGTGCCCCATTGCCCTTAACCACTCGACGACCAAGGGTTCCTTAAATATTACAAAAAAAAGTATAATAATGTATTATACCTCAGAGCTTATATTCACATCATGTAACTTCTCCCTACACACATCGATGATTATTTGATGCAAGTTCGATATGGAATTCCATTGTTGATGAACTAGTCTCTGTAGGGAGTGCATACCTGCCTTCGCGTTTTTATCCCCAAACTGAAGTAGAAGCCCTGAAAATAGACAGAAATGCTGGTCCATTTTGTATTTAATCCACTATATAAATTTAATGCATCCCGGCATGTAGTGTGCCCTATAAACTGTATAATAACTATTTATATCTAAAAACTGGGCAGCCAATACTCTTACGAAAAAGATGATGTAAGGTTAAATTTTATTGGACCAAGATACTTTAATAAAACCAACAAAATCATTTCTAGGGACACGTGTAATGTTATTATATTAAGAACCATCGAAAAACAATAAAACCAATTACATTTGGACCAATATACATCCTAATATTATAAATATGAAAATAACTCTGTCTGTCTGTCTGTTACCTTTTCACGCCTAAACTGCTGAATCGATCATCATGAAATTTTGCGTACACGTTGTCAGGGATGAAGGAAAGGACATAGGGTACCTTTCATCCAGAAAAAAGGTACTGTTTCCGAGGAATCATCTAACGCCTGGTAAAGCTATAACTGCAATAAAGATTTTAAGCGTTACATTGCTCATATATTTAGTCAGGCGTTATTTTTTTATTTTTCAACGCGGGCAAGGCCGCGGGCACCAGCTAGTTTATATATGCGTAAGAAGATATTACTTCCTAAATGATCTTCTAATATTGATCAGTTGTGAGTGACAGGCAAATAAATTGTTATATAATATAATCATCATCAACAGCCTATTATATGACCCACCTACCCGGGCACATGCTTTTTTTTTACGTTGGAAAATCCATCATGGAAAGGGACGCTGCGGGTTATGCCGGACTCCTACCAGCTAAAACGCAACTACTTTCTAGCGCGGCCGTAGATAGGTGGGGTCGCGGGGACGTTGTTACACAACTTCGACGACCTAGGGGCACAGGCCTGCCTACTCAAGAAGGGCGTATGGGTTATACCTATATGGTCCACCACGCTGGCCCAGTGCGGGTTGGTGGTCTTCTTTTTGGCGTATGCAGGTTCCTCACGATGTATTCCTTCACCATGTGTACCTCACGATGTACATGGGTAGTTCCGCAAGTGGTATCACATTTCATAGTATTGGTGCTTGATTTTTATTTAAATATATTATATAATTATTGTCTGACCTTTCACGTAATCTTAAATTTCAATATGGAATATTATCTTGAACACTGTACACGCATGTACAATTTTGATTTCTTCTTTATAAGACTTGCAATTTGCTAATATGTCTGGCCGTCATTTTGATGACGTAATCTCGTGGCACACTGTACCGTTAGTAATACCGGCCCGCGAATTCTTAGTTGCGGATGACGTCATGTGGATGTAAATTTGACAACCTTCCTGTTCCTGCGCATTAGCCCCACAGGGCTTATATCTTGTGGATGCATTTGATTTACAACAAATCGGAATTAATATTTTAGCATATTCTTACCTGTATTTACATGCCTGGCCATAATAAACAATTGAGTTGCTTTGACATAATCTTCAGTTTCTATAAATGTCCATATTTTTTCTGGTATTTCCATCAATAACTTCACTTGCACTGAAATGCTGTGAACTGGATCGATGTTGAACTGAAAACTAAACGTAACCAAAACTTGATTTGAAATTATTGTTGGTACCCTGTGAATCTGAGATTAAAAAAAAAAGAATATCGACTTAAGAAGACTATTGCTCTTTGCACATAAAATTCGAATAAACCATAATTTTTAAATACATATACTAAAAATCATGAGCACAGAGCGGAGAGTTGAGCAGATTTTGAATGGTACTTGAAAGTTTAGAGCATTGAAATAAGATTTATTTTTGCATGTCACTATAGGGTAGATGCTAGAGCGTCCTTTTATTGTATAATGTGTGATTTGCAAAAATAAATCTTATGTCAATGCATTAAATAAAAGACAGGCTGACGGTTGACTTGATGGTAGGTTGGTACCGTCGTCACAACAACAAAAATTAACAATAGGGTTTCAACTCGAAGGAGTTAAATTATAAATATTAAGACATATTAAATTGTCTCAAGAAAAGGTTGAACTTGACTAAAATTAGTAAATATTTTTTATGTAAAAGTTTTGCTCACAAATTTTTTTCAGGTGTTTTATTTCTTATTTTACTTTTAGATGATATCTTGGGAATAGTACATTTTTTTGGACGAAAGGTACCCTATGTTTATGAAAAATTTCATGATGATTGGTTGAGTAGGAAATTTTTTTTTTTTTAATTTTAAGTTCGGCAGACGGGCTGACGGTCCACTTGATGGTAGGTGGCTACCATCGCCTATAACACAAGCAACGCCAAAGCTTTTGCAAGTGCGCTGCCGACTGCAGTAGGATTAAGGATAAGGGATTTGGAGTGGATAGGGAAAGGGGCTCTGGCATCCCTTACTCACTCACCGAAAGGCAATAGCACATGTGCTGTTATTTCACGGTGGTCTTCTGTAAGGGCGTGGTTTCTGCCGCCAGATGGGCTGCCCAAATGACTACAAAAACGCATTGTGCCCTGAAAATGCGTGAAGGTGTAATAAACAAATTTACTTTAGCATTTGTAATATTAGCTAGGATATTCCAGTTTGAAAAGTACCTTTGAACTGCAGGTTTATCGTCAATCTTGAATCCAACTAAATGTGTGTCATGTAACTTCCGGCAAGCAACCATCATTTCATTTATATGGTTGAGTGTACTGGCCGTTGTGCCACTCATCTCCTCTATGGTGTCAGCTGCATGAATCAGCTCTCTGTATCTCTCCCTGCAAATAACATTATACTTAAAAAATGAAATAAACCTTAAATTGTTTTCTATTGGTTAAAAATCATTTTCATTTGAGGCTTTGATACATATAATAAAATCGTAAACGAGCCGTGTCTGGACATGAGATATTAAAAAAAAAAAAACAATTTGTACACATGTTACATGGTCAAAAAAAAAAGGTTTTCAAAATAGTTTTATTTTTTACTTATGTAGGTATAGTTTAAAAATTCATAAAAACCTTTGTTTAAATAAAAATAGATAAAAAATTAAATGATGAATCTAATGATGAAATTCACCGTATTCTTTCTGTTCATATTAATGTTGTGTACCCACTATTTTGGAGCTTCTTCATCAAAAAGTATTTGAAATAAAAACAATTCTTCGTCCGAGCTGTCCACAACGCAAAAATGACATCCTTTGTTTAAGAGTTGCGATGAATGAATAATTCGATTAAATTCTTCTGAGATGAACACACAAGGAATAAATGCGACTCGACTCAATTCGACACGTCTTTGCTTAGTCTACGCCAGGCTTTAAGGTGCTTTATTTTTATTTATTATACAATAATTGTCTGACCTGTTTACATAATCTTAATGTGGAATATTATCTTAAACACTTGTATTATCTCTTGTAGTTTTTAAGGTTTTACATTATTCTAAGGCATAAAAAAAGCTACAGTAATTTACTTATAAAAATATGTTTTTAAAATTGGTCATTATCTTAAAGGCTTTAAGTATTTCTAAAATTTTCTCTATTTGCAATTTTCTTGAAATATTATATATTAAAAATGACAACATAAGTATATATAAGTAATGTTTTTACTCCTTAGTAATTAAAAGTATTTAATGTAAATAAAAAAGTAACAAATGATGTGTGACCAAATAAAGAGGCCAATAATGGTTTATTCTTATATTAAGCTCATCAGACAGGCTGACAGTCCACTTAATGGTAGGTAGCTACCATCGCCTATAACATAAGCAAACTTGCTTACACTCTCCACAGGTGCTGCAAGTGAGCTGACGATAAGAGATAGGGAAATGGACTCTGACATTCCTTACTCACTCAGTGAAACACAACAGCATACATGCTGTTATTTCACTGCAGTCTTCTATAAGGGTTAGTTACTGCCGCCAGACGGGCTGCCCAAATGACTGCGAAACGCAATGTGCCACTATTAGCCATTATTAGTGGCAGCACTACTACAATAATAAAAATATTGATGTGTATAAAGAATGGCTTAGGACTGTATTTTAATGTAACATATGAAATTTATTGCAAATATATAAAAGATGTTGAAAGCCCTTACCCGACCATAGCCCGTAATTCCTCCCTTTTTCTTTCAATTTCATACTGTAATTTCTTTTGAACGTTGTCTATTTCTGAGATGTAGTAATTTTGAAACAATTCGTCAGGAACTATGTCTAATAAATTAGGTTGATACATTTTTAACGGTATTTAAAAATATTCTAAACTTACAACACTAATATCTCCAAATAAATAATATAAAAAATAAAAAATCAAATCAACTTTCCAACAACAATTCCATTCTATTATTTAATCTGTCAATGTGATGACAGTTGACAAGACTGACTGATCCAGATGTGAAAACTGAAATGTAATTTGTCTAGAAACACTCTAGCTAGAAAGTAAACGCCAATCAATAGTTACTAAACTCAATATCGTTTTAAATATGAAATTTTCAATTTAATGCTGTCCTGAATATGTTAACAGATAGTTTTATAATTGATGAAATAAATAAAATAATATTGTATTAAAAATAATAATAATAATAATAAGATACATTTATTCTAATTATACCCTCATGTTTTGGCCTAAATACTTTTTCCATAGGTTACCATCCAAAACTAATATTTTCCATCCATACTTTTTCCATCCAAAACTAATACATTGTTAGTTTTCATATAATATAATCATAACGAAACCATGATATGTATTATTACATTTTAGCAACAATATTATTCCATAACAAACCTATATGCATTACTCTATTCTCCATACAAATACTACTAATTATACTAGGTACTTATAATTTTGTATTGAAGTTTCAGAGAATTATCAAATTCTAGACAATTCGGGGTTAATCTACATAGATTCGGGAGGATTCGTGAACCATGGGGTGAAAATATCCCGTCATATTTGAAATAACGTGGCTATTAGTCAACAGATGGCGCTAATGTGAAGAATATATATATATATATATATAATAATCACCGTCGGTCGTCACGAAGAGTCTCGTTTGTTACAGATTGTTTTTAGCAAAGATGTTGTATTAGTCTGTACCTATAGATGGATCACAAAATGCAGCAATATTTTATTCTTTCTAACACCTTCAAAATGCCCTAAGATTGAAAGAGACATACATATATAATCTGTCGGGTCGAAGTTGAGTTAATGTCTCCATTTTGACTATACAATGCAAGCTAAAGTTATAGCGTATAATAGTGCTGTGCATTTTTATTGATAACTAGATATCGTTGATATAGATTTTAAATATATGACGGATAAAAAGTATGGCTAAATGCGTTTCAGTGTACTGTTTGGTTATTCAATATAAATAAAATGTGGGTGCGTACTGGTACTCGCCGCATTGCTAATCGGTTGTATGAGAGAATAGTTATTTTTTGAGTAGAAATATTTAGAATCCATCCTTAAGGGGTAGAACGGGAGTAGGATTTTATTACGAGAGAAAAAAAACTCGATAATCTTAAAGTTTTATTTTTAGAAACGATATCACAGATTGGATAATCTGTGATATCGTTTCATTTTAATCTGTGATATCGTTCATCTGTGATTCGTCAACATTTTAATTTAAAGACTTGCAGTTAATGTTGACGCTTGGGTATCCACGTATTTATTAGTAAGTTTTCTTTTTCTGGGTAATTTCTGAAAAGAAATAGTTTTTGGTTATTAACTATTCAAAAGATTTTCATAATTTTCATAGATTGAAGCATAACTTCTTTATAACTTATAGATATTACTTACTGGTTTACACGATGGTGGTAATTTTGGGAATATTGTCGGCACTGCATACGAGTGTAGAATTTTACGCTGATATCCTTGGCGAAAGCAAGAATCTTCAAAGTTCATCGAGCATATTCTTGTATATTGCGAAGCTCTCCAATCGTCGGCTTTTCTTACATTTTTTGTCCACGTTTTTTTTAAATCGATGTCGGTGGGAAATCTGTTATAAATTGATAAAAATTACTTTCAACCTGCAGTGAATGCTAGAAATTGTCAACACTCTACTAAAAATAAATTAATTAAAGATATCGATAAACTTATCAAGATCAGACTACAGCACTATAAAGCAAGACAAATGTCAAATATTCCGATTAACTTTGGTTTTTGTAAATTTTAGTTATAAACACCAGCTTTTCTTTAAATAAATCAACCTTAGAGCTGTGTATGCATGTACAATGATTCATTTTTAGTAAATAATTATAAAAATTTGTTTACAAAACACCAAAATTAATGAGTGCGAGCTGTGCGACTTACCGGTGAAATGATATGTTTCCATTATTCTCCTTCAAAACACCCACTCTACTTGGACAAACGGGAACAGTACAAGCCATTCTTGGCAAGCAACAGATTTATGAAATCACACTTTCAGATTTTTAAGTATTTTAAATCACATAAAGCTAAACGCGCTTGTTAACCAGCATGATATAAACAAATATGACGTTGCCTCTTTTATGGCGCGCAGCGTTTTAAGACGTCATATTCGGCTATTGTTATCTCTTTTTAACATACGACATGCAGCCATTAGAAAGACGGGTATCGAGTATCGAAGGAATCTTCAATTTTTATTGTTCCATCTATACACTAATACAATTATCTTTGGTTTTTAGAATAAAGAATAAAATAGATCCATGATCCATGCCATGGACTACGTCTATGGCATAGTACTGATACGCTAGTACTCTTTGTTATACTGTGGTACTGATCTAAAATAAATTAGATTTGTATATAGTACTTATTACTTCCATGGATAATGTACATATAGGTCAATGTAGATAATAAATTAAGTTCTAAATGAGCTCCTTATTCAAAATTGAAAATACTAATTTCAAAGATAGAAAACCATTGACATCTCGTAGCATTACAGTATAGCTACTCGACATAAGATGGCGCTTTATCATAAAAATGAGTTTCAATAAAAGCTATAGGCTGATCAAAACACTTCTCGATTGGATATCTCATAGAAAAATAACTAAAGCATAGAAACCCTACTAAAATAGCGACAAAGTTACATAAGTTCATACTGTATTCTCTTATGGCAATGAAAATGTGTTAGAAAGAGATGCATATGCAGCAGTATATTCGTAATGTAGAAGGTTGTCACTAGTTTTCATAATGCTAGTGATGTAACTGTGTCGATTGATAAAAGGCTTACAACGAAGCGCGTTAACATAGAGTTTTTTTTATTCTGAGATAAACTGGCGCTTAGCAGGAAGGAATATTGGGAGACGTTTCAAAATCAACGTTTTCGTTTTGCAAGGGGTTATTTTGTGAACAGGAGTGCATAATGCTAATAAAATCAATAAATTTTTGCTGACTAAATTCGTAAATCTATGAATAAATATAAAAAAAAATTGACTTTACCTACCACCTAAGTGTGTTATAGCTTTGACGAAAGAAAAACGGATATAAATAATCGTGTTACCCTTACCCTTGATAGTTTGATTTCAAAACGAGTAACTAGTCTTGTTTTCTGTTTACCGATATACATACAATTCGACATATTACATGAATCTCAAAGTTCACTGTAGACATAGACATAGACCTTACTCAATGCGCGCCACCACATTCGGTGCTCTGCGTTTCATAATTCTAATTTTTTGGTGTGCATACATGTCTAGTCCAGTCATAAGTTCTGTTACAAATGAAAATGGATTTATTTTTATGTGAAGTAAGGTAATCTTAATAAAATTATTTAAAAATATAATATTTATTGAAGTCTCAGCAAAAGTATAAAAAATAATTCTATTCAAAATGGCCATCATCTTTAATACAGGCCTTTAATTTGTTTGACCACGAATTTATGGATTTACGCACTTTTCCATGGGAAATTTAGCCACTGCCTACTCCAGAGATTTCTTAAGGAAATTGTAGAGTTCATCATCATTCGCTTTTCCCATTCATTATAAAACTTTTTGTTTCCTTTTTATAATGTACGTAACCTTTTTATCTACTTATATTACATATACATACACTGGCCGGCGGGATTTCAAATGAAAATAAGAACAACAGAATCGAAGTAAAGAGAAAAGGGAGATTGACAGGGTTTTTTTCACGGGAGAGAGCATTCTAGAGAGAGAGCCTTAAAGAGAAGATGTACGGAATATATATACAATAAAAGAGATTCAGATTTTTAAAAAAGGAATAGGAAAGGCGATCGAGCTGACGATTTTTAATTTTATCTCATCCATACTGAACGAATCCAACTCTTACTTTTATTAAGTCGACGAGATCCGCTTATATCTTTACCTGTGCTCCTGTCGAAAAAGAGAATAAAGCTACAAAACGACGTGATCAACGGAAGATCAAGGAGTGCAACTTCTGTACGCCAGTCATATTATTTATTCTGTGCTACTGCCATCTAAATGATGTTAAGAAAGGTTATGATTGATCACTTTAAATCAAAGACTCAACTTAGATTTGCAAATTAATACTACATGCAAATTCGTTATTTGACATTTTTTATTGATATTACCGATATTTTGTGGACGATAATATCGAAATATCGATATTAAGCTATCGATGTCAATATCGATTCCGATATTTCATCAATATCGCTCACCCCTATTGACGGGAGCAGTGAGACATAAGAAAAAGTATCAGTCATTATAATGCGACCAAGTTATGTAGTGACGTAACGACACCAGCAACTGAACAACGACAAAATATTTAATTTGGTTGTATTAAAATACATCCAATTACATCCGTTTGACATTTGTCTAGTGACAACCTTCTACATTACGAATATACTACTGCATATGTATCTCTTTCTAACACATTTTCAATGCCATAAGTGAATACAGTATGAACTGATGTAACTTTGTCGCTATTTTAGTAGGGTTTCTATGCTTTAGTTATTTTTCTATGGGATATCTGGAACATTCGTGCAAATACTGCATCGGGATTGGTCCGTTTGGTTGAGTATATAATGCCGCACTTCGGCGCGGGAAGTCATAGTTATTTTGAACAAGCAAAGCGAAAGGACGAGAGTTTAGTGGACAATTTTTACACCGCGAAATATAAAACGCAATTATTGGAAATATTGTTTTTCATAAACGGTTTGAGCAATAACTTGTTTAATAATGCCAGCTGTAGGAATAGATCTCGGAACTACTTATTCCTGTGTTGGAGTTTGGCAACACGGAAACGTGGAAATAATCGCTAACGAACAGGGAAATCGAACAACACCATCGTACGTCGCTTTAACTGACACAGAACGTCTCATAGGCGATGCAGCGAAGAACCAAGTGGCTCTCAATCCCAACAACACTGTGTTCGACGCGAAACGTTTGATCGGACGGAAATACGATGATCCGAAGATTCAGCAAGACATGAAGCACTGGCCGTTTAAAGTGGTCAACGACTGTGGTAAACCTAAAATCGAAGTAGAGTTTAAAGGAGAGAGGAAACGATTCGCGCCCGAAGAGATCAGCAGCATGGTTCTGACCAAGATGAAGGAGACGGCTGAAGCGTACTTGGGGACTACAATACGCGACGCAGTGATAACAGTACCAGCTTACTTTAACGACTCTCAACGGCAAGCTACTAAGGACGCGGGAGCGATTGCCGGTCTGAACGTGCTACGTATTATTAACGAGCCTACGGCGGCCGCGCTAGCCTATGGACTCGACAAAAACTTGAAAGGGGAGCGAAACGTGCTCATATTCGACTTGGGCGGAGGGACTTTCGACGTGTCCATCTTGACCATCGACGAAGGCTCACTGTTTGAGGTGAAGGCGACCGCGGGGGACACTCATCTAGGCGGAGAAGACTTCGACAACAGATTAGTCAACTTCCTAGCGGATGAGTTCAAACGTAAGTACAGGAAAGATTTGAGAGCGAATCCGCGCGCGTTGCGTCGCCTGCGCACAGCGGCCGAGCGTGCTAAGAGGACTCTTTCATCGAGCACGGAAGCTACCGTGGAAATTGATGCTCTGTATGAAGGAATAGATTTTTATACGCGACTCTCTCGAGCGCGATTCGAGGAGCTCAATGCGGACCTGTTTCGCGGCACTTTGGAGCCGGTGGAGAAAGCGCTGAGGGACGCGAAACTAGACAAAAGTCAGATAAATGACGTGGTTCTGGTCGGTGGCTCTACGCGTATCCCGAAGGTTCAGAGTTTGTTGCAGAACTTCTTCAACGGGAAGAAACTGAATCTGTCCATCAACCCCGACGAGGCTGTGGCGTACGGTGCGGCCGTGCAGGCTGCTATTTTGAGTGGCTCTTCGGACACTCGCATCCAAGACGTGCTGTTGGTCGACGTAGCGCCTCTTTCGCTCGGCATAGAAACCGCAGGCGGCGTCATGACAAAAATCATTGAACGCAACTCGAAGATACCGTGCAAACAGAGTCAGACGTTCACCACCTACTCTGACAACCAGCCGGCGGTCACCATCCAAGTTTACGAGGGCGAGCGAGCGATGACCAAGGACAACAATTTGCTGGGCACTTTCAATTTGACCGGCATACCACCCGCTCCTCGCGGCGTACCACAGATAGACGTGACCTTTGACATGGATGCGAACGGAATCATGAACGTGTCTGCCAAGGAGAACAGTACCGGTCGCAGTAAGAACATAGTCATCAAGAACGATCGGGGGCGTTTGTCGCAGGCGGAAATAGAGCGCATGCTTGCTGAGGCGGAGCGCTACAAAGAAGAAGACGAGAAGCAACGCGAGCGAGTTTCTGCGCGCAACCAACTTGAGGCTTACTTGTTCAACGTAAAGCAAGCGTTAGACGAAGCCGGCAACAAGTTAAGCGACAGGGACAAGCAGACTGCGCGCCAAGTGTGCGACGACTCTTTGCGCTGGATCGACAACAACTCACTCGCCGAAAAGGAAGAGTACCAACACAAATTGGAGGAGGTCCAGCGGTTGTGTTCGCCTATCATGACCAAAATGCACGGCGGTGGGGCTGCTAATCCAGGAGGGATGTCCGGTCAACAATATCAACAGAGCAACGGTGATTATGGAGGACCCACAGTTGAAGAAGTAGATTGAAACGCTTGGAAACGATAGAACATTCCTATAATTTTTATTTAAAGACTGATTTGCGAAAGAACTAGTTTTTCAATTGCAATCACCTGCTGCTACTCTATGTTTGTTTAGATTTTGTTTAGTTTAGTAAAATGAGATAAAACAAAATACATAAGTTTTTTTATTTACTTACAAAACACCAACTAACTCTTTATTTTATTTTATTTCATTAGGGAAAACAATTACACCATGTATATTAGAGTAAGAAAAAAAAACATAGATGTAAAACACACATTTTCCACAAAGTTCTCTTTTCCTAAAAAGAAATAAAGTTTTTCAAATATTGAAAAACCGACTTGTACCTACATATTACTATATTCATTTTGTATTGTGCACTAATAATCCCTAAAAAACATTAACTCGTGGGCCTTGTGGTTCACAAAAATGTTGAATCGCAAAATGTCTAAAATCTGCTGCCATAAAACGTGTTGTGCCGAAAAAACGTTTTGAGTATTAACCAAAGTCCGTTTTTGGTATAAACTAAAAAAAGCAGATCTGCAGAAGTAAGTACTTGTGTCGCATAACGAAATTACTATTATTTGTAAAATTAACACGGACTGTATTCCTTATAGTAAAATAAAAATGTTTCTTTCTGATGGGATAGTTTTAAGTTTAACCATAGATAAAATACTACTTAAGAGGCTTCTCCCTGTCAAAGCTTAAAATTGTAACATTTTAAAGCGTATAAACTCGATAACTAAGAGAAAGAAAATTAATTAAAAAATACCAAAAAAATCTTTGGCTTTTCAAAAACAAATTTCACTTTTTATATTTATAACATTTGTTTAGAATACCATTGAAATCTGCATCCAAAAAATACCCTATAATTGCAAATATCCTGCATCTACGTAGAAAGTAAAAGTTATTTTTAGTTGCAACACACACGCATGGATAGAGAATTTAATTATCTAAAAGTTGCACTAAATAAATTTTTTTTTCGAGCTTTATTTAAAAAGTTTAGTAAATAATTTACAAATTCTTGGCAAAATGTTTTTTTTTTTTAATGAAGCGAAAAGACGTTTTTTTGTTTATGTAGTTAGTTTAGTTAGTTAGTTTAGTTAGTTAGTTTATGTATTAGTTATATCGCATGAACATATCGTATGAAGATGTATGAACGCAGAATTGAGGCGGGAAAGGGAATGAGTGAAACGCTCGAGGTCATTGGCAATAAGAACGCTCTTAACCAGTATAGATGGTCACTCACGTACATTGAATCCGTACCCTATCCAATTTCGCTTATATCTAGATGCCGCCTGTGTAGTTTGTCGCTTATTTGTTGTCATTAAAAATCCGCTAGAGTCGCTGCAGTCGACCATTCAGTCAATTCTCATGTACAAGAGATGGCACTACTAAAATTTATTTAAAATATAAAAAAAGTGGGCACGAACAACGATAAAAGGGCCGTATGAACGGTATAGGTTCTGTTCTAAAAAATAGGGCAATAATATCATACATAAAAGTCACAGATTAATGATAAAAGTACCTCTCAGCAACGTCGCCCTCTAGTTATTACCACGATAATAAGGAACTATAACTGCGTGATTGAATTTGTTGGTTATAATTTTTAACAAAATACACATTAATATTAAATTCGAGACTCTTAGTGACATCTAGGGAGTGGAAATCCCAATATGAAATTGGCTTCAGATCGTTATATGGAAGTTGACCATCTATACTGGTTAAGTAGTATTTTATCTATGGTTTAACATTATGTAAGGCAAGACCGATTAATGTCAGGGCATACAGGCCCCTCTTACACGTTATTATACCCGATCGACCGCGTAGGTAGATGGCCTAGTCGATCTCAAGAAATATATACAGACTATAATTATACATACGAATATATTGGTCAATTTGTGTTTGATGAACAGGTACACATCTTTCATCTCCGCTCATTTTTCTGGAAACTTTTGGCAGCGACCTACTCCCAAGACCTAACTACGCTTTTATAAACCCTACCTATCTATGAAAAAAACATACTTGTGGGCATCTACAGAGTTGATCCGATCGCTTGCAGTTTATCAATTTTGAGGTTGATCGCCCACAGTTCAATCAAACGCATGGAACTTAAGCTAGGTGCTTTCGAAACACGCGGAGCTGGGTGATTATAATCGCTCAGCTTATTGTATGATCGCTGTCGCCCGTCCCGCTCCGCTGATTTCATAAACGCAGTCTGAGCAACTCTGAATAACTTCACTCGGAAACTCGGAAAAAGCTTTTTGTAGCATGAACATGCTACAAATACAAAGCTAATTTCGCATAATAAAGACTGTCTGTTGTGTCGTGTTACTATGTAGTGGGAGTCGGGCTGCCTGACTTAGGTTTTTAACTTGACAAGCAGGTTTAAAACAAATCTTGACAAGCAAATGTGAATTAAAACAAGTATATTTTACTTACATTACGGTTTTATATTAGTTTTAAGTAAATAAATCACTCAAGAATTAATTCAAATAACATTCCTGATTTCATTGCAACCATCGATTGTTGGAAAGGATACAGGTTTTAAGTATAACTAAACCAAATGCATTTTTATGACAGTTTTAATATCACATTTCGCAGATCAATACAACATTTGAAACACGAATTAATTTAGGACATTTACTAAATAAGTATTTAGGACATTTACTAATAAGTACAAATCATTTAGATATTAATAATTTCAAAAGTAATAAAATAACAATTCAAAAATAATGCCTGCAAAACAATCTTCAAAGAGCAATTTCCACTAAAGTACCACATGCAATTTTCTAGACAAACAAGTACTTATCAAAATAATTTGTCCATAAAGATTAATAATAATTTAAGTATTAAATTATGTTTGTTATTAGTCTAATAATAATTAGACTATTATTATTAGACTAATTCTATTTCTATTAGACTGTTATTCTAATAGAAATAGAATAACAGAAATAAATTAATACTAATAGTTACAGAAAAACATTTTAGTAGTAATTCACTTTCTGTAGAGGAATTACTCTGTGGACAGCAGTCACGCGCGCCTTTATATGAAAGATAATATTTTCATTAAATAATGCCGTCTTGAGTCGTTCCAAAGTATAAAAAACAACAAGAAAGAATGATCAATCAAAATTACTGGCTTTGAACTTATGTGATTCTATTGTTTCGCAAATATAGGGGCAATTTTTACACATCGTAACAATTCAAGACGTTAGTATACTCGTACTGATGTTATAGAGACAGCGTATTTTGTAACTTTGTTTATTATGTGAAAAAGACTTTCACTCTTTCAGACGGCCACAGTTATATATTATGTGCATACTAAGACCCCCAATTGCACCCGGATGAATTCAGGGAGCTAGTTTTAAACTAAATTATATAAATCACTCCTTGTCCACATCGTGATTGCATCGGGTAAATCCGGGGCGCGTCGTCTAGTTGTAAATAAAATTATATAAATCGATCCTTGTCCACACAGTGATTACTCCCTAGTAAGAATAATTAAGTGTAGTTTTTGTTGCTTCTGTTTACACGTGTTTGCTCCTTCTGAATTGTTCTATGTTCTGCGGTATTAAATAACCAGGACACTTGAATTTTCATTCAAGTGTCCTGGTTGAATGATACTATCGAAGATAATATCTTTCAATTGGTGTATTCATCTAACAAACGTACGAAGCAACGTATATTACTTCAGATTTAGTCCAATAAAATGTTGTCCATGCAACTCCCTTTTCTTACAAAAATTGTCAAGGACAGGCTGACGGCTGGTGGTAAGTGGCTACCGTCGCTGATTAATATAAGCAACGCCCCCCACAAATAATTTTATATTCAGAATTGACCATATAACTCCCATTACAATGTAAACAGAAGAAAAATCAAGGGATAAACTTTTTATTTTAATATCAGAACTAAATTTTTACAATTAAACATAGATATAGAATTACTAATTATCCGATTGGAAATGTAACGCGAAAAACTGTTATCCTAACCCCAATTTTTTACAGATTTTCCATCAGTAGTAATAGAATTTAAATAATAATAATAATAATGATTTTTACAATATATGAAGAACCGGACATGAACTAATAAATGTTTAAATTTTTAAGAGATTCACGCAAGGTTCAAATAATAAAAAACTATGCAATTAAACTTATTATTAACTAACGCTATCTGAATACCTAATTCAGTCGAAAACAAATCATAACGACTATATTATATATGATTTGAACAAACATACTTGTATATAATTACTTACTTATATGATATGGGTTCGCCTATTGAGGCAATTACTTAAATGTAAACAATATTCGAACGGGCGATTTCGTATAAAAATATACAATAACATTGGAATCTCCATAGTTTAAAATTATTCATAAGCATATCTTGTTGAGTTTGAATACTTTTACACAAAGAAGTCTCTAGTGATTTTTAATAAATAAAAAGTATATAGTATTTAAAAGACCTCCTAGAACATTTAAAAAATGGAATAAATTACATTTAGGTAAACAACATTAAAACACAGCATTAAATGATTTTGTAGATAAATCTATTTTTTATAAAAATTGCATTGAATATTCAAAATTGAAATTCCAATTCAACATAGCCAATATTAAAGTGTTTAAACACTTAACGTGGTTATAAATGCTGTCACAATAAAATATAATACAATATTACATTTAAATTTGAAAACTCATTATCATAAATACTAGTTATAAAAATATTTGTCAATTAAGTTTAAATAAAATAATTAAGTTGTAAATAAGTTAATGATGAACTCACACAAAGTAGGTGTGAAGTCAAATGAAATTTTAACTCTATAGTAGTGATGTTATAACACATCAACGTTAGAAAGCAAGGATGTGCAACAATTATTTTATTTAATGTCGACAATCGAACGCGCATATACTATATGGTTCACAGTTACACGCATCACTACTATATTGCAATATAAGGCTCCTAAGTGCTAGCATTTAGAGGAGTCCGATCGTAAATACCTTTGTTACCCAAACATTAGGTTTATTTCCTGGCTACTATAGTCGAATGTTTGTGTGCCAATTGATAGGTACAATTAAACATCCTCAGTTTGAGACAGAAAACATTAGACAATCCAGAAAAAAAGGACAAAAAAATTCAGTTTGACAGAAAAAAAGGAGTTCAAAACAGTGAAGGAATTAATCTGATCCATGCATATAAATAAAATTGAAGGGTCTGTTAGTAATGTCAAAAGTAACTGCTTTTTAAAAATATATATCAAAGTATTCTTAAACAAAAATACACTTTTTAAATTTTTTGTCTGTCTGTTTGTTCCGGTTAATCTACGAAAAGGCTGGACCTATTTTGACGGGACTTCACTGACAGATAGCTGATGTTATAAGAAGTACTACTTTTATTTTAGAAAAATAAAATATAATTTATTATATATGAGCAATGTCCAGTACCGCGCGCACGGCACTGCATAGCGTGGCTGGGCTTAGCTAAATTTACAAGAAAATTTATGGCTATACTAGGTGCGTAGTGGCTATAGAACTTCAGTATTCTCTGGAACTGGTAGTCAGATTAGATAAATGCGTTTGATAGTCCAATTCTTTGAGGGAGGTTATAAGCTACCTACATCACACAATGGAGCTGAAAAAAATAATAAAAAGTAACAAAGAGGCAAGGATAGTCTTTCGATGAAAGCGAGCATTTCCTAGATTATTTCTATAAGCATGAGCATACTTATAGAAAAAAAGCAGAGGAAAAAATTCATAAGCACTTAAGGAATAGATTAAATTAATCAGCAGATAAAGCCGTGGGTATGAAATATATGAACTTTGTTATACGAATTTAGAGCATTTAAATGAATTAGAAGTGTGCGACAATAAGCAGTGTCCCACGGTCTCACCCACTGTTTAATTTAATGACAAAGGCATGGACATGACGGTAATCTCGGTAATTCCTTCCTCAGGAATTAAACTATCATATTAAATTTTAAAAAAATTAATTCAACTCGCAGTTCCAGAGTTTAACGCGTCCAACCATACAAATAAACTCAGCTTTTTGAATTTACTGTAGATTTTGATCAGCAGACATTCATTACTGGACACACGGGTACTTAAACAGACAAGATTAAATCACGGAGGCTTAATTAATGAATTAATTAACATAAAATGCAGTGATTCTTGCAATTTTATTAGCATCCTTACTTAAAGTAAAGGAACAAATAAACAAACGTAAATAAAACTGAGTTACCCTATCACCCTCTAAACAGGACTTATTCTTAAAACTATTTCATCAGAAGATTAGAAGAAATAATAAATACTATGAAAGTATACCATATACCTACTGGATGGATGTTAGGGTTGCATAAATTTAGATTTTAATGACAGTTCTCTAACGTTAAAAACCCATAACCACATAAAACAAAATATAAATTGATTCTAAAATAATGGAAAACTGGAATAAGTCGTTTTATTTCCTGTTAAGTTCTATAGCTAAAACCAGGTTAAGGTAAAATTCCATAGAGCAAAGAATCGCCGCACTGCCCCGCAAAGACGGTAATAATGATAATATTATTTCTGAGCGTAACTCAAGGCCCATTTAACCGCCAGTTTCTATTTGCACATTATCCAAGAAAACTATACAAATGCCTCATTGCGCTGTGATTTGGTGTTATAATCAATGTGAATAAGCAAAATTCTAGTGTATCATATCACAATTGGGTAATTAAATGCAATTATTAGCTTTTAAAAAATGCGAGTCGAGATTGCCTTGGAACACCAAACCTAGAGTGTGTAAGCCGTGGGTGGACTGGTATTCAATAAACGGTAACACCCCCTGACAAGCTGAATTTGTATTTCAAGCTTTGACTATGCCATCTCTAGTAGGAGGTGGCGCGACGATTTTTTTCTGTGTAAAATTCACAACCCACTTTGCGTTTACTCAAAAAACACGAATAAGACTGAAAACATTTTTATTGTCGTTTTTATTACCAATTATTATTGATAAAACTAGTTTTGCAACATCAAGTTGCACTAGGTACCAGTCTCTTTGATTTATCATAATGGAATCAGAATCAGAAGAGAGATTCACTTTAATTCTGTCAATTAAACAAAAAACATAATATTCATTATTTGAAAAATATATAAAAAAATCATTTCTCACTTTTCATGTTTTCTTTAATTGCAAAGGTGTATTGAAGTGTACTGTCATAGTTAGTTGAATAAAAAAAATGAGTTTAAAATTCACTTATAAAACTCACTTTACTGGACCACAATGTTGTGTGTTGTCTATGAGATAGCACTTGGTCACATTAATAATTTCGTCACTGGGTTTTTCATTTTATAACTATTTATTACTAGTACATCACTTCGTAAATTGTCGCTTTTTTGTCTCCAGAGCCGGTCACTATGAACTTATCGTCCGCCGATATGTCACAACTGAGCACTGACGATGTCTCTTTCGACTGGAAAATAAGAAATATATATTAATAAGAGTGAATTTTAAAGCGTACAAATGTGGGTTTTGAAAAAATAACAAAAAATAAAGAAAACATTGTAATCATGCTTTGATAAAACCAGGAAAAAGAAAGATGATCGTCTTCTTCTGGACATAATACCTCAGTCAGTTCATATACATATATCATTGATAGGTAGCCTTCTTTTATCGGGAACTGGGCGGTAGTCTTTAGGTGAGCCTACCGCCCATCGTGAGGTCCTGTGAGAAGACTGATGTACCTCCACTTTCGGGTATACCGAGGTTCCGACAGGGAGCATAGCCTCCCGTGAGAGCCGTAGATGTCGTGTCACAAGTTCCCGTGACCCCGAAAAAATGTACGCATATTAACGATAGGTAGCCTTCTCATCCCCATTGTTCTCGTAATAATACCTGGAAAACGCTGGCGCCGTAGGGAGTCCGCCAGGCGTTGAGGAGGTTGTCCTTCCCCGTGGAGACGAACCACTTGCCAGCGTGCGCGAACCGCAGCGACAGCACGCAAGACTCGTGTAACAACAGCTGGTAGCGGTCGGGCTTGCCCGCGTGCAGCACCTCGACGTTGGAGTTCTCCATGCCCACGGCCAGCCACGAGCCCGTGGGGCAGTAGCCCAAAGAGAATATCTGGCTACTAAAATCGTGCTGGTGCAGTTGGCGGCCTTCACGCAGGTCCCACGATCGAACCGTGTTGTCTAGACCGCCCGTCCACAGGCGGCTGCCGTCCGGGCTTATGTCGATGCACGACGCGCCATCCGTGTGGCCTGCATACGATTATAACAAATTTAGTCGTTTACCCTCAAGTGCATATAATGAAAATATCTTGTCTATTAAATATTTTTGGCCATAATAAAGCTTCCTTCAAAAAACAGGTAATCTTAGGTCAAACACAATTGCACTACTCATTGATACAACACTCATACAATATGAACTTATAACATTTCCGAAAGTTTTATCGTTATTTTTCTAAATTTATTTGTACTCTTTTTCTTATTATTATTATCATTTTTATCAACTATTTCTGTTTAGTTTTATCGCTCCTAAGCGCGTGTTTCTTTATCGGGAAGAATTTTAATTGTTGAAAGTGAATAACATACGGATTTTGTGTGACTTTGGTAATTTTACTGTATGGAGTTTTGTATCGGTATCACGTGACTAAAGAAACAGTGATTTTGGTTTCGAGTTATGTGGACCGGCGTCGAATGACGGCTGTTTGGTATTTGAGACAATATTAGCACTAAAGACTTTTTGAATCATCTGAGAAACAGTGGCGCGAAATATTTCTTCTCTTGCAACTACCTCTTTCAGATACCAACGACGGCCTTCAAGGTTAAAATGTAGCAGTTAGAAATTTTGGTGAGTCTTTTGTTATAGTAGCAAAGTCTCGTATTCATATTTAATGGTTGATTTGGCCTAACAAATCTGGTAGCAGATTTGTGTGGTTCTTTATTCAGACCATTTCTTGTAAATCATAATTTAATTATTGAATGTAAAAAAAAAAGACAGGCAGTTTTTGTAGTCTTGTTGAGGACAAGGATGAAACAGACACAATGTTTAGACGGTTATTACTACGGTTAATTATGAGGAAATTAACAGCGCAATTTCTATTAACTCATAAGAGTTCAATGTCTTTTTAAATAGCAAAAAAAAAACTAAATGTCTCAAATGCGTAATTTCTAATACCAAAGAACTGGGTTCTGAGAAATTGAACCTTATGGAACGCTTAACCGTTTCTTAAGCTTTGGTTTATTTGAAGAAAAAAATTAAACAATGACGAATATATTTATAAATAATCATAAATAATATATTATAAGATATTTTCAAATATATTTATGAATAAGTTTCACCAATACTCAAGACGCAATTTGCACGTGTTATCAAGAATTCAACAATAATTCTACTTTAATTAGAAGAATTACCAATAACAACAAATCAGTTTACCTTGAAATTGTCTAACTAATGTCTGATTGTGTAAATCCCACACAGCGATGTTGCCATCTGAACAACAACTGAAGCACACCTGAAAATATTCACTATTTTAATTTCAACTGCATGTAATTATAAAAAGTGTTTGTGTAATATCAAAACAATATAAGCTCAAATACAGTAGAATCTCGTTCACTGGTTTTCCTATTGGCGACTTTATTTTGTTAGAATAATCACCGAAACACAACAGGCACATATGCTGTTATTTCACGATGGTCCTCTGAATGATGAATTTCGAAAAAAATTTACTTACAACATTTGTATAAATATTTTTATTGCTTCAAGATTATTTTTTATGTTGCTTTTTGGGAAGTGAAATCAGATCAGTTTTTATAAAAATTGTGTCGTTTTAAAATGTTTCATAACTAAAGTAGCAAAATCTATAAATAAATGAAATATGTATTTAACTCTTAAAAACAATAAACAGATCATGAATACAGAGTATTTTGCAGTACAGTACAAAAACAATGAACATACTAGCGTCAATAATAAAATAACAATGAACATATGGCGTTGCTTGTGTTATAGGCGATGGTAACCACCTATCATTAAGTGATTCGCTTTCAATGATTTCTAGCTCATTTCCTTTTCAATGCTTAGCAAAAACAAATGGTTTTTATTTTTTCATCTCTCATATTCTGAAGTCGATTCTAAGCAGGTAAATTAGATTTACAGTCCTAAGGTTGCATGTAAATTAGAAAACTGAGAAAAAAAAAAGACGTTTTGTTACATTAGCATCTCATAAGGCCTCTCATTCAGCTATCAAAGAGAATAACATTTTGTGAAATTATTATCTGTTGTTTTTAATATAACATAATGATAATATTAATACAAATCTTCCACATGAAAATATAATAAATGAAATGTTCTTAAACATAAAACTAACAGCTAAACGGGCTCGTTTTTGAACAGTCAAACTAGCACGACGACAATATCTGAGACACAATTAATGTTTTCTTCCCTCGCATTAGTGAAGAAGAGCAAAGTCGAACTTCGAACGTCGAACAAGTTCAAGTGTGTAATTGATCACTTTATTGTAATTTTATCAATTTAAAAGTAGTTAGACAAGCTAAAGGTGAACCTTCATAGCTGGTAAATACTGTCGCCTATTAATATTAGCAACGCCAAGGGCGTGGGATAAGGATATAGGTTTTGACATAGCTTACTCACTCACCGAAATACAACAGCACACAAATGTCTCTTTATGGTGGACTTCTGTAAGGGGGTGGTAACTGCCACGAGGGGCTGCTTTATTCTTAAGAGTGTATGGGTACCTTGGAGTCGGGGCTGATGGCGAGTGCGTAGCAAGCGGGCGCCGAAGAGGTAAGCTCTGCGCGCATGCGCGGAGTGGGGGAAGCTAAGTCCCAAATGGACAGATTGGATGCTTCGCCTCCCACTATTAGCGTCCTCCCATCCGGCAGCAGCTTCACCGACCGGATGTAGTTGTCTCTTTGCTGAACCACAACACCACATACAGTTAAACGTTAGTCTGCCTGCCT
The DNA here is from genome assembly GCA_910589475.2 of Bembecia ichneumoniformis. Classification (NCBI taxonomy): domain Eukaryota; kingdom Metazoa; phylum Arthropoda; class Insecta; order Lepidoptera; family Sesiidae; genus Bembecia; species Bembecia ichneumoniformis. Next base: position 3,675,334 of record OU342533.1, on the reverse strand, counting down.
TAATACGCAAGATGTTATCACAAATTGATTAAGGATTCCAAAAAACCCTTTACAGGCAAATGATTCTAAGTATTATTAACACAATGATAAAATGTTCAGAGAAACATAGGCAATGTTTTGTTTCATCCTTTAGATTTAAGAGTAGTTTTCATGCTTGTTAATATTACGTGGCCGTGGGTGACATTCACCTGAGACTGACCAGAAAATGTCGTCGGACAAACAAACGGACCATCCGATTAAATTTATTTAATTACATATTTATTCATATATCATTTTTCCGTTGTTGGCTATTTGTTGCCTGTGTGCAAACTTCATATCACTGTTTATTAATTTACTTATTGCTTTTGCCATACGGTTTCGCCCGACGCTTTAGCCTGTGTCCAATATTCATTTCTGAATACTAAAATCGGAGACTACCTCCTACAAGCTTTAGCGTTGTAGTATCTATTTTTATATATTTTTTATTATTATAACATTGATTTTTTCTTTAATATGAGGTATAGTCTTCAGACCTGTGCAACAAGTGGTCGCAGTAACGCCCTCCATGCAAAAAAAGATACAAGGTAAAAGAAGATAAAGGTTTTCCTGCAAATTATATAACTACGGATTATGTACAAATTTAAAAGCGTTACATTAAACCAAAAACAACATTATAACCAACGGTTTTTATTCTGAAAGAGTGACAACAAAAAGTAACGATAAATTTAATACCCTTAATAGACTGAGAACAAATTATAAAGATAATAACAATTAATTTCAGAATATTTTATAAATTTAATATAAAAAAAGACATACTAAACAATCCAACTGCGACAACGGTTCTAAGGTTGTAGGCGACACAGGGTTCGTTATGTCCCATAACTTGACACACCCCTTGCCGCCGGTGTAGGCGTGCCTGGCCCCAGAACTAAGCGATAGCGCTACCGCGCATACCACTTCGCCGTGAGGTAAGGCAGCCACTTGCCTCGCGCCGCGTGGTATTCCGGGCCCCACTAGCGCGTCAGCGGGGAATGGCACCGGTTGTAGAGGACCTCCACAAGTGTGATACGAGTAAGCACTGAAATCGTTAATTTTACGTGAGGGGTTAGTTATTTTTAGAGTAATTTTTTCTGCAAATTATGTACACAAACCTTCCTCATTTATCACTATTTCGATAGTGAAAACTTTATCAAAATACGTCCAGTGATTCAGAAGAAGTTAACGGAGAAACAGACAGAGGCGTACAGTGACTCTATTTTATAATATCTATTAAACTATAACAGCACCAGAAATTACAGAAAATTAAAATCAGTTTCTATAAGTTCACTGCGCAAGGTGTCACGTCACTATTGGTCTAATTACTGAAAAAACTGGTACAGAGAGTCGTTTGTCGTTTCTGAACAATCGCAAATAACACAATTTAATTTTTTAAAAGACTATGACAACTAAAAATGTTAAGCTTAGTTTAGTAAAGACCTATTACTAAATAGTTTGGTACCTTTTTCTTATTTGTTTGTGAACCGATTTTTCTTTTTATGTTTAGTAATTATTGACAAGCTTTAGTATTATCAACAAAAAAAAATTGAACATTTATAGTCTAATTTCAATTAGTGAGCGAACACTCTCTCTCCCGTCGGTCCCTCATGATTGAGGACTGTGATTACGAAATCCCAGTTTCGATTGCATCATCCGCCTCCATCGGCCCCTGAGCATGTGTCCTTACCGCCTGGCTAAGTTTATCGTAAGAGGTGGTATTCTTCACTTGATCCGTCCATCTCATGAAGATAGGCCTCGTAATCTTTTGCCTTTGACATTGTCAACAACGGCCAGCTTTCCAGGCTGTCGCCACCTCTTCTCACAATGTGTCTGAAATATGCAGACATACAGTGTTTTGATTTGTTACTGAAAACGACGTATTTTTAAGTTGGGCCGTGCAAGGGATCCTCAACATCCGTCTCCACCACCACATTTCGAAAGCGTCTATTCTTTGTCTGCTTCGGTTCATATTGTCACAGTTTCCACTTCGTAAAGAAAGGAAATATCAATGCTCTCACCAAACGTACCTTGGTCTTAAAGCTAAATGCTTCGATTTCTTCATATTTTTCGAAGCCGCGTTATTGCTTCCTTAGCTATATCGATCCGGCGTTTGATCTCATCACCGCAGATTAGGGACCTCAGGTAACAAAATCACTTCAATTCCGGAAATGTTCGCCATCTCTATCAGTCGATTAGCTTTATCCATCACCATTAATTAGGTTTTCTGATGATTGACTTAGAGTCCCAATTCGTTCCTCTCCACCTCCACTCTAACCAAAAGGGTCTTTGGTGAGGTGAGAAGTAGGTGCAATATCGTCGTCATACTGCAGATTGGAGATACATTCCCCATGTCCCAATTTACAAGGGTCTTGCGGATTATGTACTCTCCATATACTTTAAATAGTAGTGATGAGAGTACGTACCCATGGCGGTAATTTTTAATGTTTCATGAAAAATTACCAATATTTCATGTTTCATGTTTATTCTGACATAAGAGTTGTTTCCAACATATAATGAGTTCAATGAGATTCTCAGATATACCCGTATCTTCCAACACTCTCTACAATTATTCCCACAGCATATACCAGAAAGCCTTATAGCGTAATCAATAAATCAATCTTCTCAAATTTTAAAAGTGGGAGTGAAAGAAAAAAAAAACTCTAATTTATTACTTAACTTGTTATTTAGTTTTTGACAAAGTGAACACAGACCACTGCAAACACAGCATACATTCGAAAGCCTATATTTTTATTAACATAAATTTTATTTATTACATTAATTACAGTTATAATAAGTGTGTGTTATATTTGCCTACACCCCACAAATGTTTGCTTTTTATCGAAAAAATAAAAACAGATTAGAGATAAAATGTATGATAAAGATTGTTACCTACAAGAGTTTAGGGCGTTGAATGAAACTTGAAAGTTTGTTTAATGGTTCTGGTGGTTGGTGCATTGATTGCATAATAATATTTTTTTACAAAATGTGTAGACTTGAAAACTTACGGTTTAGAAGGTGCTATCCCATTGGTTCTGTGGTGATTATTGTCGTAGGGGTGAGGTGGACGATACCCAGCATAACCGGGAAAACCATAGCTTCCACGGGCCGAATTGGTTGGGGTAGATGACCGCCCCATCTTAGCGCCGGGGGTGCCAGGTTTCTCCTAAAAAGTAGAGAGGCATAATCTTTTCATATTATGTCAATGAGCATAGACAGTAAAAAATGCCTCGTCGATTTTGGATTTTTGTTTAGTTATTAATAAACTAAAAATACTTATTCAAAATTACAAATTTGAAAGTGTCAGTTTTATTTCATTTGAGATTTAAAAAAAAACTTTTTTGTCAGTATATATTTGATTGAAATGAACATATCAAAATTATTGCTTTATTATTAACAGCGTCATCTTCATGTTGACGATAAACTTAAATCGAACATTGACAAAGTTAAAGTAAACTTACGTCCTTGGAGCTTTTGGGAGTGGATCGGCTGGACGAAGATCCCGAACGGGAAGGCGGTCGGGGTCCGTTTTCCGTTCGTTCCCCTTCTGCCCTCACATTCGGTGAACTCCTTTCCTCCTTAAAAACGTACAACTAGTAAGACATTACACTATAGTAATTATAGTGTTAAATGGTAGCATAATCCTGCTTTGCACAGACATTCTGGCGACTGTAACCACCCTATTACAGAAGAGCACCGTGAAATAACAGCATGTGTGATGTGTTTCGGTAAGTGAGTAAGATATGCCATAGCCCATTTCCCTAGCCATTCCTAAAACACCTTATGCTTAGGATAACACCTGCGGCGTTGTTTGTTTTATAGACTTATAGACGATAGTATAGATGATTATAGACGACCATATCAAGTGGACTTTCAGCTTGTCTGACTAACATAAGGACAAACAAACGTCCAAGATAACATAGTTAAGATAATTTATATCTGTACAGATTGTCCCACACACATAGAAGGCATATTTTATGTCATATTATTTACAAAAATGTCTTGTTTGCGCCAGAAATAGAAAGGGTTATAAAATAATAAAATAATGGATCACACTGGGATTCTCTTCAGGGGAATGTTACATTTTAGGAAAAATATTGTTATTTTTATATATAAGGTCGGTAGATAGGGTTTTTTAATTTTTATTATAACAAAATGTGAAAAATATTATCATATTAACAATTGTTCACTTTTCTAAGATTGTAAAAGATGTAGATCTAAATTTTTTAGGGCGTAAAGTTAAAACCGTTAAAGAATATATCCAGTGATGACTGAATTGTCCGCATGATATGATTCAGTAGCAATCTATTAATGAAACATTATACATTCGGATTAAAGATTTAAGGGGAACAATCTTCTTTAAAATTGATTACCTCTCTGGAGCATATTCAATTAACCGTCAATTTTCAATCAACGCTTGTAGATTAGGCACAGAAAATAGAACGCTCACCTCATTAGCAACATCGACAACGAGATCTTGATCACTCTTTTCGGCGTCACTGTCCTAAAATTTAATCCATTAAGTAAGTATACAGTTTATAAAAACCGTAATGATTCAAACAAATCAAATAAAGAATCAAAAAGGTCGGCAGTACACCACCAGCTCCCCTGGTCTAGCTCGTGTCCTTAGGTGATGGTAGCCACTTATCATCAAGTGAACCAATCATCAGCCTCTCTTTTTTTTTAAATATATATAAATATATTTCAGAACTATGACGCTTACAATTTATACCGCTTTAACACGATCATAGTATGCTTGGACAAAGTAAAATTGATATGGTTGTTTTAATCAAAGCTTATTTTGATATCGGTTTACTAACGACAGTAGCTCATATTGTCTACATAATGTACTATTATTATATTAAAATGTTAACGAATGAAAATTGAAGCTCAGAAAAAGAATCAATTAAGATTAAAGCCCAATTAAGCAGTGTTTCTGTTATTTTACAATTATATGTTATTTGGATATACTTATGATATACTATATATGTTATTTGGATACATATTAAACAACAGTATGGTTTATCCACCTATGGTGTGGAGGTTAAAAAAATCAAACAAATAAATGTGAAAAGTCCATTTTCTCGCTCCATGTAGCATTTTCCATTCTACACTTTATAATTTTAAAAAGTGCATTTTAAATAGAATATTGATTTTACCAGATTTCATTAATAAATTTTAAAAAAATTCAATCCTATACTATAGTCGCCGTCACGAGAAGCTGTAAATTATGTAAACAAACATTTAGGGGTTCACAACATTTTGATCGAATAATAATTATATCTAACACAACAATTAACCAAAACGACACTGATTTCGAGCTAATAAAAACAAAATTAGTAATAAAATCCAAATATAAACTAATCCGCAAGCAACCCCATGCGCATTTTAAACTCGAATGACGAATGAGTATGACTCGTTAAAATTGCGGACCAAATGTTTATGTTAGCTTCTTTATAACCCAGTGATAAGTTGCGTCGAAAATTGCCCGTGTGGTAACTTTGTTTGTTTACATCATTTACACTCACAGCTTCTCGTGACAGCGACTATAGTTCAAATTTTCTTTATTTATAAAGTTCGTGCACGTTCCAATTTGTTACGATTCATTTGATTGCGCGCAGAAATCTGAGTGCGCTTTGATCATCGCTGGTTACATGGTCAACAACAGTCAACAGTACCCAACTCAAAGTTGTCCGAGCCTAATTTAATCGTGTCAACGCGACACTTTAAGGATCTACCTCTACCATGAGTTACAATGACCGTTCTCGCTAGCGAGAGCGTAAAATATTTATATGGAACATTGTCAATTTGAAATTGACAGTTGACAGTTTTTCATATAAATGTTTTACGCGCTCGCTAGCGAGTGCGTTCATTATAAACTCATGGTAAAGGTCCAGCTCACATCGAGACGCGTCGTAAATTTTAAGGCAGCAATTAAATATAGAACTAGTTTACTAAACAAAAAGGTATACAGTTCAGTGAATACGCGATGCATCTCCCAACTTTACGCTGCGTATCGCGGCACAAACATCACATCACTGAACTGTGTACCTTTTCGTGTAGGAAATAAGTTCCATATTGTGTTGCTACCTTTAAACGATTGCCACGCCTTTCGGTGAGAACTGACGCTAACCTTGTCAAATTTGAAAAACAAACAGGGGTACAAGTGATATGAAGAGAAAAAGAAAAGCAATAATATTGATGCAGAAAGCCGACACATACACACAAACTCACGTGACTGAGTACCTTCTCCTCTTTCCTTCGCTTAGTGTCCAAAGGTTCCGGTTCGACGGGGGACCGCGGACGGTACTTTTGCTCTCTCTCGTGAGGTGACACAGAGCGTCTTTGCTGGAAATTATTAGATACTAATAAGCACAAGGGACGGGAAAGAATTACAGTGACCGCGTGTTCATTGTGTGCATCAACTCTTGACAGTGACAACTGAAGTAACATGAAGTCTTGTCAAATTGCATGAGCTAGTTGAATTAAATCTTGAATTTAATTGTAAATTTTATCATGTGACTTAGAATTATTTTTTATTATTTATTTGTCTACTTATATGACACATGGATCCAGTTGCTTGAAAATAAATGTATTTTTTTTATATCCCTCGTTACGCCATTCCTTCACGCTAATTTTCACTGCTCAACGGATTACAATATTTTTTTGTGAATTTCATGACACGTGGACTATTAATATATGTGTGATGTAGGACTGGATTGTTGTGTAGGTAGGGTGTATAATGGTGAAGGCAGCTCATAGGTTTAGGATTGCTGCCAGAAATTTCCAGAAGTTTTCAGAATCAAAGACCCGCCAGCCGCGGTTTTTCTTCAACAAAACCGCGCGTTCCTTTGACAAAGCCGCCTTTTGCCACTAGCCGCAGAGGATTAAACCGATATTAAAAAGTAATAAGGGATTTCGGCGATCGACCATTTGTGCATTATTGAGTTAGTTTGTGTTTATTTCTATGTGTTGGTTTTTTCATTTTCCTTGTATTGTGTATTTGTTATGTATTCAAAGAAAAATCGCACCGCATTTTTTTAATTCGCTTTCAGAGTATCTTTTACGCGTGGAAGATAGACATTGACAGAGCTATGATTTTAAACTAAAATATAATGAAAAATATTGATAGGTGTAAATAATTATGTAAGTTAAAATAATAATAATAAAATATTAATGTGGGATCGATGTGTCAACAAAGGAATGGTATAAGAAAACTAATCAGTCAAAAATTCAATGTTTGAGATTTGGAGTATAAAGATGTCAAGATTTGCACACTGAATATTTATCGGTTGGCCACGAAGGAACAAGAAAACTAAATGTCATCTCTGGTATCAGTTACCCATGGTCATCGCAAATAAATTTTTATTTATTAAATCTAGTTGAAATGGGAACCATCATAACGACGTGTGGTTACGATGGTTCCCATTTCAACTAGATTAGATTACCTGTTGTAACACCCGCGAAGAGACCATTCTATCATCCTCTCTTGGCGGTTGAGCGGGATGTATAGGAGGCGGAGGGGGACCGCTGGCCATCACCGGAGGTTTAACGTCGGCTGGAGGCGGTAGTTCCACCTGTAAAAGTTTGAAAACGCATGTTACTTAGGTTAGCTAATAAGTTCCATGGATTAATCTATATATATAAAAATTAATCCCCATTTCCTTTGGACACTGCATCACGCGTTAACGGGTAGAACGATTTTAATTCGGTTTTCACTAATGGAAAGAGGGATAAACGGGGAATGTTAATATATATAAAAGTTGCACCCCGGGCGAAGCCGGGGGCAGGTCGCTAGTTATATATAAAAAAGACTAATATTCAATAAACTTAATAGTAATTTATTTTAATTAGGATACTTTTAAGCAGGGCCGCCCATAACCTTTGATCAGAGTAGAGCCAGATTGTTTTTCAGCGCCTTTTGGTCGAGGCTTTCACTGCACGTTAATATTGTACTTCGATTTTATGTTAAATAAAAATAAATAATCATTCCTAAATTTTCAAAAAAAAACTTTATTGCAAACATCAACACTAAATTAAATTATTATACTCCTGCTTTTTTAACATTAATAAAGTTCTTTCCGATATAACTAAATAAAAAAGTTTGTTTAGTTAATTACACTACAAACTTTTATTATTTCACAATTAAAAGTTCCCCTCCAAAAATTTTACTACCTTATGAGCAGGTGGCGGTAAATGTGGAGGTGGCGGTGGTAATCCTCCTGGAGCAAATAATAAACCACCAGCACCCAACAGTCCCCCTGCACCTCCGACGCCGTGGGGTAAACCTGCTGAAGCATGTATTTGCTGCTGCAAAAAGAAGAACCATTACATTAACTAATGTTGTTAATTAAGTTGAATTGAGCTCTATAATAACAGAATTTCGTAAATTCATTAAAAAATGATAATGAGATTGCCTTAGAAACTGAAATATTAATCATTATTTTATTGTATTGCTAATAACGAAGAATATAGTTTTTTTTTCATCACTTGATTTAAACAACACCACAACAAGTAAAATTAGCATATTTTTAATAACTTGGTGATATGTGAGTGTGATATTTAAACTTTCATGCGAGCAAAATTAATGCATTTAAAGTAGTGACGCCCTACCCTTTTGAATTTTATTTTAAAGTTTATAAGAGCAGACTAAATACTATTTTTTTTAATAAGCGAAAATGTCTTTCTTTTTGTAATATTTATTTTATGTTTAGCTTGGGGCAGTTCGGTAATTTTATTCAACAATTGGGGCAGAATGACTAATATGCATATAGTAAGTAAGTATGTAGTGCATATAGTAAGTAACATTAATGAAGCAATCATTATTGAAAACACTGTATGAAGCATTTTGTGCATAGTTAACTATTTAAAAATTTAATTTATGAGAACATTTTATTTTTCTACAAACTAATAACGTAGGCCGCACTGAAAGGTTTTAGAACTGGCCAGGAAGTAGACAGAAATGAAAAATAAATACAAATTTTGAATTAAGAACTCTTCAGGAAGTTGTCAATGTAATTTCATTCAGTTGAAATTTGTTTTTAAGAATTTGTATTCACATAAAAAGTGTGCGTCGTGCGAAAAAATGAATTTGACGAGAGAAGATTTTCGCTCTATGATTTATGATGACTTTTGTTGCGGTCATTAACAACAAAATTTTGATAGCCTTCTATGGGAATTTCATGATGAAGCCACATCCCGTGCCACTGTTTATAACTGGTTCAGAAAGTTTAAACGTGGTCGAGGCAATCTCACTGATGATTCCGTAAAGGACGTTCATCTACGGCGACAAATGAAAATAACTTGAGTGCTGTGCGGCTCATGAATGAAACAGATAAAAGAGTGACATACCAACAGATTCGGTCAAGTTTAGGCATTAGCATGAGTCAATGGATAAACTCTTACACGAACATCTAGGCGTGATGAAACTTTGCGCTAGATGGAGACTCCATAATTTGACAGAAAATCAAAAACGCATCGCTTAGATTAATGCCGCAAAATGATTGAAAAATATAACGGACGTGAGTCAATTGCTGTATTTGATATCATCACATGAGTTGAAACCTGGATATATTGTTACGAAACCGAAAGCAAAAGTCAATCTGCGCAATGGGCGTTTCCTTTCGAGGATTTTCCAACAAAAGTGGAGAAAGGAGAAGTGAATGAAAAAAGATGATTGCCTCATTCTTTGGACGGACGGGACATTTTGCATTAGAAGATCAAAGGACCTTTACTGCTGACTGGTATATTAGTAATTGTTTGCCAGTTGTCTTAGAAAATGTTCGACAGAAGCGCCCAAGAAATAGGATTCTCCTTCACAACGACAATGCTCCACCCCACTCCGCCACACGAACAATCGAATATTTGACTATGAAAGTGTGAAATTAAGCGAGTCATCCTCCTTATAGTCCCGACTTGGCACCTTGTGATTTCTATTTATTGCTAAAAATAAAAGATAAACTTAGAGTAATTCGCTTTATGAGCCCTGAAGATGCAGTGAAACCGTTCGAAAACGCTTCGAAAGAGACCTCTAAAAAAAGTGGGCCCACTGCTTCAGTCAGCGGTCCCATCGCATGCGTAGGTGTTTACAAAGGAATGGAGAAGAGATTCCTAAATTATTTAGTTTTCGAGTTTCTAAAAACTTTCAGTGTTACCCTCGTATTATAAATAAATAAGGATGTCATACTAATTCTAAAATTAAAATGATAAAATCGGATTCACATCTTCTCAATAATCAAATAAAATTTGTTCTTCCATTATTTTAAATTAAAAGCAATAATAATACATAAGTAAATGTTTTTGGCGATGATTTATATTGAGGATGAATAATAAAAGGATGGAATTTTAGCATTTTTCACATACCTAGCAGGTAAAGATAAAAAATAAATAAGCCAATCATGATACAAATATTCATTGGTATGTCTAAACAAAATAGAAAAAAGATTTTATATGCCTTGAAACTTATCTAGTAGCTAGGTAATAAAATTATATAAATTTGTTTTAACATTTTCGTGTTAAAACTAAGATGAAAATGCAATGAAATAGTGTAAATAGAAAGGCACTATAAACAATCGCTTCACTATGTAAACAATTTATTTGTGTAGTATCATTTTTAATATCCCCTGCATTACACTTTTATCTTGTTATCAAATTTAATTTCAATCTAAACTCTTCCGCTTTCTCCTTTTTTACGTGGTTATTAAAAACTTATATTAAAAATATTTACGAGTGATTTAAACGTGATTCCTAATTATACTAATTTAAAAACTGGACATAATTAGTGAAACTGTTTTTGATTGCTTATACGGTAGAACTTTACAGAATTGTGACTTAAACATGCATTTTACTTAAATGAAATCAAACACATAATCATGTAAATACGTGTGTTATAAGACAAAATTGAAAGTGCAGTGCATTATAAAATGTCCTAAGTAATAAATAATTTGAATTTATACGAATTGCTATGGAAACATTGGGCAGTAGGAATACAAAAGCTTTAAAACTTGTAAATCGCCGAAATTATAATACATTAAGCCGAATAAAAGCGAATTAGATTATTGTTTACATTTTAAAGTATTGTATCTACTTTTCGATCAAATATACTAAAACAGATGTACATTTTCATATTAGGCCCAAATATTTTCATATTGGCCCCCCGATGGCAAAAACTAACGTGGGACGTTAGAAAAGTTCGTTTCCTAACTACAAAAATAAAAAGTTAGAATTTTTTTATTTAATTTATTTTTAATATAATTATAATTCTCTCGTTATTATGTACACTTTGTTATTATGACCACCAAATAAATTGCCACTTGTATCAATATGCAAAATAATGTGTGGGCTTTTTGTTGACTTTGCATAGTAGGTACTTATTTCTAACTCTAGTGGATATGTTAAGAAACCATGAGTGGTCTCGCATTTTACTCAATATTTTATCATTTTCTAAATGGCGGAAGTAGTCATGAAATCGTTTAATTACTTGCCAGCGATAACTTTTATTAACTCAAAAGTTTTTAAATAACAAATCATTTTTTAATCTTAACCAGAGGCGCCGGCTTTTAGAAATTCCCGTGGGTGCTGATGACCATACTTTTGAAGACAGGCAGTAGAACAAAAAGGTGACGCATTTTAAAAATGCAGCGAAAATAAGTGAATAGATAAGACAAAATCGAGTCCATATTCATACTTACATATATTTTGAAGTGAAAACTTCTTTAGGCACGTTGGGCACCAAGGATACCAGGGTATTGATTGCGCACGGGCGCTACATGGGCTACCGCCTCTGAGTAACCCACATTATAGACTGACGTAAAAATCTCGAATTGCTCCTGCTTTCAATAGTTAACGGAATTTAGTTAAAAATTATTTGCCACCAGGATTTTTATACTAATTCGACCCCGATGAACACGAATCTACCCGGTGTCAACCCCTTTCCCGTCCCTTCCCCCTTCCCCCAAAACGTTTCCCGATCTATGGTTTTTTAAATTTTTTTCCGAAACTATTAGAGATAAAATAAAACTGTCCAGGACAAAAATAATCTGCATTGAATTCTCTACAATATTTGCATATATAAATTATTTGACAGGAATAATAACTTCGTAAATGCAAAATATCTTGTTTCTGTCATTTCTTCAGGTATCTTATTACGAATAAGAAAACAATCTATCGCTATCGACAAGGGCATTTAAGTTATACACAGCAACGTTTATTTCGACAAGAGGTGCCCTTTTTGCCCACACATTTTAAGACACATATCGTTAGACAAATATCGAATGACCTAGTAGCACTCACATTTTTAATTTTTCGTCTCTCTTTCTAGAGAAATACACTTGCTATGTGTCCTCTACTCACGTACATATATTTATACAGGTAATGTTATGCGTTTGTTCAGTTGAGATACCACAGTGTTAGCTATCCCTTTGACAGTCAATCTCAATTTTTTTCCAATGTTTTCGCCGATGGTTGGCATGGCAGAACAACTACTATGTGGGTCATCTTCGAAGCTCTCCCAATCATTCACGTTTATACTGTAGCGTATGAAAACGCAGATTTACATATAATTATTAAAATGTCTTCGCAAAACTTTTTTTAATGAAATACTCAAGTCACTCTACAATGTTCAATTTTATTCATTTGCATATACGTTAGGTAACGAACTTTAGCAAACGTCCCAGGTATAGGGTCAAGTATGGCCCTTAATGGGAACAATATAGTATATTTATTGTTTTCGAAAAAAAAAATTATGTAGTAAACGATTAAATAACGCGATTAATATATTGTTCTGATATAAGAATCAAAATCAGTTTAATCGAAATCCGTAATAACAACGCCCCGCTCCGTAAACGACGCTACGCGCTAATGTTGAGATAACATCTTGAAATTACGGTTCAAGTTTCCCCTAATTTAGGGGTAACTTGACCGTAACAACTCACCTGTACGAGGTACCAATTGATTTGTGTTTTATGACTGAATAAATTAAATAATGAAAACGAAACAAAAATTTAGGAAGTTAGTCACAACATATATTTTGTACCCAAGCATTAATTTATGCACTTACAATAAGTTGTTGGAGACCCTGTTGATGCTGTTGCTGCGGACAACATTAAATAAAAACATGCTCAATCAAAAGCTAACGTTTTGCATTCGCCTTATTTAAGATGGAAGAATAAATACATTTTCATTGAGCTTTTGAACAATTAGATGTTTGTGTTTCTTCATTTTAAAATTAATACCTACTCATTTTATGAAATAAAAATGTACTAATGATAATCCTGTAGTTACAACTAGACGATAAATAGAGCCTTAAAAAAATTAAATTGAATATTCCAATTTAACTAAACTTCCTTGAAGTAATATAAATATGAAACAGTCGAATTTTTTTTTCTCTCTATGAGAATAGGAGTCAGGCTGGCTGAGAATCCTCTTGAAGTTAAGACACAAAAATACCCAGATATAATAAAGTTCAGACAAAACAAGTAATTTGAGAATACGAGAATGGGCTTTTTAATATTTACTGTTATTACTATATTAAATTATTTGTAATTTTTCTTACTATCATATGACAATTTAACATGAAATTAATGTCAAATTGTACTAAATACTGTAGCAAAACCCGTGCAAGTAATTTATATTTTTTGCACCTAATAAAAGAACCATTTCAGAACAAATATTTGTTTAGAAGTTGAGTAAAAAATGAAACCTATTTCAAAATAAGATAATAATTAAGTTTAATTAGTGATAATGTGACGATTTCCAAACTGGATGCTTACTTACCCCAATGATAGAATTTAGTTCTGACATAGTGACCTGCTTTGCCCTGTCCACTGCAGTTGCAACCTGTTGTTGATGTTCTTGCGCTAAGAAAGGAAGCACCTGTCCTATTATAGCGCTCAGCCTTTTTGCTATCTCAGTCTGAAATTAAAATAAAATTCTTATTACGACTATTACTTAATTATTTAAATTACAAATTGGCATGCAATGACATGCATTTGTCTTGGTGACTCGACCATTTATTCAATAGCCTGCAGCAATCTATTGAATAATTACTGAGATTTTTGACAACAAAGACTTTTATAGAAGCATTGCCCGAGTTTCTTACAGCAACCATTAAACATTTGTGTTAAGAAGTTTCTTAGTATTCTTGATTATGTGTTATTTTAGTAAATTATGTTGTTTTGACTCTATATATTATTTGTTTTAGAAGACATTTTGACCATTGGGTCTATGCAGTCTATGCAGTTTTTACTACTTCATATAATATTTAAGTCAATTTAAGTATTATTATTTAAATAGTCCAATCAGGTAGAGATAATTTCGAGGAGGTCAAAAGGGCTATGCTCGGGGTTACACTGCAGATTGAATAAAAAAGTTCGAAAAACGAACGAAAGTTACAGACATAACCCAGTAAGTTGAAGTGACAGTGGGCAGGACACATAGTACGGAGAGCCGATGAAAGCTGGGGGTCAAAAGTATCTCGAATGGAGGCCACGGACCGGCAAGCCCAGTGTAGGACATCCACCCGCAAGGTGGACAGACAACCTGATAAGGGCTGCGGGGTAGAGCCAGGCTGCTTCTGGCCGGTCCCTTTGAAGAATTAGGGGAGACATTTGTCCAGTAGTGGATAAGTACTTTATACATTATAGTATTGTTAAATAGTTTTATATCAAAACAAGCTTTCTTAGTTTGTTTTATGTTTATAATCAATGCATATTATAATTATAGAGCAATCAGACCGATAATATTATAATTATCAGACAATTTTTATGCCGTGTGGTTATGAATATGGACTTTTTTATTTTTTATTAAAGATGGGTTTGTTCTTGGCCAGCATCTATCCATGTAGGAAAGATGAGGCCAACGATGGAGCGAGCTCACCCAGAAGATGCCTATTCACTCGAACTTGAAAAGATTTGGGTTGTCATACAACCCAAATCTTCAATCATTAGCAGTACTCATCATAAAATATGTTTCAAATAGCTTGATCCTAATTAGAGGGATTTCGACAAGGTTAGAATAGTAACCGATAGAAGAAAGAGGAAGGCAGTATGATCGCATGCTCCTGAGCACATGAACAGGCAATTTTGCGTCTATGTGTCAAGCTCCTAGCTCTGTGATACATGTGCCACATGTATGCAGTAAATAAATGTGAAGCATATAACATATAAAACAAATATCATACCTGTTTATGCATTTCCACATTTAACCCATAGGACATCTCATAGTACTAGAGAGAAAAAAGAAAATTTCATTAAGTTTTAATTGATTTATTATTACACAACATATTATATTGTTGAATAACCCACTGGATGAGTGGTTAGGAGTGTTTGCCTTAATGCTCTGTCTCAGGGGTCACGGGTTCGATTCCCAGCAGGGTCACCTATGGAATTTTGTTCTGGTATGGATCTAAACCAACCCCTTACAAAAGATCACCGTGAAATAAGAGCATGTGTGCTGTTGTGTTTCGGTGGGTGAGTAAGGGATGTCAAAGCTCAATTTCTTAACCCCTTCCAAATCCCTTGTCCTTAATCCCATTATTGTCGGCAGCGCACTTGCAGCACCCGTAGCGTTGCTTGTGTTATAGGCGACTGTAGCCACCTACCAACAAGTAGATCGTCACAGCCTGTCAATCGTAACATTAAAAAAAAATAAGTTTAATTCACAACAATTGCGTATCAGAAAAGTCTTTGGTACAGTAATAATGGAATTTAAAAAAAGGTATATTACCATTACATAATGCCTTTGGATCTCTGTCTTTTCATTGGCCAATTTTTCACATTCTAATTTCAACCTGTCAAAACATAAATAAATACAGATAAGAATTACGTATTTGCAGAGATAATAAAAAGCAATTTTAGATAAAGGCCTTTGCAAATATTACTTTGGATATAAATGTTTGTACTCACGTGTGATATTGTGCTTGTAAAAAGTTAAATTCCTCTTTTATGCGTTCTAATGTATCAGCTACAGTAAATTTTATGGGTCCTCCCGTGGGTTGCGGCCCCTAAAAACATAAAACTGAAATTAATGCTGAGACAATTACACACTTTTTAAAAAAATAGATAAGAATTTGATTAATATACATGACCCCTTCGAAATGTGGTCCAAAGGTAAAGATCCAGACTTATCCAAAGTAGAGAGCTTTCACCTTTGCAAGTTCGAAGGAGAATTTGTGATGCTCTATTCTCTTTCAAAATGACTTGAGCACCTAAATTTCTCTATTCCAAATTCTTACAGGTCACCTGTGCTTGTAGATTGTATATGTTGTACAATATGTGACTAATAACAATTGTAGATTTTTTTCAGTTATTATTTTATGTAAGATTGTGTGCTGTTTTATGCAAATAAAGAAAAAATAAATATGAATGCAAACCTGATAAGACTTTTTTAAATGAGGGTAAATCTGGTGTAGATGTCAAATGTTTTGTTTATTATTTTCAAGTGACAGATTTAAGATTATTCATTTTAATGATTTGTCTAATTTGGATTTTATTTTTGCGTTTTTAATATTTTTTGTATTGCTATGAAAACACTGATCTTACTGCTCCTTCAAGAGTTACTGCTCCTCTCTCTGTCCATGGGTTTGCCAGCTACTCAGACTCCTTCATTACTGGCATCCCGAGAGCAGATGAAGAGGGTTCAGGAATTGTTAAAAAAAAAACAATGTTACCTACAGCCTTGTTCGAAACCCCCTCCCGCCCCTGTAACGCATCTATCACAAGAACCCCTCTCCCCCAAATTGCATTACGTAATGAACATTAATTAATTTAAGTAACAAATTTTGTAAATGTTCCTTTCTTGCTGACAACTTGTAACATCAATGACATTAAGTTTACATTTAAAAAAATTATGGTATCAGATTTGAAGAACTTATTTCCTTAAACGGTGACAATAATATTGTTGTACTTTAAATGAGCAAAAACGTCACAACATGGCGCTTTGCTCAATCCTATTCTTATTCTAGCATCGATATATTCTAGTCTCATAGTAAGTAATACAATTCTTACAAAATTAATTTTAAAGTAACTATAATTTTATGAGTCATATTTATTGATATTTTTTTTTAATTCAATTATGCTCCTAATACAACCTGAGTGTTGCTAGGTGAAATGTGAATAAGACAATAAGATGTGTCTAGTGTGTTTAGTGAGACCAAATATCCATACCTAAATATGTGCACATGTGTTCAGGCCATTAACAATAACAAAAGCAAGGTCTTTCTTAGAAATTTGGCACTTCAAATATTTAGTGGGAACATTTTGGTAGCTGAATATAAAAACAATTTATATACACTGTTAAATTCATTTACAAATAATTGATGTCCTATAAATATGAACATATTACTTTGTAATAGAGAATGGCTGTTGCACTATAAAAAATGTATTAATGTGTATGTTTTGAGGCAAATCAACCAAATTGTATAAATTTCTATGTTATTGAGTTTTTCTCCTTTAAACACTTATATTCTTAACTTCTTTTAGACTAAGGCACTTCTAATTATATGCAAATGCCAATTCTACTTTACCAAATTTGATTAGTCTGGTGACTGATGGCAAATTGGTAAAAGAAAAATGAGATTCTCATTATAACAATGAGTTTACACTGTATTATAATAATAATGACTTTTATTTCAGACACAGATCAGATTAGTGTAATACACAAACTTAAAAACTATGTTAGTAAAGATACCTACTTACAATATGATATTTATTACATACTAGCGGCCCACCCCCGGCTTCGCCCGTGGTACAATTTTTATATACTAAAACATTCCCCGTTTATCCCTCTTTCCATTCGTGAAAACCGAATCAAAATCGGTCTACCCGTTCACGCGTGATGCCGTGACCAAGGGAAATGGGGATTCATTTTTATATATAAGATAGAAGATAATGTGTTATTTGTTAAATGTAAAGATATATTACATTTAACATTTACATTTGTAAGGATATATTGTGTACAAATGAATAATGACCATAAAATGGCATTATGTCTGTCCCAGCTGCTGCAGCATACTTTGAGGCTTAATCCTAAGCCTATTATCTTTTCTCTTAGTTGTTGGTTTGTTCAACTGTACAGTTGTTTCTGAATCTTGCGACTGTTTTTCATTATTTGTACTCTTATAAGATACTATTACAGCCCTCTCATACGACTGTTGTTATTTTATAATAGGTAACTACTATTTGTGTATAACCCGCGTACTAGATTTCCATAAATTAATCAGTAAAATAGTTGTTCTATTGTTTAACTATAAACGAAAAATAAGATTTCAGTTCAAAGTGTAAGAAAAAAAAATACAAACCCGTACTGCGGCAGCCGGGTGCCGCGTTGGAGTTGGATACATCTCTTTACAGTTATCGTTTATTTACAGGTTTACAATAAAACAAAACGTTCTCTTGAACCGTATAGCATGAAGAACAACGGCAACATTTCATTTAATAAAAATCTGCCGCTGCTATAATCCACAAAACACTAAGGAATCCAAGTAATGAGTAAACCACAATGATATGCACAAAGTTTGTATTAAAACTTTTAGAACATTTGTCATTATCTTGACTTAAAGAACTCACAGATACGACTGGCGAAAGTAGCTATCAAAACATTTACAGAATAAATTAATATTAATAATGTATTCGATGAAACAAGCGCCAGTTTTATAAAACTAACTAACCACTATATCCACGCTGTAATTTTAGTTTTCGTTTGTCGTCGTCCGTCGGCTAGCTGTTATCCTATCCTCCTATATAAAAAGATACTCTGTGATCCTATCCATCAAAATCATACCAAAGTCCAAAACCAATCCAAACCATCAGTCGTCATTCATAATCCCACAGAGTATAACAATAGTTAATTTTAATCACTACGCTTTCGTTGTGCTTTGAACACCATAAAATTTTATAATTATGTCAAGAAAAAAACTGTATGATTTACAGGAAGAATAAATATATTAAATTATCGAATCAAGATTGAATCAAGCGAGTTTTTAGAAACTACCATTACAAAAGTGAAATAGTACGGTACGATTTAATATTTTTGAACTAGCAACATTGTACAAAATGGCAGTTTTTTTTTTATCAGATTGTCTCGCTGCAGCTGTACGGAGTGCCGTGTCGGAGTGTTTTGAAATAAACTGTCGGTTGCTTTAATTAATTTTTACTTCAATTTAGTGTGTTCTTATTTTTCAATGATTATATTTAGAAGAAAGTGCTGTTCTTGAAGTGACTATTAATTGTGTTTTACGTCGCAAAGAGAACCGTCATGGATTTCAAAACAGCCGTTTTTAATGCTGCACGAGATGGGAATCTTACAAGATTAAAAGTAAGTATTTTATTAGTTAAAATACAATCTATTTTTTTAGGTATCTGTTATTCTTTTATGTCAATTACCACTCCATTGCGATAAGTAATAGCCGCTAAAATAATCTGTCATTGAATGACGTACGTAGGTATATAGAAATTTAGCATAGTTTAGTTATGCATTGTAGAATTTTTTAGGTTGTTTATTTCAGCATAAATTGACTAATAAATTAATCAATAATAATTGACAGTATTCTTCACTATGACATGGAAAAAATATGTCAATAAGTCATGTATGTATTATATGAATATAATATCACAATGGCTTTTTGCGAGTAAAAGACCACGGCCTATTTTTGTAACACTGATTCCAAAATGATACATATCCAATACCTCAATTATTTTAATTTTTTGTTACTGATTCCAACAAGATTCATATTGCCAATAATAAGATTATTTATTATGACTACACATATTATTAAACAAATTTTAATAACACCATTACTTATAACAATAATAACTAATAATAACTAATAATTTCTTTTTATACCTAATTGTCTTAAAGTAAATTTATATATTATACCTACTTTTTTATTACCAGCCACCATTTGCGAGTATACTTAAATTGAATCAAATATTAATATAGGATGACTTGGAAATTTCTTGTAATCCTTCAGGACACGAAACTATGACTAAATTGGAGTAATTTAACCCCATATATGGGTCGAAAATTAACCATTTTTGAGGAAAACGAGTTTGAAAAAAATTAAGAGTATGCAGATTTTTGTTTTGGAAAACTGTAAGAAAACAGAGATATTATAAAGACATAAAGACATGTTATTATAAAGACATCTTTATAATATGTCTCTGTAAAAAAAAAGTAACTAATAACATATTAAAACGAAAATTTTGTACCATTTACTTAATAGCTAACTAGGTAAATAAGTGAAGTTATAAAATTAAAATGTATTCCATATTTGTATTTTTTGTTTTCATCTTTTTCGATGCAAATGGTCTAAGTTAATGATTTTTTTTATCTTCACACAAATGTGATTATCGTCATAAGTCACGAGCAATATGATGTATTGCTTAATTTCAAATTAAAAAAAGTACTAAAAATTACATTGACCCTGTATACTGTTACTGATAACTACTTATGCTTACATTTTCCCTGGTTGTCTCTGTTTTTTTTTCTTTTTAATAAACATATAAACAACTTAGTGTCTTAATATTATTATTATTTGCATTACTAAAAGTGCCTGACTTTGGGGCATCTATGTGCATTAATAACTTTTTGTAAAAAAAATACACATTAACATAAAACCATAAAACATTAACATAAAATAATGATATGATTTTAATTCAATTAATTGCAGTTATATACATTATTATAGAATATTCAATTGGCTTCTGCAATGTTATATTTGTTTTGTTTTCAAGAAATTATGTTTTCCTTATGAATAAATTAATAATTAATAATACTTTTTTATGTCTTAGATGCCTACATAAATAAAATTGTTCTGTTTCCTCTTTGCTTGACTATGAAAGTTAAAAATAAATCACATATTGTAATTTTATAGCTATTAATTATTAATATAATTAAGCAGTGATCTTGGAGGAGAACATATATTTATTATTCTTAAAAGGTAGGCCTTATATAGTATATGTCTAGGAAAACTAAACCATATTTCATAATATCAATGAAAAGTATGAAATAATCAGTTTAAGAAGGTGTAACAAATGTTACCTAATTTTGTCTGATCTTTCTAGGTAGGGGTTCACATGAATACAAAATTTTGCGAATTTGGATAAAATTATTAGTCAGTTATATAGTATCACTTTATATGAATAATATTGAAATTTGTTATCTGTTATGCCCCTTATTAGGAATTTTCGAACTACACAACCAATTTAATGACAATTTTATTGTGTAACAGGTGTTACACTCTTTTGTAACGGGTGTTACTAGTAGGAAATGAAAGCAATATTTATGGGAAAAATCTTTATTTTAAACATTATAGAGAAAAAAATCTTTAATCGTTATTCTTAGATACATTCTTTTGTAACTGGTGTTACTAGTATGAAATGAAAGCGATATTTATGGGAAATATCTTTATTTTAAATATTATAGAGAAAAATCTTTAATCGTTATTCTTAGATACATACATACATACCTTCCTGTACTTACTTTTCTAAAATATTAATTTTATTACTGAAATTGTAATAGGTGCGATCGCCCCTATTTTTGAGAGTTGGGTCTTGTAATATGTGAAAAATATTTTCAAACGTGACATTAGATATGTCTTATCTTATTTACTTATAAACACTTTTGCATCATTTCCAAAAAATTTAATTATTCTTAATTTTTGAACTGCTTTTCCAAACATCTGCAAGCATTTATAACTTCCTATGGGCGATGTAAGAGCATGATAATTTAGGTGTTTTGCTTTTAATTTATCTCGAAACAGCTGGACACGATTTCTTGTTTTTTCCTGATTCTCTTTTAATTTTGGGTCCATCTCGGATTTTTTCTTAATTTTTTTGTCTTTTCCGAACTTCCCATCTCTTTCTTTCTCCTTCGCTAAATATTTAGCTTGCTTGTGCAGATTATTTTTTATATTTTCCCAGTATTTTTTTCATACGATCCTTAGCAAGGGCCATAGCATACCTTTAAGAACAAAACCAAAGCTCTATACAGAAAATTTGACATTTCCAAGAAAATATGCCAAACCTAACAATCATTATGTGAAAATATCAGCAAATTCATATATTCAAAATTATTCAAAATATTTTTGAGCTTAGCTTTTTATCAAGTTTAGATTATTTGATAACTTAAGGTATAATTTGAGTAAAAATTTGCAACTTTAAAAAATTTGCTAAAGTCTCCTAGAAAATGGAATTACCCTTGAGCAAGTGTTACTACACCATTAATATTACAACTCCACTATAAACTTCACGATTAATGGAAAGACAATTTAACTGGTACATTTTGTTTAGATTTTTTGTGGAATGCTGTTTATCTATTTACATTGCGGAAAGAGTAAAAATATTAACCTAAAAATTAAATACCTTAAATTTTCTTTTATTTCTTTGTTTATAATTGCTACTTTTTGGTAAACTCTGCTCTTTGCATCCATCCACTGTCAGTCACTCTCTTGAGGTAATCCGTTCAACTAACAGGTTGATCAACTTATGCTTATTCAACTGAACTAATGCTTTCGTTCATCCAAAGTGGAGTCAATTTTAAAAAGGCCTAAGTCTTAACAGTGTGCTCTTGTGGATGATGATGATTGCTAAACTCTAATGTCACTGAAAATAAAATTTTGTATATCCATACATTTTAGTTGAAATAATAATATGATTTTTTTTTTTAAAGTTTGAATATTTGTTGCTCAATACAAATTTAACCTGCTTAATTGATTAGGTTAATACTTGGATTGCAGACTATATTATCCTGGTAATAAGTTCCTATGTGATTTCCACTATATTTTAATATCTTTCTCTGTCATTGAACTAGACAATATAACGCACATTTAGCGCGAGATAATACTGAAAAATGGTGTCAATTACATTTAGAGTATACACAGACGAAAATGGGAGCAAAGTTGATAATTCTAATAGTTATGCCTTTTCAGTTAAAACTTTATACCATAATTTTTGATTTAAAGCTCTCCAAGTCAACGGTATGTGTCAGTACTTACATAATTATTAACAATTTGCCAGTATAATTTATCCTGTTCATTTATTTTGTCTTTTATTGTAGGACAATTCCATCATTCTTAGGCTATTATAAGTACAATGTTTCATTATGCTTCCTGGTCCAGTGGTTACCACAGAGCAATTTTACATAACATGATTTATTCACTTGTTGCTTACATTGCAGTAGGTATAACTAACATAAATCAATATCACACAGTAAAGTGACAATTCCCACAGGTATAACAACTTCCTACACTGTTTGTATGACAAGGAAGTGTTTTCTCTTCCCTTACGTAATCAATAATTTATTAATACTTTCCTTACATGTAATAAAGTATTACAATTCATAATGTTTAGTCACAGTTTTACAATACATACAGTGTAGTGAAACAACTCTAGATCACTGTAAGGGGTGGCGGGATGGAAGGAAAGATAGAGACTGGAGGAAACACCACACTTTAATTTCACTAAGGTCCCTATATGTACACTGGTAGTCACCGCAGTCCTTATTAATCTTCATAAATATTTATAAATAATTGTCCTCCGATGAGCACGTCTTCAGAGCTAACAGTTTATGAGGATGATGCTGTGCACAGCGTTGGAACCGGATCTTCGGCAAAAATACGAGGTTAATGCTGAACTCGTCGTCTTAACGAAATAAGTTTCGGATTGGTTTATTCCGATTTCTTTGAAGAATATCTGAAACTCAGTTGTAACCAGTAAACCTTCTCCTTTGCAAAATTTCTCCAGAATGCCTCTTCTCCGTCAGAAAAACCTGTCAATGCTCATTTCTCAATCTTTTTTCCTGCTCCCTTTTTCGTTCCATTCTGTTCAAAATCCGCCGGCCAGTGTACATGTAATTATAAGTAAATAAAAAAAAGGTTACATTAGAAACAGAAACAAAAAGGTTTTTAATGAATGAGAAGCGAATGATGATGAACCCTACATTATCTCCCCTCCCCATGAAAAATTTTTGAACGCAGAGAAAAAATTTTGAGGTATGGGACATAAGCTTCACACTTCCATTCATCACCAAACATTTCTTTCAAATCCCCTACATACACACAACCATTCAAAGATATGAGTCAGGCTCACGGCTGCTTTTCAGACCAATGGCACTGACTCAACGAAGGAACATCCCTAATGACTGTAAGCTTGTTTAAAGTGTCAGTCAGCTGCACTATATGACTTGAAAGCTTATTTAAAGTGTCAGTCAGCTGCACTATATAAACCCATAAAAAAAATGAATGAAAGAAAAAAAAATGAACCTAAATCTAACCTAACCATTAAACTATCCTAAATATAAGAGAAAATTGACTTGTATCGCGACTTGGCATCTAGCCCGCGACACAAAGTCGAACATATAATGAGAAATATTTACAGTGAATGCTATTAAGGCTTATTTAATCCGGGTATAGCGACCGCCCGGGTGATTATGTGGAATATGCCAAAAGGAATCCTGAAATTGTTAATGAATGAGGTGAATGAAGGTGCGTATATGCAAAACAACAACAAACAAAATAATATTACACACTAAGAACAAAATTAAACAATTATTTTTACAAACACAAAAATAATTTTCAATAAAAGCCAAAACATGCAGAATAAATATTTCAAAATAATTTAGAATAATTAACCAAGACATTATATACAAAATTACAAGACAACACATAAATAAGCCACCCTCTACAGCTATAGTCGGTTATTTACTTCACAAACAAATTTATTAATTTGTACTATTACACCTAAATTACATTTTGATATCTTTAATGTGCCACTTCGCTTTGGCGCCATCTTTATCCTCCAAAATGTACACTAATGGTGATAATTTTTGAAAAACTTTTGATTTCATAAATTTAGGGGCAAGTTTAGCAGAAAAATATGTACCAGCATTACTTAAATTGTAATTTCTACGCCAAACAACGTCGCCGACGTTAAATTCTTTAAAAACGCGTCTAGTATTATAATGACTAGAGTTTTTGTCGTGAGCCATGTACAGTGCCATTTGCACTTTATCGAATAATTTCGAAAGCAATCCAACATTATTTGCGTAAATGTCACGTGGAAGAAAAACAAACTCATCTATGTTAGGACATTCTGTGTACAAGCTACCACACGGTATTTGTTCACGACCAAATACTAAAAATGCTGGAGAATATCCCTAGCAACATAGCAACATGAGAGGAAGACAAGAGAAAACGGTCCTTGGCTGAGAGATAAACTATATACATAATGATAATTATATATATGGAAGAAGATATATAGATTGATACACTTAAATATTATACCATAGAATATAAGTAATCATAACATATTACATAAATATACACAGTGTTTATATACGGAAGAGAGCAGCAATAGGCTTATTTAAACATAGTTGCAATCCGCTATGAGTGGGGGGTGAGTACATAAGCAGGCGTCAAAGCCGCGCAAAATGATGCACGAAAAAGGTACAATATAATTAGCACACAACATGTACTAAAAAATGTGCAAAAATAAATAGCACACAACGTGTACCAAAAAAAACGCTTTCTACTTATGCACTACCTTGGCTTTGGGTTTAAAAGGGGTCACCACCCGCCCCTGTATAGGAAGAGTAAGAGAAGAACTGCGTAGGCTTTTATTTAAAGAAGTCGCGACCCGCTTCTGGTAAAGGCTTATTTAACGAGTTACCACCGCTCGACAGGCTATTAGGAATATATATAAATAAAAATAAGTTTACATACTATAAATAGGATATCTCAGCTAAGGCGCACTATTCTTCCACTGTAGAAATATAAACGGAAAAGAATTGCTAACTTATTAAGAAGGAGCTACTTAAAAAATATATCAATAATGCCAAAAAATGCAACCAGAAAATGTTTAAATAATTCACTTGAGTAAGTGTTGCTTTAGAATTTTGAAAAAGTCAAATATTATTTATTAAAATTAGAGAATTAAATAATAATTAATATTATAATAAATAAAGACAGAGAAGAAAATAAAATAAAATTCTAATTAAAATAATTTAAAGTTAAGTTTTTTATTTATTTTTATACAACAAGAAAAGTCACAATCAAGCGGTAGTTATACCTACTATCACTAAATCTGTCAAATAATTCAAACAAATAAAATAATTGTTTAACGACAAAACGACCGTAATATAATATAAGATGTCACACGTCCCACAAATAGAACAATATTATAACACCTTTATTTTTGTGCCTCTTACCACAAAATTAAATTAAATTAAATAATTATTTATCACTATATATAGGTATATTACATTTATATTACCAAAACTCATTTCAGTAATATATCAGTGACTCACTCATCACTTCATGACATGCGCAAAATATATTTCTGCGCAAATAATTATATTACCATATTTTACACCACGAATATTTATTTTAAATCAGCAATTCTACACACTCAATGAAACGACTCAACATATCCGTCTCATATAATATACGAATATCGTACCGAACACAAGATTTCCGTATACAATATCTAACCAAGAAGAATCAAGCCACGAAGAAATCCATTATCTTGTAACTTCTAAACAGAATTCTGTCCTTTACGCAATAAGTATACTAAAGAAAGTACATCAACTACTAGACATTATAATACGTAATAAACGAACTTACGTTTTCCTGGGAATTATCAATTATTAATAATTTCTTCCAAAATAATACATTAAAATTTCAATTTGTTGACTTATCTGTCTTGACGTACTTTGACGTATAGCTGAAAGAAAATGAAATATTATAGAAGGTTCACAAATGAGGAATTAAATATATTATTAGATGACCCAAAAATATTTTATTACGCCAAATAAACCGAAACAGACTATGGATTATGAGAATCCATCTTTTAGAATTTTGAAATGACTCAGGGCGTGGAATCAATAATAATTGTTGGGCGCCAAAATGTAGTGAAACAACTCTAGATCACTGTAAGGGGTGGCGGGATGGAAGGAAAGATAGAGACTGGAGGAAACACCACACTTTAATTTCACTAAGGTCCCTATATGTACACTGGTAGTCACCGCAGTCCTTATTAATCTTCATAAATATTTATAAATAATTGTCCTCCGATGAGCACGTCTTCAGAGCTAACAGTTTATGAGGATGATGCTGTGCACAGCGTTGGAACCGGATCTTCGGCAAAAATACGAGGTTAATGCTGAACTCGTCGTCTTAACGAAATAAGTTTCGGATTGGTTTATTCCGATTTCTTTGAAGAATATCTGAAACTCAGTTGTAACCAGTAAACCTTCTCCTTTGCAAAATTTCTCCAGAATGCCTCTTCTCCGTCAGAAAAACCTGTCAATGCTCATTTCTCAATCTTTTTTCCTGCTCCCTTTTTTCGTTCCATTCTGTTCAAAATCCGCCGGCCAGTGTACATGTAATTATAAGTAAATAAAAAAAAGGTTACATTAGAAACAGAAACAAAAAGGTTTTTAATGAATGAGAAGCGAATGATGATGAACCCTACAACAGTTGAGAAACGCCTTTGTAGTTGGGCGATGCCGCCGCCGGTGCAAGTACTTACGCTGTCACACTCCGATATGCTAGGGTTGGCACAAAATTGAAAATAAAATAAATGTGATTATCATTTATTTACAAGTATGTTAGGATTGTAACACATTGCGCCATCAACACAGGTGGCTCATCATAATGCACCTGCTTAGAAAATATACAAAATATAAAATATTCGTTGTGGATAAAGCAAGAAGTTTGATTTAATTTTTAGTGATCAAGACTGGCTATATTATTTAATGATCTAATTATGGTCGTGATTTACAAGTGTTAAAGATGCACTGGGATATACATTTACAAGTGTCGCACTGCCAGATATTTACGTGACACTTTATTTTTTAATGTTTTAAGGTTTTTATTGTTAAATTTAACTATGTAGTGTATCTTATCATAGGATCAAATCTTATCAAGGATGAACAATCTTATCATAAAAGTTTGAGGGAAACATGAGAATGGTCGTGATTTAAATTCTACTTTGTCAAAAAGTCATTCTACTAGTCAAAAGAATATTCATTTTTACATTGTTTGTTATTATTAGTACTATTACTGGTTTATTCTATAATAGTATTATATGAAGAATATGAACATTTTATAACACACGTAGTATCTAATGATGTCTATAGGTAACTAATAACAACAAATTACTAATAAACACGTAAAACTATCTAATAAAAAATGAAAAAGTAACAAAAAGATTCAAACAACTGTAAATATTTTAACAAAAAATAACAATAACACATAAACGCGCACTAACACATAGAAGCATCACAAAGTGACGAAGCGTAGGAGAGCGCGTTGTGAGTTCGTGGGGTTCCCTTCCCGAGCGTGCGATCCCCCCCCCCCCCCATGCCTGTGTTTAGCTATTGCGACAAATTTTGTACATAATTTTCACAAAACTTCTTAAGTCTCTAGCCATAAATCAAAAGACCATGAACCGATCTGGCATATCGACCCGTCGCCGTTATTTTTTTTTTCAAAATTGCGGCGCAAGGTGAAAGTGTATGGATAGAGAACACATAGACGAACAAAACATGCCAAGTAACATGGTACTCCAAAGTGTCACGTTACCGAGATATTTGGAGGTAAATATATCGATATATGAGTACAACAATAATTAGAAATAGACTTATTACGTGTCTATAGGCGTCAGATTGTATCCAAATAATCGTTCCCAGGTTGATTATTATTATTGCTGTTTATTGGAAGAGACTAGGTACATTACATACTACTAGGAGTACGAGAAAACTACTACTACTACAATTGATTATTTGCCTACTAACTAAATCGCACCGCATCGCAACTTCCATACAAAAAAGTTCGAACCCCTTCAATAATTTTTATGAACAAAGGTTTTAATTAGTACTAAATAAATAATAGTCCTAGACTATATTAGTCCATTATAGACTTCAGTAACTTTATTATTAATTATTTATTTATTCGGAAACAAACAGTCTCTTATAGTTTATATACTTAGTAAGACAGAGTTATTCTTAATCTAGACTTACAGTCTCCTTAATAAAAATATATATTTATTCTGATTATATACTTATTTATAGGAAAAACTTACCTCGCATTACGGGGAAATCTATGAAACTTAAATCCTTGTTGTATTTTCCTGTTCAGGTGCATCCGTACACAGCACAGCACACCATAATAAATTAAATACGTAAAAAACAATAAATTAAATAAAAATACGTAAAAAAACACGTTCGCGTCAGCCCTCCGTACAAGAGATTGCAAATTGAACGAGTTTGCAAAACGCGGCCCGCGCCGCCCGCTTCCCCGCCACATACCCATCGTTGCTCTACGCAAGTACATTCGTTTCTCAACTGTATGTATTGTAAAACTGTGGTTTAGTCATTAGAATTCATTTTTCCTTGATAGGAATTTGAAATTTCTGAATAGATACCTATTCTTGGTGCAAAGGCATCTCCGCATTTACGTTTGATTGTGATGAAACAGAAGTGGAAATTTATTTGCATATTTTGGTAACTGAAATCAGAGTGCATAGCTTTATATTTCTAAACTAGCTTTTGCCCAGGACTTGGTCCGGGTATTTTAATAAAAAATTGTTGCCTGTATGTTGTTGTGATGCAAATGATCATAAAAACAGTTCAGTAGTTTTTGCATGAAAGAGCATTTATAAAATTATAAAAGTATCTTTAAAAAGTAATAAAACCATTTAAACCTTTTTAGGTTAAGAGATCCTTAATTTAGGATGTTTTTGTAAGGGCTACAAATAGATCTCTATTAATTTATGGCATGGGCAATTGGGCATCGTGATATAGTAGGTATACTTTGCAAAATTCACTCTACAAGTCTTGGTTTTAACTGGCGATTGTTTTAATACATCAAATTGCGACATTATTTATTTCTGGATCATACCAACTTGGCGATAATATGCAATGCTGTTGTACAATTCATCCATGTACACGACGTAGAATGAATAATTCCTGAACTTTCAACTTTCCATACAAACGCAGGCTTTGGTTGATTACTCAAATGCTTACTCTTATGATGCTACTTTAAAAGTGTCAAGTATACTTGCAGAGTATTGCACAGGATCTAGTAAGTTAGATAGTTGCTATATCAAAACTACAGCTCCGACGAGACCATCAGATCCCCTTCGACTGCCTGCCAACATCCATCATAAAAAGTGTATAATTCATTCACAATCTATTTCTCTTAGCAGAGAAAAGAAAAATTCTAAAATGTACCGAATTAGACTTCTCCCGCTCTATCCCAAGTAAGAAATGCGCAACTATTTTTCCTAAATTGTTGCAAATAAAATTGTAGATAGTTGAAATACCTATTTAATTGCTAGTTTTTGCTTGCGACGTCGTCCGCCTCCGGCGGGAACAAGATCTGGATGAAAAGTATCCTATGTTCTTTTCAGTACCGCTGACAATGCAATGCAAAATTTCATGATAATCGGTTGAGCAGTTAAGGACGTGAAAGCTGAACAAACAAACTCCCTATCGCGTTTATAACATTAGTAAGAATGAATTGTCAGCATGTTTGAATTTGCTTCGCCCGGCTAGGATAACCGTTATATTCGTGAAAACGATTCTAGAGAAATTTCTCGAAAAAATAATCCAGTCCGAACACTCGCAACAGGGACAACGCTGCAGGGAAAGTAGGTGTTGGGGCACTGACCCCATTCAAGTTGTTTTGTTTACACACAAACTGAGGCCAGAGTATGGGCGTTTGAATTCATGATCTCGATGAGAACAATCAGCAATGCTAGGAGCAATTAAAATGTCGCTGCGTCATCTTCGCCTTATTCTTACTTTTACGCCTCAGTTGCTGACGATTTTTTTTTAAAAAGCATTCGATTTTCAATGATGAATAGAATACGAACTTCGTTTTTTTTTTTAAGTTTGTAACCTAGGGAAAGTAATAATAATCAGAAATATTATTACAATTTCACTAAAATCCAAAATTAGATAAGACAACGGCTTGTGCTCCATTGCCACGAAAATAAGGCACTAAGGCCGCCTTTCCACCTACAAGAAAACTTCCGCGAGAAATGTCCGACAGTCTGTCCGATAGCAGCTTGCAAGTGTAAACTCCCTAGCAAGAACTGTCGCTCACTTAAATTTACACTTGCTTTTGCAAGCTGCTGTCGGACAGACTGTCGGACATTTCACGCGGAAGTTGTCTTGCAAGTGGTTAGGCGGCCTAATTCGTATGCTCCGTTTCCACAAACCTTATTATTAAAGTAAATTTGTATAGTTAGACAAGAAATTTGATGTTAAATTTTATCTTATAAATTGTAGTTATCTACAGGAATTATATATTACTTTGCTTTTGCCGAATGTAACAACTAAAACGTTGTCAACTTTGCATTCGTTTTTGCAAATTTATTACCGATTTATTTAACCGATTTACTAATACAAGAACTTGTAAACTATTGTTTGTTACGTGGCCCATTTTTTATTTTCATTATTATTGGCATTATCAGATAAAGGATTATTATCTTTGGTGGTATCAATCTATAGTGATTAAGGCGATTGTGCGATTGTGTTATTTTGATTATTTAAACGACATTTAATAGTAATTTAGAAACAATCAACATTGAAACTGAATTGGACACATAATCTATGCAAATAATAAATGTGACGTCTGTAACGCTTGTTTTGAAATATATGATTTATATCAGATTACCTTAAATGTTCAATTATTATTTAATAATATAATAATATTCACTAGGTAGTGAGAATAATTTGTATTCCAAATAGTAATAATATAATGTTAACTATTTCTTTCAACTCTCTAACAATAATGAAACACAATGTTCTTCGAATTAAATTTGCCTACTGTTTTTTATATGTTAAATTATCAATAATATGTGTGTTACAAGGAAGGGTTAATGTGTTTGCTTTTCTTAGACTCAACCATAGCACAAAATTAAAAAAAAAAACACCAAATTTTTTATTGTGCACTACTTTAAATGTTATTACTTAAGCTTGTATCGTACAAATCCATTCCTACATTGCTCAATTGAAGACGTTTAATGATACAACTTTCATAAATTATACAGTAATGAAAATTCAACTCTCGTAAAAATTGTCTTTGACAAAATTTATAATGCCTTTTTTTGTGTGCTGTTGGACTGAAATATGTTACGCTACTGAGCGGTGTTGCGTAGTTTTTGATCGTCGTGTTTGTCGATTAGAATTTAGATCGGCAAATGGCGCAACATTCGAATAAAGACATCGTCGAATGTTAAATAAAGTTGGGAACGAACGTTTGCTTAGTCATCCCGGATTCCCAGTGGCAACTCTTAGTTTGCACAAAGCGACGTGTTTAAAATTAACCCGATGACGTGTGGTGCAAGGTATCGGCGTAAGCGTGTGAAAAACTTTCACGAATTTTTAAATATCCGAATCGTTAGCGAGAGGGTCATTAGAAACTAGTCTCGAATCTATGTCATTGACTATATTGTTTGAAAAAAGTAATTTACTTTTGCTCCCATATTATATTGTGCATTTATACTTAGGGTCAGCTCACATCGGAAAGCGCCGCAACACACACTTTTTAAGGTGGCAATAGAATATCGAACTTATTTACTACACTAAAAGGTACACAGTTCAATAATTCGCGAGTAGTGTCGGCGCCGCGCACCACTTCGCATGAATCATTAAACTGTGTACCTTTTTTCTGTAGAAAATAAGTTCTAAATTCTATTGCCATCTTAAAAAGTGCGCGCCACGTCGCTTTCCGGTGTGAGCTGACCCTTACTGTACGTGCTACACCGTCCGGGCGTGGCAACATAAACTGAGCAAACAGTTAATTTAATTAATAACAACGCAGTAAAACACTGCGTAGTGTTCATAAACACCCACGATTTGGGTGCAGATTAATTATTATTGTTAACTTCGGTTTTTTTTATGTTAACGTAGTCAGACAGGCTGACGGTCCACTTGGCTATCGACGCCTATAACACAAGCATCGCCACAGCTGCTGCAAGTTCGCTGCCGACTAATTTACCTTTAATACTGCCTTATTATGTTAAAAAACTATAGCAAATATTGTGTGGCTAAAGAATTTTACATTGCCAACAAGTAATTGCAGATTTTCTGCTAATATAAATAATATGAATTTTGAATGATTCATTAATCTTAAAAAAAAACCAATGAATTTATTACGGTTGTTTTTCGACCACTGTAATGGGTGACTGCTGGTAATCATCTTATGGCGAATATATAAAATAAATGTTCCAAATTTTAGCTTTATTCAGTGAGGACAAACGATTTTGTATATACTAACAGTTTATATATTACTAGCTGGTGCCCGCGGTTTCGCCCACGTTGAAAAATAAAAATAAATAACGCCTGACTAAATATATGAGCAATATATCGCCTAACATCTTTATTGCAGTTATAGCTTTGCCAGGCGTTAGATGATCCCTCGTGGACAGTTTTCTGGTTGAAAGGTAACCCTATGTCCTTTCCTGCATCCCTGACAGCGTGTATGCAAAATTTCATGATGATCGGTTCAGCGGTTTAGGCCTGAAAAGGTAACAGACAGACAGACAGAGTTACTTTCATATTTATAATATTAGTATGGATAAGATTTTGTTTCATTATCATATAGGTGATCAATCCTTGAATGTGAAGTCTGACTTCAATCAGAAAACTGTTCAAAAATCTTTCAGAGGAATTTGCTATTAAAATGTCAAAGGCTACTTCGGATGCTTTTCATTCATTTGCCACTATAAAATCAGCACCGAAAACGGAATCGACTTGTTGTAAGTGACATTCTTCTTCTTCTTCTTCTTCTTTGAACACTGTTACTTGAAATCTATCATTGTCTTTTTATACTTTAGCCTTTCGGAACAGTTTATGGAAACTGTAACTATGCAGGATCGAAGTTTGCTTTGAAACTTGTTTGGTCTTTGTTCATCTAACAACTTATTTTATTGGTCTGTCATAATAAGGTCGATTATAGTTGATATCTTTCAATTATTATAATCAGTCCCAGCATTCAATGTCCCCTTACATGTATATAATGCTTTCAACGCTTTGCAACATTTGCGTAGAAATTTCTCATCACTCATTGACCATTTCCGCAAAATAACTCTATTCACTTTTAATTCGAATAAGACGATAATATAGCTAACATTAAAATATAACATAGATAGATAAAAATCCGTCTTCCAGAAGTCGAGTGTTTGATTTAATCAGCAGCAATGTTTGATTCCAGCGGCTCGCCTTCAGATTGATTTCCATTCCGTGCAGTCTTGAAACGTCTTTTTGTATGAACTCGAGTGTGACTCACTCGCGCACGCAGTAAGTTTAACCACGGAAGATGTTAATAAGTTGCTGACCTTTTGAAGTTGCGTCTATGTGGTCGTGTTGTCTTGAAAATCTTAAATCGTGCATTTCTATTTATCTTTGCTATTATTGCGCATAGATTCATTTTCAATTGAATTGAGTATGTTTCATGTTGTATCATGTTATTGATCAATTGTATCATGTTATTGAGCGCTGTTAGTTAAGTTTTTCAAAAATTCAGTCACATTTTTGATAGCCATTACGTTTATAGTGATATTAACTTGCACATACACTAGGCGTCAAAAAATCTACTTGAAATAATTTTAAACCTTATTTGGAATAAAAGATGAGGGTAATGTTGTGGACCACGAGCCAGGCACAAATTTCGTCAATCATTTCATCTCGGGCGATAACTCGTAAAATGCTTGTGAGAGCTGAATCATGAAGACTTCTGAACGTCAGCTGCGGCTTCATATGTGAGTTGAGCAGCAGTACCCTCCCATACACGTAAAATAAAAAAAATTTAGTCATTTCAAATTATAGTTAAACTAATATCTTGAAGAAAAAAAAAGTCGGCTGACTATAAAGTGATGGATTATACGTCAGCCGATGATATGAACTTGAAAAAAAAACAGTTGAAAATTGATCAGATGAATTACAGCACCATCTGCGAGTTTTATCACAGCATATTGTTATCTAGTATTTTTATTAGTTACGTTTCATATTAACAATTAGCTTACTAATTTTTTTCCCCAAAAGAAATTACGAATTTAGAAATACTAATTTCTAAATTACTTTACACCCCGTGTACTAACTTAAAGATATAATTTTATTGTAATATTTCGATTAACTTAATATTCTTTATATATATTTTTAAATGTATGAAAATTATTCTGCAAATGACTTTAAAAACTACTACGTCTCTAGCTATTCAAAAAGGTATTAAATTAAATAGAACACTTGCTATTAAATTAGAATTAGAACACTTGCTATTAAAGTGGCAAAACATTAACGAAATAACAGTTAGGTAGTAGAGGGTACATTTTAGTTTGAGGTAAAAATAGTGAAAATACGTCGTTCACAAAACAAATAGTAAATAAAACAAAAAAAAAATCAGAGCAATATTTTCAATTCGCAATTATAATTCATGGCCGCCGTTATTTCTAACACAAATCCTCATTCTTTTTCTTAAATTTCTTTTCACCAGCCTCGTCAATATTTTTTTGTCTAAAATTCTTTCATATGACATAAAAATCTATCGGCGTTAAATCGGGGCTCCTCGCCTTGAATGACCTGAATAATAACGTCCTTTAATATTCTCTACGACTTTCCCTGTAACCTTGTATGAACAGCAACAAGAGGTCGCGCTACCTGCCCATAACCCTTGCTAATTTTAAAGGCATAATTTAAAATTAAGTAATTTAAATTTAAAATTATTTTTTAAGATTTTTTATTAAAAATACCTACAAGTTGTTTATAAAAGAAAAGGAAGAAAAATAGAGTATATGGGGTTGTTCCGTTTGATATATAGGATCTATGTGATAATCAAATTAAAAAGAAAGCTTTATCTACCTATTTTACTATAATAAATAAAAATAAACTATACTATGTTACTTAAGAATTGGTAGGTCGAGTTAGGAAAAAAATAATAGTAGGATGAATACGAACGATCGGATATGGTTTTCACAAAACATTCAAATAGCAGCGCCTAGATCTGGAATATTCGATTTAGATATATATGACAATATTTATAACGCGTGTCTCTTGTATTCTTATTAATTATATCAATCGTAATTATAATCAGTGGAATTAATAACACTAGTAAAACTATACCTATGTTAATTTTGCGTGGAATTTTTAAAAAATGTTTAAAAAGCATGAGTTCTGGATTAATCTTATGTATCATCACTCTCAGTGCAGTGTTTATATAACCCATATTAGTCTAAAATTACTGCACTCTATGATAGTATAATTAGAATTGATATGTTCTTATACTCTTTTTGTGTCTTTCTAATTGCTGCTAAAGCCCCAACCGTCGTTGACATTTTGTCTTTTGTCATCTCGTCTCTTTGTTTCATCGTGAGTCATTCGGTCGAACGCTTTAGTTAGTGCTCTTTCTAAAGCAGATGGAATCAGGAAGAGTTTTAATCTTTGTTATTATGTTTCCTATAGGTAGTGTGACGCCTTTGTCAAGTATGATTTTCGTCTCATTGTCCAGTTTTTGTTCAGCTTCATACTTGGGTGAATGCCAAGAGGAACGTCTTAAACGATAATGAAAGCGTACGAACGAATATATTTGAATGTTTATTTTTTCGGTCTAATATAGTTTATTAGGTTAAGGATTGTCGGTTTACGGCTAGTTTGTCACTGGTAACAAAGATAAAGTACCTATTTTGAATTTTAAAACATATGAGTTAATTCAACTTTGTACTCTTTATGAAGATTTACACGAGGGCAGTTTATCTATTCAGTGCGAAATAGGTGCCTAATTGATTTAATAGACATAACGTTTGGCGCCCGACCTGTCAATGTAAAACTATTTTTGGTAAGTGAAGGTATATTATGTCATCTGAATGATGGCCGAAGATAAGTAATTCTTTATGGTTCAAATTATACGGTTTTATAATAAACTTCCTGATATAAAATAGATAAATTTAAAAGTGTAGTCAAAACCAAACTGTTCGAAAGGTTTAAATACATCTTGAGTTTCTTGGAAGGTATTTTGAGTTTCCTTCGGGGTTTCTTCTCAGGGTGATAGGGTGATCAATCGTGGCTATTTTTTTTTTTCTGAAACCCTGGTAAAATATTTAACCGTCTTCAAAAAAGGGATCTTGTTATTTTTGATAAAAGATTATAATTTTTTTGATATTTTTTTGAACTTTGGAAACATTTAAGCTATGTTTTTTTTTTTTAGTTTCTAGGGGGTGGATTAAAAAATAGCAGCGTTTGTCTTCGCTGGAGCCTTTGCCTCGGAAAATTTAACCAAAGTTCAATGAATTAGCAATAGCAACTTAATAGACCGACCACTTTCACATTTATAACATTAAATAAGATTTGGTCATCGTCTTTGGTTCAAAATCAGTTTATCGATCGTTATGTAAATGTATAAATTTGATTTAATGCCTAATGCATCAATGTGCAATGTGGTCAAGTTCTCCTCCGCATTTAAAGATTGCCAAACACATCTTTCAAAATCACGCTCAGTGTCATCTACTGAAGTAACCATAACTGGTATGGTTGCTTCAATAGTAATATTTGTTCAGAAACATGCTATAAATACAACTTTGACATTATACAAGAGTTGTAACGTAATAATTGACATAAACGTGGTATTGTAAGTAACAGCCCGCGGGTATTACAAAACGTATCCACGCGAAAGAGTCTATTGTAAATGATGTTGAAATATAAAGCGCTGGTCTTAGGTTAATGCCATTTAGTTTCATAAAACACTGCGTAGTCCACGGTTTTGGTGTAGATTATTTGTTAAGTTAGTTTATTTTTATTTTTATGTTAAGGTTGTCAGACAGGCTGACGGTCTACTTGATGGTGGGTGGCTACTGTCACCTATAAAATAAGCAACGCCACGGGACGACTACAGTAGGATTAAGGATAAGGGATTAAGTAGGGACAGTAAAATGAGCTCTCGCATTCACCGAAACGCAACAGCACACATGCACAGTGGTCTTCTGTGAGGTGGTGGTTACTGTCGCCAGACGGGCTGCCCAAATGACTGCTAAACGCAGTGTGCCTTGTCACTAAAAATAAAATATTAAAAATAATAAGTCCACAATATACTTAATTAAATTCTTTATTTTCTAAATATTTTTATGATTCAATTTTCTAAAATTGTCCTGAATTCTAAATTTTCTCAAATACAAATGGTATAAAACCTTTAAATTAAATTAAATTAAATTAGTAACAATGCGATTTTCATATAGTTACCAGTTTATTAAGATAATCATATAGTATGTACGAAAGGGAAAAAAATGTTTACATTCCAACCTATCTTTCTTCGTGTATTAAAATGAAATATCTAAATGTCTTTCAATTTCATACATTCCAACTGATTTTAAACTCCTTTTAAAAACAGTGTTTAATTGTGGAATTTGGAATCTGAAAGCATTACGACCCATTTGTTGTGACACCTATTAGCTTTCAGAACATTCCTCTTTAAATGTGTAAAGGTACGGGGTGTCACAATTTCCAATAATATCCAATTCAGTCACCTAGCTAGCGAAGTTAGGAGTAGGTAGGAGTTAATTGGAGTAAAATGATGTTGGTCATCTGGGTAAGTGGTATGCTTCTTTAAGATAGTCAGTGTCTTAAGACTTAATTTTCTATCCATTGTCACATAAAGTGATGCAATACTTTTTCACAATTCAATAAAAACTCAAAGCATAATAGGCTATTTAAAAAAGTTTGAATCGGACAGATTTAAACAAATAATTCTATTTATGAAAAAAAAAAAATTTACTATAGGTACTGCCTAAAAAAAGCTTTCTCGTCACAGTAATAAAAAATTTCAACGACAACTACATTATTTTTTAATCGGCTACCTTTTTTTAAATATTTTACGCAATGTTTAAGGAAACCTTCGAATTTTAAATCTATTCGGTTATCTACGAGAAGCTGCAAACATTTGTTGTGCCATTTGTACCTTAATTCATAGGTTTTAAGTTGCGCTCATTTTGATAAAAATTGTGTTCGGGTCTGAAGTTAGTACTTGTCTGAGCCGAACAAAAACAAAAAACAGAAGAACGCTAAGCGAAAATAGCGCGGGCAGGCGTTGCGACGCGGTGAGCCGGTGACCGAATTTGGCCCCTCGCCGAAAACCGAACATTACCGAGGGAGAAAGGAAATAGAGAATCTTATTATTTTAAATTTAAAAGCCGGAAATAACCGCGGATACACAAGCTAACTTTACTATAAAAACTAAGTTCAGCAGTTATTGATTGCTAATTATAACGTAAATTTAAGCAAATTTACTTATTCAAACAAAGCTCACAACATTATGTTTATTATAACAAAATTTGAATTAAATCCTTGTAAAAGATCCTTGTTCATACGAATATAATTAATTATATTGAAAAAGGCAAACAGGTCGGTTATAAAATGTCGCACTCATAAATGCGATTCCTTTCCGTTGCATATTTTAAATAATCAGTTTCATTGATAATGCTGTTCTGACCGCGCTAATTGATAACGTAACCCCAATCGTTGGCCAGGCGTTATCATGTTTATTTATACTGAATTTATAGTAAAATGAACGTAGGTATAAGACATTATTTGCATATTGAGTTATAACCGAAACCTCACATTAAAAATGTATTTTATTCAGGTTCTCATTAAATATAATCAATATTGTTAATATTATGCTACACATTTTTTATCAAGTGTCTGTCCTTTTAATCTTAGATTTTTTTGTAGAAAAGTTGACACAGTTTCATAAGCAAATGTGTCATTGTCCATATATTATTTTGGTTATCTATAAGCGTCCTATGATTACTAAAAAATAAACTTGGTAGGATGAAACATCGCCATGACATATTTAACTCCTATTATAACTGTTTCAATATTTAATAATACACTCAAAAAAATCAATATATTCTGAAACTCGCCGAGAGCCGAGAGATAGTAAGCAGCAAGGGTTGCTTTGCGACCAGATGGATAGATGACCTGAAGATTATCGCAGGAAGCGGCTGGATTTGAAGGGCAGAGGACCATGAGTAGTGGCGAGCCTTGGGAGAGGCCTATATCCAAGAGTGTGGAGTGGCAGGGCGCAATTCCTTTCGCAGTCATTTGGGCAGCCCGTCTGGCGGCAGTAACCACCCCCTTACAGAAGACCACCGTGAAATAACAGCACGTGTGCTGTCGTGTTTCGGTGAGTGAGTAAGGGATGCCAGAGCCCATTTCCCTATCCACTCCTAATCCCTTATCCTTAATCCTAATGCAGTCGGCAGCGCACTTGCAGCAGCTTAGGCGTTGCTAGTGTTATAGGCGACGGTAGCCACCTACCATCAAGTGGACCGTCAGCCTGTCTGCCGACCTTAACATAAAAAAAAAAAAAAAAAAAAAAAAAAAAAAAAAAAAAAAAAAAAAAAAAAAAATACAGGCTGATGATGATATTGAATAAGTTATTTAAAACAGGAAGAACTTACGTTTATCTGAAAAAACAAACACGAATACAAAACTGTACACAGATTTTATATTCATGTTGTCAAGTCGTTTGTTAATTAAAATTTTAACTCAATTTATATCAAGGAAATCGAACATTCTAGAACTTTCATCAGAAAGATTTTAATGAATAGGAAACAAAGAGTAAAGAAAAATACTTAATACAACCACTATTTTTTTAAGTAAATGTCGACTTTTGGTTAATTGTCCACTTGATAGTTGGTGGTTACCGTTCCCAATACTAACGTATTATTGACCTTGGATGTATTAGAAACAAGGTATGGATAGAGAAACATAATAGCACAACAATACCTATTGTTAATGATCTTTTGTAAGGGGGTGGTTACTGCCGCCAGATGGGCTGCCGCAATAAACAAATCTGTGAACCATAAACTAAAAACCATGACACATTTCCTAAAAGGTATTGAAAGTTATTATCTACAGAAAAATTGACAACAAGTTTGACAATTTGCCAGTATAGTAATTTGCCAACTACAACTGTTTTAATATAGCTCTGAAACCAATAGAGACATCTGTTTTTGTGAATTTAAAAATAATTGTCTATTTTTGTTTATTACTAGCTTTTATCCATAACTTCGCCCGCGTTTAAATTTACAGAGAAGCATGTGTCCTAGCCCAAAGTTCAAGCTATTCGCATAAATCGGTTCAGTTGTTTAGTAGTGAATTTCATATAATGTGCGTATCCAAGAAATTTAGCAAAAAAAAAAATGAAAGTTGCAAGTAAAATTCCATTCAAATCCTTCTTTATTCAAATTAAATAATACTGGTATAGATGGCCAGTACGAAATAAGAAAATACATGTATCTAGTCTAGAAAGAGTATGGGTAAAGACATTCCAGTTTCAAGTATTGAAGGTTATATTCAAATTTAATTTATACGAAAATAAAATAGGTATATTCCATTCTGCATGATGTCAGACATAGATTGTTTTTCTTTGTGAACGTTTTTGTCAATATTTGATTTATGTTAACTGTGATATGATAAGTAACTAAGAGTAATCCGTGTGTGTATTGCTGGATTTCATTACTTTCAGTATTTCGTATTTCCTCCCCGGGCTCTAATGACTTCCTTGTGGTCCCTCATGGAACGGATGAAAGTTGTGTTGTGGGATGATATCCCACTCTTCTTGTATAGCTGTTTTAAGCTGGCCAAGCGTCTCCGAAGCAGGATATCTCTCTCCGACACGTCTCTTCAACTCATCCCATAAGTGTTCTATAGGATTCATTTTTATTTTTATTTATTATTTATTTATTATACATGAATAATTACAAAAAATATTTACAAAGTCCCATAAAACTGGAAAGCAGTTTGTCTGTGGGATCAAGTTAATGATGTCAAACTAAACATCAAAAATAAAATAGGACTAAATTTAAAAATAAATGTAACCTAAATTAAAAACCTAAACCTAAACCTAAATTTCATTAATTAATTTAAAGAAAGCAGATAATATATTTCATTAACTTATTTTTATATATAGTTTTATTTTTCTCGTGGACAATGTCTTCGGGCAAACTATTTAAAATATATGGCAACCGCTTCTTTATAGTTCTGTCACCATAATAATTATTGACCCTAGGAACTACAAATTTTCCCAAAGACATTGCCCTTGTATTGTGCGTATTTATCACCTTATCTAATCCGGTTGCTTGCTGGCCAGCCCATAAAATGCTACGGTATGAGCCCTGACATTGTCCTGAATAAAAATGAACTCTTCGCCAATAAAATGCGCGTAGGGCTCCAGACATTCTTCGATGTATAACGCATTATTATAGTAAACGAGGTCCAGATACAAAAGCAAGTTCGGTTTCTCCATCGGCGCTTATGCCTTCCCAAACCGTCCATGAACCGCCACCGTAACTAACTCTTTCTTTTTGCACTCTTCCTTCATTACCATATAGCATGATCTTGCTCTCGTCAGAAAAGAGAACTTTGCTCCATTGAAGGTACGACCAATGAGGGTTTTTTAAGATGGCGTCACTTAACGTACGCGAAAAAAGTATTTGCAGCAAATTTAAACTCTATTGTCTAGAGCCGAGCACTCACATGAGGGTTTTCTGAAACGGTCTAATTGAGATGGCAGCACTGTAGCATCAGGTCCAATGAACTGTCAAAATACATATGCGAATTGCAATTTTCTATGTATTTTTTGGTTTAATAATTTATGTAAATAAATTATTAAACTAACACAATAGAATTTCAATAATTTATGTTTAGTACCTACGACTCTGTGCTATCTGACAGCTGTTTAGACCTGACGCCTACGAAGCGCCGCCTGGTGCCAGAAAAAGTATCGAAAACCCTCATTCAAGTGCTCACGTGCAAAGTTATGGTGCACACTTAGGTGGCTCCTACCATTAATTTTCGCACATTAACTAATTTATGAGGTTTCAGAATCGCTCACAGTCAATCCTCGAATCTCACGGAGCCGCTGCTGCAGTTGAATAGAATTAAAGTGACGATTTCTTAGGAAACTGACGCAATATGCCGGTCATCTTGCTAAGACGTGACTCGATATGTACCAGATCCTGAACGCTGATACACTGTTTTGATTGACAGCAGAGAGGCTGAGATGCAATCATGCAGACACAACACGCTGACTGTGTCATGAATCCAGCAACGGCACGACTTGAGCGGCTTCCGTGGGCGAGGTATCCATATTTGTTAGGAATTGGTAGGATGTCACAGAGCTTAGTTAATAATAATCACTATTAAAAAATAGCGATATTTTTTGCAAAAAATGTGATTAAATGCAAAAATTCCTACGAAATATACATTGAATTCATTTATTGCATGAAAATTCGAAAATTTCATTTCAATTTTGAAATTGAGGTACACCATTTTGAAGACTAAACTGCCAGCTATTTGTTGGCGTTTTTTTTTGTGAACCACTCCTCTTTTTTATTTAATACTACCGCCCCCGGTTTCGCCCGGGATGCAATTTATATATATGAACATTCCCAATTTATCCCTCTTTCCATTAGTCAAAACCGAATTAAAATCGGTCTACCCGGTCAAATAGGAATTCATTTTTATATATTAAGATTTACTGTTTGGATTTTTTGTTGAGAACTATATATGTATATAATATATAGTCTATATATGTATCAATAAAGATTGATTGTATATTGTGATAAAATAATATCTAAGAAAAAGGGACACAAACGAAATCGCGGATATTTCTGTTCGAGTGGTAACTTATGTCCTTTTCTGTATCCCTGAAAACGCGAATGCAAAATTTTATGGCGATGCAGTTAAGGCGGGAAAGTGTAATAAACAAACATACAAACTCACTTTCGCATTTATAATATTAGGATTATTTCCTATTGAATAAACAAGGTTCGCAAGTCACGATTTATGCATAAAATCATTTGTCATGTTCATCAATACAGGAAGGCAAGCTGTTAAATGTGGCACGCTTCTTTTATCTGTAATGTAATGTAACTTGTTCCACACGACCTTTAAATGCGCCTGCCCTACAATTGTATCATTTACCTTTTAGCTTTTGATCTTAGTGTTGGGAGTTTTGATTTCTTTTGCATTAAGGTGGAGACAAACGCTAAATACTAAAAATATCCATTGTTTAATGAAGATGCTACAAAAAATAGACAACGCAATTGCTTTGAAACAAAAAATACTTTGAAGAACCAATTGTATTAATTAGAATTTTCGTTAAATTAATAGAAGCTCCACAAAAAAAGTTAAAACACAAGAAGTATTTGGCTTTTATTGAAAATTCTCTCGAGAACGGCTTATTGCGCGCATATGAATCCTGTACCTATTAATAAGTTAATGTCAGTTTAAAAAATTGTATAAATATTTTTTTTGTGTATTGTTCTAATGGTAAAAAAAAAACACAATTTCTAGGCCTGTTGAATTGTCTGCGCCGCCAGCGAGTTCTAACGTAAATGTCATTTGCCCAAGTGAAGAATATAAATATATAGAACTCTTCTTTTCTGCGGTATAATGTTCAATCTATGTTTTTTATAAGTTTTGATTTTTATTTCATTTTACTAATTTTAATTCTTATCACTAACTTGCTAGAATATTATACAAACTTAAGCAAAAGATTGAATCACTGCCCTCAATGTATGTCAATGTTTTGGATACCTACTAGTGAACTGAGTCTTCACTCGATTACCTTCAACGTCATCATATAAAATATATATTTAAAATTTGAATTCGGTTAGTTATCAGAATAATATAAATCAAGTAAACAACTGACTAAATGTATTATAACATAAAAATAGGAAGAATAATTTGCAATTTATATTCGCAAATCTAACTCGAATCGACCTTGTATTGCTCATAACTCATAAACTTAATTTGGTAGCCAACTTATTACATAAGTAATAAATACATCAATATGGATTTGAAGATAAAAACA
The DNA here is from genome assembly GCA_910589475.2 of Bembecia ichneumoniformis. NCBI lineage: Eukaryota > Metazoa > Arthropoda > Insecta > Lepidoptera > Sesiidae > Bembecia > Bembecia ichneumoniformis. The sequence continues at coordinate 3,630,456 of OU342533.1, read as the reverse complement.
GTAAAGGAAGAGATCGCAATCTATAGTAGGAAATATCAAAATAGACTTTTTTTTAATCATGTTAATGAATTAGCATCGGGGCTGAGGGGCGCAGGAAGCGTATCGCACACCCGACTAAAAAGGCACAGTGTTCCTACATTGGGTACTAGGTTCACTACACAGATGTAGGAATGAGAATAGCCGATGAACCTACTTTCATTCAAATAAAATCAACATAACATCGAAACAAACCAACAGAGTGGCTTATTGTTGTTTCTGAAACAGATCGCCATGTTACAGAACAGAAAAGAGAAAAAAAAAGCCAACAAATAAGATTACATCCTATTACAATCCTATTACATTAAATATTAAATAAGATTAATAAATTTTTTCACAAGTTATGCACAAAACTATGCAATTATAAAAGGTATGTCATATCTGTTAGACTACCTTTCTTCCTTTCTCATTCAAAAAAAAAATCTTAAGGTGGCCTTTCACGGCGCGGAGGACATCATAGGCATTGGTCTTTGAGTCTATTCGTTTAAAAGTTTAGTTCTGCAGTACCTAAATCTAAACGAAATAAATAAATCCGTTTAGTTCTAACCTGAAAAATCTGACTAGATTTTTCTGCTCAGATTTCTACACGTGTAAAAAAGTGAAATGTTTGGATTATTATGGATGTAATGAATTTAATGAATATTTATGAGTTAAATTAATACGAGTTTGATCAAACTCAATAAAAAGACATGCATGCCGTTTACGCTAAATGACCTTGTATAACAATTTGAGTGGGTTATGATCTACTTTAATATTTGTAAACATTTTTCATTTAATACTTTTTCTTTTTTGTTTTGTACTTTTTGTCTTTTACTTTGTGTAAATTTGTTAACTGTAATTTCTTTTGTTATGAATGAAAATATTTTTTACCTATTTTGTGATACTTAGATTAAAAGTTTTTGAGAATCTCGTTTACGTTTTTTTTTTTACAACCTAACCTAACTAGTTAAGTTACATAAACCTTAATTATTAAATGTCTGTTATAATATTTACGGTTATTAGTTTACTGGTACAAAGTATCCGTTTAATTTTACGGTGGAATTAAACTGTTAGAAAGCCAGTTTTAATGAAACGTTACATTACAGTTGACGGCAGATCTACTTATCCCATTCATAAAATTGGCACGACAGGCAATAAAGGTTCGCCATTGTTGGCCAAGTAGGTTGTATACGCTTGGCTACCGATACGACAGGCACGGGTTCGAATCCTGTTTGGGTTTTCAGCTCTAAGTGTTTTTTGATTTCACGTTTTTTTTTTAGAAATAACCATAATTCTAATGATGAAAAATATCGTGAGGAAATATGCCCCTCCGAATATTGTCAAATGTTCTAGCATTTAGCAATATTCGCAGACACATAAAGAACTTGCCAATCCATATAGTGGGTCAATCTGGAATCTGGGCCGTCTCCTGTCTTTAAGAAAAAGGAATAGATATTCAGTACAGTATTTAATATTTACACACAGATACAAAGTAGATCCTAGCAGTTAAATGCTTCAGCCTATTTTACAGCAAAACTAGGACGCCGAGAAAAGACCGGATATTCTAGGCTGACATAAAAATATCTGCATTGTTACCTAATTATTATGTTTACGACTTATAACTCGTTTTGAAAACGAATATAGAATGTTCAGTTAAAAACAACTTTGATTTGTAACAACTGAGTCTGTTTGAAGGCTGAGGGTTAATTTTCATTTTATATTTGTTGCAGGTGAGTTTGGTCAGGAGATTTTCTTAACAAAACGCTCATCGTTGATTGGTAAGATAACAGATGTCTCATAGGAATGTGAGAAAAGGAAGTGCTCTAGAAAATCAGTATACACTAATGTAGTTTTATTATGATAAATGTGATAATACACAATTGTATGGAGTTAGTACAAACAAACGTCTATGTACGGCGTGTGAGGTCGTCGAGCCGTGGGCCGCGGAAGCACCTGCGTCTGCGCATAACATTACCGAAACGGGCCATCTCGTGACTCGGTAACTCCATGACCGACTGTATCTTGCCTTATGAAGAAACTGGTTGTACGTTTTTATATTTATATCGTTATTACGAATTATAGTGGCCTATTTGAAAGATTTATCTACCTCTTTTAATGGAGAGAGTAAACGACTTAGTTCAAAATGATTCAGTTACTATTTAGTTGATCAATCCAATTCACTACGCTCTGTTATTATATAATAGATCTATCTTGCTCAAATAAGCTCACATTTACTGGTATTATTTCATTAAGACTTCAAGTCCAGTGGGATTTGATTGTAAAAATCGTTTAGTTCATAAATTGCGAAATAAATGTCAGCCGAACCTACTGTTTTGATAGAAAAATCGTGGTTGTTATTGAGTTATGGGAAATTGTATGAAAAACTCAAATAAAATATTCTCTTATCTGTTTTCAAAAAGAAAAACTTTATTTATCTTTAAATTTTTAATGTCTTTTATTGCACTTTAAATGTTAATTAGACAATAATATAAATAAATATTATGTTTGTTTTTGTTCCATTTCTTTTGATGTATTGTTCTAGAAACTGAACTAGATGTTCCTTGAGTATCTCTTCAGTTCAGAGCTTCCTCTTCACACTTATATGCTGATTAACGTAGTTAGAGTGAGGAATTAATGTCGCGGAACAGTAATCGATTGGACCTTGACAAGGCGTGTGATTTAGTGCTCACTAATTGTCGATTTCTTACTGGAAAATGCATCGCTTCATCAGTAATTATACTGATTCATATTTACTATGCGATCACATGAAATTGAATCTTTGTTGGAAGTATTTAAATCGAATGTTCCGAAACAACGTTTTTGTTTACTTACATCGTTCTTACCTTGGAAAGGGTACCTATTTTCTTTTTTTAAAGAAACAATCACTACAGTTTTTAATTTTCTCTCAATTTCCGTCAGTGTTATGTAGCACCACAGAATCGGCGATACGTGAAATGAAAACGTTAACGACTGTGTCGTCTAGATCGATGAATTGATTCGTTTCGGTAATAGCTTACTTCCGTGCACGAAGATTCGAACGATCGGCTTTTGTGCTTACATTTTTGTACACAGCAATGCAAACGCACAATAGGGGCTACCGACAAAAGTATTCTTGGACAATTTGGATGGACCTAACATTTGGATAAACATAACCCATGTTTCTTAACATTAGGTCTATCACGGTTTGTTAAACGCGACAACCATACAATCTAGCCATCGGCGTCGTCGTCATTATCAGCACACAGGCGTCCTTGTTAACCTTTTTAGTTGGGCGCCATCTTACCCGGATCCATCATATGCCAGCCGCTCTCTTGAGGTCATTGATCCAGCGAGCAAGGGTACCATCATCCACCTAACAATCTTGTGGAGCGTCTACCTGGCTGCCGCCTATACTCATAAAATATCTCCCTTATGAAATTTTCTTTAACTGCAATTTCAAAATTCACTTTGAAAGACATCATTATGTAAAGGTACTAAGCTTATACCCGCAATTTTAATTGCCGCAAGCTGATCATTAGTTTTTGCGTAACAGAGTAACAAAGGTTCATACATTCCAACTCACTAACTTAGCATTTACATTAGCTTTTGCTCGCGACTTCTTCCGCGAATTTTATGAATGCCTACATATTCATCGTGAGTATAAACTATGTCACTGTAAAGTTTCATCAAAATCTATTCTGTACTAGCGACCCGCCTCCGGCTTCGCCCGATGTGCGATTTTTATATATATGAACATTCCCCGTTTATCCCTCTTTCCATTAGTGAAAACCGAATTAAAATTGGTCTACCCGTTCACGCGTGTTGCCGTGACCAAGGGAAATAGGGATTCATTTTTTTTTGTATATATAGATGTAGTTTTTGCATGAAACTGAAACATCTTCACAAACTATCTCATTTAAGTATATTAGTATACCCTACTAGTTGGTTTGTGATTTTCCAATGATTTTATTTGTCATATTTCGAGCTACTGATTCTCATACAAAACAGAATATTTATTAAGTTAAATTGGTTTGAAATAACTTTGAAAGCAATCCGTACTCTTAAGTTCGAAGAGATCTCGTTTCTCGAGTACCATCACAGACATAGATACGTCTGTGAGTACCACCTTTGTGTTCGTAATATTTCATCATCAAAGAATATATTGCTCATCAAATATTTGGATTTTCGGTGACTTTGATGAGTCAGATGTCAGATCAAATTTAATTATAAAATAAGTTTCTTCCTCGCGACCGTCTTTGCTTTGGAATATTTTGAAATTTATCATAATGCATACCTACTTTGTTTCTTGTTCGAAGAAACAAAGTTCTTGTTCGAGTTCGAACTATTGATTTTGAAACACATACAACGAATGTCTACAGTATTAGAATAAGTATTGCATACGAATTTACGTATTTGTTTGCTTACACGATATAAAATATGACGCAATCGCCACCATTTACCAGCATTAGTTCTCAAGACTCAAATCTATTTTTTGTTATCAATTCGGTTAAGCATGGTATTTTTATACAAATAATTGCTTTAACTAGTATTTCTTTTTGACACGTAAACGTATTGGTTTCATTTTTTTTTTCTTGTTTCTTAATATTCAGTATTTTATTTAATGTTTACTGTATAAAACAAAAAATATTAGTAAGTTGAGTAAGTATTAGTATGTGGCAATGGGCAGGAAACTTCCACACGATGGTTTGGGCTGTGTTCCAGCGGTCTTTTGGACAAATATTGTACAAGCTAGATTTGTTCGATGTTGCTGGAACGACCTATAGGTATATATGTATATATATACCTATATATAGCTGCTGTCAAAATTTTAGTTTGACACCAGTGTTTTTTAGCCGGTAAAACTAATTATTTTCGAACAGTTCTGTTTTGGTCCAAGTGTTCAACATTTTATACTAATCTTTATTTCGACTATTTAATTTTGCCGAGTTGGTGGATGATATAGGACGCACCATTTGACATAAAATCTGTCACATTTGCCAGCTAGCCAAGATTTGGCCTATTCAAAAGATAGTAAAATCATGGCCAGGCAGAAGATAAAATTAGCTCTGACAGATCACCCAGACCGGGTATGATCTTGTCCGGATCAAATTATGCTCGAATGGAGTGATGGAACGCATCCATCCGCAGTTAGCCTTGGACGAAGGACTGCTGGAAGGCACTCCTGAAAACATAATAAGGGCTGCGAGTCGACGCTGGATTCAGTCTGCTTTCTGATCGATCCTACTGGAAAAATATGGATGAGGCCTTTGTCCAGCCTACAGCTAACATGATTATTTAGTGAATGAATTGAAGTTTCTCATAGCAAAAAGACACAGTCACAGAATAAATAACAGTACTGGCGTTGCAGTCCTTGGATCTTGAAGAAAACAGACATTTTAAATACCTAAACTTAGCGTATCTTATTCGTCGTCGTATAGTAAATAATAATAAATAATAAACAGGCTTTTTTCGAGGGATATGTCGCTTTAGTCTGCTCAACACTATAGCGTTGAAAAGTCACGCCGTAGGAGAAAACCTATCTGGATTAATTTATTTTTGGGATGAAGAAAAATGAGAACAAGGAATGAATCACAGCTTTTATATACTGTTATACACTCATGGTGGTAAGTTCTGTAAGTGTGTATTTGTTACTGCCTTCAATATCCGGACTAACTGTTTACAATATTATGGAACAATATTGGTAAAGTTAGACACTTGGTTATCAGTCATGATTTGGTCTTGATCTATCGAGAATGTTGGTCCCACGCACGATATGATCAATTTAGTATATCAAGTTTCAATTAAATTAGAGAGGCTTCTAACGAAATAGAATATGTTTTTGTTACGAATGCTATATACGCGGAAGTTTTACTATCTTTACTCTTTCCCATAAAATGCAACTTCACCTATCAGTCGATCGCGCACAAAGGTCAAACAACGATCTTCCGTCTACCTCAAATGGTCAATACACGTTTGAAACACTGCAATATGTCCTCAATGACCCGTTGATGTTCCGGGTAACGTATAGTAAATTGGTTTCCTTTATAACTCGTTTATGATTTATTTCGATGTCTAAAAACACGTATTGTGCGACAATACTCCAATAAACATTTTGTTTAAAATGTCTGATTTGTTTACACGTGTAAATATTTTTTAAACGGGTTTAAGATTTTTTTAACTTTTTGCAAAACATCGACTTTTTCTTTATATTATTTACTAGCTGAACTCGGCCACGCTTCGCTGCGGCCCATACGGCGGCGGCAGCGGCGTGCGCATGGTGCGCGCGGTACTGGACACTGCTTATACATATATAAAACTATTTATCGTAGCGTGATGTTATATAGCCTTCCTCGATAAATGAACTATTCAAAACAAAAAGAATTTTTCAATTCGAACTAGTAGTTCCTGAGATTAGCGCGTTCAAACAAACAAACCCTTCAGCTTTATAATATTAGTATATATAGATAAATCTAACTAAGTACCGTTATTCTTTATTCCTTCGCGTAAAAATATGTATTTTTAAATAATCAAAATCTCTTGCGCTTAGGAACAAACGGAGAAAGTTTTATTTTCGTAGTTTTTTAGAGAAGCTAATAGCAATTTTAAAATTGTAAAAAAAAGATTACGCAGAAAAAAAGATTATAGGATCTGTATGATCTTTTTATTGTTTCTCGCAAATATTTGACCTAGATCTAATTCTTATTTGCGCCTATTGTTATTATTACTTATGAAATTATTCCGAGGCTAGAATTATCTAACAAAGCTATTATTAAATTATTAGAAGCTTCGAGACATCTCGTACAAAATTCCTCAGTATCTTAAAAATTTTGGACCAATGTGTGTTGCCACTGATGACATATGGCGCTTAAACTTTGTCTCTATGGACCTCGTAAGAAAGCTCAACGAACTATGGGGAGGGCTATGCTCGAGATTACACTACGAGATCGAATCGGGAAGGAGAAAATCCATAGACGAACGAAAATTACCGACATAACCCGGCGGATTAGTAAGTTGAGATGGTAGGGGCAGGTCATATAGTATGGAGAGCCGACAGCCGCTGGCGCCAGAAGGTTCTCTAGTGGAGGCCACGGACCGGCAAGCGCAGCGTAGGACGTCCACCCACAAGGTGGACAGACGACCACATAAGGGCCGCGAATCGACGGTAGATCCAGGCTGCTTTTGACCGATGCTTTTGGAGAATTAAGGTGAAGGCCTTTGTCCAGTAGTGGACGTCTTTAGGGCTGAGATGACGATGATGATGATTAAGTTATCACTTTCTGATTTTTTTTACGCGTAATTAGCTCCCCCTTGCTACGTAACTACGCAGTGATGTCGATGTGGTGCACAAACCAAAAAAACGGTGTTTGTTAACAAACGGCCAGTTCTACTGCCCTTTACGAAATGTCAGTTGTAAGGCATGCCATGCCTATCGGTAATTTTCCACTGTTTGTTACGATGTGATGCAATATAAATAAGGTATTGAATTAACCCTTACATTGTTGCTTTTTATAACATAAAACCATAAAAAAAGGTTACTTGCGCCTGAGCTATTGTGCGAGGGCATGTAAACTCTCATTGGCATTAGACTTTGAGGAATCGACACAAATGCAAAATTTATAGATATTGAATCAGTTGCGATTGAAAATTCTATTTTTTTTTTCCTAGTCCATGGATTATTATTACTGTTCATTCCTCGATTGAGCGAATCAATCACAGATATCAATAAAAAAAATAATTCATGTTTGGTTTAATTTTTATGTGTCTACTAACTTTTGCTCGCCCCCTTTTTCTTAGCTCTTTAACAATTTACTTTATTCAGTCTTTATTGCTTATATATTTTTGTCAGGCATTGAATTTTTTATTTTTATTGTTAGATTTTGTATTTTATTTGTACTTTTTTTCTTTCTCTCTGACAATGTGTATGTATGTAGTTAAGGCGGGAAAGCGTAACAAACAAACTCACTTTCGAATTTGTAATATTAGGATATTTTACATTACGAATATTTTTTATGTACGAATAACTAATAATATATATATGTGTGACATCCTGTCAATCGGCAGAGGGATCTGAGATAGTCTTAAAAACAGGAAAAATGTCTATCGGTAGAGGTAAAGAACCTGGTACAATTAGGTATTACTCATGGGTTAACCGGAAGATAATGAGTAGGTATCGGATAGTACCGATACGTCAAAAATGACTGACCTTGGTTTATGAATAATTTTCGTTTTACAAGTATATATTTTTTAATTTCCGTATTCATAACTATTGATTTACTGCTGTAAACATTTATTTCAAGGCGTGAAGATCGGCATGTACCTATTTAACCTATAATTATCTAGCGTTTATTTGATAACTAGCTGTGCCCGCTGCTCGCTCGCATGGAATTCAGATTGTTTCTCGGTATCAGTAAAAATCAATTACCTTCACAGTCGTAGCGTACACGTCTTGTTTTTGCACTGCCTCTGTAGTTTCACGGCGCGGTCGCACATATATCGTACATATTATCTCTTTAACCATACGTCCAAAACATACGCATTAAAAAGCAAAAAATCACGTGTATTAAATACTTGTGATGATAAACTTGTTGATTTTGATAAGAATTCATAAGTTTGTTGATAATATGACCTATAAACATCACCTAACAATTTTAACTTTTTTTTTAAATGCAAAAAGTAGGTTTTGTGGCTTAAATAATATAATATCTCTCACTGTTAATGCAGCGTTCGAAAGTAACGTTTTTGTTCGACCGTTTTTCGTCGAATTACTTTGCAAACTCGATTATCACCAAAAAAGTCTTTTCATTTTACGGGATAATATATAGCCTATGTTCATCCTGAAATTTTATGTAACTATGGGTGAAATTTTTTTTTAAAATCGGATGAGTAGTTTCGAAGATTACCCACTACATACCTACAAACAGACAAACATACAAACTTTACCTCTTTATAATATTAGTATAGATAGTTATGTGACATACAAATTATGGTTTTAATTAACTTGTTGTTGAGGAAAAAATGGTCGAGAAATATTACGAACAATTAGTGATTTTTTTTGTATTCTTCGGGATTAGTAAGTACGTTAAATAACTTGTATTCATCGTAGTCTTTCCATTGCCGCGTTCTTTTGAATAAGTAACATTCTTGTTCAAAAGTTTCATGGCTCCACAAAGCTTTCCGTTCAAAGCAATCACTAGGCAGGTTTTCCTTATCTTATCTAAAGAAAGAAAATAAATGTATTTTTTACTCACATTAAATCAGGTGGTGGAGGTGTGTCGAAAAGTCACTTACACTCTGCGATGCCTTTATCGTTTTAAGAATTTTCTGCCGGTTAGTACCAAGACTGTGCTTGCGCAGACACTTGTCTTACCTGTATTAGATTACGCTGATGTGTGTTACTCCGACCTTAACCAGGATCTTCTTAATAAATTGGATCGCCTTCTCAACAACTGTATTCGTTTCATATTTGGTCTACGTAAGTATGACCATATTTCATCTTATCGTTCACAGCTCAATTGGCTGCCCATCCGGCAGCGCAGATACATAAGAATGCTCTGTACACTTTTCTCTATCCATTTGTTCCTGAAGAGTGATACTCATAGCCGTCACCTTCGCTCTGCCAATAACTCTTCGTGTCCTTTCTTGCCGCACTGGCTCTTTATTTGATTCCTTCTGTGCCCAAGCAATAAGGCTCTGGAATACGCTACCCACCGACATTAGGAAAGCCCCTAACAAAATTTCCTTTAAAAAGATGCTTCGGGATCATTATCTTTCGCTGTCTCAGAGTTGATAGTGTCATTTTCTTTATTTTTTTCTTTTCTGTTCTGTATATTTGTATGTATATTGTGTTGTATGTATATAAGTATTACATGTATTATGTTTATGTGAGTATTTTTAGAATTTATATTATCATTACTCTTCTGCATTATTCATTGCATTATTCAATTGCACCTCCGTCATTCTTTCTGATCTACCCAATGGTTGACTGGTAGATAATGCCTTAAGGTATTAAGTTCGCCTTTTGTACGATTGTGCAATAAAGTTTAAACAAATAAATAAATAAATCTACCTACATTTTAATCAAAATATAGAAATAAAATACTCAGTAGAGACACTTAAAATGTATTAAAAATTATAATAGGAAAAAAGGTTTAATAACATTAGTACAAAATAGTTTATATGGTGTTATAGACCTCAGAACCCTCGTACCGAGAAATGAAAACTAAATTATTCTTTTTGCATCTTTAAAAGCGAAGAACAGAGTCGTTTTTTAAAGCATGCAATATCGCGCAAATATATAGCCGTTACCTTTATGTAGTCTGTTTCCTACAGATTTTTTGTCAAACAAATATGTATTGGGTGGACTGTTTAATAGACCCCAGGACACTTTATAAATGCATCTATTTTCAATATAATATATGTATTGTCATTATCTAAAATTGTATGGGATAACTGACCCAAATCCTTTTATATAAATCCTAGGCCAGAAAGGCCTACCCACTCCCAGGTGAGTAGGAAAACTATATAGGGTGGGAAACTATAAATAATTAATGTTTATTTATTAATAATGTCACCGAAATAATGCCTACGTAAAAAGATTACAATTTATATAATAATAAAATCGTAAACGAGCTGTGGTATTACATTTTTAAATATTAAAAAAAAATGTTACCGAGGTCAAAAAAATAGTTTTTAGAATTTTTGTCTTTTGTCTGTGTGTTTGTGCACGCTAATTTCAGAAACAGCTTAACTGATTTGAATGCGGTTTTCACTGATGTATTATAACGGGCTTCCAGAATATGTATTGCAGGTATATTGCAGCGTTATTCCGAATACCGCGCGTACGAAGTCGCGGGCACAGCTAGTAAATTCTATTTTTCTATCAACTAAAAATAAAGTTAGTACCTACTTAAATAAAAATTACAAAATACATATAGATATTTTATCTTAACAATTTAGGAACAATATTTGTAACGAACTCTGGAATTTGCTATTGTTTTCCTTTAGACATAAGTTCCTGTTATGTCAGTTATATAATTGAAAACGGTAGCATGACTAGGTAATCATTTTTATTAACGAGATGAAGGCGCTTGCGCACGATTACGAGTTTGATTCAGCGCGTGTAGTGTCAATGAGAAAATATTGCCAGTAATCTCATGCAACATGTCATATTATGATTCATATATTATCCACTTTTTGTATTTGTATCCACTATTTGTACTGAATACTCGTTTTATCATATAAAATATATTCATTCAAAGTTTACATTCTAGAAACTTTGCGACAATGATTAAAAAATCTATGATATTTCTTGCCGTTTTCTTCCTTATTGAATCAGCATTCTTAACCGGTCTTAATTTGTAATATTATATATATAATTTATATGTCCTAATATTTTGAGCAATTGACTCAGTGTTTTAAAGTTTAAAGGCATTCTTTTATAATATACATAGGTAGGTTATAGGTACATATGGAGTAAGGTCCCAGACATTGCCAGACAGAACTTATTTTCTGAAGGCTGATTTTTATATATGTTTTGTAGAATATTATTACAAAATAATGTTCAGCACTGCCAGACACTTCCAGTGGGCCATAACTTCTGCCAGACGCTTTATAGAAAGAATTCAGCGTGTCACTGGTTGTGAGCGGAGCGACCGGGAGCACGCGGCCGCGGCGCAATTTGTATGAAACCAATGACGGCTTTTTTTTTCAGGCATTTTTGTATACGTCGAGGCTACAAGCGATCGTAGGACACGTCATAATTCTGATTGTATGCGGGGGGGTCTAGAACAATATCTTAGACATGCACAGAGTGCCGAATTTTTCTAACATATATATATCTACATAGTGAGCAAATATCAACAAACATAGTGAGCGTTGATCATGTCAACGCTCACTATGTTTTGTTCGTCAACTGTGTTTGTATGATTTTTTTGCCTGACACGGTTGTTAAGATAAGATCGAAATGTCTGTTAAATGTATGCAAATATTTATGTTCGTAATAACACATGTTATTATTACAATAAACTACGTATGATATACGACATAACGCAAAAAACACTAAGTACCTTTAAATTGTAACATAGGCTGCTTATACATCATCACTTATTATGATATGAAATTTAATAGCGGTAGTTTAATAAACACCACGTGCAAACCATTTTTTATTTATCAATACACCTATGTTTCTGGTGGAGTGACTTGAATGTTTAATGTAAATTATAGCCTCCATACTGTCTATGAAAAGCGATGTGAATTTATAACACTGTTCCTAAACGAAAATGTATTTTATTTTCAAAACGATACGGCTGTTTCTTAATTACAACTCTTGTTGTTTTTCCTGCAATTTTGTCGACCTACTTGGCTTCGTGCACGAGTTTTCACCGGTCCAATGCGAAATCATTTTGTAAACAAAAGCGCTAAATAATCGCTTACAGTTTTAAAATTGCGTTTCAGGACTTCAATTTCCTGTTATTACATGTTTTTTTGTAGTTATTTAAATATATTCTTCAGAGTCTAGAGCTTAAACAATATCAATTTGTATGATAAAATAAATTACTTTAATAAAACAATTATTTATGGCTATTTATATTTAGTTGTGTTTCAATGCGGTGTCGTTTCTGGAATACCCCATTGAACGCTGTCAATTGCAACCCTTGGCCAATATGGGCTAAATATGGCTTCTTATTTTATCCACCGACCTTCTAATCTGATACTGTGACGATTGCTACATTTATTTATTTATTTTGTCCCTCGTATTTTCTCGTTTATCCTGTCCCCTCGTATTTTTGATGGTCTTATTTCTTCTGTATTGACTTATTATAAATTATAAATCTCGAAGTTATACTCTCAATGTATCTCCATCACTCTAATTTTGGCTTATGCTCCACTCGCACGTGGCAATTCAATATTTTTTAAAATACCTACAAAGAATTCCCCTTTTTCTGTGAATAAGGGTCCAAGTTTGTATTAATCATGTATTAACATAATAAACACCGTTACGATACTGTGTAAAAAATTACCATAATCTACTTATTTGATTTTGCGTCCTAAGATTCTTAATAATTCTTATTAAGAATTCTATTAAAATTAAATTTTAATAATCAATCAGTAAACTATTATAAAATACCAGCTGAACTCGGCCACGCTTCGCTGCGGCCCATACGGCAGCGGCGTGCGCATGGTGCGCGCGGTGCTGGACACTGCTTAATACTATTTATCGTAGCGTGATGTTATATAGCCTTATAGCCTTCCTCGATAAATAGACTATTCAAAACAAAAAGAATTTTTCAATTCGAACCAGTAGTTCCTGAGATTAGCGCGTTCAAGCAAACAAACAAACTCTTCAGCATTATAATATTATTAAGTATAGATGTAGTATATTATACTCAGGGTTGGAAACAAAACGGTTTTTTTTAAAGAACAAAACAACGTGTTTTTTTCATGTTTTAAATATGCTTTAAACATCGTTTAAATCACTTGTAAAAAATATTATTAAGTACATACCTACCTACTTACAAAAGAAAACAATAAAAGGGATTTTTATAGTGAAATACCAATAAATATCTTACCTAATAAATAAGAAGTATTTATTAAACTATTTTTTAACTACTAATCTTTAATGACTAGGAAAATCAACATGTTTCATTTCACCTTCCTTATCCTACTCTACTTTACTTATTCTTCGTCAGCTTCATCTATGTCGTCCACAGTTGATTTTTCTTTCGGATTGAGCGCTCTCATGATCGTGACTAATTTTGCTGCCTTCTCTGTGCCAAGTTGTTTGTTTTTGAGTGCACTAATCCAAAAGTCGAAAATAGTCTTTCTATTCCGGCGGAAGACGCAGTGGCCGTAAACAATTGATTCATTAGATCTATGGTTCCGGAATCTAACTTACTTCCTAAATATTTCCACCACATGGAGCATGTGTTTTTTTTAATAGGTCGTCCTTGCACATATAGTCCTTGCAATGCCAATTTTTGACTTATGACTCAAGACAGTTAGCTAATGTATTCCAGTGTACTTCTTGAGGTAGTTTAAGAGCCTTTCCGCCAGCTTCCTTGTATTTCGCTCCAGGAAAATGATTGTAGTTGAAGTACTTTATGATTTTTTCACTAGGTATAGGTTTTTTATGTATGTTTTAAACGTGTTTTAAGAGGTTTTTTTTTTATGTGTTTTAAACAATGATTTAAACACTTGTTTTAAGCAATTGTTTAAAACATTACCAACCCTGTATACTTTAATAGAGTCTATCGAAAAATTCAACCGACGACGCGACGTAGCGTGCGAGAGAGTTTTCTGTAGTGAGCAATACTCGTACAGTTTGACTGGATTGAAATAATTTACTTTAATAATGTTTTTGTAACTTTGACAACTTGAAAAGGTATTGCCATTTGTAAATAATTACGTTGTTTCACGTTTAGGCCGCGTTGATTGACTTGTGACAGACTCTAAACATTAATAACAGTAGTATTGAAGGATGACAAGATATCATAATTAGCTATAGGTAATAGATGTAAATAAATACCTACATGTAATAAAATCGTAAACGAGCTGTGTTTGTATATTAAATATTTTTTCATAAAAACTATTTATACTCATACTTATGTTACAGAGGTCAAAAAATGAATTTTAGAATTTTTGTATGTTTGACTGTGCGTTTGTGCACACTAATCTCAGAAACGGCTTAACCGATTTGAATGCGGTTTTCACTGATGTATTATAGCAAGCTCCCCGTAATAACATTTAGTGTTTCATTCCTATTGATTTACAAACAAAAGTTACTCGCTACTTCGTTAATGCCATGCATAGTAAGTTGCAGGTTCAGCTAGCATTCAATATAAATAAACTATAAAAGATAATCACTTATAATTAATAAACAAATAAAAAAGTATTTAATGGAAGCAAACTAAATGTAAAATAAACGGTACGCCCAAACACGTGCTAATATTTCGCGGCGAACTTCTTTGAAGGTGTAATTATATATTTACACATTCACTGATAATTTTGAGGGTCGGCTAGCTTACGGATCCGTTTGCTGGTAAATCAAATCTGGACATCGTTCCTGTATGAATTTTAACTTGTCAACAATTTCACTTATCACCATTGTATTGGCTCCAACGAAGAATTTCTGGAAAGTGCTTTCTGCTTCTTTATTAATGTCACTGTCTTTTTACTGTAGGTATTTGCAGTCAAAATAATGCTATTCTTCGGCAGCAGCCTTTCAAATAAAAATACGAAGTTTTTCACTTCTTCTTTAAAATGTCCTCGTTCAGGTCCATTCTTGGTCGATAAGTATTGATTTTTACGATGAGCCGTACTGCCCATCTAATAAAAATTCGGAGTTAATCTAATTAAGTCGGTCCAAACTCCACCTGTTCCGTCAGGTTTCTTCTGTAGAAAATAAATAAGTCTACCCCACTTTATTACTGAAATAAATCAATCGATAAAGTAGGAAGAAGTAAAATTTGTATGTTAATTACATATATATAATTAAATATACACAAATAGGTTTAGGACCCATTGGCCCGGGTGTATTTATCATATAGGTTGTTACATAGGTAAAACGAGCTCACCCATTTTCGCGCTTTATTCGATACTAATTTTTAAACTGTAGGTATATTGCAAAAGACAAATTGTTCAATTGACAATCAAAAGATGTCACAATAATACGTACAAATGAAATAAGTAATCGCTATCGGTTTAATAAAGACATCAATGGAGTTATATAATAGGACGAGACATACAATGAATACGGAACATCCCAAATATTTGTTTTTTTTTAAATTGCTTTGTGGAGAATATAGCAAATGAACAATTTGAACAACGTAGTATACAGTAATAATAATGACAAATAACAAAATTATTTGCGGTGTGGTGATGAAATGTGCGTCTATTTATAACAGCGCACTCCCTTTTCAAGTGCAATTCATTATTTGCAGCAGCGAACATTATAATATAGTTTGACATTTAGCTGGTCTGTTAAACTTCCTCTGTTAGTAGTACAAAGCGGTGGAAACCTCAACGTGACCCGTCCAATTAAACGCCCAGTTATAACGTTCAAATAACGGTTACGTTACATTACGGGTCGCGATACAGTTGTTGCGGTATTTAGACTCGGTTTTTTTTTTCATTATTATTTTTTTGTTGCACTATTTTCAGCGAGAAAAGCGTTTTTGTCGAAAATAGAACCGCCTTTACTTTCAAACTTTGTTGGTGGATGAATGTACTTAACTGTTAATTTTAAATTTAGATTCGTGGAACAACTTTTAGAGAACAAATACGAGTACTAGAATGTAAAAGTCATATTCGGCGTGAATTAAATTCGTTCACAAGATGATCACAACATACGCGATAATTCAGCCTGCAGGCTGAAGAGTCATATAGTTCCAATATCCGTTAACTCCATACGAAAATTTGGTACTATTGGAACAAATTGTATATTGGAGAATAGCGGATTTTGAAAATATTTTATTTGGCGGTTTTTGACATGGAATTTATTTCAACAAACGATTTGAAACTTCTTTGTCTTTAAAAACCATCGATAAATGGCTTTTTTTTAAAGTGGAGTTAGCGGATATTGGAACTATATGACTCAAATATTCAAAACAAAATTATATGAACGCAGCCGCCACTGCATTATCAGTGTCGCGAATTCGCGATATTGCAGGTCGCGATTCAATCTATTACCTATCTATCTTCTGTTTGATAGTTCACTATTATCGTAGCAAATGAGTTCGTAAGCCACATACAAATATACTAAGAACAAAAATTGCGGAATCGCGTTTCGATAATAATATGGAGACATACGAGTATTATATCGCACTTATTCGGGAGATTTATACCTCCAACAATCTGAACGTTGCGTTGTTGTGGAGACTTCTTTATGTCAGCTTTCAACTGTAGCTGTTTTGGATAGCTATTCTAAATAAATTCCAAGGTTTTTTGTCATGGGCAATGTTCTACCATATTATTAAGGAAGCCTACAAAGATGTAGAAAGCGAATTGTAATAAAACAATATCCGATTGTTAATTCTCGTCGACTGTTGACAAAGGAGTTTTTTTTTAAACATTTCCGCAATCAAAAGCCCCAACAACAGAATCGTCTAACAAACAATATGATATTCTGAACTTTCAAGGTGAAACGCTTTAACTATCGATGCTTAACTTGTGTCGTAACTTAATCGTTCAATTTGAATATTGCACGGTGATAAATCGATCTCGTTCATTATTATCCTTCAACTATGTTAAATGTCTATGTCTTTTTTATACTTAATTTACTCGGCGCCTTTCATTAGAACTATTCGTTAGAATGAATGGTGTTCTAATTTAGAGATGATCTCTTAAATATCATTTCTGTATATAAATATACGATTATATTCTGTATATAATATATTTGTAGAGCCTTTATTTTATTTTTGCTTAATTCGATCTAATAGTCACATTTGAAATTCTGCATTATTTTTTCTCCTTCGCGGGGATTCGTCCATAGTGATCTCAGCCCGTTTGTTTACGGCGTGGATTTAACTATCAGATACATCAATTAAAATATCATTTAGTACTTTGCACAAATAGTTTATTACCTACTGCTTCAAAAAATATTTCAGGCAGTTAAATATTTGCTGAACACTGACTGGGTGAAATATGTTCGAATGAAGAGATCATAATATTGAATAATGGGAAACAATGAAAGATTTCATTTGAAGTAAATGATATTATTTAATTAGTCACTGTGTTTGGTTTAGCAGAAAAGTTTTGTTCGTATTCTCTACTAAGGGCGCAGTCAGAACAGATTTAACTACAAATCACAAAGTCAAATTCATGAGACTGGTATGAAACAGGGAGCTATTGTAATAAATTTCATATTATATGTGTGATAATGAAAGATTCTCAATATACTCACTGTAGTGAGACATATTTATTTTTATACTAATTGGTGCCTGCGATCTGTGCCGGATAAGCATCTATACCACATTTCTACCCTCCAGGCGGCCAGATTTATAGAGTTGAATATAGAGCATGATTTGCTTAGAGAAGTCGATATTGAAAGTGTTATCTCTAAATTTGCCCATACTAAATCTAGAAAAGTTTATTTGTAACAGTTTTATTTTATTTAATACCCTAAACTTGAGACCTAAAGCAAACCAGGGGCCCCTTGACAGAATTTACTACAGGCCCCGCGCTGGCTTAATCCGGCACTGCCTGCGACTTCGTCCGCGTTGAAAAATAAAAAATATACACTATTGATGGCGCCATCTATTATACTATAATAGAATTAGGTGAAACGGCGTCATCTATCGGATTTGGGTAGCACTGTTTGGTGATACACATGTGCATGTGCATGCTTCAACTTGCAAACCTTCGGGAAACGTAAAGATAAAACCTTATTGAAGATAAAACACTCAGTTAATTGATGAAAACCGTATGAATATCCGTTCAGTAGTTTTTGAGATTATCGCGAGCATACATACAGACAGATGCGGCGGGGGATTTTAATAATGTAAGGATGTTCCAACACATTATACGTTACCTGAATATCCATCAATTCCATCATCATTATTATTACTCAATTAGTTGATCTTTTAAATTAACATACTCTCTTTTTTACAATAAAAACCAAATTAATTAACATATAATAGGATTGCTAGACTGCAAAAAGCCTCACTAGGTCGTTATGGTGGATCTATAATAAACCTAAAAGGTCAAAAGTATTCTCTACCTGTGTAACGAGAAAACTTTTATCCTGATTGTGGTTTTCCTGCTTTGTTTACGAAATGAGAAGACGAATTCATTTTTAAATTACCTCTTCAATACATTAGCCTACTAAACTCATTAGGTTCTTATTATTATTAGGTTCTTAGAACACTGTAAGGAATAATAGTAAAATGGTCGTAATCAATAACAGTACACGAGAGCTATTCATTAATCATAATTATAATAATTCACAATAAATTTCAATATTTATAAAGCGTTGGAAATATCAGTTCAATGTTTCATCATAACATTAGGTATATGTGTCTTGGAGGTTGTTATGTGGATATTGTTTAGTTATCTGGGTTATAAGTACAAATGACTCGATATAGGTGCGGTTCGCTCATTTTTCTATCAACGAGTGCAAGTTGCACCTCGAATTACAGTTACAGTCCAAATCCAATTACAGTTACAATTTAAAAATTCTCATAATTTTTTTTTTTAATAAAAAAATATCGCCATTTTTAATTCTACATTCTCAAAACGAGTAATAACTGTCGTCGGTCGGAAGTGATTAGTATTAACATTACACGTCGTGACAGGTACCCATGATTTGGTTGCTGTACAATTAACTGGCAAGTATCTTAATTACATAAATTATGTTATCGAATATAGTTATAACTTGAAATTTTACTGTATATGATAATCCTGAAAAGGAAGAATGTGAAATAATTCTTTTTATTTCAATATTATGGGAGAGACGATAAGCGTTTGTATATCATATTTCATGAACACTTTAGATATTAATAGTAGGGTAATCAATACAGTGCTGTTGAAGAAAACAAGAGATGAAAACATCAAAATGAACGTATGTAACGTTATTGTTAAGATTTACTTTGTATTATTTTTGTTGACTGTTGTTTCTAGACTATTTCTTACCTGCTATATAAGTATATAACTCATTAGTGATTAGGTACGAGACAAATTAGGATTACAAAAATTGTTATTTTTGTTTCGAATTAATGATATTTGCAAAAATTACAACAAATTTTTTTTTGTCAAGAAATACTGATTACGTTTTATTAATGTTGATTGTTTCTTATTAAAGTAGATTTCATAGTTGATTGTACAAACTATCTTAATAATTAGTAGTGATAACCTCAAATATATGTGTTTAGATAAATACGTTAGTAAGACTGATTTCAGTTTTTTGTTTTGAGTTGGATTTTATTGTTTACCAGCTGAGCCCGCAAAAGAGCCGTGTCTGTACATATTAAAAAAAAAATTGTACACGTTATACTTATGTTACAGAGGTAGGTAACACGCTAATCTCAGAAACGGCTTAACCGATTTGATCGCGGTTTACACAGCTTCTCGGAATATTTAGTGTTTACCAGCTGAGCCCGCAAAAGAGCCGTGTCTGTACATATTAAAAAAAAAATTGTACACGTTATACTTATGTTACAGAGGTAGGTAACACGCTAATCTCAGAAACGGCTTAACCGATTTGATCGCGGTTTGCACAGCTTCTCGGAATATTTAGTGTTTACCAGCTGAGCCCGCAAAAGAGCCGTGTCTGTACATATTAAAAAAAAAAATTGTACACGTTATACTTATGTTACAGAGGTAGGTAACACGCTAATCTCAGAAACGGCTTAACCGATTTGATCGCGGTTTACACAGCTTCTCGGAATATTTAGTGTTTATTTCATTCCAATCGGTTAACAAACAAAAAGGTTACGCGCTATACCGAATACCAGGCGTATGAAGTTACGGACTCAGCTAGTGCATTAATTAGATAACGTCTTAAGAAGTGATTGGTTCCATTGCAAGTTAATACTATGTTAATACTTAGGTTGGTAAGATGAAAATTTAACAATAGCCTATGGTAAGCTTTTTTTTAAATGGTAACTTACCAATTGCTTTGTTTCCGGCCGAACCCGTAATGACACGTGTGAAACGACATTGACCTCCATACGGGCCTTTTGTTTCACGTGTAATTAAAAGCACTTTGTCTATTATTTTGTAAGGATGTTATCGCGCTTTTTCTATTGAAACAATCTAATGTTAATGCCACATTTGTGTTTTATCTCACGCGTGTCACACACACACCCCTTTTATTATGAGAATTACAGCAACACACATCAACTAAAATAATCGCGTATCGTCGTCGTCAATGTATAAAAAATAAATACTAATTATATAGCGCGTTTTTATATCAAAGAAAAGACACGAGTCTTCATAATCGTCAGTCGACTTTTGTTGTGCACTAAAATAAATAATCCACGCCTCCATCAAGGTACAAACGATTTGTCTTTTTAAATACACTCATATTTCACACAGCAATATGAAAATACTGTTCATAGGTTATTTATGTTTACAATTTCGTTGCTATATTTTAGACATAATATTGATTAAAAAATTTCACAAACAACTAGTAGTAATCGGACATTTCTTCTTTTAACTATGATTAATAACTAGCATTGTTTAAGCCGAATTGTCACTTTCTCCGTGAATCACTCGAGTGAAATCGCTTAACAATAACTATGCGCTGATATCGCCAATGGAACGCGACCTCTGGCCCTCGTGAACGGTTTAAAAGCCGCAGAAGAAAATAATGAACGTTTTAAATTGCAACAGGCCTTATTAAAGTGGTCGGTTAGTTGATTTGTTACAGTATTGAAACAGAGTATGATTTTTCGGTCACGCATAGAAAGTTTGATGGACGAGGAACGCTTTGAATTATTGTGTTCTCAACTCGAAGTGTTGGAAGAATATGCGAAATGATTTTGGATTTAAATTTATAGTTCTCATTCCTACTGAATAATGGTCAATTTGAGTTGATTAAAATTATACAAAATCTTGCTCTGTAACGATATCACTGAACCACATTTACGCGAATAATTTGATTGATTAGAATTATGTATGTAAGCTCGAAAAGGAATTGCGTTTGGAGGCGTCAATTAATTAAATGAGACGATTTTTCGACCCCGTTGAAATGTCGTGAGATTGGCTATTAAGAAAATCAGGAACGTTTATTATAATTCAGTCCACGGGGACTCATGTATGGTCTTAAGGAAACAACATGAGGGTGAGTTTCGGCCCGACACTTCCTTCTTGAATGACAATCCATAAATAAATAAACGACTGGTGGTAGACTCTGACAGCTGACGATCCTCTTGATAGTGGACTCCGGTCACTGACAGAGGTCCGTAAACGAGCCGTGTCTATACATTAATGTTTTCTAAATAATAATAATAATTTAAATTTTTGACTATTTATCTGTTTGTCTGTGTGTTTGTGCACGCTAATCTCAGAAGCGGCTTAAATTTGTATGCGGTTTTCCTGATGCAATATAGAAAGATTCCCGTGACATTTTGTGTTTGTTTTATTTCAATCGATTTACAAACAAACTAGTTACGCGCTATACCGAATACCACGCGTATACGAAGTTGCGGGCTCAGCTAGTACTAGGTAAATATTTTAGAACTATTTGTAACACCAATGTTGGTAGCTAACACATACCTACGGTCGTCTTTTGTGTGTGTTACAAGTACGTAGCTTACTTGGGTCTGGTTTTATCAAGAAGATATTTCATTAATGTTCGTTCATTCTGTACTTATTTAGCTCATGTTTAACTAAACGAGTTAAGAGAAATCGTACCGAAAGCGTTTTATGCAACTCGGTGCACCGGCGCGCCGTTCGCTTCGCCGCCACCGACCGTCTCACTGCTGACATTAGCAGAACACGCGTTTGCATATTATTTATTGCACTAAATTAAAATGCACTAATCATTTTAACGCACTGACCCCAAAATTTTCCCAAATATCTTCTTTGTCCATTTTATTAACAGATTCAAAGTAAAGTTTTATATCAAAATGATCACCCACGCTACGGGTAAAACTTTTGTACGTTTGAAATAACACTAATAGGTATTAGTGATAATACGACTTACATATGTTTTTTTTAATATACTTAGCAAATGTTTCTTTGGGAAATAACATGAGAAAAAAGTTTATATTTTATCACTCTATTTTGTGCCTTTTTTTATTACAGTCTGTTTTTTATTATTAAAAAACTAACTGTGTACCGCGGTTTCACCCACCTTAGCTTCTAAGTGTAATAAATAGCGTGATGATAAATACCCTATAAACTTCCTCGAAAATTGGGCTGAAAAGATGCTATCAGATGGAAGAAAGCTGTGTTTTTTAAATTGAGGGTCTTATATCTAAAATCGTTATTATCTACTTTATTCTGAAATGATCGCTTTATTAGTAACAATAAGAGCCGGAAATATTCTGAATCATTGTGTGAACCGATCGACGTGTATTTCCAAATTACGTTCATATTGTTGGTTTTTTTTTAGCCATGATGGCTATAGTTATTTATGCTATCTCTAACGTCTCTAAATAGTTTAATAAGTAATGGTTTTCCGTTTTGCTTTTGTAAACGATGACGCATTTTATTTTCATTATAATTTTTTTCGGTAGTTTCTATTTTCATGTTCACCGAAAAAATGGATTTTTTCGGTGTATAATGCATTGTAATATATTTTGTATACTATCGTCGTCGTCATCATCATCATCATCATCATCATCATCATCATCATTTTCCATTATGTTGAAGTTCCACCCGCGGGAACTTCAACTTGCATTAGGCGGGTTATGTCTGTGATTTTCGTTTGTCTAGGAATCTCCTCAATGCTGATTTGGTGTAACAAAATAACCTCGAGCATAGCTTGTTGAGCGACTTTGAACTTTCGTACGAGGTCCATTTTTGCCCAGAACCAAAAATGTTCTTTTTTTCTGTGAAATTTTTATAAAAATTCAAGCGTAACTCATGTTTCGAGCGATGAACAATCGTATATTTTTCGTATTTTGGTAGAATCAACTCAATATATTACGTTTATCTTTTTTTTTTAATTGAAGAAAATGACCAAAATCGTTCTTACGTCCGCAAAGATACTACTTTTATATTAAACAATACTGCACAAAATTGTAAAAAAAGCCTAAACTATTACTAC
Source organism: Bembecia ichneumoniformis (assembly GCA_910589475.2). NCBI lineage: Eukaryota > Metazoa > Arthropoda > Insecta > Lepidoptera > Sesiidae > Bembecia > Bembecia ichneumoniformis. The sequence continues at coordinate 3,606,752 of OU342533.1, read as the reverse complement.
ATTTTATTCAGCAGTGGATGTCCTACGGCTAAGAAAATAAAATAAAATTTTGTATGATTTCGCGATTAATCAAAAGTCACTTGAAGAGTCACTTGAAAAAAGTTGTTATTTTTTATTTTAACTATGTTTACAGATTTTCAAAAGCTTTTTACAAATTTTTACAAATACAGGTTTATTGAAATTTAGATAGGACAGCGCCTGTGGGATCGGCAATTCAAATATATAAATAGTAGAGGAAAGTGAACGGTTTTGCAATAAGTTGATAAAAACGACAAAAACTATTTTCAGTCTACACGAATTACGCTCGGCTAGTTTTTACTCGTAATTATTTTGGGCATTTAACAGTGGCACAACTTGAAACCCAGAATGAGCATCCATTCCACTTTCAAAGCAAAAACTAATTATCGTGGATGCCTATGCAAAGATACAAACCAATATAGATTATTTCCGAAGTAATGATGATATTGCAAAATGTTTAAAAATTGTATCGTTGCATAATCGCGGCGGTGTCGTATCGGATGCGCTCCGATTTCGAAGAGAGGGGGTTCTCGAAAGTCGGCCGCGGAAGAGAGAAGTGTGCCACTAGGTAACGAGAGGAGTTCAAGGACCGATTACCTACTTTTGCATAACAATAACTCTAAAAGAATAACTATTGTTTGATTTCACGGTTTTTATGCTGTATTGTAAGTATGGGCAATCATTTCGTCTACTGTATATTTGTACTGCATCAGATATAAAATATGATTCACTGTTTGGCATAGGCTTCTAATCAGTTTATGGTGAACAAGTAAGAACCCATAACTGTCTAGGCCTAAGAAACCTAAATAAACACAGAAATATTATTGTATACGAAAAAGATTCTAGTTTTCTCAGACTCGGATTTCAGGCAGACAGAATTGTCTGCCTGAAATCCGCCTGTCTGCCTAATAGACGCCTATTAACCTTTTATAAGTAACGCCACAAGTACTCCAAGTATGCTAGTACTACCGAAATTAGCAGGGTTAATGATTAAGATATTTTTTGCTTTGCTTGTCCAAGCTTTTCCTGCTGTTGCAATTATTTCGTCGATCTGTCTTTTCTTTGGACAGCCTCTTCTTCTTTTGCCCATTGGTTCTTTCCATGTTATTATTTCTACTGTCCATCTTTTGTCCGTGTATCATACTATATGTCCTGCGCAACGCCACTTTTCTGTTAGAGTGTACTTGAGAGCATCTATCAATTTCTTGTTTTCGCTTCTAATTTTTTAATTTTTCTTATTTTCATTATACTCCTTTCCATCGCTAATTTTGTTTTTATTTTAGTGTTTTATGTCCATGTTTGGCAATCGTATGTGAGAGTCAGTAAGATACAGGTGTCCATCACAATATTTTTCAGGTGAAGAGGGTTAACCCTTTTAGAATTTCATTTGAGCTCCAGAATTTTCTCCAACTTATATTCAACCGACGTTCGACTTCCTCTTCGTCGTTGTTGTCTCTAAATGATAGTGATTTGCAGAAATATATTTAGCTGTTTACATACTCCAACGGTTTGCCAAATATGGAGTAAGGGAGTAAGCTGTAGAAACCCCCAGAATGGGGTTCCAATAACAGAATGAAATTTATATACGTAATTTTAAGAAAAGCCGGTTTCTTGAGGTTGTTGGTTATTAAAAAAGACTTATTGGATTATTATTTTAATGATAAGAAATTAGGAAGAGATAGGGAAATGATCTCTTGCCTCCTTACTTGCTAAAACACAAAAGCACAAACTTATGCTGTTATTTCACGGTGGTCTTCTGTAGGGGAGTGGTTACATGTCGCCAACAATGATAAGCGTACTTTCAAAATTTCGATAGTAAGAAAAAAGAACCGCAGTAAACTTTTAATGCTAACTTTATAATCTTTTTAATAACTTAATGCATGAAGAAAAATAATTAAGATATTTTTTTTCTAATTGAAATGTAGATTTCTCTAACAATATTACTTTACTTTGAGCACAGCAAAAAAAAGTCGTACTGAATTTGTTTTTGAATTGCTTATTTTATAATTATTTAAAAATAACTTAACTGGAATTACATGGAAAGTGTACTTTATTGTATGTTCTTATAATTTTCCTCAAATTATTCGTGAACAAAATCTGTGTCAAGAGAAACCCGTTTTATTAATTGATGTTTTACAACCTGTTATTAATATTGTAATAACAGATTTTATTACTTTTTTTTTTATTTAAACTGAAATCGATTACTAATTGGCATTTGTGAATATTATTATAAGCAATTTTATTATTTTCAACATTAAGTATTATAGTTGAAAATATTGACTTAATTTTTAATATATTTTTTGTTGTTTCATTATTATTAATATTACTGTTATTATTTATTTGTACCATAAACATATTAAAAAGAAAAAAAAGAAAGAAACAACAAGTAACAGTACAAAAAGCGGTCTTATCGCTTTATAGCGATTTCTTCCAGGCAGTCTTAGGGTAAGGAAAATTATATGAAAGTAAATATAACAATGTAGGTGATAAAAGTGGTCATCATAAACTTACATTCTAATAACTAAATACTAGTACACAAATTGAGTATACACAATTAATAAGATAGATTAATAATTATAATATACTAGCGGCCCGCCCCCGGCTTCGCCCGGCGTGCAATTTTTATATACCCTAAAACATTCCCCGTTTATCCCTCTTTCCATTAGCGAAAACCGAATTAAAATCGGTCTACCCGTTCACGCGTGATGCCGTGACCAGGAGAAATGGGGATTCATTTTTATATATAAGATAGATTAGAAGATAAATCTACATATGAAAATTAAACAAATAAACTCGTCTCAAGTTTAACAGTTTCTTTTATCCTAAGTGAAATATTATTTATCAGTCTCAAGGTACCTACCTCCTTCAACGTCAACCTCATAAATTGTATATTCATTTGATATTCGTGAATACATTGGAACCAGTCTTGATAGAAATCGTATCTTTTGCATTCGCTCGCAGTTTTGTTTTCATGGTTAAACATAATAATCATTTCTGATCCTTTGTGTGGCGTTGTATACATTGAGCTGTTATGTGGATTAGTCTTAAAACAAGTACCAAGATCAGACCGAATACAATTTTTACCAAAATGAGCGCAACCTAAAATAACCTATGAATTAAGGTACCACAAGTTTTTGTAACTTCTCGTAGTTAACCGAGCAGATTTACAATTGGAAGGTTTTTCTTAAATATTGTGTAAAATATGAAAAAAGAAATAGTAGCCGATGAAAACTTTAGTACAGATCTTAACTAATAAGTTTAAAAAATAATGTAGTTGCTGAAATTTTTTATTGTGGTAAAGAGAAAGCTTTTTTATTGAGTAGTTTACTATTTTTTTGTCTCAGAAAAAATATATTTTTTTGTATATATCTGACGGATTCAAACTGTTTTAAATATGTACATTCTATTATGCTCTGTATTTTTATCTCAGTTTTAATTTTACTCTAACAAGTCAAATAAGGCGACGAGTGCTGTAAGTTCTGCTAAGTCCTCGTATTAATTGGCGACTGGCGACAGTAACCACTTAACAGAACACTTACACTTTACATTTTGAAATAACAGCAAGTGTTGATCTTTCTGTGAGTAAATAAGTAAGGGATTCCAGACACGTTTTTCCCTGTCCTTTCCTAATCCCTTATCCTTAATCCTACTAAGAAGGGCAGCGCACTTGCAGCGCCTATTGCGTTGCTTGTGTCAATAGACGACGGTAGCCATCTACCTTCAAGTGGACCGACCGCCTGTCTGATAACCTTTACATTTAAAACAAGCTATAGTTTAAATCATAAACTAACCCCCGAATTTTTATTGAACCCAAATAAGCTGTAAGTTGTTGACGAGTTGGGTGTCCAGTAGACTACTTGATGTTGCAGCACAGATCAATGTTATCATGTCATGGAAATACCACTGAACTAACAGTATATCAAATTTCACATCATTCGAATCTGTGGAAGTTAGTGAAAAATCCCTTCGTCAACTAAGAAATGGGTTGATGGATGATCTTCAAACTTACCTTCAATATAGCCTCTCTCTCTCTTTATTATACTTATAGATTTTCTTTGTTATTTATGTAATGTCTTGAAGAAGTTCTCAAAACAAGATTACAACACTTCCGTGTGGGAGTTTAAAGATATAACACACAATACATGTATTGTAAATAATTGGGCACTTATATGTTTTGACGACCGACCGCGTTTGAGGAAATTTCGCGGAAACCACTCTGAATTCGATTAGTGAGTCATTACTGTTGCTGTGGAATGAAATATGTACACATACAGTCTTACTTTATTTCTTGGAAGAAACACGCCGACAAATTCGTTTCAATCGATGTTTTATAGTCGATAAATTTAAACCACCCATAGTTGTTATGCAAACTAACCATATTTAGGTGCGATTTCATAAGTAAACGTTTTCGTTATACTAAATTATTAGTGCCAGTACGTTAATTATTTATTAGTTAACAATCTATACGAATAAGTGTATTTGGCAGTTGCGTACATGGCAACATTGGAATACTTATTGCTAAATAATTATTGCGCTTACGACTCGCGCTTACGTTTTAATTAATTCCTATGACTTCACGTCTTGCTATTTAGGGCTTTCAATTACTGACTTATATTTATACTTTATTTTAAACTAGCGACCCGCCCCCGGTTTCACCAGGGGTGTAATTTTTTAAAATATATAAAAATTCCCCGTTTATCTTTCTTTCCATTAGTAAAAACCGAATTTAAATCGGTCTACCCGTTCACGCGTGATGCCGTGACCAAGGGAAATAGGGATTAATTTTTATAATATAGAAGAGATTAGTCGGACAATACACGAGTAGTTAATAAAATATTAAATATGTCGTTTGCGAATAATAACAACTTCTCTTTTCAAATGATAGGGCATTAATTTCAAGTAATGGGCCTAACTCCATTAGCAATTTATAACGAGTAAATACGTATTAGCAAAGTTAGCAAATAAAAATACTTGCAGCGTTTAGGATTACTTTTGTACGCCAAATGGCTTTTTATAATGCCATCGTTTCAATTTCCCCGTAAGTTTATGCCGAATTTATTACCTTAAACACTGTATTACAATAACATTAAGTTCTAATATTTCTATGATTCGTCTTAATTGTTGATAAAATCCCAAAATAAAGTTGGTATTTTTTTCTTATCGATCGATCGATCTCTCGATTTTCTTGGAAATTCACTGTACATAATTATCTACTAAGTGTCATAAATTACATAAATCCGTTTCCATCTGTTACGAAATGGAACTTTAAAACCAGTTCATATAAAAACTTAAAAAGAAAAAAGGGGTTATAGTAACTGTATTTCGTCAACTTAACAATCTTTTTTAGAGTTCCGTACGTCCGAATAAAAAAAAGGAACCCTTAAAGGATCACTCGTGTGTCCGTCTATCCGTCGCTCACAATCAATTATCTAGGAATCTACTAGACTTCCAATTTTTTTTTTTTCGACGGACTAAAATTCTTTGAGATTTCTATAGCCTTATTTGTTGATAATGGATTGGTATTATATTAATGCAATCTTAATGGAATTGTATTTTTAATAACATAACTTCTAAATCTAGACTTTTTTCAAGCAAGCATGCAGTTATTTCCTTCGAAATAAATAAAACTCTTATTACGCAGCCAGTCCCCATTCTGGCGGTCGGTTTCTTAATCAAAAGTTTTTAATTGAACATATTTTTAAATTAAATTTTGTAAGAAGTGAATGGAAAAGTTCTCCCTGGCTCTATAGTTTATTTCTTTCAAAATTTTTGATAAATTACAGTTTTGGATAATCTTCTAAGAAAACTTTAGTTAAAATGTGTTAGCCAGCTGCTAATGCTGACCCATCTCAAATACCACCCGTATATGATGCCATTTGAATATTGAGTATTATATCTTCTTCAAAATACAGTTAATTTGAACTCAGTTTTTATTTTTTGATAACGCTTATGAAAAAGAAAATGCAGTGAATGCTTTTTTTTAATATACATTTTCACATAATAACATAACGACTAATTAAATGTAAATGTGATGACCATGCTTATAAATGTATGTATACAATAATGTATACATATATATGTACATTTGACGAGCCCATTGGTCGATTCCCAAAATGATATATTCCGTTCTAATACCAACAACTAATACCACTGGTATTTGTTTGAACTCATATTTATTTTCTATTCCAAACGGATACCATTGTATTAACTAATACCAAAACAAAGTTCAAAGATAAAAGGTACAGCCAGTTAAAAGTTTAGCAGTAATTTTAAGGACCTTAAATTTTAAAAAAACCATTTAAGTACATCAAAAAAATTAAAAAGTTAGCAAGCGTTTAGTTCATTAATAAAATATGAGTCATAATAATCAACTTTATTTATTATTTATAATTTTAATACAAACATGGAACAACAACAATTTACTTAAAATCTAGAAATTGCAACATATTACAGAAAATCAACTGTCTGTATAATCAGTCATCAGTGATGACTCATCACCAATAATTGGCAAACTTTTTTTACAAAGTAGACATGAAATATGAATAATTCACTTATAATCTAACAATTTTAGTATTATATTACGATCACCATCGAACTACTTATTATAGTTCGATGACGATCACATAAAAATATTAGAATACAATTGTTACCGAGCTGACTGCACCAAATTCAAGTTGTTGGTATTGGTTCGCACATAAAACTTAATTATTTAAAGAGTGGTATCCGTTTGGAATAGAAAATAAATATGAGTTCAAACAAATACCAGTGGTATTAGTTTTTGGTATTAGAACGGAATATATCCTCAAAATGGCCATCATTTGAAATGAATATTTCTAAGTTGGCTCAGGTCTGGGTGTTTTAATTGTGGCATACTGCGTTTCGAAATCATAAATTGGGCAGACCGTTTGACGGCAGTAACCACCCCCTAACAGAATTCCACCGTGAAATAACAGCAGGTATGTTATTGTGTTTTGGTGAATGAGTATGGGATGCCAGAGCCCATTTTCCTATCGTTAATCCTACTATGGTCGACAGCGCGCTTGCAGCACTTGCGGCGTTGCTTGGGCTAGTGAGCAACGGTAGCCACCTGCCATCAAGTGGTATCAGACGGTAATCACCTGTCTGACAATTTAAATAAAAATAAAATAAAAATATTCGATTGCATATTTAATTATTTATTTAGTTATTATACATTACGGTAACAGTTTTAATGTATTGTATTTAGAAGTGCCAAAAATATTATTCTTTACTAATGTTTTGACTCCATCAAATCTTACCCGATGATTTTTCCAGTGTCAATTGTAAAATAGTAATATCAAAAACACAAAATTTAAATTTAAATCAAAAGTACCTAACAGATCGAGACATTTTTTTTCCACAAACTAGCCAGTCAAGTCCAAAATACTACTCGTCTTTCCTCTATTAACAGACATGTTATGTCTGTCAATAGTAACTGCTTTGCGGTTTTCCTTGACCGAAACGCCTGATATTTACACATAGCCACAAAACTCCAACATGTGATTTATTGTCTTATAAAATGATACAGGCGAAACAATGTACTCAGCATAAATATATTACTTACAATAAACTTACTATCTATTGCCCGCGGTTTCGTTCGCGGTATCTATTGATAAAATCAAAGTTTTATAACTGAAATCCAGAATCCAGAATCTAAAATCTCTATAATGTCTGCGATAAAGCCCTGTTGACAATAATTGTGATTATTACACAGGTATGTTTTATAATAATATGCCGAGTGTTGTAATTTTGATTACGTTAACGACCATTAGCGTATGCTTTCTCAATCTAAGTTTTGGAGGTTCATCGCCCCGGTTACTGTCAATCATTAATTGGCTAATGTTTTTTCATGTGAAGGTCTGCAGGCAAGCTGATGACGGTGCAATTGATGAATAAGTGGCTACCGTCACTTAAATGAACACTAGCAACGCAATACAAACGCGCTGCCTAATTTGATAGGATCAGAGGATAGGAAGCAATGAAAGATTTATTTTGTAGTAAATGATATTATTTAATTAGTCACTATTTAATTCAGAAGAAAGGTTTTGTTCGTATTCTCTACTAAGGGCGAAGTTAGAACAGATTTAACTACAAAGCACAAAGTGAAATGTAAAGACTCTTGTTCGAAACAAGGAGCTATTTTAATAAATTTTATTTTTATATGTGTGAAGGAAAGAGACTCTCGATCGACTTGTTAAAGTGACATATTTATTTTGATACATTCGAACACTGGCATTACTTTACTACTCCCCAAAACGCAACTTATTTCACGGTCGTCTTAAGTAAGATGATAGTTATAGCCGCCAGCCTGGCTGCCCAGTTTATGGATGCAGTACGCATTATTCATTATTTGTTGGTTAGCAAACCAACATTATTGTAAAACTGCTGGATACTTAAATACACTATTCGACTGCTTGATACAAACTGCCCAACTCCATTGGCCAGATGTTTCCCTCTCTTTAAATGTCCTCGCAAAAGATATTAAAAGCCCTACAATATGGGTTTGTGTGATTACGTTTAACGCTGAATACGTACATTTGTCTGAAATTTTTGAAAATAGTATGTTAATTTTTTATTTTTTTGTGTTGTACTTTTTTAGCTTTGTTGTAAATTTCTAAATTACACACACTTAAAAGTTTCTTCGAAAAGATGGCAGCTTTAATGTTTTCGAAGTAAGCGTGGATAGTGCTCTCTCAAATAGCTTTTGTTTTTTTTTTTTTCTGTAAGTACACGTGTCTGTTGTACGGTAGTAAGCGACTGAATATAAAGAGAGTATTAGTTTAAAGGACGCAATGTACGTAGGGACGTAACATGCTGGAAAACTGGAAATAATTATAATAGCACTCATGGTATTGGCAACATTGGGAGAAAAAATGCGTCTTTGATATGATACGTGATGTATATTTATATTCCACTAACGCGTTGTCGTTTAGTAGGATAAATTTCAAAGTTTTAGATGTCCGTATTGTCCAAAGAGGCATGTTAATATTTTAGTGATACCTATGATTTTGATTTATATTTTTTTTACTAATTACCTGATTTAGAAAATATCAGTAAATAGCCTATCCACATTCATTGATTCGCTACATCGATCGGTCCATTGTTACAAAGAAACTGTTAATTTCCTAAACATTAATATTATTTGATAGGTATTCCTATTGGTCAATCGGCAAGGCCCCGTATTAAGGAAGTAGTTCTGGTTTAATTCTTATTCTGTTTACGTACTGCTTAATGCCATTACCTCTAGTTCAATGATTGTGATATTTGTGTTTGTTAAGGTCAAACATTCCGTAAACGGTGTAAAGATGTGCAAACTGTGTACTACCTATCTATCTTTAATTGCCAACAGTATTGAAAGGACAGTGTAGTACGTGTGTAATTTACCTATAAATTCTATGTGACCACCAACCGCACTTAGTATATTAATCCAATCGATGTTTTAATCCTCACATATTATAAAACAAAGTCCCCCGCCGCGACTGTCTGCATGTATGTTCGCGATAATCTCAAAAACTAATGAACGGATTTTCATGCGTTTTTCATCTACCAACAGAGTGATTCTTGAGGAATCTATAGGTGTATAATTTATCCTTAGATGTTTTATCCTTAGATTCCCGATGGTTTGCACAAATTGGAGATGCATGATGCATCACCAAACCAAGCAGTTTTAACCAAATCCGATAATCACCGCTTCACCTAATTCTATTGTAGTATAGTAGATTGCATCACCGTCATCAATAGTGTTATATTTTTAATTTTTCATCGCGAACGAAGTCTCGGGCACTAGCTAATAAAATATAATTGTTATAATTAAACCAACACTTGGGTACTAAGCGTTGAGTGTACTATAAGTATTTCACTGTTGTTTTTTTTTTAATAAAATTATTATTATAATTTTAAAAGAGAAGCTACCTTATTCTTAAAAATCTCTTTTAAGCTAATTTCTTTTCCACCAACTTTTGCTGTAATATTCAACGATTTCATTAACTGAAATAAGATTCACTTAAATAATTATAATAGATAGTTAATTGATAAATTCATTTTAAAAAGCCTCAAGAAACTATAGCGACACAAATTGGAAGACGTCCAAAGACATGGAGACTCTAGCTAGGTGAATAAAATCTATTCAAATTTGATCAAAGTCTGACACAAAAGATCTAAACCGCGTTTGTGTGTCCAGTTATATTTTAGCGTAAAATTTTGCTACTATTTTGTACTTTTATTACCTACTTAATAAGTTTCGCGGTAACGGGGAATGCATAGTTATCCTCGTGTCAAAGTGGAATTCTTTGTAGATATCTTGAAAAATATTTGTTTGCCACCTGACAACGGAGCATAAGCCAAAATTTCTAATTTTAATCGAGTTTTCAAACTGCTTCTTTATAATGTGTACAACAAAACACATAAAAAACATTTGTTTATTCGCAGAGGAAGTGACGTTCGGAAACCTTACTTGTTTCTAGGATTAGTTATCAGCTAGTACTCGTATGACGCAAAAACAATATATTATCTTGTTAAATTAAATGCAATTATGCAACGTTATTCCGCACAATTTCGAAAAAACAAAATGGTCATGCTGATGAAAAAACAGTTTTGTTTTTCATTGCCGTTCCGTTTTTTGAGATAATCGAAAAAGGTTTGCGGCACAACATAGCACAAGCCTAGCAAGGCACAATGTCGAGTTTTTCTAAAAACGAAAATGGATATGCTAACTTCTCGGACATCAATCTAAGGTAATTTCAGCGAGCTCTGTAATAAAATAAGCATGAAGTGATATTCAACAAAGTTGCTTGGGGCACATAACATTTCTTTCATTAGAACAAGCGATCTAAGCACACATGAACCGCATTTGTGGTGCCAGCAGCTAAAGTTTTCTATCTAATGGAGCCACACCGGAGCGCCAACGGAGACCGATTTTATTAATCTATCTATATTAAAATAACACAATAATCTCCAAAATTTATAAAAAAAAAAAAACATGTAATTATATATTTTTTTACTTTATGCAAGTAATTCACTAAAATGATCAAAAATATTTCAGTAAGTTATTAAGATTTGAAACTGCAAGGAAACTAAAAATTAAAAAAAAAAAGTAATACAATAACAGTCGTTGTTCTGGCATTATAATGTCAACATTTTCTCGAATAATAATTCTTTTATTTAAATTATTTAATTATTATATAAAAATGTCGACCGCATTTTTATATTTATTAATTATTAAATAAAAATAAAAAATGCTTTGTATTTTTGCAAACTGCTTCATTTCAAAGTGATAGTCAAATTAGGATGACCAGAAATGATAGCAAAAAAATGATATCATTTCTTTTACAGATCATGACAGATCTAATGTAAAAATTTATAAACCAATACCAACATCGTCATGTAACAAAACAAACCGGCTCCAAATAGCCGTTCTATTTTTAACTATTTAGATTACGCCAACAATTTTATATTACGCATAAGATTAAGTTCCACCGATGCAGTGTTGCAGTAACATAGAAATACACAAAATAATGTTACGTAATAAAGCTTTCTTGTGTAACTGGTTGGTGAAAGAGTCGCCCACTCCCTTCACTGCGATCGTCTGCGCCTGCAGCCTAGCCGGTGGCTTGGCTCGGCTTGGCCCGTGCCCGCTTTGCTTGCAGTGTTGCAATATCGCTGCGCAAGCGCAGTCGACTCCGCGCTAACTCGCCGCTTAGCGCTCCTTTCCTTGATATCAAATTTTAACGGTTAATAATTTCGTTATTAGCTTAGTTAGTGCTCGTGCAAATGTGTCGTGTGGGGCATCACATTGTGTTGGCGATTTCGGATTCGTAAATTTACTGGGTGCATAGTAGGTATGCATTGTTTACATTGAACTGGTGCGGCTTAACGGTCGAACGATTTAGAAAGCATATTACGTTCTGTAACACTTGAACGATAATGAAAAGGCTATACTGGCTGGTTTCAAATTAGTAATTTTATTATAAGAATAGGTAGGTAGCATTTTTACGAAATAATAGTTCCAATAAAACACCTCACAGCGACCAATAAAGTATTTGAAAGCTTAATTTGAGTTATCGCATTCTCAAACGTCGGAATTTCTACTACTCATCGGTTGAGTGAGAAACCTTGACTTCCTTTAAAACAATAGTAGGTTTAAACTTTACATCGACTCGTGCTTATCTGCAGATAAGTATACCTTAAATATTGATTCTTTTTAAATACATATAAGCATAAGGGTTATACGACTTAGTAATTTCCAGAAATAGTAAATATCTCCAGGAAGTTGAAGTTTGAGTAGTAACGCTATACTACCCACCGAACAACCGTTAACCATAATCGCTGTTAACTGTTGATTCAAGAAATGACGCTGACTGGTTATTTTTGTGGGTCTCGAGTTTTTACTAAAAACAATGTTGGTTCTCATTGTAATCTATTTAAAAAAAAGTAGAGTTTTAGTAGACGCAAGCTAGATATTTCTGGTAATCAATTCCGTCTGTCAACATAGTCAAATACATACCTATAATAAAATCGTAAACGAACCGTGTCTGTGCATTAAATATCGACTTAAACGATTTGAATGCGATTTTCACTGATTTATTATAGCAAGCTTCCCGTAACATTTAGTGTTTGTTTTATTCCAATCGGTTTACAAACAAAAACGTTATGTAAATTTAAAGAATCACGTCCAACATTTTTTCGATAAAAATGCAATAAAATAACTTTTCGATAGAGTTGGATGAAACTTTAGTTAACTATGTATTTATCATCTGTAAAACGATGATGATTGAATTTTTATATAAAGTTAAAAATAGTCGTTTAGGTGATTTTGAGATTCCAATTTAAGTTGACCTCAGATCTATATGATCAGTCATATTAACATCCTTTGTACGATGACATAGGAATTGGATTAAAATGAACATAATGTTCTGTTTATTCACAACTTTGTTTTAGGTACCTTATGATTTAATGTCAACGAACATGGTATCAACGTCAACAGGTTTACGTCAAAATTTAATCAATGATTAGCGTCAAAAGCAATAAAATTTTGAATCTCCTTTCGTAAATTTTTATTTTAAACGACATCCTTGTACTTGGGGATCGCTTGCGCAACGGTCAGGTAGCAAGCTGCGCTAAAATAGAATTCCACTGTCCTTGTATTTACAATTATGGCAGATGTTGGAAATTATTATGGGATGCTAAAATTTCAAATAGAAAATTGTTACGGTGTGACTTTTCTTAGAGATTTTTTCGTAAATTATAAACTTCCATCCCGAGCCAATAAGTTAACAGAGATAACTTGGTAAAAGCAAGCAGTAATTGAAAATTGGTTAACATCGATTAAAACACTGAACTAGAGTTTTACAAATTCATATTTGGTGTAAAAAAATAGTAATCACTTTCACTCTATTGGTTAATATTGATTTCAACTCGAATTAACTGATAAGATTAGTATTCAATAGTTTTCGCCCTGACCCTTTTTTAATGATAGCCTTGAATTTTTCCCTATTATTGATACCATTGATAGTTTCGACAGATATTGATAATATTAGGCGGTATACTAATTATTTGAAATAAATGTAGGCTCATACTGCTAAGTAGATTTAGTAAAAGTAGTGACAGTGCAGTGAGCAGTGAGACAAACTCGGCTGTCACATAGCATAAGGAAGTTCTAAACGCATGTGTGGCTTAGAATTATCACTCTGTCGCTGAAGAATAATTCGTGAATCGTTTGCTTATGAATTTAATTTTTGCCTTAATTTATTCAATTTTTATCAGGGGATTAGGTGTTGTTTTACGCAGTGTTGGGTTGTTGCTGTTTTTAACTTCATTATTTTTCCCATTTGTTATAAATTTAGATGAACTATTAACTTACTCAACCGCTCTGCGTAATTCTGCTCATTCTTTTGGTTTATTTATTCTATCAGAGGCTCTAGTATGAGTTTACGATACTACACCAATTCTACACTCGCTAGCGAAAACGTAAAACTTTTGTATGGGAAATCGTGAACTGTCAATGTCAAATTATCAATTTTCCATATAAATGTTTTACGCTCTCGCTAGCGAGTGTAGTATCGTGAACTCATGCTAGAGCCACTGATGCAATATCTAAGAACTAAAGAAGATGTTTAGTAGATCTACTAAACAATTGGTATCCAGGGCTTTGATCGGACAAACACTTCATTAAACAAAATTATATATATTTTAAAGTAAAATAACGTTATATGTTTTCAATAGACTTTAATGAAATGGCACGTAAGCAAGTACTTATTTTATTAATTGTGTGCGTAATATGTGCGTTGACATTTCACACACAAAACATTGTTTGTTCAGAAACCACCCGTTTAATTTCGCATCACATTAGCTATTGTACGTGATGAGTTAATAATTCAATATAATAAACATTATACCTACTCGTCCAATGATAGAATACGTCAATGAAACACGTTTTCATGTTTTCGACGCTCGCTCTTTTGCGGTCAGCGTTCGTTAATCAATCAATATGCACTTTATACGCAAATATTTAAATGTTCGCTTTTAAAATGGCACACAGTCGAAGAAATCGCGATTTGTCACTCCGTTATTTCCTTTCTTTCTTGAAATATCGTCAGAATATAAATAAGGCAATTTCACATTCCGTAAATATAATTAACCCAAAATGAAACATGTAAATCAAGTATTTATTTATATCTTCAAGTAGATTCGAACACAGCAAATCCATAATTTTAAATTATATATTCGTTCCTTAATTTAATTAAGTTCAGAATGTTGTTATGGTTGTAGAATCCATGCTAATATTATAAATAATGTGAAGGTAACTCTGTCTGTCTGTCCGTCTGTCTGTTACATTTTCACGCCTTAACCACTCAACCGATCATCATGGAATTTTACATACACACTGTCAGGGATACAAAAAAGTAAGTATGTAGGGTACCTTTCATCCAGAAAAAAGTAACTGTTCCATTAAAATGAAAAATCCAACGCATGGCAAAAGTTTAATAGCAATAAACGTTTCAAGCGTTATAAAGCTGTTATACCGGACGGTGATGTTGCTGGCATTAGCTAGTCTGATGTAAATTTGAAATTGTTGATTCCAAAAGGTGTGGATGTATGTGGTCGTGGATGTAGCGAGGCAAACTATATTCTATAAATAAGATATTCTGTATGCGAAGGCTAAGGACGATATTTTATCGTAATTGTGGTTACACTGTTTTGTTATTTCACTTTTTAATGAATTGCAGCAAAAAGAAAAACAATCAAGTTATAGCCCCAGTGTTTCCTAGAAATTTTAGTTTAGTACAGAGATCAAGCCATACAAAAGAAGAACTTAATTAGTAAGTTTTGTAACTAGGTTTTTTTTATTCGCCATTACATCGATTTCTTTTCAAGATCGATTCATATAAATATATTTATTCTTACTCCTTTTTCTAAACCATTATTATCAATAAATTCATTGAAATTAATTCTAATGGTGGCAACACTTATTTCGTTCAACAGTCTCATGTATGTTGTGTCTTTATCATTCCGTTATTTCTCCACCTTTTGTAATGTTTAGTCGCTTTAACAATTTAGAGATATTTTAGGAAAATGATCATTATCAACTTAAACGTTCTGGAGTCAATGTTAAAAGTCAAAGTTATTATTAATTTTCAAACAAGTTAAGAGAAAATGAAGAAACTTTTACAGATTCCTAACGAATCTGTCTCTTTAATAAACGAAAGTCTCTTTTATTTAAAATTTGATGAGTATTATACGTAACGCAAAGAATTATTTTCTCATCAACATTACTTATTTTATGTAATAGAGATAACTTGAATAACTTTTCTGTATTCGTAGTTGACTTTTCATTAACCGAATCTTGTCCCATTGCTCATAATGACTAAAGCAAAAATACCACTGCCCCAAAAGCGGTAAATAATAAAAATGTAGATAATCTGGTCGATGTGACGTCAAACACCTATGTTTTTGAAGTGAATTCGTTAACTACAGACGTCATCGCTTTATTACCTGCAATTTATAAGTCGTATTAGTCACGACGCACGCTGACCCTACTGGCCAACTCGTTTGAGAAACAGAAGAAACTGTAACAAAAATAACATATCAGATCAGTGAACTTTTTACGGAAATACATTAACTCGAAAAACACGAAAATACGTCTGCTAGCTAGTAAACTAATAATTCATTGCATTGAAATTGTCTTAATACTCGCTCAACTTCCAAAGCTCTTTGTTCTCAAAACCTCAGAGATATTTTGTGGAACACTTCGTTCCACATGGCTTCAAAACGTCTTTAGTAATTTGGAAATATTGAACAATTTCCGTTCTGAGGTATTACCGCCTATCTAACAATATGGACTTCTTCCAGCTAGCTGTAAAGAGATTTCTGCAGAGTAGGCAACGCATTTGCAACCCCCCTGGTCTGGTTTGTGTCCTTGGTCCACATCAACAAGTGGACCTTTAGCCCGCCCACCCAACCGTTATAACTTAAAAATATGTATCAGTATCCTTAGTAGCGGCAACAACCAAAATACAAAATTAAAAATTTGTGATATTTTTTTAATGTATATCGTCAGACAGGTCGACAGATAGACTGATAATCGTCGCCAATTATTACCAGCAACGCCATAGGGGTTGCAAATGCAAGTGCGCTGCAGACCTTAATAGGATAAAGGGGATAGGGTAATGGTTTAGCATCCATTACTGCACGGTTATCTTCAATTCGCCAGACGGGCTCAATTTATTACTTTGGAACGCAGTGTGCACTGCCACTGCACTAGTAGTTCGCAAATGAGCCTTGTCTGTACATTAAATATTTTTTCAAAAAACAACTTGTACAGGTCGGTACTTATTGTTACCCAGGTAAAAAAAAGTGTTTAGATTTTTTGTCTGTTTGTGCGTTTGTGCATGCTAATCTCAAAAACAGCTTAACCGATATGAATGCGGTTTTCACTGATGTATTGTAGAGAGCTTCCCGTAACGTTTAATGTTTGTAAACCAAACAAAAAAGTTACGAACTATACCGAATACCACGTGCACGAAGTTGCGGTAATTAATAAACTCAGCTAGTAATTAATAAATTATTGCTAATTGTAATTATAAAAAAAAGGTTTATCAAAAACAATTATTTAAAAGTACGCAATTAAATAAAAATAACGCTTGACTAAATATACGAGCAATGTAACGCCTAACATATTATTTATTGCAGTTATATGTAGCTTTGCCAGGCGTTAGATGATAGTTACTTTCACATTTATAATATTAGTAAGTAAGTATGGATGCAAATACACTGAAAATATTTTGTTTTTGATCAGAGTTGTTGTATTTGTTTTAACAAAGTTTATTTGACACCATTGACTTCTTGAAGTTGATAAAATGATCAAAGGAATAATACTTGACGAGCGCCGCAAATTTACAAAGTTGAATAATAATTGTGTTCATAACAATTGTGGATGCCTTTATGTGATACCTTTCACCGACCTGTTAACGGAGACGACAATTTATTTAAAAGATATTTCTCTTTGGAAATAAAATATATTTTTTTTAATGTTATGGTCGGCAGACAGGCTGAACGGTCCACTTGATGGTAGGTGGCTACAATCGCCTATAACACAACCAACGCCACAGGTGCTGCAAGTGTGCTGGGGACTACAGTAGGATTAAGGATAAGGCATTGAGAAGGGTTAGGGCCTTACTCATCGAAACACAACAGCACACGTGCTGTTGTTTCAAGATGGTCTTTCTGTAAGGGGATGGTTACTGCCGCTAGACGCGCTGCCCAAATGACTGTGAAATGCAATATACCCTGCCACTACCATTGTGTTATATTTAGTGATGATGTCATAAACTTGGAACCCTCAACAGACCACCGTTCCCTAACAGCACGTGTGCTGTATTGTGTTTTGGTGCCTCAGTAATAACAGGAATTCCCTATATCCTCGTGTTGTCTCTTATGTTATTCATCTTATTTGTAGTAAGGACGTTATATAGAGATTGCCATCACTTGTTATAGTATTGAACAAGTCTATTAGACGATTTTCCATTGGTCCACATTTTCACGTAAAAGATCGGGTATTTGTAGGCATCACTCTTTTTATATACTCAGGTAAATGTTTAATGTAATAATTTACGCCTATACTTCTCGATCGTATCGATTACAGTTTTATTCATTAACAATTCAACAATCATCATGAATAAGCAGTTAACTATAGGCACGTCATCATTTAGTAAAATGGATTTTTACTGTTCTTATCTGGGGAAAATCACTTTGTTCTACATAGTCGCTTGGCCTTGAGCCAAATGCTGAATAAAATTACCAAGTTAAAAGTTTCGTTTCCTTCTCAATCCGGGTTCTTTTATCTTAGTCATTTAAACTTTTTTTTAATAAACAAAAGTGTAAGTGCTCTGTCGTAAAAAATACACAATAGGTTGAGGAAAAAGTTTTTTCGCATTTTATATGAAAACTCAAGCCTTTTTTTTTTTCAAATTTTATTTACACTAATGTGCCACTATGTTCGATGACTTTTTGCCATCTTCTAGGTAGTGACATGATCCCGTTGCTGTAGAAATTATAGGACTTCTAAACAAAAAAAAAACACGACAAGTAGTTTTGGCAATCCTCTATTGATGTTAACCTGACACTGCCTGAAGAATTCTGAAGAGACCGAAAGGTCAGAGATGTGTGTAGTCTAGCTTTGTCGTGATGAAAGAACCCTGAGTGATGAACCCTTTCTATTTATCAATTAGGGCCGCTTTCTCTCAACTTCTTGCTTTAACGTTGGAGGCAGAGAACCGAATCGATGGTTCTGCCCGGCGGTAAAAGTAACGTTTCCCTTCCAATCCCACCATACACATAGCATCACCTTATTGCGAGTTAACCCAGGTTTTGGCACACTGTGTGAAGCCTGACCGACCTTTGACCACGACCTTTTTCGCACGTTCTTGTCGTACGTGATTCACTTTTCATCACCAAGCTTCAAAAACGGTTCGGTTTCATTTCGTCTCAAAACGAATCGCAAATGAGTACATGATTCATAAGGTTTCCTTTAGTGAGCTCGTGTGGCACCCAAATATCGAGTTTTTTTGTGTATCCAGCTTTTTTTCAAATGGGTAAAAACTGTTTTGTGGTCAATTCCCAGTTCTTCAGCTATGTCGTAACTACTGATATGCCGCTCTTGCTGCACTTTTTCAAAAATTGCGTCAATTTTATCCGTAACAGGCGACCAGAGCGAGGTGCATCTTTGACATCAAAATTCCCAGATTGAAAACGCTTAAACCAACTTTGCGCTAATCTTACTGACATTGCATTAGGTCCATAAACGTCATAAATTTTTTCGCCGCTTGCGTTGCATTTTTTCCTTTTTATGTAATAAAAATTTTAAAATTTATCGAATTTCTTCATTAGATTCACTCCTTTTGACAGAAAGAAAAACAAATGAAAAATAGCTGGAAGCTACGTTTTACTAATTTGTTTCTTTTTTTTTAAACTGGCTGGCACAATGATATCCTTAAATGGAGAGAGGCTGAGCCTCGTTAATGAGACTGTTTTTCTTGGATCGTAAATTACAATGGAGCCCACATCTTTCCGGTCTTGCTAGTAGATTGAGCTCTGCCGCCTATGCTGAGCGAGTATAAGGCAATTTACCAACGTAGAAACTTCTCGGCTAGTTTATTTTAGCTATTTCTACAGCGTTATGTCCTTTGGCATGCTTATCTGGGGCAGGGCAGCTGACATAGAAACAATCTTCATCCTGCAGAAGAGGGTGATTCGGTCTATCTACAATCTTGGATCTCTAGTTTCACGTAGAGAACGCTTTAAAGAGATAGACATCCTTACGGTACCTTCACAGTATATATACGATGTGATATATACACATAAAAACATTAAATCGTTTAAGAAAGTGTCGGAGTTGCATAAATTCAACACCCGTAATTCACGACGGAATTTAGAGACTAAAGTGAGAAAATCTTTTATGGGAGACTGCATGAGATTCTACAATAAAGTGTCTGTAGGTGCATGGGAATTGCCTCACAACTCTAAAAAATATATTAAGAGCGCACTTCTGAAGAAAGCGTATTATAAAGTTGAGGAATACTTATGTGATGAAATCACTTCGCCAAAACTGACAGCAGAAGACAATTAGGACATCAAATGTGACCTTGCAGTGTCCAGGTGAAACCCATATCTCGTTTATCCGGCTCTGTTGCCGTTGTTCGCCGCTTGCTTACTTATTTTACTAATTTTGAAATTAAATTTTAAATAACAGTCTTAAATAATATATTTTAATGTTTTCATTTTGACATCCACCATGGAGGCTTTTTACATCACTGTTGACCATAGATTTAGTTTACATTGACCTTTAAAGACTATATATCTCTAAGTAATTTTAGTTTAATTGTTATTATATTAGGGATCTCATACATCTCTTAACAGTACCTACCAAAGTGGGTATTTAACCTGGAGACCCTACACATCTCCTAGTCAATTAAATCGCGACATTTAAGTGTGTTCTGGTTTTGCTATGCTAATAATTACTTTGAAATTTATAAATTGTAACTTGTTTTTGATGACTTTCTGCCAAGTTTCTTGCGGCGCATTCTTGATGGTTGACTATGATGGTCCTTCCGAAGCGCTGGTAGATTCAAGACATGTAAAAGAGCCCCCTGTGGCCTGTTTTGCAGAATAAACTTTTGAATTTTGGAATTATTATTTTTTTAATTTTGATGATAATTTTGTTGATTTGGCCTGTATATTTACCATGAATTCACTGTAGATAGTCTGTCAATATGTAGATGCTCATGCTGATTGCTGAAAACTCATGTTGGAACTATGAAAAGGATCTTTAATTTTTCAAACTAAGAATTTACTAAAAGCGCATAAATATTATACAGCAATAAAAAATTACATACAATATACGTATAATATTATCTGAATGTGATTTTAATTTTCAATTCAATTCAAATCAAATCACATTTTGTTCCAATAAATTTATTACTTCTGTTCTTGGTTACATTACATCAATTGATTCCCGAGTAATAGAACCACACTTTGTTTATATTAACCGTGTGTGTGAAAGAGTATTTGGTTGCCCTAAACTATAATAACATTCTACTCGAACCCGAACCAACAAGGCCGCGTCATTCACGGTTCTTTGATATGCTCTATGATGTTTCACACTTGGAACCAATATTTATTTGTAATTTTTTCCTCTACGAGTGTGTGGATACTACAGAACTTTGTATTAATTGAATACATTCTCCTCCTATTTGATGGTTCCAAAATATTAAAAGTCAAATTTTATCCTAAATAAAAAATGTATTAAAAACTTGAAAGAATGGCAAAATAAGTATCGAATTTGTGGTCTATAAAATGAACGAAGTTACATTGAACAGTATTATATTCATTAAATAGGTTTTTAAGTAAACGCTTTTAATCGTCTTCCTATTTTAGCCAGCGTTTCGGTAAAGAACTATCCTGATAGGAATCCTGAAAGAAACTAAAAAAAAATTTAATACAAAATTATATAACTTCTAAATAGTAAAATACACAGATCCTAATAATAAGCAATATTAAACATAGTGCGAGCTCTGTATAGTTTATTTCAGTATCGCCTAATGATATGATCAGCGATTTTATAATAACTTCTCGAGCAGAGTTTTAAATGTTTTAGAGTTATACAGAAATTTTATAATGCTTATAGTGCGATTAAAATATATATTTAAATTGTTCGTTGACATGTCAAAGACATTACTAGCTGAACCACGCTTCGCTGCTGCCCATACGGCGCGGCGGCGCACGACGGCGTTCGCATGGGGCGCGTGGTACTGGACACTGGCTACTATAATCAAAGTTTTGAATCAAAGTTTTGCATAAAAAATATAAGTAAAAGCCTTACTCACTCTTTAAATATTAATAACAGTTAAATTTCAACCGTAATTAATATAGGATATATAGATGTAAATTTCATTTCATGTTAAGTAACTACATTGCACTAATCCCTTTCACTAGTCTTATCTCCATGAAAAAAAGTTATTCGTCTATGTTTGCACTAAAAACATATTTTTTCTTTCACGCACGGGTCGTGGTCACTTGGTCCAGGACCCGGGTTGAGGAACTATGTATTTCATAAAATATATTACAAATATAATTTGTGTGAGTTATATAGTCCAGGACTTCACGTGTCTTCGAAGATTATCAAGGCACAAAGGTATCCTTACAATTTATTCCCATGAAATTGAAAAACAGCAGGCTTAAACTCGATTTAAACTCGTTTATTCCGTTTTGGCAAGCTACATATTAGACCCACGAGATATCGCTGTTTCAAGATAACATATTTTTTACCATTTCCTACTATACACGATTTTTTAATACTAGCTTTTGCCCGCGGCTTCATTCTGTGCACCTTTTCTTTAGGTGTCAAAACATTCTTCAATCTTTATTGCTTTTATATATTTTCGCCAGTGGTGTAGTGAGCTATTCCTTCCACACTAAATTTAACTCCTTTCTCTTAGATCTCTTCACCACTAGAATCTCCGTTTAACGCTGAGTATGATGATGTTCATAACTCAATTTAGTCAAAAGTGTGAGTTGGCTCTTTCCACCACCAAAGCGACGAATTATTTTCGTCATGCGTTGAATTTTTTATTTTTAGATTCCTGACAATGTTTATGCAATAAATTGATGATAGGTTGAGCAGTTAAGGCATGAAAGCCTAAGTAACAAATAAACAAACTCATTTTCGCATTTACAATATTAGTTTATACTTATTTCAAAAAATATATATTATAATCTTAAATATTTTCGAGTATCAGTGGAATTTCGTGGAATGTTTAATTAGCGATGATAAAAAACAATAATTATTTTTAATTACATAAAATAAGATCTTAATTAAGAGGTTGCTTAGAGTGTGGACAGAATATATTGAAATAACATACGAAAGAAAAGAATTTTTTACATTTACAGTAGTTCCAACTTAAGTTTGTATAAAAGCGACGCTAATGTAGCCTTAATGTTTTAATTAAAGTTTATTGACTTACTCTAACCTTCGCATTTGAAATCGAACGAAATATGTACCTAGTATGTTATTGCGCAGAAATAGTTTATTTATGAATCCATGTTGTATCGCCAACACAATGCAAAGTCACAGGGAACGTAATTTTATAATAGCTGCATATAAATCAATTTTAACCTAATCGTGTATTGCAATTTCAGTTTAAAATTTTCACTATTTCTCCAAGTTTATCTGATCTGAACTTGTACTTGCTGTGCTTGAATACGATACGGTGTTAAGAGTGTAATGTTATAACGATTTTCATGATGTCTGTCGTCGGCGTCTGGGATTTTGTGCCGAAACCTTGTGAACTTATGGAGACATTGAGGTGCTGTGGCAAAACGCTACTGCGCCGCCAACGGAGACTCATTAGGCGTTTACAGAAGGTAAAGTTCAACATAATATTATGCACTCTTTTACATCAATTTTCTGTGATAGTTTTGTTAAAGATAAATTATCATCGACAGCCGATTATAGGTCCTCACTGCAGGGACACAGGTTTACCCTTTCGACAAGGGCCTATGGGCTATATGGGTCCACCACGCTGGCCCAGTGCGGTTTGGTGGACTTCACATGCGCCTTAGAATGTCTTCTTTGGCGTATATAGGTTTCCTCGCGATGTTTTCCTTCGCCATTTGAGAGTAGTCAGTAAATGCACTTAAGTTTTTCCGACAAAACTAACTGGTACATGGCATGACATGCATCGAACTCGGACCTCTCGACACTGTAGATCGCGTCTTTCCCACTGCGCTACCGACCGCGATAAATGATAATACTACGTTGTTTATAATGGACTGATCGCATCTAAATTGGGGCATATTTCAACCTTAGCAATGTGTTCTGATTTTATTTGTACAGTACCATATACTTTGTCAAAATTATTGTTTCTGGTCGGTCACATATTTCGAAATGGAGCTCACGTGGACTATTTCCAATTTAAATCGCACACCAAACGCTTGCTTCAATGTAGTTTTTATTTTTATTTTTATTCTTATATACATTTATTTACGTTAGTATATTTGTAACATAAATTAAAATTGCTTATTATACGGAGAAATTGTATGAAGAATAAAGTCATAATTGTATTTCTGAGTCATAATTGTATCTTGCAGTAGTAAACAAGTTGGTTAAAAATGTAATTTCTTTTTTGGTGCTGTATCTTTTTCACCATGCGTTTCACAGTCATAAACTGGGAATCCCGTCTGGCGGCAGTTACTATACCCCCTTAAAGAAGACTACTGTGAAATAACAGCATTTCGTTGTCAAATTAAAATCTGCTAAGTATGTGCACTTTTTTGAGATTCCAACATTTTGACCTAAGTAAATGAATAGTCTATTGTTTATCCTTATCTATTGTTTAAAAAAACTTTCAAGTGCTTATGAGCGCTATTTGTCGGACTACATGCTATGTGCAACAGCTAGAATCTGTTATGTGGAAAATTTTCTTTATTATCAAAATAATAAATAAACTATGAAACTGTCACGTTTAAAAGACCAATAACAACCCTAAGTTTTAAATAAAATACTTATTTTGTAAATAAATCTTCATGTAAAAATTTTCAGGAAAACTTTTTTGTCAATATCTCGAAAAGTATACTTTCGAGATAACTTTAAACTTAAAAGTATACTTTATATTTTTATAATATTTAAACTTAAAAGTATACTTTTATATTTCGGCGAGTGAGTAAGAGTATTTTTTTATCTCCTTACACACTTCATTATATCCTAAATCGTAGTAAGGTCGGCAGCGCTCTTGCAATACTTGTGGCGTTGCTTAGAGTAAGTGGATCGTCGGCCTGTCGGACGACCCTTTACATAAAAAAGGGACAAGTGCGAGTTGAACTCGCGTGAAGAGGGTTCCGTACGATGTTACCTATCCGCACAATATTGAGTGATTTACCATGTTATTTTAATATCATGGACTTCTTATAGGTTTTCCTATATAATCTATAAGCAGAAAACTAATTTCTGTATTTTTTTTTTCAAAATTTTAGGTTCAGTTTCGGAGATAAGGGGGGGAATGGTCGGACAGATGGACACACGAGTGATCCTATAAGGGTTCCGTTTATTTATTCGGACGTACGGAACCCTAAAAAAAAAACATTGACAACCTGTCCCAGAAAAAGTTGTCAGAACAAGCCAATGTACAATTTATTGTGCATTATGAAAACAGCTAGGCCATTGCATGCCGGATGAAGTTACGTCACTACGTCTAGATACAAGCTATGCCAGCACTATCGACCATTCAGTTCATTGACTTCAAGTATTGTGTATTATAAATTTATATTCTGACAAGAGTTAGGGTATATGATGTACAAAATGTAAGACTCGACTATTTAGAGTCGAGTCTTACATTTTGTTGCGAGTATTGTATATACTGTATTTCGTAAATACAATAAAATAGGAATCTACTAACTTTTATGTAATAAATAGTTTATTTTGTGCATTAGAAATAATTTTATTAAAATGTGGGTCGTTGATGCTGAGTTCGTAGATTTAAGTTTCGAACACAAATAATGTAAGTAAATTTTCTCATAGTAATTTATAGTAATAATCTTATTAAAAAAATAGTTAAGGTTAGACGTGGTTACAAGATTGCCACAACAAAATTTGGTGTCAATAAATTATTCCTTTTTTTAACACGTCAAAAGGAAAAACAAGCAAAGAACTATTTGACGTGCTCGCTTGCTTGCTGAAATTGCTGAACAATTTTTGTTTGTTGGTCAGCGAAAATTTTTTTGGGTTAACTCTGAGGCAGCGTCACCCTATAGCTCAGTCTAGTCTAGACAATGTCCCCTTTTCCATAGAATATGCCCACCATGGCTAAACGATCAATGTATGATCTTTTCATAGCTTCAGTCAGATCGCGTAAAGCAACTGAATATACTCTGAAACATGACTTCAATCTTTATAGCTTGAATTTTTTCTAGGTGATCCCTCCAGAACAGTTTCTTTTTTCTGAATGAAAGTACCCTATATACTTTTCTGTACCCTTGACAACGTGTATGGAAAATTTCATGGTTTTCGCTTGTGCAATCAAAGCTTGAAAGCGTAACAAACAAACAAACTTTACTTTCCAGTTTTATCATATTAGTTATAGTGCATATAGATAATTAAGAGAATCCGAGCAAGACGAATTGGTACATTAACTGTTAAAGTGAGCTCGACTGTAAATAAATAACTTCATTATAATTTTTGTTTGAAATTGTGCAAATGAAGCACGTTTGCGAGAAAAGCGACGTGTTATCCCTTTAATGCGTCGTCTGGTATTGTAGCATAATCAAAGTGACCCTGTTAATTCGGACATGTATTAGCGACATTGAACTCTCTATCGGTACATTATAAAAGCGAAACGCAGAATGATGACATTACTCATTGTATTCGCTGCAACCTACTGAATAGTTGGTTATGAAATCGTTTTCAGTCATTGTTTTACATCTATTTAATTCAGCCGTGCGTTTGTTATTTGTTTAGTTTGTGTCGCGTGCAGTCGGACTAGCGCAAGGTGCGAACATCGTTCAGGTATTGTGTTAACACCGATACAGAAGGAGACAAGTACGAGTGCAGAGATTTCAAGGTTCGTTGAGTGAAGGACCGGAGACCATTTCTTTATTTCCGCCTCATTCCCTCATTTTGACTATGGTCTTTACCTTAATAGTCACTATATTAGCTAGCGTCATCAGTCTACTTGCCACCGTCTTTCATTAAAAAAATACTGGGATGGCAATCTTTGTTAAATAACCTAACGTCTTTATTGAAGTTTTCAAAGTATGTAGTCATACAAAGTTTTTAAAGAACTTTAACATTTTTAAATAAAAAAAAATCTTATCTAAGACTCGTTTGTTTTTTTTTCTTTTGCAACTTTTATGAAAATCAAGAATATAATAGTATATTTCATTACAAGTGCGGAAAGGCTGTCATTGCAAAGAGTTCCGACAAATGTCTACCGGAGCCGAGGCGCAGCCGAAGGCGAGGGTTGACAGTCGGAACAAGTTGCAATGACTGTTCCGCACGTGTACTGAACGACTATTTTTAATACAGTTGCGAAAAAATGAAGCAATTTAATAAAACAAACAACTAAACTCGCAAAGAAAATTTCTGGAAAATGGCGCCAACCGTAGAATATAAGCAGAGATTTTTTTTTTCTTCACCCATTCTGGTAGGCAAAGGAAACTATGCCCATACAGCCAAGTCTTCAGTAGAATTTTATTATTGATATGAAATGAAAATGAAATTTAATGAGATGAAATGAAATGAAACCTAACCTAACTCATTCAATCAAATCATTAAATCTGATATTGAAACAAATTAGTAGCTTCTTTTTAGAAATATACGTATTTGCATGAATCATAAAAACTTCTATGAATTTTTTTTAGTAAAAACTTCATGGTTGGTTTTTCTTTTTAATAGACATTATTTTGACAGTTGGGAAAGAGACCGCACGAGTTCGGGAAAGGTAAAAAAAAACACGAGTAGGTATGTAATAAGCCCACATCCCGAACGCTATACGTCCACTTTTTGAGCAACTGTATTAAAAATATCTGAGACATTCAGCCTTTCGTACCTACCTATAAGACTACATAATAAAATAATTTACCAGAATTGGTGTATAAATAAGCATCTTCTTCGATAATTAATTTAGTATAGTTTTATAATATTTATGTAACAAGTGCTTCTTTTTTTGTCCGTAATTTTGGTCTTTACGTCGTACTCATGAGTCGTAATGCAGGTAATTGTATTGTGGAGTTTCAATTCTCACTGGACTTTGAAAATTCGGAAGTAGGTATCAAAATCTCAGACAACTGAGATTTTTGGTAATGTCTTGAGCCCTTGCGAGTACAACTGAACTACTCTAACCTTTTCTGTACCCCAGACAACGTGCGTGCAAAATTTATTGATGATCGACTAAGTAGTTAAGACGTGAAAGCGTGACATACAAAACTCACTTTCGCATTTAATTGTTGGTGGTCAAAATGTAATGTGCAATCACTACATTTCTTAATTTAGTTCTAGAAATTTTATTTTGCATCGTTTTAGACTAATATAGACTAATACTTGAAATAGGTTACAATTTCCTGCTTTTTGAATTAAAAAAAGATAAAGTCCGTTACTTAATAAGAATTAATTTTGTTTACCTTTACATGCAAGTACATATAGAATAAGAAAACAAAGATACCTATTTGATGCCATTCTCCTGTAGGGATGAGTCAACTTTAAAACAATTCAGTTTCACAACTGTAATAAAATCGAAGGAATAAAGGTTATTTTTCATTGTTTAAATAAATATAATGCCAGGTTTTGCAACAGCTTCGCTCACTGTTGCGCCATTTTAGCAAGCCACTTGCCAAACACGCCACTTTTTTAGACTTAAAGATTTCACTTGTGCAAATCTTTTTAAATATTCGAAGTGGGTCACATAAACTCATCAGCGTTCAATGCTGATAAGTCGCCGCTGACCTATATTCGTTTTAAAATTAGCGAAAGGATTTAATTACAAAATATGTATAACAATCTCAATTATCCACACTCTCCGAAATTTGTTGTGGACCAAAATTTGTTCTGTTTTTAAATTTCGTTTGAAAATGTCAAGCACGCGAACCAGCCTTCGAATGTTGCACAACTCAACGAAGACTGAAATGGTAGCTACAGCTAGCTACGACGGATGACGCCTAATAAACATGTTTTCGACAAGCAGCAGTAGCTTAAAATAGATTATTTACCAATCAATAAATGTTTAATTTACATACTCTAATAGTCATTACCCATTTACATAGTCGGCCATAAACACTGTGTGTTTTATGGCCGACTTTTGAGTCTACTCGTATTTGAGGCTTAAATGTTCAGGAGTTGGAAATCAATGTCCGTGAATCCAAAGCAAGGTAGGAACCCCTGCTTGAAGAAAATTTGTTCACACGTCCCTAAAGAAGTCAGTTTAAACTTCAGGGGGTTTACGCGATATCCAAATGCGAAACACTTCTTGAAATAATAACCTTTTTATATTTTGAAAAAGTGGGTTAGCTATTTTTATTTTTGTCTCGGTACACGAATATTACAACAGAAAATGAAAGCCTTCGACGTCCTGACCTCCATGTTTCTTTAAAATTAAAAATGTACTTGACTCTCAACTCGAGTCATTTTTCCGGCCTTACATAATGTTTTTTGGGTCAATAATGCTCAGCCGTTTACCTTAAGCTTGTTTGCGGTACTACTTCTTGTTTCTTGTATTCACGTATATCGATTTGTCGACGAGAGCTTAAAAATTAGTGTAAATGTAGGTACAGAATTTTCGTTGACTCAAGTCTTTAATAGTTCTCCAAGTTCTCCTTAATTTATCATCATAGTCATCAGCCCATATAGGTCTACTGTTGGACGTAGGCCCTTTAAATTGAGCGACACCATAGAGCCCTACCTCTGCCAGCCTCTCTGTAGATTTCTTTGATCCAGCTAGCAGGTTGTAATAATAATCTATAGTATGATAATATAGATTATATACTAATAAAAAAAGTGTCTGTAATGTCAATATAACTACTTTTTACTAAATGTATATCGAAGTATACACGGTACTTATGTATAACAAAAAAAAAAACTATTTTTACAATTTTCGTCGTGGTTATTTCGATTAATCTCCAAAGCTATAAGGATTAGCTAATTATAACATTAGCAGATAGCAGATAGCTAATGTTATAAGGAGTAACTAAGGCTACTTTTATTTTAGAAAAATAATAGTTTCAGTTTTACAGGGGACTTTAGGTTATCTAAAAATCAGCGTTGTTGACTGACTAGCTTTGATTATCCCCTGCAAGCTGATATACTATAATCTTGTGTAATGTAGCTAATCGTACAGTTTTATTTACCGACAAATACACATAGATAGGTGTTAAACAAATGTCAAGTGTAACGAGAAAGTATTTCTTCTCCTTTCTGGTTAAAAATATGCTTATTTGGCAAATGAAATACCAACGTTTTAAATGTGTCTTTTCCAGGTATACCTACACAGTTGGCGCTCCGCAGACGAGCTGAACATGTTTGTGGGTGCAAAGGTGGGCGGCGCGACTCCACTCGTGATCGCTTGCAGAAATGGACACTACGATGTGGCCGAATATCTCATAGAGCGGTGCAAGGCTGACATCGAGCAACCTGGCTCGGGTAAGTTTCATCTCGTCACTAACTCATATTATGTTCAAATAGTTAAACGTTATCTCCTATTACTTAGTATGTTATGTATAAACATTGCTAGATAGAATAAAAAGTAAGTTTAAAAACTAAAACCAGACTCTAAAAATTATGAAACAAGGAAATAATCTCGGCATCAATACTGAAAAAATATCCATTCAATGAATTGATTCTATTACACAGACATACTTTCTATTTACTGAAGATGTAAGCCAAAGTTCAAATTGTCGCTTTAATATTAAACAATCATCTACCTATCTATTTGTATTATTAAATCACATTTGTAAACCTTCTTCCTCGTGCAACTCCATTTGGATATATTAATAATTTAAAATAAAAGGTTATCTCATTATAAATAAATATTATAATAATTAAAATGAATGATTTCTGAAATATACTTTGATTATATTGGTTATATTAGACTGTTTCACAACAACTTGTCTATATATACAAACTACGGAAATGATACTATTGAAATAAGGTAACGAAATTAACAAACAAAAGGACTTTTTTTAATAAAAAAATATAAACAAAAAATCTTACGCACTCATAGTAATAGAATCTAAGTAATAGACTTTTAGTTTAAGTTATTCTATAATGCTTGCTATCACTCGCACTCAAATAGAACAATATACATAGAATAAATTTTATCCAAAGTCGATACATTTACTTGTACATTGATTTATGTAATTAACTTTTGTTAGCAACCGTATTTATTATTGTTTTCCAATTGCGTCAATACTTTGGCCTAAAGCCATTTCTACCTCACGAAATCATCTACGTACCAAACCGTGTGCTAAGAGACCAAGAAACCGTGTGATGACGAGTATGACCTATAGTAAATCACAATGGTTGCATTGTACTAAATCTATTGTAGGAAAACAACTTGTGGTTTTGGCATCTTCAAATATTTTTATTGTGAGAGGAAAACTGCGATATACATGTATTTTAGAATCCTTATATTCTCTCTTCTTATTTTTTTTCAGCAGCCTTTGTAGCGCCTAGTTGTAATTGTATATTTCTTGTGCTGGAAACGTTTTCGTTTGTCAATTATTGTTTTATAAATTTTACATGTCATTTTAAATTGTAAATACATTTTATAAAACAATTTTATACGGGCTACTGAATGGCTTTTATTATAGTTTTGTATTTGATACTATTCGCTTATATTGTAAGGGAAAAAAGTTTCTTCGCATTTTATATAAAAACTCAAGACTTTTTTTTTTTCAAAGTTTATTTACAAGATTCATTCTACGATTCATAAGGTTTCTTTCAGTAAGCTCGTGTGGCAACCAAAATATCGAGCTTTTTTGTGTACCCAGCTTTTTTCAAATGGGTCAAAACTGTTTTGTGGTCAATTCCCAGTTTGTCAGATATGTCTTAACTACTTATATGCCGATCTTGCTCCACTTTTACAGAAATGATGTCCATTTTATGCGTAACAGGGCGACCAGAGCGAGGTGCATCTTTGACATTAAAATTCGCGGATTGAAAACGTTTAACCAACTTTGTGCTACTTTTACTGACATTGCATTAGGTCCATTCACGGCTTGCGTTGCATTTTTTTCCTTTTCATTAGGTTCACTCATTTCTCACAGGGCAAGGAGACACCGGGGAGCTTTAGTGGGTAGTGCCAGTGCCGCTATGACCTAGAGCATAGCGTGGAGCACTGGTGACCTCCACCAGTGCTCCACGCTTTACCGCTTAGCCAGAAGCGGTAGGAAATCTGTAAATGGATTTCTCCTCGGAAAAAAAAAAACTCATTTTGACAGAAGAAAAATAAATGAAAATAACTGGAAACGACACTTTACTAAATTGTTTCTTTTTTTTGAAATGTAACCTTTTTAAATGTCATCAAACCAGCCAGATACAAAAGCCAAAGAGATTTTATTACAAGTTTATACATACTATATGCAAAAAGACTTTCACCGACCTAATACTTGACTATTATAAATAATAAACGTGAGCTACCGCGTCCTTATCGGTTTCTCCGTGAGCATCAAATCGGCAAATTCACAACCAAGCCGTTTCCACATCACCCTTGTTAGGGGATGTATTATAATCTGTAAACAGAATTTAATTTTCTTTTACGGACCCACAGCACTTAATAGCACGGGACTCTTTATCTGCAGACCTTGTTGGGATCTCTAGTTTGCACCTCTGAGCGTTATCCTAATTTATTTGTGTTGAGCAAAACCTGCTTGTTCTACAATATTATATCCATACATAAAAATAAAATATAACTTGATTTGTGTAAATCAGTCATGAAAGCAGTGCGGTTTTTTTATTTACAGTAACATTCGACGGTGAAACGATAGAGGGCGCACCGCCACTATGGTGCGCTGCGGCCGCAGGTCACTTGCCCTTGGTCAGGTTGCTGGTACGTGCCGGCGCGAATGTCAACTCTACCACAAGGACACACAGTACACCGCTGAGGGCGGCCTGTTTCGATGGCCACTACGATATTGTTAAGTTCCTAGTCGAAAATGGCGCCGGTGAGTATCTCCCTATCTCTGTCCACTTTTGCTAGAAGAAGCACGCGTAATGAACGCACCGTAAGCCAGCCAGAGGACTGTCACCTTTATAACTCAATACAATAACTCATTGTTTTCCACATTGCAGATATAGAAATAGCGAACAGACACGGGCACACGTGTCTAATGATCGCGTGCTATAAAGGCCACAATAGAATCGCTAAGTATCTCCTATCACTTAATGCTGACGTCAATAGAAAGAGCGTTAAAGGCAATACGGCACTTCACGATTGCGCAGAGAGCGGCTCCCTTCACATACTCAAAATGCTGTTGGGGCATGGGGCTACAATGGATGTAGACTCTTATGGTATGTTAATATTAATTACTCTAGAAGTTCGTCTATGACACGAGATTTTCACTTTAAAAACGTTTTTTATCCACCCTCAAAGACAAAAATCATTTTGAAGTTCTCTTGCCTTTTGATGTCTTCTGAATTTAATACCACTTCTGTTGATGTTACGGTAAATGAATGATGTTAATGTTCTCAGGCATGTCACCCCTTCTAGCAGCTTCGGTGACAGGTCACACGCACATAGTAGAGCATTTAATAAACGCAGAGCACGGTCTGGTTACGCGAGAGCAGCGCATCGACGCTCTAGAACTCCTTGGTGCCACATACGTCGACAAAAGGCGCGACATGGTCGGCGCATTAGCGCTTTGGAAGAGAGCAATGGATGATAGGTAACTTTGTCTGATGATATTTACTAATGAAAGGGGTGCTTCTTTCATATCACTAATATTTGCACACCGAATATTTACCGGTTGGTCATGCAGGAATGAGAAAACTAAATATAATCCATGGTTACTCATCGTCATCGCAAATAAATTATTATTGTGAATAAAAAGTGGTAAAGGATCAAATATCTATTAAAAAATATCCGAAACTAATGTTAACTTTTGTCATGTTTAACTGATTTTTTTTTTAATGTTATGTCGACAGACAGGCTGACGGTCCACTTGATGGTAGGTGGCTACCGTCGCCTATAACACAAGCAACGCTACAGGTGCTGGAAGTGCGCTGCCGACTACAGTAGGATTAAGGATAAGGGATTAAGGAGGGCATAAGGAAATGGGCTCTGGCATCCCTTACTCACTCACCGAAACACAACAGCACGTATATGCTGTTATTTCACGGTGGTCTTCTTTAAGGGGGTGGTCACTGCCGCCAGGCGGGCTGCCCAAATGACTGCGAAACGCAGTGTGCCCTACCACTACTTTTCAAATCCAGACCAGAGTCAATTTTGAAAATACATTTGTTTAACTGAGAATGGTTTAACAATTACTTAAAATTCGAAATGCAATTATTCCTGGGAACTTTGATCAGCCTTTGTATTTTTATAAGAATTTATGCTATTTGCCACTATAGCGATGTAATACTACACAAATATACTATATCGAGATTATATTAATTTGTAATTACGTATTAAATTAGTAACCTGATATGTCTTTTTGTCCTAAATTTCGATCTTTAATTTTTAATTTATTAATCTAGGTTTTGTTTTTGCTGATGAATGTTGTCACGTCTGTATTTGGCTTGCATGACCAATCTGTGACCAAATTATTGTGTGTGCTGTTGGTGTCGTTATAAATAAATAAATATCTTACTAACGCACCGAGGACTAGAACACGCAGTTCTTCGAAAAATTGCCATTTTCTAACACAATATGCACATTTCCTTACGATGTTTTTCTTCACCGCTTATTATTATTTTTGTCTAATTTAAGCATTTAATCGAAAAACATTAAGTTGTGTTTGTTCGACCGGGAGTCTAACCTGCGTCTGCTATATCGGTATTCGAATATTATATATTATAATGTAACTAGCTGAACTCGGCCACGCTTCGCTGCAGCCCATATGACGGCGGCGTGCGCGTGGGGCGCGCGGTACTGGACACTGCTTATATAGCCTATAGTCTTCCTCGATAAATGGACTATTCAATACAAAAAGAATTTTTCAATTCGAACCAGTAGTTCCTGAGATTAGCGCGTTCAACCAAACAAACAAACTCTTCAGTTTTATATATTAGTACTAGATATGTAATAAATTACCGGATTCTACTCTTTGTTTATATGGTTATAAAACGAGCCATATTTATGATCCAAAAAGTAATGCTGTTTATTACATTGCAGATTTCCAACGGACGATAGTGAACCAATTCCAAAGCCAAAAGGCATTCCCCGCATAGAAGCTTACGATTTCGCGGTGGAACCGAGCAATACTCAACAACTTGAAGAGCTGCTTGCAGATCCTGACGCTATGAGAATGCAAGCACTCGTCATTAGGGAAAGAATTTTAGGTGATACATTTTTTTTAATTATTATAAATTACTGTAAATATGTTTTAAAGATTGTGCCTATCAAGATGTAAACACTACTTGGATATGTCAAATTGATAAAAACTATACCTACACACAGCATCTCTTCTAAGCCTTAGCTCAGTTCCCACATCACCCAGTAGCAGAGCGAGAGAAACTCACACCGAAACGCAACGCGACACAAATATTCTTGAAGAGGCAAAATGCCTGATTATGCATACCCCAAAATTTGAATCCTTTAAAGGGCATTTTTGATTTGATTCCACCCTGTAGAAGTTCGAAAAAAAATAGGTGTTTATTTTTTCTTCAAATTATTCAAATACCTGTAAAGTAAGTTAGAAAAAAAGTTTCAAACATTTGTTTTTTTCAGATAAGTTCAGACAGAGCATTTTGTTTTACATAAAAATGTTCATTAACTTTTATTGTTGAAATTAAAATTATCAGAGTTAGTGAGTTTAGAAGATAATATAAGGGTTCAGGTACATAAAAAAAATCATAGTAGGTATCAACACGTATCTGCTAACCTCCCAAACTGTTAAATTTAATTGTAGCAAAAAAAAAACTCTTTTTGTGTAATTTAGAAAAATGTCTATTTTTTTTAAATACTTCTACAGGTGGAATCAAAAATTTCTTTCACCCATCGATATTACTTATCTTCTAGAATCTTATTTCAAAAATGCCCCCAAGAGACTAAAATTTTGACTTGTTATTTAATTATCCTGCACTATAAAAGTAGCTTGCGTATAAAGTATGTCTCGGGCCGCTGCGAATCGCGCTAGGTATCGGGATGCCGCGCTGCATCGCGTTAAATACGCATCGTGACGTCGCGAGATACATCGCGGCGCAGCGTGAAGGCGCCGACATCACTTCCGTGTACTCACTGAACTGCGTAACTTTTTGTATTGTATTGTGTATATTGATACCTTAAAACGTGCGCGCAGCGTCGCATCGTTTCGCGTTACGGCGTGAGCTGACGCTAACTTTCAATGAGACTAAAGAACTTTTTATAAATGTCAAAACTCTTTTTGTATTAAATTAGCGGCCTTACACAGGCGAAGAAAAGAGAGTGCTGACCTATACTCGTCCTCAACGACGGCGGAGTGATTTTTTTTAATGCCTTCACTGAATAATGTATCTAAATCTGGCGACGCAGGACCCGCGCACCCGGACACGTCGTACTACGTGCGGTACCGCGGCGCCGTGTACGCGGACGCGGGCCGATTCGTTCGCTGCCGGCAGCTGTGGCACCACGCACTGGACATGCAGCGCGCCGTGCTGCCGTTGCTCTCACCACTCACCCAGTCTAGCCTTTATTCCTTCGCAGAACTCTTCTCTTATATGCTCGCCGAGAGGGCTCGCCCGCCCCTCAGAGGTAAATAACTCCTACACGAACAATTAGTATCATAATGTAGGGAAATCTGCTCATTCAACCGCGACAGAGAAGGAATTTTTTTACAAGCTTACTATTAAGTACATGATGAACCAAAACAATCGTTCAACAACAATGATGTCATACATTTTGGAAATTATAAAATGAAGAATATATCCTTTCTTCGGATACTATAGTTTGGCTGAAATCGCTGTACTACCATTCCTTAGGAATTCGGGGTGAGGGGAGGAAGGGAGGGCCCGATTCACCCTTTGTCGGACAGATGTTACGATATCGATTTACATTATTTTAAATTGGTCGATATGTATCAATTGTATTGTATGGATGTGAGGCCTGGACCGTTAAAAAGGACCTCAGAAGACGAATAGATGCATTCGAAATCCTACCTGGGCCATGTTCTTAGACATGAGCGATACAACTTGCCTTCAGTTGGTGATAATGGGCAAAGTCGCTGGAAAGAGGAAAGTTGGGCGAAGGAAGAAGTTGTCGCTGAAGAACATCAGGGAGTGGACCGGGATTTTTAATCAAGGTAAAATCACAGTTTAATATCACGGTCCATCTCTGGATATTTTATCTCTGGTGCTTCTGACATAGGCAGGCATAGATGACGGACAGACTGAGCGGAGCGTCCAGTGGCTCTAGCATGAGTTTACGATACTACACTCGCTAGCGAGAGCGTAAAATATTTATATGGAAAATTTATAATTTGACATTGACAGTTCACGATTTCCCATACAAAAGTTTTACGTTCTCGCTAGCGAGTGTAGTATTGGTGTAGTATCGTAAACTCATACTAGAGCCTCTGTGGCTTTAGCATGAGTTTACGATACTACACTCGCTAGCGAGAGCGTAAAACATTTATATAGAAAATTGATAATTTGACATTGACAGTTCACGATTTTCCATACAAAAGTTTTACGTTCTCGCTAGCGAGTGTAGAATTGGTGTAGTATCGTAAACTCATACTAGAGCCTCTGTTCTGCACCCCGCCTTGCCACACTCTTACTTTAGGCATGGTACGGCGATTCTGGTCAAATTATACATAATAATATACATAATTTTATTTATCTTTATTTGTAGTAATAACGTTTCTTGTCTACCTTGTAGATCGCGTCATTGTCTTGTAGGTGTTAGCAAACAAAATTAATTAATCGAGACGTATACATATATAAACTTAAAGTTTCCTACTGAAACATAAATAGCACATGGACTGAAAATTTCGGGGCCTAACAAAGACAACCCTAACAAAGAAAAAACAAAGAAATTCGGGGCCTAACACTTTTGTAAAACGATTTAAATTTTGCTTCAAAAGAGGTTTCAATGTCATCGATAACCTCTTCATTCGTGCGAAATTTCTTACCGGCGAGCATTTTTTTGAGGTTTGCGAACAGCCAGTAGTCGCTGGGAGCCAAATGTGGAGAATACGGTGACTTGTGCGTTAAAACGATTCATTCAAAACGATTTTGTGGATTTTTTTGATGTTATATGGTGTTACCGCCTCATTTGGACGTCCACTGAGTTCTGCATTATTGGTGTCTCTACGACCGCGTTTGAAGTCAGCAAACCAACGTTTTATTGTTGTTTCTGTCGGAGCGGAGTCCCCATAACACTTTTCAAGCCATTGCTTCGTTTTAAGGGTATTTTTTCCCATCAAAAAGCAGTGTAAAATTAAAACACGAAATTGTTTTTTAGCCATTGTTTTGAAAACAACAAAAGTAGCGTCACTCTTAGCACAATAACTCACAAACTAATGAATAGAATATCATGAAATTTTAACAGCTGTCTTTTGAAGGTTAGTACTAACTGAAAAAGAGGTGAATGCAATAAAGCTAGCGCCATCTATGTGTTAGGCCCGGGACTTTTCAGCCCATGTAATATTTATAGTGAGCATTCAAATAATATCATTAATTTCAAATTAGGTCTTTCATTGCCTTCCATAACCCATTAATGACACGAGTGTTAAATGTGAATGTCGCCAGGTCGCATCGTCCCGCCGGTGACGTTCGAAGATATCGACCCGGTGTTCAAGAAGGCGCTGTCTGAGATCGAGAGGGGCATGGAGCTGGTGAAGAGCAACAAGGTGCCGGTGGACCGCGAGCAGATGCTGACCACGCTGCAAAGGGTGCTGGTCATCTCGCTGCATCTGGCCGCGCTCATGGCCCGTCTACTCGAGGAGGAAGAGTGCACGGACGCCACCTCGAGAAACATCCACGAGGCGGTCTACGCGCTCGTCAAGCTCGACATCAAGGTAGCCTATGGCCATTGTATCTAATATATAATGCCAGTGTAAATGTTCTACTAGTGTTATTCCAGCTCTCTCGCTCGTAAGATAGTATTCTTCTAATTATAATCAAGATAATTAATCTCTGTATAAACATTACAATTGATTAATTGAGCTAAAAATCTGGGAAATATCACAATAAAGAAACGCACTTCCGCCTTTTGTGAAACAATATGTCTACGGCATGTCCATTCGCCTTCGCGTTTGCCTAAATTAAAAAAAAATAACAAATAGCAAAACTCTGGAGTGATTGGTAATGCGGTCGAAACTCGTTCCTTATATCTTAGTTTTTTATAATCTTTAGCCTCTGTACCTTCGTAATCAGGTTGTTTCCCCCATAACCTCCCTTCTCTAGATTACTCTCTTCGTTACATCCCATTTGTCAAATTTTATCCTCCATCCATTTAGATTTTTCTTTTCCTTGTCAAATATTTCCTTACGTTTTTATGACAAATTGTACAATAAATCCAAAGGTAAAAATATTTGCATTCAGTATAGTACTTAAAACAGCCAACGACCATATGTTTATGTATATAGCTTCTATATTACCATTTTTCCTGCTATACAAGCGCCATCCTGGCCAATTTATGAACTACTGTTTAATGGTTGTAGCTTTACAGTTTTTCAGCTTAGTTCTCCTTACCTCTATTCTCCATGGCCTGTATATATATTTTTTTTCAGAATTTTTATTTTGTTACGTTGCCCGTATTAAATTTAAACGAATATTGGTCCAGGTGCGACTGGGACGTACGGCGCTGCACGTGGCTTGCTCTGCGGAGGGGGCGCGGGCGCGCAGCGCTCTAGCAGGCGGAGAAGCGCCCGTGCTGGCACCGGCGCCGGCACCACCTGCGCTACTGGCTCTAATGCTGCGCCTCGGCGCTAGCCCCGACGCTCGCGACGCCAACGGGAACACGCCGCTGCACCTCGTCGCCAAGGTACCAATTTCTTCTTTTATAACCCCCGACGCCCGTGTTGGGTGTAGTCTGTAAAATCATAGCTCCCAAACGGATGAACCGATTTTGACATGATCGAGGGGGCTCTTAGCTATAATTTACTAAAAAAATCTGTTCAGGCATCTGAAGGAAGATCATCAGCTCATCTCTTAGTCGACGAAATGATCTCACTAACTTCCACAGGTTCGATTGATTTGAAATTTGGTGTACTGTGGATACCAAAACCAACTCTTCAGGTTCGAGATACCAAACTCTTCAGCAACTCACAGTAAATTTAGCGTGTTTGGCCTCATTAGAACGGTCTCGGTAGAATGTCGGGGGTTGGTTAATAATTTTCAATTATAGCAATTATTCCAACATTCTTTGTGAATGCATTTGGTTTTTTTTTTATATATATTTTCAATGTTAAGGTCGACAGACACTCGATGGTAGTAGACTCAATCCTTAGTCTTACTATAGCCGGCAGCGCACTTGCAGTATCTGTAGCGTTGCATGTGTTTTAGGCAACGGTAACCATCTACCATCAAGTGGACCGTCAGTCTCTCTGATGAACTTCACATAAAAAAAGGTTTAGTTTAATAAGTAATTAACAATACGAATTGAACTCGAACAGCTGAACCCGTGCCCGCCGGAACTGGTGCGTTCGCTGGTCCGTCACGGCGCCCACTTGGACACAGTAAACTATGCGGGGGAGACGGCCGCGGACATCCTGGCCGCCTCTCAGCAGTCTCTCACGGCCATCCTCAACCCGCTCCGCCACACAACCCTCAAGTGTCTCGCGGCGCGCACCGTCAAGAATTACCGCCTACCCTATCGCCACGTCGTGCCCACCTGCCTGCACTCCTTCATCATCACCCACTGAGCACGACCCTTGATCCTACTCTTTTGCTATACTATCCTATACACCACTTTCGATGTGCGGGATTGAAACGAGGCGAGCACGACCTCCCTATGTTGTCACACGCATAGATATAATGAGGCGGTCGCAGTCACAAATACCTATATTCCTATGATAGAATACAGCGGAGAGAACACGGGAAATATCCTAAAGTGTTTAAATTTTCCACGAAAACGACGCAAGCGCATTCAGCGTTACTACTTAACATAACATACCCGTTGTGTAACAAGATATATCCTTTCCGAGGCTGTTATATATAAGTGACCAAATACTACTTAAAACGGATGCCATGATCGAAGTCAGTCATTAAAAAGCGTAGAAATTGTTAGTCATCATCATTTTAAACTTGTCAATTTCTTGAATGTGGCGTTTAATGACTATGGCTAAATAATAACTGGACAAATCAATAACAAAAAATATCACCAACAAATACATTATGAGCTACAAAAAACATACGATTTCAGACCATTCACACGAGCTATTTATGAAACACACTGGTATTATTTAAAATAATGGTATATTTTATGATGGTCTGAGAAATAAGATTTGACTTTAGAAAAAGTTTAGTATAAGAAATGAGTCAGCAATGTTACTCGGGTTGCCTCATTTTTTATCCATTACGCATAATTAAACCGAAAATAAAACGATTTGTTCGTTTTTACGTGACTATTGTTAAATAAAAAATTAAGTTTAATCGAGGCTTGTACAGAGTTTTAATCATAAATTTTATATCCGTATTCGAATGTAACGTCTTGCCGCCAATTTTTGTGTTCGCTATATTTTAGATCGTTTTTGTTACGCATCGCGCTTTAATTAGTGACACAGTTTTGTTTATTTACATAATCGTTTTTAATATATTTTGGTAAATTGGTAATTTTAAATGACACCGTTCACTCGTACAATTTTAAATGTACACAGACAGATAGATGGTTACAGGGTTTTATTTACTGCAATGTTTAGGAAAATACACATCTATTTAATTTAATCTGTTTTAATTTTATTTCTTTGTCACAAATACGTATGCAATACAGTTACTATCTATATATGTATAAAATAAAAAGGATGTCAACTGAAGTAATATGTGCATTTGTGTTTTATTTACGCATAAATAACAAATTACTCATTCAAAAATAGTATTAAACAATTTATGTCTATGTGTATAATTGTTTTAAATAGTCTTTTCAAATTTGTGCATTGGGATTGGTTTTTTTTTATATAAAAATGTGCTTGTTTTATTTTATGTTACAAATCAATAGTGTTTATTGATGTTTTGATTTTGACATTGTGTAGAATTCATAACATTATGTATATTGTGCTAAATTGAGAATTGATGTGTATGATAATTTGATGATAAAAACTAGATGTCATTATTTAGATGCTGTTCTGTTGACCTCTTTGTCACAAATAAATTGTATAATTATAAATTTGCCTCCGAACTCAACACCATGTAATTTCCAGTCATACTTTTACAAGTGGAAAGCTCTTGTAGGACAAATTGTATACTCTTCTAGAATAATTTAAACAATTCACAGGTTCTATAGTTGTCTATAGTTTCTTAGCATGAAGAATAATTAATATTATAATAATGTCGTTACTCGATGGCATCGTATCAGCTAGTCATCGTAAATAATTAGCGAATTGTCTACAATTTTTTATTAATACTATGTTCTCGGAGATCCTTTTAACAGGGACTGCCTTGTGAGGAAATATTTAGTAACGATGCTTCTCAAATGCAAATTTATTTTCCACCGATTCAAGATGACTTTGATTTAGTTTTGCGTTACAGGATCTTTACTTAAATATGTGATTAAGTTTGAAGTTGAATCGAAAATACGATTCGAATAATATCGATTCGAGTGAGGCAAGGCTCAAAGTTTGTACAGTCAATAGAGTCGTGTAAGTAATGTTTACAATATTTCGAGTTGGCTAAGAAGAAAATATATTAATTTTAATAATCTGCGTCTGCGTCATGTAAGAAGTTAATTCATAAATAATTTTTTTTTAAAAGTATCACGTCAAGACGCAAGCAAAAAAAGGACACCTAACTACTATGAAAAAAAAAATACATATCTACACATCTCATGATATGGCAAGAACTGTAGCAATAGTTTGTCGTTTTTTTTCCTTCTGTGTTTGCACGCTAAATACAGTGACATTATTAAAAACGAATCAAACTAATATAATATTTACTCATGAGAGAGTTTAAATTTGTGATGTTGTCCCTATAGCCATGTAAAAGTTCGCGTGTCACACGGAGTGATGGACGCATTGTAAAAACAAATTATAATAAGTAGTTGATTAGGTCTAAAATGGAACGTTTAAATTGTATGTTAGTTTATTAAATAAATATAGAATTGAAGATATTGGAACTGATTAAATGAAAGATTATAGATTTATATTTTGTTTGTAATATTCGTGAGCAGTTGACTTTATCGTGTGTATTTTTCATAGTATACCTTGAATTTAGTAATACAGCGTGATTAAAATATACTAGTTATTTTTGAAATTAATAAAAATTGCTTGAAAATATATTGTTTTTTTATTTTTATTAAACCAATTTACTCATTTTAGACTTTAATAAAAACTTTGGTCAGGTTCACTGCTCAACAAAACAGGAATTTAAAACTTTTCAAAATGGTGAGTACATAGGCCGCACTGACGTTTTTAGAACTGGCCGCAAAGTAAAAACAGAAATGAAAAATAAATATAAATTAAGAATTCGTTAGGAAGCTGACGATGCAGTTTCATTCAGTTGACATTTGTTTTTACAAACTATGTGATACTTCGTTGCAGTCTTAGCAAAAAAGTTATGATAGACTTCGATTGGCATTTCATGACGAAGCCTCATCCCGTGTCACTGTTTATAACTGGTTCAGTGAGTCTAAACGTGGTCGTAACAATCTCACTGATGATTTTCATAAAGGACGTCCATCTACGGCGACAAATGAAAATGACTTGAGTGCTGTGCGGCGACAAATGACGAATTCATCCCTGAATCATAAGAATAAATAATAACAAGTAGAACGGAACCTTCTTTGTCCGAGTCCTAAACGCTGCCGTTTATATAACTACTTCCCGTCATTCGCCCCTCTGTCGCCCAGGCTTGTCGCCAGGGTTGCTTACTGTTAAGTATTTCTTACGAATAAAGATAATATGCCTAAAATATAAGTTTTTCTTTACTTTAAAACCATTATTTTATTCTAATTTTATAAAATATGAGATTTATAAACACTTACCTACATTATTATGTTACGTACCTACATTAAATATACTTATAAATAATAAGTTATTATAAGACAGTACCATACCAAATGAAGCCATTTAAGTAA
The DNA here is from genome assembly GCA_910589475.2 of Bembecia ichneumoniformis. NCBI lineage: Eukaryota > Metazoa > Arthropoda > Insecta > Lepidoptera > Sesiidae > Bembecia > Bembecia ichneumoniformis. The sequence continues at coordinate 3,562,815 of OU342533.1, read as the reverse complement.
GTATTACTCGCCTACAAATATAAAATAAAAACATACAGGCCCACGTGAAACTATTTAAGTAAGTTTATTCGTGCGGAGACGCCGGTCGTGAAAGCCCGACTGAGTACCTATCCCGTTTAACGTGTAGGCTAATATCATGACCTTGAGCGCGTCCGGAGCGGGAGTTTCCGTTCTACGTGTTCTTATTTATTCTTATGCCTGAATCTCGGTGAGAGGTGAAACGATGCTGATCGGGACCATGCACGAAGATTATAATAAAGGAAATTGACGTATATAAGCATGGAATTTCCATGCCTTCTAGATTTGCTCGGATGAAAATATTTCGAAATGAGAACGTTTTATTACAACAACAATTTCACAACATGATACACAAGAGGAAAAAATAATTCGCTATAAAGGTTGTGAAACCCTGAAGTTTAAAATTGAACCCTGAAACGAATATTGTGGGGATAATCTACATAAAAAATTATTATAGTTTTATTTTGGAAGAACCTCTGATACCTATCGTTTTCACAAAGTTTTAAAGGATTGAAAAATGACCTCATTTTATGAATATGTACATGAGCAATGAATCGGTAAGCAGAAGGAACTCGAACGGGTTCTTTTATCTATTGACTAATTGACTTAGAATTATCAGTAGATACTGTTTGGTGTCATTTTCAAGCGACGCATGTTTTAAGCGTGAAAGCAATTTTGCAAAAGATAATGTTATCGTGAAGTTACTTTAATTTAGTAGTTTTCTTAAGTATTATACTAAAGAAACACATGAAAGGTCATAATAGGAATGTTTAGTCAGTAATTACAAATTATATTGTCATAATCGTGAAAGCAACAGAAGGTAAATATATTATACAGTACCAACTGAACTGGATATTCACGACTTTTACCATTAACCATCCGCTGATGCAATCAGGAACAAAATACGTTCACAACTTTTCGAGATTAGCGCAAACATACAGACAGACAGAAAAAGGAGTGCTATATTTTGTACTATGTAGTGATAAGTAAATTATCTAAGTTTCGGTTCCTATTCGGCCTATTCCTAATAAGTAAACACACTTATGTTTATCGTGTATGAGTAACTACACTAATATTACGTTTATACGTTTACGTAATACGTTTTTTTGTAATGGAAAAGCTCTAAGATCCCTGCGAAAATGAATGGAATTGGAAACTTAATAATTGGACATAACTATTGATGACACATATTGATTTTCCTTATTTCCATTGCTTGGTTAATAGATTCAAACAAAGGATTTCCTTTAGAGGCACTTTTATTATAATAAACTAATTAAATTAATAGAGAGCGTGTGTACTCTGTGTGTGACTGTGAAGGTTGTGTGAAAAGGAAGGGGGCTTGAGAGCGAAACAGGAGATAATTTTTAGTAGTTTAGTTTATTACTACATATTCGCAATCGCAAGGCTACATATCTAACTAGGTATCATAGCAATTTTTGTTCAAATTAGTCAATCAAAACACGGGTAAAATCGAAAAATGATGACATTCGTAAATAGTTCATGTAAATACATTATTTTAAATTCTTCTTTAAATTATTCGAATCGGACCTTTCATGCAGAAGTTACGACTGATATAAAAAACCCTAACGCAGTCTATTTATTTTTTGTTTAGTTATTCATAATATGTTAAGATGAAATCTACGCAAACGAAGTCTCGTGTAAATGAATAAAATGAGCAAAATAGTGTTACTATTGATTTTAGAAACAGTCAGTACAGGGGCTTACGTATTTAAAGTAGGCACATTCTATTTTCTGTAACTTAATTTGATTTCTAAACATTCAGCCACTTTCACCCGGTGAACTTTCCGTGATATATCTTTTAAATTATACCGAGAGCGGCCCCATTTGTAAGTATAACAAAACACAATCATTTGTCACAATTACTGCTGGCGTGGAATAACAAGCAACAAGCCCTCCGCAAACCGAAACACCTCCCATCCAACGCTAGTTAGATGCCCATATATGTCTGTTTCGCGTCGCCTCATACATTTTTATTAGCCCTTTATTTTACCTACCCATTCCTTGCTATTGTTCTCTCTCTGGATTTTCTCGTTTACTAGAATTATATTTAAAGATTAATGATTCTATGATTTCTATGATTGTTTAAAAAAAACAGGACAAGTGCGAGTTGAACTCGCGTGAAGAGGGTCCGTACGATGTTACCTATCCTTCTTATAGGTCCGTACCATGGACTTCTTATAGGTTTTCCTATAATCTATAAGTAGAAAACTAATGTCTGTATTTTTTCAAAATTTTAGGTTCAGTAGTTTCGGAGATAAGAGGGGGGGGGGGGGGTCAGACAGACGGACACACTAGTTGATTGGGAAATCGAAAAGTATGTTATTTATAAAATATGCACCATAACATTTTTACACTTATCTCATATGGCTTATAATTTACAAATTCGCATAAATTATATTTTTATGTGCTCCATATTGATGCTCAAGTCACAGGCGTAGCGATTTATAGTCGCTATTTTCCGCCAGCGAAAATTAGCTTAGTGTGAGCGTGCATGAGCTAAAAATCGCTGACCGAAAAATGGCAGCTATAAAATGTAGGCGTTATTCTTTTATTATTCAACACGAGCGAAGCTGCGGACACGAACTAGTTATATATATAAAATCAATTGCCTCAACAAAATTAAAAAACGGCTAGACCGATTTGATTTTTTTTGTTAGCCTAAATGTTAAAAAAGCTGTTTTTTTAATAGGTAAATTTAATAGGAAGGAAAACTAAAATAGGTAAATTTTCTATTCCAATTTCCACTTGGGATTACTTTCAATCTATCGACTGACAGCATACTCATTCCGTGCTGTTGTGTAAATTCTCTTCAATTTTTTATCAGCAGGGACAGTGGGGAAAGCAGGACACGAGCAAGGTAAGATGTGCAAAACTTAATTTTAAGAGTGTATAAAATATAAATGAGCTGAAAGCACGTAAAGGCACTTTCATACTACCTGCCATACCAATGTACCCTATTGAGAAAAAATTCCGTACGCGCCACAAATGCGACGAAATCATAGAAACATCTCGTTAAACATATAAACGATTTGCCACCGCATAGAAAATATACAGTAGCTTTTAGAAAATTCTCCATATACCTAAAAATTAAAGCGGGAACTAAAGGTCAAATACATAAAATGCGCTATGCTTAAAGGTAAATTTAGAGATCTCTCGTTCCATAATGTATTTCACCAAAAAATTGTTTTGCACTTGTTTTGGTTAAGTTGAATTGTTTTGAATTTCTTTATTGATACCATGGCAATCAGGTGGCCAAAGGATATGAAGCTGGACATTTCTAACGACATTCTGCCAAATTTCAAGAATAAAATTAAAACTTACTTTCTAGCAAAGTATCTATATGTAGTAACTAGCTTATTCCGCAACTTCGTACGCGTGGTTCCGGTTTAGCACGTAACTTTTTTATTTTTAAACCGATTAGAATGAAACAAACACTGAATGTTACGGAAAGCTTGCTACAATGCATCAGTGAAAGCCGCATTCAAATCGGTTAAGCCGTTTCTGAGATTAATAGACATAAATTCTAAAAACTATTTTTTTTACTTCTGTAACTCAGTAATATTACAACGTGTACAAATTGTTTCTTCGAAAAAATACATATTTAACATTGCTCGTTTACGATTTTTTATTATATGTATAGATATGTAGTAATATGTTTTTGTAGTATTTAACAGTTATTCTGAATAGCCGTCTCTTTTTTTTTTTTTTTTTTTTATTATTATAGATGGGTTTGCTCTTGACCAGCATCTATCCATGTAGGAAGGATGAGGCCGAAGATGGAGCGAGCTCACCCAGAAGATGCCTATTCACTCGAACCTTGAAAAGATTTGGGTTATATGAGCTCGGAAATACAGACGTCTACTACTTTAATTAACTTACAAATACAATTTTTTCATTGTATTCTGCTATATTTTTTCTTCTTTTGTGTGTTGTACTGTTGTATAACTGTTAATATTCTGTATTCTATATTAAAACTAGTAATTGGCCTCAATATTGTTAAATAATTATTGTATGTACATGCTGTGATAACCTCTAAATGTAATCTGTACAAGCTGAGCTATAGCTATGCTATTTGTGTTTTTTATTATTTTGGTCTGCACACTATTATTATTATTATTACGTTGGTTATCCTTAATTTAAATAAATAAAAAAATTAATGGCTTTTTTGAAATGACTGAATTTTGACCTAAATTGCAAATGTTTCGTGATATTGGCTCACAACGCTGACATGAATATTAAATCATCAAATAAGTTTTCTTTAATTTTTTATGTTTAGTGTTTCTTTTATATCATATATGTTTTTACCATGAAACACGTTACGCCACAATACTTGTGTTATTAGTCATAGCAGCAACTCCCTTCAATCTTGAAGCTATTTGATGAAATTGCTTTGCTTGTTCTAAATTGTAACTGAACATGAGCAAATCTCGGAATCCTTCCATTCCCCTTTTCATTAGCCGAAGGTGAAATAGATTTAGGTCCCAAACAGTAAGCTATGCCCAATGATCGCCAACCTACATAGATAAATTAATTGGTGAAATAAAGTTTACTTACTTAACTAATACTTTGCACTGAACAAGTAGGATTGTACTAGCAGTTGTTGTACAAATATGCTTGATACGAGATTTCGCAGACGGTTAAAATTTTGCGGAAAAAATGGCGCGCTCCATTGAACACGACCCCGATTGTATCCGATAGGGTTGGCGAATTTACCTCGTTAGGGCTGATTCTCTTTACGAAATATTCAATTGAATTAATATTAATTGTTATCGCTTTATTAAAATGACACAAAAACTATGATATATAGCAATGCTTATCTAACGCTCATTCAATTAATAAATTAAAAAAATGTTTTGTATGTTTTTATTGATTTTCGCCATAACAAATAGCTAAATGTGAAAGAAAAAGCAAATACAATTATCTAATGTTTTTCTTAGTGTTTTTATTAAGCCGTATGTTTAATACCGCAATCTTCAACTTGTGATGCAAGGACAAACGTGGCAGAAACAGGAGAAAGACATTCTTCGTGCAGCAACTTCCAAGGTTAAGATAGCTATGATGCTAGCCAACCTACATAGAGAAGTAGCACCTTCTTAAGAAGAATAGGTTAAATGGTTAAAAACAAAAAAAAATATTAATTCAAAAGTAAAGAATTGAGATATAAATTATATGTTAATTTCACAAATGGATGACCTTACTATGTCTTTATGTAAACGGTATTTATTTATGTGAAGAAATGTATAGTTATGGTCCAGCCATTGCATTTCGCAGTCATAAAATGAACTGCTATTCTGACGGCAGTAACCACCACCATAAAGACGACCATCCTGAAGAAAATGAACCTGTAGGTACTGAATGGGGTCCGAGACCAGACTTTATCCCCAACTTGTTTTTTATCCATCTAAGCTATTACACCTAAGCGCACTTGCGTGTGTCCTGCCGTTGCTTCTGTCACGTATCATCACGTGGACCGTCAGCCTGTCTGCCGACCGATTACATTTAAAAAAATCACATTTAAGATCCAAAAACAAATTCGTTAAAAAACAAAAAATCTGCTTATTTGACTTGTTTAATTTTTATTTACAACTCGATACATAAAAAATGAATACCACTTCTTTACGTAGTACTCGCAAGCACTTTTTTAGCACTGTCAATCCATATTAAAGGGTAAGGGATAAGATGAATGTAGAGTAATAGGCGCTTTGACATCCCTTACTTACGGACTACCCATGTAATTTTTTAATAGGGAGGGTAACTGTCCTTTTAGGGGCAGTTTAACCCAGTTTATGACTCCGGAATGTTCTCTGCCAATACTAGTCAATAACTCGTTAGACACTAGAAACTATAGTTAATAGTTGTTAAGTCTAGAATCGATAATCCATTCTTAATCTTCGTATATAACGGTAAAGTACGAATATACCTTAATTTCGCAAACATTAATATATTTTTAAGTAAAACGATGCTTCTATTGGATAGCCCTGTAATACCGCACAGTGTTATTAATGCCGCTAGCATATTACAATTCAATTTGTGCGAGCCGACGGGCGTTCGTAATCCTCAAATATAATCCCTCCACAGATAAACTGAACACAATTATATTAAAAGCAAACATGAAATTTTCGCAAATCTCCTAACAATCGCTTTTAAACCTGCCTAATGTGTGCGTAATAGATTTGTCGTCTAAGCGATATCGCCATTTTATTGCGAACGCAATTTCGAACAATTCGGAAATCGATTTACAGCAATTCAAAAGATTAAGTAGGTATATCCCTTTGTTCATCTTTATTTCTTTCTTATTCAAATCACTAGAATACTCCAAATGGATCTAATCTTTTAAATTTTATTAGGTTTAGGTTTATATTTCTTTATGATAAAGCTATAATAGCTACTTGCATGATAAATTGTATCTTAAAATAAAAACTTAATTAAATAATGAGACATTGAAGAGAACAAAGAATTGTTGAGGACCCTACCACTGCCATACCCTACCATTTAAGATTTTAAAATGACTTGTGTCGACAATTTTGATCTGTACTCTCCGAACAATTCGCCTTTTTTATATCTAAGGGTTGAATAGTTGTCAAAAGTATGTATAATCATTTTACGTGGTTTGAACTTTTGGCAAAACAACATGGGTTGCTCGTCCAGTTGGGTAGTTGAATTATCTAGTAGAGAGTAGTAAAGTTTTCTTTGTTAAATAAGGAAAGATGGGAATGAATGAATTTGTGTAATATTTTGCAAACGAGTATATACATATTATACATATCTATATATTTATTTATTTATTCACTTCAGCAACAGCTTAGCACACTTAACGTTTATTAGCATTAACATTCAACATTTATGGTCCAGTGTGCAAGCCAATTAAAGCTGAACACGTCTTTTCTGTTTGGTATACAAACCTATTACATCTTATAGTATTGTATCTTATATTAACTTATATATAAAAATGGTAGGATGTTAACAATTTGGAAAAATAAAGGAATTTTAACAGAAATTGTTACAATTAATAATTAATAATGATAATAATAATGACAATAATAATTTCTAAATAATAATACAATTAACACACGGCGACTTTATATTATAATTATACATATTATAATATAAAGTCGCCGTTCACCTCTGTCTGTTTCTCCACTAACTAACTTCTCGTGAACCATCAAACAGATTTTGAAAGGATTTTACTAATGGAAAAGAGCGATAACTGAGGAAGGTTTGGGTTTAAATATAATCAGAAAAAAATGCATGATCGTTTTGTGCATGCAATGGTTCGTTTTGTGCACTTACTGTAAAATCTGCTGTTCTGAATGAACGAAATTATTAAAATGAACAGGCATTTTAATAATTTCGTTTTACACAATTTATAATTTGGCTAGTTTAAGATTTGGAGGCACTGCTCCAGGTTTCAATAATTCAATTCAAATTTAATTAAATTCATTTTTAATATGTAACAGACAAAAATTCTAAAAACTATTTTTTTGACCTTGATAACATAAGTACAACGTGTACAATATGTTTTTTTGAAAAAATATTTAATGTACAGCAGAGACAGCTCCTTTACGATTTTATTAGGTATGTATAGATAGACATGTACTAGCGATCCGCTCCTGGTTTTCATGCCTGCTCTGTGTCTACAAAAGAGATATCCATCTTATAATATAATGTAAGACTACACTTAAAACTATTAGGAAAAAATATGCGAAAATTGTAATCTCAACCCATTTCTTCGTTTCGTTTTTACCTATTGGTTATATCACTTTTGCCTCTGATAAGCATCGCACAAGACTAAGTAATACTATCTAATATGTAGTTGAAATAAAAAAGGAATAAACGAATTATTCTTATAGTGGTTATTATTTGCAGGAGAAAATTCACGCGCCGTTAATTCCCGAAAAGGATTCGGGCCGCACTTTCTGTAATCGGTTTATCATAACTAATACTTCACGAATTTAACGCTCCAATGGACCAGACGTGCCGTTTGTACGAATACAGATTTAGTTGTCATGTACGTAATAGATTTAGTATACATGTTCATTAAAATTGTACATTTTTCCCTCATAATGTTCCAATACTACTTGAGTATTTGAGTAACTTAAAAATATGAAAATAATTAAGGCGACGCCAGCCCCTAATGATAAAAAAATCCACTTATTTGTAACCGTTTTCCTTTTAAATTATCATGATAATTATTATTTAAAAAATACTCAAATCATCTGCAGGATATATGAAAGGGGATCATCATAATTATTTTTTAAATTATATTTAATTATATATATAAAAAAAATTACTAATTTGCGGTCTAATATCGATGTTGTAACCGTGCGATTTGCTTAATAATTAATATTTTAAATAGCTAATTCTTAAGATAAATTTTAAGATCCACTATCTGAAGTCTCATCAAAAGAAAAATTTGAATTATACTTTAATTAATTTTTAAATAGATATTTCCGAGATTTGCACGTAGCGACTCCCCCTCAGCAGTCCCGTCCACTCAGTGCGGGATGAGTCGCCTTAAAAGTTTGATTTTCTCTTCTTCTTCTTGAAGAAGAGAGTGTCTGTCCAACTAGTGAAGGTTAGCGATAAACCTGGAACAGTCCTTTCTGTCTTTTGTTCTTCGGAACATTTCAACCGCGTTATAAATATCCCGATCCACTCTATGATGTTCTTCAGCCACAACTTCTTTCTTCGCCTAACTTTTGTCTTTCCAGCGACTTTGCCCATCATCACCAGCTTATTTTCTAGCATATGCTATTAAAGAGTGATATTTTGACTTCATTATTACAACGTGCGAAATTCATTATTATGTAAAACATGGGATGATGTCACATATCACCCTCAATAGAATGGATAGGTGGTGTCAGTTTATTTTACAAATTTAATTTTCTTTCTAATGTTTTTGTAATACCTATGTAAATGTATATACTGTGTACAGTATTTGCATAATTTTTAAAATGCTATGGACACGTGTCTGAAATAAAGTTATTATTACTATTTTATTTACTTAGTGAACAATCTTTATGTTTCTTATTTTATTTATAATATCCATGACTAGCTACGAAAATAGATTTCTTATATGCAATTCTTATAGTTTAGGTTTAGCCATATTTTAGGTAGGTAAGCGTGGTCCGGCCGCATCTGCACCTCACATCAGGTGAGATAGTGGTCAAGCGCTACCTTGATTTAATAAAAAAAAAAACAATTGAACAAGGTATATTATTAGCAATCATCATTGTTCGGTTTCTAGTCTTAATTGTCTGAATTAAAATCGCCATCGCTGCGTCATTTGGAACGCACGGACGTCTAGTTCCTTTTTCGAACACGTGCGGCGCCACTCGAAGAAAAAATTACCAAGTTGCCGACAACTGTTCCGCCGTGTGGGTGCCATTTAAATTGAATTAAGTGAAATCAAAACTGCAAAACGTTTGTGTACTAATAAAATTATGTTAACTATTGTTATATGAACTATTATATAATTGAAAGTGTTTCTTCAAATATATCAAGACCACCGGTGGCAAAGATTCAACATCACAGCCACAACAACAGAACCACAACAGAGAAGAACTGCAGCAGCAATTCAGGTAGGTGATCTTGATTTAGTGGTTGGGATTAGAGACCGATATTATAGGAAGCATCTTAGTATAAAACCCCAATTTTCTTTCTAAATACAGTCCACGTATTCTACCCCCAAGTGGCACGTTGCCACAATCATTATTATCAGCTTGTGTCTCTCCATTGCTGAACGTAGGCCTCTCCCAAAGCACGCCACCATGCACGGTCCTCTGTCCTTCGAATCCAGCCGCTTCCCGCAAAGCCCGTCTGTCCACCAGACCAGGGCGTCTCACGCTGCGCTTTCCAATCGAAAATTCGTCTACCCCATTGGTTATCCGCTCTGCGACATAATGTGACCGGCCCATTGCCACATAAACTTGCTTATGTCGACAACTTTGATTCTTCGGCGAATTTCAGAATTTCTGATCCCAGATCCCAGACAATATTATCTATAGTAAAGTATTACCATGATGTAACTTTTTGGGCATGTTAATCACCATAAAAATGCGCCGTTGACTCTGTAACCGGATAGCAGGCGACTCGTGGAGGGGTGAGGTCATTCCATTAACTAATCTGTTTATTCTACGGGAGGCAACTAATGTCTGATTAGTCTTTTATTATCACTTGATACATTTTAGTATTATTTACTTCACTCATATTTATAATTTTGTATGAATGGTTAGGTAACTCATGTCTGAGGAAGTTCAATAGAGTATCACCCCACTCAATTATATTGCTAGGCTATTTATTATATTATATGACATTTTCCGAATTCCTATTCTAGTAAACTTCATCTTAAAAACTAGTTTAAAAGACCCCCACATAGTTTCTATTCTACAGAATCTAAACAATGGAAGGTATAGAGAGAATAATCAGTATTGTAATTGTGATACCTTAAATATATTACAATCTTAACTAATATTATAAATGCGAAAGTGAGTCAACCGATCATCATCATTTTTTTGCATACCTACACATTGTCAGGGACATAGGGTATCCTTAGGGCTGGAGAGTGAGTAACCTCCTAACAATACCTACGTGCCTTGTCAAGAAGTACCGCCTTGTGTATTTGTCTCTTGACCCAACCCTTTAGTGAGAGCCTCTTGCGCCCTTTAGCGTAGCATGACCATTTTTGAGAACGGCCGCAGGCACATACTTTGTAGTACGACACCTCACACTCGATGAGACCGTATCGAAGGGCGAATTGTTGATGAATCATCGTGGCTACTTGGTTATGTCTGTGCAAATACTCGTTAAAAAGATGAGCACAACCGGAAATGTCCTATTATGCCTTAGTGTCGACCGTACCGTCCTTCAGGATATATTTCCGGTAATTGTTCGTCTTAATAATTTCATCCGCAATTGAACAGACAAAACCTTCGGTTTCCCCAAAGAGGTCACCGAAACATAGCCAGTTCACAGACATGAGCGAGTCCACATCTTTTCCCGCATGGGCCTTGTAGAATCGTCAATGCAGCTCCTTGTTCTCCCCTCGCCGAAGACACTTACGATCTTCGGCGCTTAGCGCTGCCTTCGGCTCGTTTGCCAGAGATAGTGACATGAGGTTTGTGTTAATTACTACAACGTCGCGATGTACCCCACTCACTTTGTTTATGAAATATTCTCTAAGACTGCACACCTTATGGTCATGAAGGTTCTTGGAGTTTAAAAATCCTCGTCCCCCCAACTTCTGTGGGATGTATTTGTACAGTCTCATAACCGATGAGCAATTGACAAACCCTCCTAACTAAGCCATCGAGCTCAGTTTGAGTCCACCGTAGGTGAGTAAAGGCATCACCCAGTCATTCAAGGCACGTACCTTATTGCCTCCTGATAAAAGTACTTTTAACAGTCGGCTAAGAAATATTTATAATGACTGTGACATACCAAAAAAAGCAGTTCCCGAGGGATCATTTAAAAGTTAAAATCAAAATTCAACGCCTGACATAAATATATGATCAATAAAGATTAAATAAGTGTTTTAACACCTAAAAAAGAGGTGCAGACAAAGTCGTGGCTGAAGCTATTAGTTTATAAGTTAATATTCAATTAAACATGGGCACCTCGTTGCACGGTAGAAGCAACGGTGCGGAAAGTTAAAACCGAATGTCTGCTTCCCTCCCCACTCCCATTCCACTCGCAAAAGTTTATTCCCGCCCTGTTCTCCACTCGCTTGTATCTCTGCTCTGGTGGACAGTGACTTTCAAACATAATTCTCACGGTCCACCATTAGTGGGCGACAAGCTCCCAATGGTGGACACAAAACATCAGACTCAAATAATTTCTTTTTGTCTCTTTAAACTTTTGTGTGCTGTGCTACGCGTTCGCAGTCATTCGAGCAGGCCGTATGGCGGCAGTAACCATCCCCTTACAGAAGACATCCGTGAAATAACAACACGTGTGCTTATTGTGTTTCGGTGAGTGAGTAAGGGATATGAAAGCCCATTTCCCTATATCTTCCTTATCTTTAATCCTACTAAGCTCGACAGCGCATGACCTGTGTCACTCTTAGCATGCGACGGTAGCCACATACCATCAAGTAGATGCCAATATTTACATAAAAAGTAATATATGTAAACTATAAAAAGTAATCTACATTTGGATTTCATCGCTCCCCCTCTTTAAAAAAAAAGATTATAATTTAATACCGACTCACCTATCTCAAACAGTCACGTGCCGCATGTCTATAAATATTTAAAACGTTTGCCAATTAAACCGCAACTCCTTTCAATTCAAAACTCAACCATTAAAATGTAAGCACCCGGCGAAAATCCTCAATTAATTGACGGATCGTAAAAATGTTTATTTGAAACGATGCATCAAATTGAATAAAAAGATGCAATTAAATTTAGATACAAACAGCTAGTAGTTAAAACTCACTTTTGAATATGGCCTCTCCTCAAGTACCTATTTAAATAATTTAATGGATCTATGGGTTGATGAGGAAAATATGATGATGTTTTCTTACTTTCTGTATTTTGTATTAAGACTGTACCTACTATACATTACCTACTTATTTTTGAAGCATGCCTGACCTAGGCAGTGTACTAGTAACCCTACCAAAATGACCAAAGCTAGGTAGGGTAGGGACCAAAGCTTCGTTTATATATATATATATATGTATATCCAAATCTTAGGATATATATATATATATATATATATATATATATATATATATTATATATATATCCTAATTCAAATTTCTATCTATTGTGTTAAATAAAAAATAGTACATTACTGCAGAGTCCAGGAAGTGAAGGATTGCCGGACGAAATGGTTTCAAGGCCGAGCTTTAGCGAGGCCTTGATAAAGATCTGAGTCCGGCAATCCTCATTCCGGTCGAGGCTGGTATAGTGCTTTTCTCTATAATGTGAGGAAATAATGAGACACGTGATAATGCAATAGTACATTCCATAGCTAATTTAGCCTTCTCTTTTAAATTAAGCGGAGTGCAATCCATTGCAGTGTCGCTTTCATCACTGGAACTCATTTTACATATACACAGTTTTTTTTAGAATAAAACAAACGCAAATGTTTACTAAAAGCAATAAATATTTAGGTAGGTACTGAAAAAAGTCTGCTTTTGCTTTCCAGCCTTTTTTATTTTTTATTTTCAATGAGTGCAAAGGAAACAGCCATACAGCCCAGTCATGAAAAGAGCGTGCGCTCGCCCCCGCCTGTGACTGTGACAGCGGCGGGCGCGTTCGTGAAGACTCGTGAAACTTCTGGTTTCATACAACATTCTTGGCCTAGGCCGAGAAAGAAATGCATGAGCCAAGAATTACAAACTGAATGCCTACATTTCCGAGCATGTTTGAGAAAAACTAATATAATTAAAGTAAAGACTTAATATTTCAATTCAATAATTTATTTTTATTTTTATGTATATATAAAAATCGATCTATGTATGTTCCCAATGGACTTCAAACCCGCTGAATCGATTTTGATGAAATTTTCAGGCAAACTTCAAATTAGCACAGCGGGTGATCCTGTGAAGTTTAGTAGCGTTCGGATAAACAGAATCTTTAATTTTTATTTTTTATGTTTTCCCTACAAATTAATACAAATTTAGATATTTTTTCTATTCAAAAATAAAAATGAAATATTTAATGGTTGACCAAAATAAATGAGCAATAAAGACTGAATAAATAAATGTTTTAACACCTAAGAAAAAGGGGTGCGGATAAAGTTGCAGGCAAAAGCTTGTAAAATATAGTTTAGTACATTAGTACATTTAATCTGGGCTATTATTTTCGGGGGTTACACCGTCCCTGTATGGCCATATATTTTTCTCTCACAACAATTTTAACATAATATTATACATTTATAAAAGTTCTAATATTAACATTCATCATATTTTCTATTACTCTTATAATATTGTTAAGTGTGGGGTGAGTCAAATTGCCGTGTAAGGACGAAAATCAACTATTTATTGCCACAAACCAAGATGACTTCCAATAGGGCTAAACTTCTTCTTTAAATCCGTTAAACTTGCCAAGAGTCGTCAATGATTCCCATATGAGTCGCAGGTATAGTTCCGTAGAATCGCTTTCGAATCGCAGAATCGAACTGTCTCGCTAGCTTGCCACTTCGCCTATTTATACCCGCTGCCAATCGTCTAGATCTTTCTCGAATTTAGTACAAACAAACAACAAACAATTAGAAGTAAACAACTTTTGTAAACACGTATTGTAAACAGGTCATTGAAAATTCGGGAACGCTATTTCTGTTGTATGTGAACTCTATGTTGTGTGCATAAGGATCAATTTCCCTTGACAATAATTTTTCCAGAAATTGTAGATAGGCGAAGTCGTTTTTCTAGAACGTTCCATAGTGAGTCATAACTAGAACGTTCCCTGGTGAGTCATAACATTACCCCCCTCTTAGTTATGATCGTCCCGATCATCATTCGTGCCGTGATATTTTGTCAAACGATCAATGTGTACGACCTTTGGTTTTCCTCTTTGTCCCTTTTTGATCCTATAGGTGATGTCGTTGATTTTTGTAACTACGTTGTAAGGTCCTTCCCATCGCGGTTGCAACTTTGGGCTCTTGCCCTTTTTCCTGAGGGGATTATGAAGCCATACGAGCGTTCCTTCTTCAAAACCGTTGATGTTTGCTCTCCGATCATAACGGGTCTTCATTCTTTCACCGGTTTTGAGACTGCACTCGCGAACTAATTTGTGTACTTCATCTAACTGTTCGCGAAGACCGCTCACATAATCCGTTATAAGCTTCGGGCTATTCGGGGGAGAGCCTGTTATTGCGTCAACTGGTAGTCTTATTTCTCGTCCAAAATTCACTCTTGCAGGGGTAACACCAGTACTGTCGTGTACAGCGGAGCGATAAGACAGCAAGAAAAGAGGAATGTATTGGTCCCAATCTCTCTGATGTGAGTCGACTACTTTAGCCAGGTTATTTTCCAGTGTTTGATTAAATCTTTCAACCATTCCGTCTGACTGAGGATGAGCTGGTGTCGTACGGGTCTTATGTATTCCGAGGAGGTTGCACATCTCTTGAAAAAGGGCTGATTCGAAGTTTCTTCCCTGATCGGAGTGTATTTCCAGAGGTACACCATACCGACAGATTACTTCCTGAACTAGTTTCTTGGCAACAGTTTTAGCTTCTTGGTTGGGGGTTGCAAATACTTCAGGCCATTTGCTGAAATAGTCTTGTACTACAACTATGTATTTGTTGCCATCCTCAGTTTCCGGAAAAGGACCGGCCACGTCAATTGCAATACGTTCCCATGGCGCTCCTACATTGTAGAGCTTCAGTTTTCCTCTACATCTTGTCTGCGGTCCCTTGACACGCCTTTGCGCACGCGTTGCATTTACGGCACCAATCTTCGACGTCTTCCCGGCAATGGATCCAGTAGAACCTCTGACGCACTTTTAACAGCGTTTTCCTCACTCCAAGATGACCACCAGACACCCCGTCATGGATATGGCGTAGTAGAGGAGATACCTTGCTTCGAGGAACTACAACCTGTACCGTAACCTGATGTCCGCTATTAGACTCCCATTTCCTGCACAAAATTCCGTCTTCCAGGGTCAAACTATCCCTTTGAGCCCAATAACTCTTTGTGACAGGACTGGAGGCTGATACGTCCACCCACTCAGGCTTAGTCCCTCTTTTCATCCAATCCAAAATCGGTCGCAAGTCGTCATCTTCCTCTTGAGCCTTTCTCATATTTTCGCCACTCCAATCGTCGTCTAATCCTTGGGTCCGGATAATTTTCACTGACTCTTGAGACTCTTGTTTTCCACAGTGTTTACAATCTTCAGGACAAGGTCTTCTCGACAGAGCGTCAGCATTACCATGACCTTTTCCGCTTCGATGTTCCGTTACAAGATTGAATTTTCGCAATTGCTCAGTCCACCGTGCTACCTGTCCTTCTTCAACTTGGGTCTTCATCTCTGAGACCCTCGTTCTTTTCTTCTTTGGACAGTCCAGCCTAATGTGTCCTTTTTCACCACAGTCGTAGCATGTCGGACCATAGCGAGGTCTGCGCTCCTCAGCTACCAGCTCTCTGACCTTAAATAGCCTTGTGTCACGCCGTACAGCTTCTACTTCTAGCGCATGTGCCAGTGCACTCTTCAGTGTCTGATGGTGACCCAATCGCACTGCTGCACGAACTTCGCTATCCCTTATTCCGTCCACAAAGGCTTGAAGCAGAGTTATTTCTATTGCAGACGGTGTTGACACATAGGCGCGACGAACTAATCTTTCGATCTCGTCAGCCCACTGTTGGAGTGTTTCCGTGGGCCTCTGTATGCGATCCCGTAATTGCGCCCTATACGTGTGCTCCATATGCTTGTCACCGTACCGTGTCTCAAGAGCTTCCAAAAGGGCTTGCAGAGACCTTTCTTCTGTAGGAAGTCGCTCCAGGATCAGTTGGGCGTCTCCTCTTAGAGCAAGAGTCAACGTCATGAACGCTTGATCCTCAGTCCAGCCGCTGCAGTTAGAGAGGGTTTCGAACTGGTACTTGTAGGCTGTCCAGGATGATGTGCCATCGAACCGTGGCAGGTCCAATCTGCCTTGTGTAGGTACCGGTGCAGCGAGGACTGCCTCTCTCGTCATCAGCTTCTGCACTTTCTCGGCGAGCACTTGATGGCGACTGTCGGATTGTTCAAGTCTCCCTTCCAGGCCTTCGACTTTCAGTGAGACCTTTTTGACATCGGATTCAACCTTCTTAACCTTGTCGCACATTATTTCCAGGCTCGCGTCCAATTTAGAAAGCATTAGTTGGCTAGCAGATTCCTGTCCAATGTGAGCGGCCTCCTGACTTGCTTGTAAGTTCTTTATAGCGGTCTCCTGTTCACGGCGAGCGGTCTCCTGTTCACGGCGAGCGGCTTCCTGATTAGCTTGTATGTTCTTTATAGCGGTCTCCTGCTCACGGCGGGCGGCTTCCTGTTCACGGCGAGCGGCCTCCTGACTGGCTTGTAAGTTCTGCATGGCAGCTAGCAGTGCAGAAAGGTCCATTGATGGGTTTGATGGAGGCGCTGTTATAGTGGGCAGTTCAGCATCGGAGCCTTCCTCCGGTTCCTCACGTGCCCGTTGTCTCGCAGCATCCATCTCCGCTTGTCTCCTGGTCCGCGGAGTACGAGTTCCTTCGTCCCGTGGCATTAACGGCATCCCACTTCTGACACCAATTGTTAAGTGTGGGGTGAGTCAAATTGCCGTGTAAGGGCGAAAATCAACTATTTATTGCCACAAACCAAGATGACTTCCAATAGGGCTAAACTTCTTCTTTAAATCCGTTAAACTTGCCAAGAGTCGTCAATGATTCCCATATGAGTCGCAGGTATAGTTCCGTAGAATCGCTTTCGAATCGCAGAATCGAACTGTCTCGCTAGCTTGCCACTTCGCCTATTTATACCCGCTGCCAATCGTCTAGATCTTTCTCGAATTTAGTACAAACAAACAACAAACAATTAGAAGTAAACAACTTTTGTAAACACGTATTGTAAACAGGTCATTGAAAATTCGGGAACGCTATTTCTGTTGTATGTGAACTCTATGTTGTGTGCATAAGGATCAATTTCCCTTGACAATAATTTTTCCAGAAATTGTAGATAGGCGAAGTCGTTTTTCTAGAACGTTCCATAGTGAGTCATAACTAGAACGTTCCCTGGTGAGTCATAACAATATATTTTATATAATTTGGGTGGAGGATATTTGCCATTTCCCTGCGTAACAAAGGATCTTTTTTATCTTAAAGTATTTGACATTAATTTTTGTTTAACCTAATCGCAACTTCACAACTTTTGGGAAAAAGTCCAAAAATGTTTCTCTTGTAAATTTACTTGCTATGTACGATTTTATACAGTATTTGTTTATACAGACCGAATTTTGCCCGCGGAAACCTGGGGCAGTCCACCAATAAATGCGAAACGGTTTCCGCTACCCCTTGCTCGCAGGAGGCAGTCCGGACTGGTGACTTTCTTAAATCTGTGCAGATTACTTCATTTCTAGGTCACATAGGTTTCTGTCACGAATTATTTCTTCAACAAGTGATCATTTTCAAACATACAATGAAAAACTAAGCAGTCACTAAATTTAATCACTAAGCAATAAATGCTATTACTAAGCTAAAACAGTTCAGTTGTTTAATTATTAAATTTAGTAATATCTTAGTTATAATTAAGTTTTTTATTCTTCGTCCTAAATATTAGATTTATTTATAGCCTTACCTATAAATAAATCTAATATTGTAGTCAAAACCAAATTCTTATTGTTATAAAATCGCTGATTATTTAAGCGATAATGAAGCAATAATGAGCTCATATTATGTTTAATATTGTATATATGTATTGTGATTTGTTTGTAATGGTTTTTAAAAGCTCCGAGAAATCTTCTCGTCTAAAATTCCTCAGTGTCTTAAAACAAGAGTTTTCGAATAATGTGGTATCTAACTATGAGCTTCGTAAGAAAGCTCAACCTCGCTCAAAGAACTATGGAGAGGGTTATGCTCGGGGTTTCATTTCGAGATCGAATCAGGAATGAGGAGATTCGTAGATGAACGAAACTTCAACAGTAAGTTGAAGTGGCTGTGGGACACATAGTACGGAAAGCCGCTGAGGCCGGAAGGTTCTCGAGTTTGCCTCGGATTTGCAAGCGCAGTGTAGGAAGTCCACCCACAAAATGGACAGACGTCCTGATAAGGGCCGCGGGTCGTCGGTGGACTCAGGCTGCTTCTGATCGGTCCTTTTGGAGAATTAGAGGGGCCTTTATCTAGCAGTGGACGTCCAACGACTGAGATGATGATGATGGTGATTATTATTATTTTAAAGATGACAAAAAGAATGGATCCTGGGTTTCTTTCGGGGTTTTTTCTCAGGATCGTTATCATCATGGCCCCTGGTACCCTGGTAAAACCCTGGTAAAATAGATAATCGACTTCAAAAAAGTCGTCTTGTTATCCTAATTTTGAGTAATGAACGGTTTGATTTGATTTTAATTTTCACGCGGAAAATTTCTAAATGGTTTAAAAAAAAACTCGTAATCCGTCTCCGTCTATCTGTTGACTAGATTTTGATGTACTTAGTTTTAATTATCCTTTGGAGATAAACATACAAATGAACATAATAGCTCATGAAAGCAGTAGAAAAATGTCGTTTTTTTAAATAGCAGGGCACACTGTCTTTTTTTATGATAAGTACGGCAGACAGGCTGACGGTCCACTTGATGGTAGGTGGCTACCGTCGCCTATAACACAAGCAACGCCAAAGTTGTTGCATGTGCGCTGCCGACTACAGTAGGATTAAGGATGAGAGATTAGGAGGGGACAGCGAAATGGGCTCTGGCATCCCTTCCTCACTCACCGAAACACAACAGCACACGTGCTGTTATTTCACGGTGGTCTTCAATAAGGGGGTGGTTACTGCCACCACACCAGACGGGCTGCCCAAGTGACTGCATGAACAACAAGCCCTCTTCTAACAGAAGCCCTCCTTTAAAATAACACCGTTCATACTTTTTTTGTTAGCGTTAGTGAGTATACTCTTACAGAGCATCCCCTGTCCATACAGAAGTATATTTACTTACCATACAATTGAATAAAATATCGATTAACTGTTTCCAGGAGCAGTTAGTCTCACCGCATAGTGTACCGGTCGTTTTACAATGGCAACCAAACGATACCAAACGGGCGCGTGCGGCGTGACGACACTTCATTATGTCGACATTGAACAACATGTCGATAGGGATTGGACAAATTTTATCGATATCGATACTTATTTTATAAACAGGAAAAGAGAGTTTTCTGTTACGTTTAAAGAAAAGCACTAGAACGATTTTAAAATTAGTACGGGGAGTATTTTAAAATAAGTATTAAATATTTAGCGCCCATAATAAGAGATATTTCGGTGTTATTTTAGTTTTATATACCTACATAGGCGATGGTAGCCAGTTTAGCCTCACATACCGACGAATAACTCGTCACCACCTGTTACCATTTCTCAAAAAAGATATAGTTTTGATGTTTGCATTGTCATTTTCTTTCATCTTCTTACAAAGTTATTATATAACATACAGGTAGGTTTAAATTATAAATAGAAGTTATACATATATATTATTTTACATTATATATTTAATTATACTACCCCCTTATAGAAATAACAGGATTGCGTGAAATAAGAGGACGTATGCTGTTGTGTTTAGATGAGTTAGTCACGAATTCTATTGTCCTCTGTCAACCACAAAATTAAAAATATTATTAATGTCGGTATACATGCAAAAAACATACATACATACATACATGTAAACTGAGTAAAATTTTAACCTGCCTGCCACGACCTTAACATTAAAAAAAATTAATCCGCGTAAAAAGTTACACGTCAACTTTTATTAAAATCTTCAAAGTTAATTAAATATTTTGGTGAAAAGTGAAAAAGAAAATTTAAATACTCATGATTATATTTCTAAACACATACCTAGGTCAGTATATTTATTGGCGAGAGTAATAAACACCAAAATGCGTAATTGAATCCAATATTACCACACATTTTCATGTAACATAACTTGCATTAAATCACAATCGATAGTGTTAAACGTCTGAGACACACAATAGCATCCTGCAAGACACAATAGCATCCTGCACGTTATCTAAGGCATTTAATTATCCTACTAATATTTTTTCTGTCGACAAGTACGTCACATCACTATTAACTCTTCAATTACCGTCGCATCAGGGGTGGGCAACCCTTCATCGCGGCTTAATTCTATAATTGAGGGATAAATCCGGTATACAGATGGGTCTCTTGTTTATTATGACACTACGTTTGTTGCGCTTTATGATTTTTGCGTCCCATAGGCTTATCTTATCGCGATGACATTTGCAAGGGTTAAAAAAACTTTGGCAGTTTAGTTGATTAGTTTTTATTGGAAAAATGAAATAGAATTGATTATCTACTATTGTTCATTGTGAATTTGATTTCATCATAATGGTACTGGCCAATTATAAAACAAAAAAGAAACAACTGGGATATTTAAAAATAACTTACATTTGTGTCTGTCATTTGTATTGTCACTGTGACATCGTTTTGAAAATTGTATGTCAGCCAAACATATTTTATTGTTACATGATATTAATTCTGGAATTAATTTGGACCTCTTTTTTTAAATGAACACCAGTACACGTACCTAACATGCCATTGTAGTTTTGTAAAAAAAATCTATTGTATATTTAAAATATTGTATACTTAATAGTAAAATTGAATGAAAGAAAAATATTGTAAGTAATTTAAAAGAACAACACAGATCTATGTTTGACCGGAAGGGCTTTTTCCACATTAATTATTTTCAGAGAAATTAGTCTATACATGGTAATTACAAAAAAATTAAAATGAAAAATGTACTAAGCTAATTTAATATTGAAATAAAAAGGAAATCAATAATAATATATACCATGATAAATAATCTACAGCAAGGAAAACATCGCATCTACCAGCGGTTCGGACTCGTGTCTCCCCTGGTCTATCCCCTGGGGGAGACATCAGGAATCTTCTAGTACTGGTGTCTCCCCTTTCTGGGAGGATGTTCTTGAGCTTTTCTTCAGATTTATTTGTTTTTTAATAAACAAATAATCAGAAGAAAAACATGACTTAACAGAACTGTGTGGTAATGGCTGGTCACACAGTAGGTATTCCACATTAAAAAAGTTGGCGCTCTCTCTGGTGGCAGTAATCACCCCCTTACAGAATACTGACAGAGCATAAAAAGCAAGACTTGCGCTGTTAGGTATGCTTCAAGAACTTGTTTAGAAAGGTTAGTGCGAATTTATCTATGCCGACTTGTCCCTTAATTCGCACAATGCCAAGAAGGCCACGGTTTTGGCCATCGTTATATTACCTATGGAAATATAGAATTATGTTGTATTTTTTTTCTATGTTAAGGTCGACAGATAGCCTGACACGTCTATTATATTAACCGACAAACCTCGCTGTCCACCAGGTTGGCCTGTTAGTTATTTTTTTCTTAACCGACAATCTATCTAGCTTGTCAGTTAGAACATAATTAAAAAATTTATTCCTACCTATTGATCTATCACCTACCGGTCTATCGAGTCTATTACCAACTGACAAATTCCTCCACTATTCCTTTGTGGAGTGTAACCTTGTAATTGGAAATTTTCCTCCTGATTACATTCTTTATTTTTTAATTGGAGTGAGTTTATACATTTACTCCTTGTATTAACAAGGGTTCTTGTTCAGCATTTATAATATCATTGCCTTTGTTTATTTTATTATTATTGACAGTTATCAATACTTACTTACTTAATTACTTCTACTTACTTTTGTTCAGCCTGACTGACACCGTTATTAGGTTTTCTAATATATTTATGCTTTAGAATTTCATGTAGATTATTTTCAGTTAAATTCTGGTCTGTTTATCCAGCAAGAACCTCGATCGCGCGAACCTGGGGCAGTCCACCAATAAATGCGTAACGGTTTCCGCAACCCTGTGCCCGCACGAGCACTCCGTGCTAGAAACTTTTTTAAAACGATGCAGATAACCTGCGAAGCCTCCATGACTTGTAAACACCTGCACCAGAGTTGGTGACAGCTGTAGTTTAGGTATCATACTGTACGCAACCACAGCATCCGGTAAGAACAATTTGGTACCCGCAGCAGTGTTTCTTTCTTGGTGCATTTTTGCCACAGGGCGACGGTTTCCGTCCTTAGGTGTCCCTTAATGTAGGATAAGGGCACCTATCGTAGCTCTTGGCTACCTTAAGTTTGGTCGCCGCAAGCTTGGCCAATTGGTAGGCTCTTCTCTTTCCCCTGGATCCCCACCTGGATGCATGCTGATTACGCCCAATTGATGGTAGGTGGCTACCGTCGCCTATAACACAAGCAATGCCACAGGAACTGCAATTGCGCTCCGACCATAATAGGATTAATGCTAAGGCAATGGGGCAATGGGTTCTGGCATCACTTACTCACAGCACAGGTGCTGTTATTTCACGGTGGTCTTCTGTAAGTGCTGTTATTCACGAGCTAAATTCAAAATAAATAAGTACCTATCGATAAATATTATTGTCATTACACATTCAAAATATAACCAAGCAAAAACCGTCAACAACAATGTGGATTCCTTTTTTAATTGAACGAACCGGGCGCGAACGAATTAATGCCATCATACTTGTAATTTCAATCACAAAATTAATTCAGCCGCTACCCGCCTTAAATAAGTAGAAGCTTGTCCAATCGATAAGTTGAGATGGTGAGGGAGGGCGGGCGACACCAGTAAATAAGGTTCTGTGCGGTACCCCATTGGCCAGCCCTCGCTCCGAGGGGCGGAATCAGCGGAAGGGTGTGGCTTCCCATTGGCGGATGTCCCATTCGTTTAACTACACAGTTTCGTTCTAACAGCCAGACGAGTGATATCTAGTGAGGTTTGAGTACCAGTGGCCCTTTTGAAATGATTGGACTAATCTTTTGATTGCTGCTTCTCTTCTTTTCTTTTCACGAGGAGGAAGTATTTAAGGTATCGTTTTTTTATAGTTGTTTTTTAATGCAAATTAATTTATTTTTCAATTTAGAAATTATTATTATTTTTAATTATATAAGTACCTATACGAAAAAAATGCTTATGATTTTTCGCCTAAATTTGTATTTGTTAGAAATACCTAAACATAATTTATATAAAAGATTTTAACTAATTATAGTTAGTATCTAATATGTTTTTTTTAAGTTTTCTAAGCTACTGAAAAACTTAACGCGTATTTCATTGCTTGGTTGAAGAATTGTTACTAACTTCTTTGGTAGGCCAGGTTAAAAATAAAATATTTTGAATTAAATAATGAAATAACG
Source organism: Bembecia ichneumoniformis (assembly GCA_910589475.2). Classification (NCBI taxonomy): domain Eukaryota; kingdom Metazoa; phylum Arthropoda; class Insecta; order Lepidoptera; family Sesiidae; genus Bembecia; species Bembecia ichneumoniformis. Next base: position 3,538,906 of record OU342533.1, on the reverse strand, counting down.
AAATAATAAAAATAATGAAATATGAAATTATCTGTTCTGTTCTTTAAATATTTATTATAAGTATAGTTATTTACAGATAGAAGTAAATAGTATATTTGACTTATTAAAAACGAATACAATTTGATAATATTACATCCATATATTTTTTTATTAGAATATTAATATAGTATCTATATATGTTTATCTGTGCTAATTGTGCAAACAAATGTTCGCTAACTACTGTGAACTTGAATTTTTTGTTTGTTAATTTTGTGTTGCGTTAGTATATCTGAATTCAGCGACGATTATATTTAATATAATCAACAGGTCAACAGGTCTGAAAACCGGACTACTGGGAATGAGTCAATTTTAGAATGGGTCCTACACTAGGCTATACTTGTGCCTCGTTTTTAAATTAAGGAATTAAGTAAGAAGAAAAAAATACTATTTGTATGTATAATTTGTGTGTGTGTGTAGGATTAAATTAAATGAAATCAATCTAACAGAAGGGGCGCAGGTATTTTAATTTTAATATATAATTTTAGCTTCTCCTCGAAGAAAACAATAACTTAACTAAAATTATCTTTTTCTTTGGTCTGTTATTTATTAAAGGTATGTTTTGAAACCAAAAGTTCAGGTTGTAAATTCTCATTGGATCCCTTTATTTAAATGTTTTTCAAAGCTATATCTAATAAGAAAAAGAAATCACTTATCATGGATTGACGAATGGTCTTCTGACAATTGCCCCTTTTAACTAAGACGTGTTCTACTGTGTTCTACCTATAACACCATCACCATCTTACTCTACTCTATTGTCTTGGTGTAAATTATAGATATGGAATATTGGCCACAACTTGAATTATTGATGATGAAGCGCATCTAAGAAATTCTCATGACTTTGGTAATATATTTATTTTATCTCACGGTAAACCGTTTACAAATAGAAAGGCCAATATTATCACGATCGTAGAAGCCTTAGGCATAATTTTTCAATAAAATCGGTCCGAATCAGGCTGGATCCTATGTCGACTCGAAGCCTTAATTAAGTATATGAATAAGTAGTAGTGGCAGGGCAAACTGCGTTTAAGATTACCGCCCGTCGTGAGGTCCCACGAGATGGAAGGCGTACCTCCACTTACCTTCCGCGCTGGACATCCGTGACGGGTCACGGATGTCGCGTCATAAGTCATAACGTTCTCGCGACCCCGCCTATCTACGACCGCGTTGGGAAGTCAATGGGTATTAGCCGATAGGAGACTGGCATAAAAAAGGGCATATTGCGTTTAGCAATCATTTGCAAAACCCACAGACGTCACAGTAATGAAATAACAACGTGATGTTGTGTTTCGGTGAGTGAGTAAGGGATGTCAGAGCCCATTTAACTATCCAATCCCTTATCCTTAATCCTACTGTAGTCGGCAGCGTACTTGCAGCAGCTGTGAGGTTGCTTGTGTTATAGGCGACGGTAGCCACCTACCATCAAGTGGACCATCAGCCTGTCTGCTGACCTTAATATAAAAAAAAACGGGACAAGTGCGAGTTGAACTCGCATGAAGAGGGTTCCGTACGATGTTACCTATAGGTTAGTCTATAAGTAGAAAACTAATTTCTGTATTTTTTTCAAAATTTTAGGTTCAATAGTTTCGGAGATAGGGGGGAGGGGGAATGGTCGGACAGACGGACACACGAGTGATCCTATAAGGGTTCAATTTTTTTTATTCGGACGTACGGAACCCTAAAAAGTGTATTAATAATTGAGTTAAATCAAGTAAATTCCTACAGTCCACTCGCGGTAATCCGATAAATGTTTTTCAAGACGGTGTCGGATTATTTGAATTTGTCGGACTATAGAGAATTTCTCTAATCTAAAAAAAACCGGACTCACTTATTAATCCGGAACTTTTCGCGAGGCACATTTGTTTTTTTTTTATTTTGAGAAAGTGTAACTTGTAATTGAATAAATTGTATAAAATCCATCTCATAACTTGAAAATTTATGGATTACGAATAAGACAGGATGCGTATAACAGCATGCCGCCATTGGTAACGTTTTATTAATTTGAATTTATACTGAGGGCATATAGGTAATATAATGACTTTGTGTGATCTCTGTGCTAATCTTATTTCCGACGGGACCTTTTTGTTATAAATACTCGTATGGATAGGATTAAATCGCTCAATAAAAAAACAAACTTATCTTAACTTTCTTATTTCTTTCTAATAAGTTAATTAGTTATACTGTTATCTGAAATCTATAAATTTGTGAAAAATTTGACTATTTACCTTTTATAGGTAGGTTTCTAGTTTCTAGTTTATTGCTCTTTCTAACCGAGTAACCGTCGTGCTGTAGCCGTGTAGGTACTATAGCCGCGTACTTGTGTTCATTCGTTGCAAATTTAAACTCTACTGACTAGGCAACAACGTTCAAATTCTTCGCAATCCCGCAACCGCACCGCGGCCGCGCGGTGTCTACGCGATCGGTAGGGCGCCTTCTCTTTCAAATATTCCTATGAAGATTTTTTGATAAATCAACTTTACTTAGTTGCAAGAATATAAACGCGCCCTCACTCTGAACAGAACGTACCTAACTGTGATAGACTTATTATGGACCTATTAATACCACTTAAGCTATGTTATAACCATTTTTATTAAGTATATTTATTAAGGAAGTGATTTTAACCCCTTTCTAATTATCGTGAAATAACAGCACTTATCTTGTGACCCACATTATCTTCCCTCATTTTCTCCCTTCTTTATCCTCTCAGGATAGACAGCGCAGTTGCATCCTTCATGGTGTTATTTTTATTGTAAGCAACGGTCACCACCTGTCACCAACCGGGCTATTATCAGCCACTTAATGGCTGATAGGCTAAACTAAACGATAACAATCGTTGAAGACTTGTGAATATCTGTTAATCTGATTTGAGTAATGTGATGACTATATACGATACGCTCTCAAATTGTAAAGCTTATGTGTGACGTTAAATAAATATTAATAAAATAAAGCTAGTTTTTTTTTGTTTAATGGCGCTAATCTCAGGAACTAGCTGTCGATTAAATGCCGGATGGTAAACTAGTATGTAATACCATAAGACGGCGATAATGTCATACCAACTAGCTTTTGCCCGCGTCAAGTGGACCGTCAGCCTGTCTGCCGATCTTAACATTAAAAAAAAAGAAAACGACTCCGCGCCCCCTTTTCTTAGGTTTTAACACCTTAATTAAATCTTCATTGCTCATATTATATTTTTGTCAGTCGTTTATTTTTACATTTTATTTTTAGATGATCCCTAGAGCACAGTAATTTTGACGTGAATACGTCTTCAAATTTGTGGAATTCCATACTGGGAATTTGCTTCCATGGAGAAGAAAACTGATGATAACAAAATCGGGGGGATACAGTTTGATGCTGCAGCTAACACATGTCTATCATTTACTTCTATACATTTAATAAATTCGTAAACGAGCTGTCTCTGTACAATAAATATAAAAAAAATTGTACACGTTGTACTGAATATGTTACCGAGGTCAAAAAAATTGTTTATAGAACTTTTGTCTGTTTGTCTGTGCATTTTTCCACGCTAATCTCAGAAACGGCTTAAACGATTGGAATGAGGTTTTCATTTATGTATTGTAATAAGGTTCCCGTAACATTTAGTGTTTGTTTCATTCCAATCGGTTTACAAACAAAAGAAGTTACGCGCTATACCGAATACCACGCATACGAAGTTGCGGGCTTAGTTTGTCCAAAATATAATATTACACCATTCGAGAGCTAAATAATCAAAGAAATCGTTTGGTATATATGTTATATCAGAATTCGTTGGAATATATAATATACGTACTTACGCTCAAAGGAAATATTTTTTTTTTATATATATTTATTAAAGGTACCCTATGTCCGTTACTGTAACGCTGAATACGTGTATCAAAATTTCATGATGATCGATTGATCAGTTAATACGTGAAAGCATGACAAACAAACTCATTTTCGCATTTATAATATTACTTAGGATTAGGATAGTGCAGAAATGTTTGTCCAGAACTAGAGTTGAGATAAAAGTGACCACTTGTACCTATAATGAAACCTCTATACCTATATCATAAATTGTTTTTATGTGTGAACCAAAAAAAATTTAGGCGACCGTAACGATTTTAACACCGCAACTATACTCTGTAAAAAGCGGTAGTTCAATTTCCTTTAAGCTCTGTAAGATTTTTTACGCAGTCTGAACACACCATAACAATACGATTGCAAAAAAAAGCTCATTGCATCCGTAAATTACATCCAAGTCAAGACAGATAAGCGTAAGATTTAATTTCTGTCCCTCTTTAAATATAGATGTGGCTCTTGTTGTGTTGTGTTTAAACAGGGGGTGTTGCCGCCCCCGGAGCAGGGCGGGGTCCCTGGAGACCCCCTAATTGAAAGACAAACAGGGGCCGAGCGATTCGCAGCGAATTCATTATATCCACATTAACTCTGTATCGCCTATGGATGTCGTTAGATTAACTTTAGAATAATTTTGGTAGTTCAAGTGTGTATGTAATTTAATTACTCAATATGATTTTTCTTAAATAACGTATGGCCAAAAAAGGTCTATCTTCAAGCAATTGGCCTTGGCGTTATTGGCCTCGTTTATTACAAAATTTTGCCTTCTTTCGACTAATTTTATGAAATCATATATAAGAATCACGGATTTAATTATTTAAAAAAAATTATATACACAAACCATCCTAGTTTATCGCTCTTTCAATTATTGAAATAGTATCAAAAGTTAGCAGTTAGAGACGTTGGAGGAGAAGTTAGCGGGGAAAAAGACGAAACAGACAGAGGTGGACGGTGATGCAATTTTTATGTTATGTACCCATACCTTTCTCGTTTAGACCTTTGACTTATTTTATAATAGACTAGCGACCCGCCCCCGCTTCACCTGTCGTGCAATTTTTATATATATGAACATTCCCCGTTTATCCCTCTTTCCATTAGCGAAAACCGAATTAAAATCGGTCAACCCGTTCACGCGTGATGACGTGACCAAGGGAAATGGGGATTCATTTTTATATAATGTAGGTATGAATTTATAAATATTAAGATTATATTGCCAATCAACACAAATAAATAATACCAATTTACCATAACTAGTGTTCGTCCACTGGTTTAAAATCATTTCTAAAGTGAAAATTATGTTCAATTTATGTAGGAGGTTTAAGGATAATGATAAGGAAAGATTGATTGATAAGGAAGATTTATTTCAAGAGAGCGAAATTTGAGATTTGTATTCAGTTAGTTCCACGTAGAAACATAATTTCCGAACCGTTGATATATTAATTTATTTTTATTGTGACGATCTATAAGTACCTATACATATATGAATAAATAAATAATTACCAAAAATAAACGCACCCATTGAATCAACAATTCGTACGAGCCTTCAATAATGGATGAAGTTAATAAAAGGAGACAAGGTTTGTTTTGGCCAAAGTAATTTTGATGAAATCAAGTCGGCAGATGTGATTTGGTAGGCGCGGGCGATTCAATTACTTTTATAAGTTAATTCGGAGGCAATTTGCATGTTTATGCTGCGTGCTTTATGAGTGCCTTCGTTTAAACTTTCTTGTTTTTGATGGAATAACTTCTTTTATTTGTAATGGCGGAGTTCTTGGACTGACAAATTGACAAAAAATTTAACAGCCTTTGTTTTCGTCTATATGGGTTTCATTTATGGAGTTTTGGAGACAGTCGTTACTTTGTTTATTTATTTATTTAATATGACAATCAGCAATCGCCACGAAGTAATTTATTGAGAACGTTAAAATAAAACTAAAATATATATCACATTTTATGCAAATTTACGTCCTTTCCGAGTAATTTTTTTGCTTTTTACAATATTGCGCATGATAAACAAAAGACCACAACGAGCCGCAATGAAATGGCTTTACGATGAATCGTCCCATCCCGATATATATGAACATTCTCCGTTTATCCCTCTTTCCATTGGTGAAAACCGAATTAAAATCGGTCTACCGTCCACGCGTGATGCCATGACCCAGGGAAATGGGGAATCATTTTTATATATAGAGATTATATTTGTACAATTTTGTGGGAAAACGGAATGTCGGAACATATTCCCTTATATATCCTATCGGCCTGATATCGCATTTAAATCCCCTTGGCGTTGATTGTATTTACCTATAAGCGGGAAGAAGTAGCCTAATAAGTATAAAATTTGACACTGATTAATACAATAATGAATAAGACGAATTATCTCACCGATTTACAGTACAAATTTGACGTACCTACTTAAATGGAAAAATTTGAATTTGACCTAACACTTTTAAAATTTATTCAATTTAATTCAATAAATTCAACAATAGCCAGTGAATTAGTTACAAATTCAATTGTGTGAAAAATTCGCGGAGAGTCCGACGGGGCGGTGTGTCAACAGAGGCCTTTGTACAGGGAAACAAATGCCGAGAGAGAGAGAGGGCTTAGAATTTAATTTTAAATTCCACGGATTGTCAGAAAATAGGATGCCAGTTCGGTTTTTAATTTTGAATGAGCCATGTAACATGTCTTTCATTAATATGTATTAAAATGACGCAACCAATTCGATATAGCCAGTCAAAATTTGAATCAGTAATCACCCCCTTACAGAAGACCACCGTGAAATAACAGCATGTGTGCTGGTGAATTTCGGAGAATGAGCAAGTGATGCCTTAGCATATTTCCTTATCTCCTCCTAATCCCTTCCTTTCTTACCTACTATTAAGATCGGAAGCGCACTTATAACACCTATTTATTACTTTGCTTTTGTTTATAGGCGACGGTAGCCACTTACGATCAAGTGGACCGTCAGTTTACCAGCCGACCTTTAAATAAATATGTACTAATTAATGTTATTAATGTTATTAATTAGTACATATTTATTTAAAGGTCGGGCAGGTAGACTATTTATTATTATATTTAATTAATAATTACAGTTAGGGTACCCATTGCTTTATTTTCCTCGTCCTACCCGCATCGGTGGCATCGGTTTCACACAGACATGATTACATTATCTTCTATATCTATCTAATATATAATAAAATCGTAAACGAGCAGTGTCTGTCATTTAAAAAAAAAACAATTTGTACACGTACTTATGTTATAGAGGTCAAAAGAATAGTTTTAGAAGTTTTGTCTGTTTATCTGTACGTTTGTGCACGCTAATCTCTGAAATAGGTTAACCGATTTGAATGCAGTTTTCACTGATGTATTGTAGCAAGCTTCCCGTGACATTTAGTTTTGTTTCATATCAATCGGTTTACAAACATAAAAGTTATCCGCTATACCGAATACCACGCGCACGAAGTTACGGGCTCAGCTACTATATAATATAATATACACATTAAATTCTTAAAGTACCTAATTAAAGTTAAAGTACCTAATTAAATTAACACTGGCATTACATTTTCAAAATTTGAATATCGACTATTCCATATTTCTTTTTATTTTTTTAATTTATAATATATGTATAAATTATAAAGTTTTTATTTAGAGACAAGAATAACACCCATTTGACCTCTCCATTTCAGTCGTTATCCCAAGTAATTTAGTATGTGCATAATAAAATTTAGTGGTAATTTTTTAAAATTTATCTTAAAATAAAATATGGCAATGTGAAACCTCGACTCCGCCCCTCATTTGCTCTTTCAAAACGTCGATTAAATATTAACCATCGAATTAACTCCGTGTCTTCACCAGTCGACTCCAATTAAGCGCACAAAGTAGCAAAGTAAATAACGCCGGTCGTCGCGAATTAATTTTGTAGTCTCGGAGCCGGAGCGGCGTTTGTTTAAAGCTCCCGACTCCGGCCCTATTGTCTTCGATATCGGGGGATGTAATTATTTAATGAATATGTCACTGTTTAAGGGTTACGCGTGCCTCGACTATTTCAACTTTAATGTACACCATGTTGTGGAAAGGCTATATTAAACCGATACATTGGTTAGCTTATACATTGAAATATAAGCTTAGAATGAAACTCTAAGCTTATCCTTAGAGTTTTATGTAATTATCCTTGCTCTTGGTTTCACAGTTACTTAGTTAATGAATAGATATTGGAACTTTAGATTAGTTTTTACTATCTGCTGTTTGCGTAGGGTCCACTGGGAAGACGATGACGATATTAAATCTATTGTAGTGGATTTTGGAAAGCTAAGGTTAAGTACGTGTAGTCTTTGTAACGTCGTAGATGTCGTAGCTTTGGCGTAGCAGAGATCGTAGATACTTGAAACTTAGACCGTTCTTCGCTGTTGAATCTTGTTTAGAATTAGATAGATACCCTGCAATTCAAAACAAAGCTATTTTGGCTTATTCTAAATAAGCTTAAATAGAAAATAAATTCTTGAGAAAATGTAACAGGTTACGTGTGAAACAGCCATTATTCCTATCAACAAATTGTCCTAAGTTCACAAGTCAGTTTTGCAATAGATGCAATATGTCGTATGTTATACGTTATGTATTTAGATGATTTATACTTTATATATATGTATAACAACAAGGATTTATAGAGCCTGGTAATAGGAACTGGTAAAAGAGTTTATCTTTATATACATTTATTTTTTATATTCGTGAATATAATTATGAACGTACATTAAGGTTTACAAAATGTACTATAAAAACACAGTTTAAATACTGGAATCCATTTTATACATGGCACAGCACAAATATTGAATTTGTGTTAGCGGCACTGACGCACAATACTATCACAAACGACGTAATACTGTGGAATTTACTCAAATAAACAATTAACATACATTAAATGACGTACCAGATCGCTGTTTCGAGCCGCCTCGAGGGTTAGGATAGCCATGATGATTGCTGACCTCCAATAGGAGATGGCACTGAGAGAAGAAGAAGAAATGACGTATGTTTTTGAGTGACTGACGAAATGACGAGAAGACGAAGAAATGATTAGTGCATGACAAACTATAATATGTTGATCCCGATTGATAATAGTATCTAGTGTGTCAGTTTTATCGAACTACAACGCCAATAAAAAAAACATACAATTAATGCATTTCAATATTATATAATTTGCGACTTATCATAAAAGTTATCATGTGACTATTCAAGTAAGACCGAACCATAAAAATTGGGCCCAGCAATAATGTACCAGTTGGACGTTATAAAGATTAAATAGTATTTCGCTTTACAAAGCGCGGAGTGATCTCAAAGGAACACTTGGCGAGAAGCGATTGTGATCGGATCCGATTTTGGTAGGGTTACCATCATTTTTTGTTTTACTTTTGTATATTATGAAGAAATTAATATTATGACAGTGAAAACTTCGTTTAAGTAATGTAGGGACATAGATAAAAATGGTCAAAGCAAATATTTTGAAACGTTTTTAAATATTTATTTGTTGATGTTAGTCTTTTGATAAATAAACTTTTACAAATTTATGTATGGAAGTCTATAACTTATAAAATAAAGTTTTTACTGTTGTTTTACAGCCTCTTCGTTATCAAATTTGTGTTTACAAATAAATTTTGACGAGCCCGTTGGATGAGTGGTTAGGGTGCTTGCCTTAACGCTCTGTTATAGGGTTCCCGGGTTCGATTCCGGCTGGGTCAACTTTGAAAAATCAACTTTTCAAATTTGGCTCTGGTCTGGATTTGGAAAGTAGTGGCAGGGCATACTGCGTTTCGCAGTAATTTGGGCAGCCCGTCTGGTGGCAGTAACCACTCCCTTACAGAAGACCACCGCGAAATAACAGCACGTGTGCTGTTGTGTTTCGGTGAGTGAGTAAGGGATGCCAAAGCCCATTTCCCTATCCACTCCTAATCCCTGATCCCTAATCCTACTGCTGTCGGCGGCGCACTTGAAGCAGTTTAGGCGTTGCTTGTGTTACAGGCGACGGAAGCCACCTACCATCAAGTGGACCGTCAGCCTGTCTGCCGACCTTAATATGAAAAAAAATAAAAAAATAACACTATATTCATGTTCATATACGGCATTAACGATAATAAAATCGTAACTGTGTCTGTACATTAAATATTTTTTCAAGAAACATTTTGTGCTCGATGTACTTATTTTACCGAGGTCAAAAAATAGGTTTTAACATTTTTGTCTGTTTTTCTGTATGTTTGTTTGTTTGTGCGTTTGTGCACGTTAATCTCAGAAACGGCTTAACCGATTTTAATGCGGTTTTTACTAATATATTGTAGCAAGCTTCCCATAACATTTAATGTTTTTTCATTCCAATCGATTTACAAACAAGAAAGTTACGCGCTATACCACATACCACGCGTATGTCCCCCCGACGCCCGGTGACGGTTCCAAAGTCCCCTGTGGACTGAACCACACCCATCTCGAGGGTAGTTTTAGTGCGGTAAAAGTCCCACATAATCTCTATGGACACTTGCATTGCATGCGGCATGGGTTCATAAGGTATCTTTTGAAGATTTCTCCCCTCGTAAAAAAAAAAAAACCACGCGTACATATCTTTCTGCAAGTATGTCCAGTAATTTTTTTCTTTAGTGCCATCTATCAACGATTATATCAACGAAAACATTTCTGTATTTTACTTATTTTTGTGCATATTTATTAACATCAGAAAAACTTTGTAGGATTATTAATCCTACAACATTTGTATCAGAAACTTGTTGACAATTTGTTTGAGAAACTTGTGAAAGATTTTTGTTTGTATCGTTTTTTATAAATAGTTATAGTAAAAAAATGCGTACTTATACATATTATTTGTATAGGTAATTAATTGGAAATATCCTTTTTGTAGATAAAATATAAAACTGCACATGATTACGAGAATGTACAAGGAATGGTATTAGTTTTGTGAAATTTTGTAGAATCAGGTGAAAGCAAAATGTGTTGTCACCGTAGATAGCAAACAGTGCCTCGCCCTTCGCGCTCGACGCACACAGCTTCAAGTGTCCCTTTAGTTACGGATTATCCGGAGAAATGCACAACATGTTGCCATAGGATACGTTGCGGTGGGATTTGCTTTGTCACAGATTTATATTGCTCGGTATTGGAGGCGAATCAAAAAGGGATTTTACAGCCAAATATTTAGGTCAGTTAGTCATATTAAATATTTAATTAAATTCCCAATATATAAAATATTTACGATCGGAGAAAGTAAGAAATTTTTAAATATTTAATTTTCAAAATCATCTGCCTATCTTTATGAATTTTAGCTAGTGATCTCTTCCAATCGAAACTCACTCACTTTTGCCACGTGATCATGTAACGTGTAAAAATATAATCTACACTCTACAATATTATAAAGAGAAAAGATTTTATTTTTTGTATATTTGTATGTAATGGATAAACTCAAAAACCACTTACTTAACTGATTTTAAAAAATGCTTTCAATTGTAGAAAGCTACTTTATCAGCGAGTAACATGGGCTGTACCTTGTTTTCAAAAAAAATAGAGATCCTACTAAAATTACAATAAAGTAATACAATAAAATATTAGTCTATGGTAAAATAAGGGTGAGGCGCAGAAGTGTTCTGTACTGTGTGTTCCCTCCATCTTACCTTGCAATATGTAATATGAGAAAAAGTGATTGTAATTTCAAATTATCTGATCAATATCTGATTAAGTCCTAACAAATATGCCTATGAAAAATCATTAGTTAGTATGCGCTGCGAAAACTGTTGATAATAAATAAAATAATGCCCATACATGTTCGCATTTTTCGCAAGGCTAATATTATAGTTAAGTCACACTAACCGTTTTTTGTTCAAATTAGTCAATAAAAATACGTGTAAAATCGAAAGATTTGTATCATTCGTACCATGATATTAATCCTTATCCAACTAAATATTTTCATAATCATAGTTGATTATGTACACCTAAAGTCCTCTTTAAATTATACTAATCGGACCTTTCGTTTAGACGTTACGACGGATATAAAAATGCTAAAAGTAAAAAGATGGCCCGGTATGCTTTTGAATATATATAGCTTATTAGTTACATTTTATTTTTTGCTTTGTTTGTAACATTAGTTTTTTAGACAGTACAATTACTGAAAATTTTAAATAAACTCCGTTCAGTAGCTTTTGAGTGAACTACTAAACATTCATCCATCTTTACTAAGTTTCTTGAGGGAGAATCATCAAATCGTACTGTATTTGTAATGAAATCTTTTAAATTTGGAACAAAATACTTATTTTTCTGCATCTTTTCACAATCACGAGAATTGTATTAAAATATTGTTTCAATATACAAATAGGTAAACATAATGTATATATTTTTTAATGTTCAAAGATTTGTTTAGTAGTTCTCTCACCTTTACTACCAGAACAGATTTGAACGAATTTACGAGTCCAAGTACCGTACAAAAATAGGAGAGATACCCTTGAAAAACGATTAGTTCCGATACAAGGGTCGCACATGTGCCTTTAGCTATCATCCCTGTTGCGATTCATCCCATACATCACATGTATCAACACCATATGGCCCTCATAACGGATTCATAATTACAAGTGAATTTTATTAATATCTATTGTTGGGGAATCATCCAATTATTACCATTTGGACCGGAAAATTTTATTACTTTTAGCTTTCTTTATATACTTTCGATGTATTTAGTTTTGTTTTTGCAATACTTCAATTTTTTTTAGGAATTGTTATTTTAAGAAAACAACCACTTCTTACTATGTCATAACAAATGTGCTGTTTAACATGTAGTACTGTAATTATTTGTACTTTATGTTACCTACAAAGTAAAACACTAAAAAGCAGGCCACTTATACATATCAACTTAAGTGTTTAATACTATGTGAAATAACAATTTTCTACTAATGATTATCAAAAAATTCAATTTTTTACTATTTTTATATTTTTTATTTAAAGAAAATCACAAACCCGTTATATTATAAGATAATTTAAATTAATTAATTATTAATTAATAATATTAATAATTTAAATTATTATTGAAATTTATGACATAATATAATACGATTAGATATATAAATAGACCCACTTAATAAATTAACAGTAGCGACCCGCCTTCAGCTTCGCATGAATGCATTTTTTTTCTGAAAAACTATATACACAAATTTCCCTCGTTTATTACTCTTTCCATTAGTGAAAACCTTATTAAAATCCGTTAGGTGGTTTAGCGGAGAAACAGACAAGCGGTTAATGGCGATTTCAATTTATAATATGTAAAGATATATATATATATATATCAAAAAGTGAAAATTATTTTCTCACAATTCTATATTAGCGATTTTAAACTGGTATGGTATTTTAATACGGTATTATGGTATTATGGTATTTATTATTGTATGTATAAGTTGAAGTTTCTAAGAACGTATGTGTTTCATGAACTTATTGTAATTTTAAATGTTGCTGCATTATATCACAAAAGATAAACAAAAAAAAAATCATCACCGCATCGAGAACAAAAAAATGTAACATATGCAATCATTACAATAATGTGATGTCGTTTAAGTTAATCAATTATTTTGGCGGGCGGCCGCTACGTCAGTTCGGAGCACTTGCATTGAACAGGGGTGACACAAATTGACTAATCACGCCCCATAATGACCCGTTCAGTATGTCAACGTTGCCAACCCTATGTTGATTTTTGACATTAGGGCTGCCTATTTAAAGTGATTTATCAAAGTGTTTCGACTTGTTTTGTTCAATTTAAATGGTGTTACAATTTTCAAACAAGTGATTCCTTTGTTGAATTGAGTGGAATAGAGATTTATTGTTCGATTGTTATCCGAGAAAATTTATAAATAAATTTAATCGGATTTTTCTTTCACTGATAATTTATTTATTTGTGTGCGTAAGGAAATTAATTCTTTCGATTACACATATTTTTCAAGCTTGAACTAAGTATTAGGAAATTATACCTACAATTACCTCTCACCTTACCTCTCTTGCCCAATAGATTAGATTTTTTTAATTTCCAAAACACCTTTTCTAGTAGGCCCCTATATCCTATATCACTCTATATTATACAAACTTGTATATACATGTATATTTGTATAATTTATAATATTATAATATATTCTAACATTTTATAAATAGTAAGTTTAATTTTATTCTACACTTTTTATTAAGATATTATTTATTATTGGGTTAGTTTCTAAGTTTTTATTTTAATATTAATTTCTAGTTTTAATATAGAGTTATTGTAGATATACATATCTATACAAATAATAAAATCGTAAACGAGCCGTGTGTGTACATTAAATATTAAAAAAAAATTGTACACGTAGTTCTTATGTTACAGAAGTCAAAAAAATAGTTTTTAGAATTTTAGTCTGTTTGTGCACGCTAAGTTTAGAAACGACTTAACCGATTTGAATGCGGTTTTCACTGATATATTGTAGCAAGCTGCCTGTCACATTTAGTGTTTGTTTCATTCCCGATTGGAATGTTTACAAACAAAAAAGTTAAGCCACGCCTACGAAGTTGCGGACTCAGCTAATCTTGTCATGTACATAATATGTATTTAATCATATTGTGGTCGGTAGCGCATTTGCAATACCTACCTGTGGCGTTGCTTGTGTTATAGGCGACGGTAGCCATCACCTACCATCAAGTGGACCGTCAGCCTGTCTACCGACCTTAACATAAAAAAGACTATTTATTGCAAGATTTAAAATAAATGATTCCAAAAGTAGTAATCTCTGTACCCCTGTGTCAGCCCTCGATAAAAAGCGAGTCTCCACAAATTTCGGCTCCCCCAAACGCTCAACAGAAGCAATTGATATTCGATACACTAAATTCACACGCAAACTGCCTATTTGTAAACGAAATGATCAGTTTTGTTCCAATTTACTCGAATATGCTCATTCGCAGCGTGCCGTTTTATTGACCGGCAAGAGAAAATTAACTCATTTTATTGTAATGCGTTTCATTGTTCGACACCAATAATTTGCGCTATCGTTTATTGCATTTTCCCAAAAATATAGTCGAATGAGAATTTATACGCAACGTTTGAATCATTTATTTTATTATATAAAAAAAATGTTTTACGAGAATAATTGTGTAAAAGACACCTTACATACAATGTACCTTGTGTACATTGTCGACAATATTAAAACATCGTTGCTTTAAAATTGTACAGAATAAAAAATTAAAAAAATATTTACATTTTACAAGTGGGTTTTATGTTGATAGAAAATTGGAGACAAAAAAACAAAACAAAAATATAATTCCTGTCTTAGGAGACACTTCTCTTTCATATGAAGAATTTTATACATTACAGAAGACCACCGTGAAGTAACAGCTGTTGTGTTTCGGTGAGTGAGTAAGGGATGCCAGAGCCCATTTCCCTACCCCCTCCTAATCCCTTCCTTAATTCTACTGTAGTCGGCAGCGCACTTGTAGCAGCAGCTAGCGTTGCTTGTGTTATAGGCGAGGCTAGCCACGTGCCATCAAGTGGACCGTCAGCCTCTCTGCCGATCTTAACATAAAAAAAACTAACAATAGCCCCGACTTTTCACGGATGCAATTTTCTCTGCGACTGATATACACAAACCTGCGTCGTTTATCGCTCTTTGCAATAGTGAAAACCGTATCAAAATCCATTGGAAGTAAGCGTCTCCGCTAATAAACAGATGGAGGCGTACAAGTATACAGCGACTTTATTTTATAATATGTATAAGTAGATATAGAAGAAATATAGGTGCATTCAATGTTTTAGAATGGAGGCAACAAATTTGGCGATATCATCGAGAGATCCGTTGAAGTCACGATCGGAGCACAAATCTCTACAACTGAATAGTAAACCGAATCAGGTGAGTTTGACGACTTCGTCAAAATCTTAGTCGTTTTTACAGAAGATCTTAAAACAAATCTTAATTCCGATCCAGGTTAGCACTGTGCTGCTTTACGGAGTGCCGATCGTTTCTCTTGTCATCGAAGGGAACGAGAGGCTTTGTTTGGCGCAGATATCGAATACTCTTTTGAAACAGTTCTCGTACAACGAGATTCACAACCGTCGGGTAGCCCTTGGCATCACTTGTGTCCAATGCACTCCAGTCCAGTTGGAAATACTGAGGAGGGCGGGCGCTATGCCAGTGTCTTCGAGACGATGTGGTAAATAGCATTCATCTTTTTTGAATTGTTAAAGGTAGGTTAACTGTCCCATTGATGTTAAGTAGACTACTGTCACCTGGAAAAAAGCAACAGCAGAGGATGCTTCTGACAGAAGAGTTGTATACGTGAGAGACTGGGTACCATTTTACCCAGTCTCTCGCTTTCATTCTCCCTATATTAACAAAAATGCAGGTATTATTAACTTGTGTATTTTTTTATATTATTAAGGGTGGCAGGCAGGTTGACCGTCCACTTGATGGTAGGTGATTACCGTCGCCTATTAAAACGATTAGCTACCGTCATAGCAGTTGCAAGTCGCCTAAAGACTCCATAAAAGTGCGTTGAGAACCATACAGGAATTTTTGCGTTCTGTCTTTTTTTCTTTTTCTTTTGAAGATTTCCTATCTGTTATTTCTTTTTTTTAAATGTAAAGGTGGTCAGACATGCCGATGTTCCATTTGATGGTAAATGGCTACCGTCACCTATAACACAAGCAACGCCACAAGGAGGTATTGCAAGTGCGGCAGCGCCTTGAATGAGATAAAAAAAATTGGGCTAAGGAATCCCTTACACGGGGTTATTTCGTGATTGTCTTCTGTAAAGGGTGGTTAAGACTGTGGAACGCAATATGTACTGTCACTACTACTGCAGTGGATACAATTGTTTTTAATTTACAGGTATGATAACAAGGAGAGAAGCGGAACGCCTATGCAAGTCTTTCCTTGGAGATAACGCGCCACCAAGATTGCCCGACGATTTTGCGTTTGCAGTTCATCATGAATGTGCTTGGGGATGTCGCGGCGCCTTTTTACCTGCCAGGTTATTCATAACGAATATTTCAAACAAATAAGAGAATTTTAGTGATTGCTATTAAATTTTATTAATTGATTAGTTTCAGATAGGTTTTCTGTAGATCTATGTTCGTTTGAGCTTTCACAGTTGACTTAGTTTACTAGCTGAAGTTTAGTATTTATTATTACTATTCGTAAAATAAAAATTATCAGTTTAGTATTACTAGGTATTCGGACAATATTATCAGTAAGGAGTGATGACGAGAAGTCAGAATTTGACGGCTAAATATAGGTAAATAATAGCAATGCCGCCTTGCAACATCGTTGTTATAAAACAACATTGTTTTCACAAGTAACTATTTCTTCCCGCAACTTTATCTATTCGCGTTTTTTTATAAATTGTAGTCTACTAACTTTTGCTTGCGATTTGTTCTTAAGTGTTAAAACATTTATTCAATCTTTATTGCTCACTAACTGAACTCGACCACGCCTCGCTGCGGCCCATACGGCGGCGGCGTGCGCATGAGGCGCGCAGTACTGGACACTGCTTATATATTTAATACTATTTATCGTAGCGTGATGTTATATAGCCTATAGCTTTCCTCGAGAAATGGACTATTCAAAACAAAAAGAATTTTTCAATTCGAACCAGTAGTTCTGAGATTAGCGCGTTCAAACAAACAAACTCTTCAGCTTTATAATATTAGTAAATTAGTATAGATATACATATATTTTTGTCAGGCGTTGATGTTTTTATTTTTACTTTTAAAACAGTACTTTTTTTCTGGAACAGTACCCTTTCTGCTTTTCTATATTCCTGACAACGTGTGGAAAATTTCATGATGATCGGTTGAGTAGATAAAAGCGTGAAAGGGTAAAAAACAAATAAACTTACTTTCGCATCTATAATATTAGGATATTATTATGAATTCAATAAATTCTTTCAGTAACTTTATAACGTGAGAGTAATAAACATTCATAAAACTCTCAATTTGATATCGTTTCCTGTTTGTTGACATAGAATCTCTAGAGGTCTAGCTAGAGATTAGTCTATCATTGGTCATTAGTCTATCAGTACAAACGAGCTTCTATAATACTTCATCAATTCTTTATTTGAGATCTTTAAGAGTTAATAATTGTTATCATAATTAAAACACAGGTACAACTCCTCAAGAGCAAAATGCATCAAATGCGCGTTCTGCGGTTTATTCTTTTCACCAAACAAGTTCATATTTCACTCGCACCGTGTTGGCCCCGGTGACAAATATGTACAGCCAGACGCAGCTAACTTCAACTCTTGGAGACGACACATGAAGCTTAGCGGTAGTCCGCCAGATGAGGTAGTGCACGCTTGGGAAGACGTAAAGGCCATGTTCAACGGAGGTACCAGAAAGAGGATGCTATCTGCTGCTAGGTGAGGCAAAAATCACCTGCATAGTACTTGTTTTTAAACCATATTGTCTAAGTAACTGGCCGAAAAAATTTGATCCAGTTTGTAGTTTTACGGTTAAACCATATCCTATATATTACTGGGAGAAAAATTTTGATCCAATTTGTAGTTTTACGGTTATTTTATTTATTTATTTATTTATTTATTATACATGAATAATTACAAAAAATATTTACAAAGTCCCATAAAACTGGAAAGCAGTTTGTCTGTGGGATCAAGTTATTGATGTCAAACTAAACATCAAAAATAAAATAGGACTAAATTTAAAAATAAATGTAACCTAAATTAAAAACCTAAACCTAAACCTAAATTTCATTAATTAATTTAAAGAAAGCAGATAATATTTCATTAACTTATTTTTATATATAGTTTTATTTTTCTCGTGGACCATATCGTCTATATTACTGGGCGAAAAATTTTGATCCATTTTATAGGCTATATATTCCATATATATTCCACTATAATAACATAACCACTGTAGCACGGCTGTATTAGCAGTCATGTAGACCTGCTGGGAATGTTTTTTAATAAATTATCATGCGATAATAATTCAATAACCACACGGTCTAGGTATTATCCCTTAATGTAAGGAAAAGTTGTCTTACGATATGATCTATAGCGACTTGATATCAGTCTCATATTATAGGCGTTTACCTATAATCATAGTAATATAAACTTTATTTATCAAACCATAGATCCATATTTGAATGTTAGTTGGTACAGCTTTACTTATATTATATGTTAGTACCCAGGGCCCGATCCAGCTATTTAGCCAAGATTGCTGTTCCAAAGATTCTTTCCGTATCTTTCAGGACCTTTAAGAATTCACAGCTGCTAAAGAACATTTTTTACGTCAAGCCTGTCAAGTATAGTAATTTATTAATTTTTATAAGATTTTTCTTCTGGAGAGAAAATTGAGGACTCCGTCTCTCAATTTTGCCGCTCTGGGCATTTGCACAGTTTTCCCCCCCTTAGATCGGGCCCTGTTAGTACCTACAAAACAATTACAAATTATTATTTGATACTTGACACACTCGCATGTACATATACCGGGCCAGTGACTCAACAGAGGTGAGTCCCATCTGTTGGACAACGTAATCAGAATGCTGTTGGTGCTGGCCCATATACGACTCAACAATGAGGCGCATTGCTTCCTGATGATAGCATGGAAACCATCTACCTCCGCTTCTGCGAACATACTGGATGCACTTGAGAACAGCATCCCGAAAGCGTTATTATACTGATATATAATATATTATTATTATAGGATTATTATAATATTACATTGTTATTTTAGGATACACCAAGCAGATGTATCCTAAAATAGGATAGAAACGGTGTATATAGCGGACGTAGTTTTTTAAGTATCTATTTATAAAGTTCAGTCTTAAATTCTGCTTTAGAAGAATTCCTATGCGCAGGCCAGAGACCGACGGAGGCGAAGCGAAGAGAACTGTCACCAGTCCGCCAACAGCCCACGCTCCAGTTCCAAGACTGGCTGACTACGTTTGGGGTGCAAGATTACCGCTACCTTACGCAATCCCTTGGCTGAAACCCACTTTATGGAGCCCAGGTAAGAATCGTTCGTATACAATAAAGTTTGCTAATTTGAATTGGTTCCAAATATTTAAAATCTAACATAATAGTCGGTCACTGGAAAGGTGTAGGTTATAAGTGTACCAGATGATAGGATATGAAATTTAATTTATAAAATCTGTTGTGTTTTCTGTTATCTGAATTCCTATTTGAAACGTAGGTGCGTTAACAGCTTTGAGCGGAGTGAGCACAATAGAAGAGCCCCGAGCTTTCCGCCCGGTACGTCGAAATGAATCGCCACAGATTTCCCCAGTTATGTCACCAACCCGGTCACCAACGAGGTAAGCTAGCAAAGAAGCATTGAATGGCTTTTTATTATATACTAGCTTTTGCTCGCGACTTCGTCGGCGTCCCGTTTGCTTAGTTTTGCTTTTTGCTTGTTGAAACATTTATTCAACATTTATTGCTCATATATTTTTGTGAACCATTGATTTTTTATTTTATTTTTAGATGATCCATCGAAAAAGTACTTTTTCTAGATGAAAGATATCATACGTCTCGATGAATCATATCTTTTCCGTATTCCGGACAAATTGTATGCAAAATTTCATGAGTAGTTAATTCATTCCATAAATTAATGAAGTAAATAATAATTTCTCATGTGGAACATGTTACGAGATAAAAAGATATGATATTTTTAATACAGGCCATGACATATTTGGATAAAGCTATACACATCCAAATATGTTAAGCTTACACGTGATTCAGAAAGAAATAAATAAATAAAAGCCTTGATATGACAATTAGACAATTGACAACAAAAAAATATTATTGCGGGTCTCATACTGGGCTACGCCTGTAACGTGAGAGCTACTCGCGTTACAATAAAAAAATATTAAAAAAAAAATAGCTACATAACAAAATAATATTTCAAATGTAGTAGGTATACACCAATACATTGTCTCTCTCTGTGTGTGTGTAAATATTTGTAAGTATTTCCCATGGAGATTAGAGGTTAGAAGGATCAATTTACATGGGTGTTGAAAAACTGACAAGCCATAATAGTGTTTCTTAAAATGCTCAGAACGGCGCTTTTTGGTTGTGTAGTATTGCGGTTGTGTAGTTAATGAAACCACCGAAAATAAAATGCTACTACAGCGTCTCTTATTTGATGGTAGCCGACGAACCTTTCTTTTCTCATATGTATGGAGATGGTCCTCCTTACCTCTGTTCTCCGTGGTATTTTCAGATTCAGATTAGACAATAATATAATATATTATCCTACAATGTGAATGTCAACTAACAGGTCACCGGTAGCGACATCGTCGCCTGGACAGAAGCGTTTATCGCCCCGCTCGTCGCCTCGCTCTCCGCTTCGCTCCCCTCCCCGCTCATCGCCCACAGGCTCCTCCAAAAGCGATCGCGACAGCGACGAGAGCGTTGACGTGGAAACTACTGAAGAAGACCAACAGAGAAATTTGGTGAGAAATTATTTTTATTTATTTTTAGGGTCCGTCGCTCACAGTCAATTATCTCGGAATCTACTAAACCGATTAAGTTGAAATTTGGTACACATATCAATTTCTGTGACCCGAACGCAGAGGTGTGACGTGAATAGATGAAATCTGTATATGGGAGGTCATTTTTGCGGGAAGGTGGAAAATTAAAAAAAAAATTTTTAAAACTGCATCGTGTGACGTGTGACATATCAAATGGAAGGTCTTGTTGTGAAGATCTGAAATGTATTTTTTTTTAATTTTAAAATAAATAGTTTCCAAGTTATTCAAGAAAATAGACGAAAATTGACCATTCCCCCCTCCCCTCATCTCCGAAACTACTGAACCTAAAATTGTGAAAAAAATACAGAAATTAGTTTTCTACTTGTAATCAGAATGTCAGCTTTACACGAAAACCTATAAGTTACATTGATACATACATTACACAGTTGATTACATTCTGATTACACGAAAACCCATAAGAAGTCCATGATATTAAAATAACATGGTAAATCACTTAATATTGTGCGGATAGGTAACAACGTACGGAACCCTCTTCACGTGAGTTCAGCTCGCACTTGTCCTGTTTTTATATTATCCACGATCGGTCGCCAGACCATAATTGGGCGGGTTCCTGAATTTTAACTTTTCAGGGAAAATGCCAGGGAAAATTCCTCTATGCGATGATGCCTCGCTTCAGTCTCCTAACATTGCTTGTAGAATTGGTTACTTTTAGTGACATTAACCGATCCTTGTACAACTTTTTAAACCGGCTTATTTCCGAGTTGATGGTGGACATGTTTAGATACTCGTGAATTTTGTCATTCACGAGGGGTATTCACTATCTTTGTGCGTCGTAGTAGGTATGTTGCTTTTACTTGCAACTGCCCAAACTTGGATGCCATTATTCCAGATAGCCTTAATTAATAGTCTTGTAAATAAGAATTTTGTTGTCCGCTGAGAGCACAGAGTTTCTTCCCGTCGGCCAGTACAAGGTTTAAAACTTTAAAATAATTTATTTGTAGAATTCACAATTTTTCCAATATATAAAACAGGAAATTATAGAAATAACTTTGTTGATTTCCTTAAAACGGAAAAAGAAACTCGTAAACTATAAATTATGGGGTCTCGTAAGATATCGTTTCAAAAATTCACTTCAAATATTTCGGACCCCATTTAGCGTTTCCATATAAAACCCTTTTACGACTGACGTAAGCGTTTCTCAAAGATGCAATTTATACGAAAACTAAGTATTGACTCAATCGCATTATCTACTTGGTACAATCGCAGTATTCGAAGCAAACGGAGCAAACTTGGAACCAATTTAAAAAGTTGGAAAGAGGAAAATTTTTCCAATCACCGTGGCTTGTGTAGCTCAGTAATCGGGCCGATTAGGTTTTCCTTTTCTGCTTTATTGGGCTAAGGTAGATATTTTAAAAACATCCAAGTAAATTGTAACATAGAACTTTTTAAAAATAATAACCTAATTCCTCTTAAATACCTATAGTATTTATGCTAAATTTACATTACAAAGAGTTATTTAAAATACATTTTGAATTAATATACTTCTATAATCTATACATTTAATAAAATCGTAAACGAGCCGTATATTAAAAATGTATATTAAATATTTTTCCAAAAAATAAAATAAAATGTACACTAACTTATGTTACCGAGTCTTTGTCTGTGCGTTTATGAACGCTAATCTTAGAAACGATTTAACCGATTTTTATGCGGTTTTCACTGATATATTGTAGCAAGCTTTCCGTAACATTTAGTGTTTGTTTCATTTCAATCGGTTTACAAACAAAAACGCTATAGCAAAAACGCTAGTTAATAATAAAATGAATTATATTTCTTACTTCGAATTGACAAAGTTGATTTTTATTGTACGTAATAATTTAAGCTTTCGCAAGGAAAGCTTGGTATTTCGCCGTGAGATATTAGCATGTGTACCTACCTACCTGCTATCGTGTTAATTAAAAATAAATAATGATATAGTTAATATTTTATTAACTTTTTCACGCATTGTCAGGCAAAACGTAGATGAAATATTACATATAATTGTGTACCATAACACCATCTTGTTCCTGTATTTTGTGAAATAAATAAATAATTAGATTTAAAAGAGGTAATTCGAATACAAGTTCGAGTAAACATAACACTTTGATAGACAATTTTTCTCAATAGCTATCCATCTGAAACATGTTATTTTATACTCGTATAAAACATACCTACTTTTATACGAGTATTCTGTGGTCTATGGTATTCTGTGGTCGGTAGAAAAGTAATTAAAGTTATCTGTATCCGAGTTTAACTCTTATTATCAATGTTTAAAAAATACACCAGATTAATAACGCAGAGTTTAAACAGCACAAACTGTTGTAATGAATGCATTGATTAATTTAAATCAGTTTTAAACAACGCCATTTAAGTTCTGTCCACGTCCGCGTAGCGCGCCCCCGGGAGAGCGACGCCATTTTCCAAGATGGAGTCTGTCGCTTTTGGCACGTCGTAAACTCTGTAATTACTGGCGTTCCGAATTCAAATGGACTTCATTTCGGTTTTAAATAAGAGAAAATGTTTAATTTAATGCCGATCGCACCGCAATGTGCCAATTAATTGGGGATTTTGCCTCGTTTCGTGTTCGTTAAGATCATACACAACGCTTTGATCGCTTTCACTTTCGGATTTTGCGTTATTTACTTTCTTTTATTTATACCACATTTGCATGTTCGTTTATTTTCAACAGCAGTTTTTATAACTAATTAAAATGTATTATCATAACTGACAAAATAACACCATTCACACTGTCAAGCGTAATTAAATAAAAACAGTAATAAAATCGTTTATTTCGATAATCTTGGATTTTTGGTTAGTAAAGTAAAAGTTGACAAAACAAATCAAAAAATTTAAAATAATTTGGGATTATAATTTGTGTCTAACTTAAAAGTACTTAAATAAAAATTTTAAAAATGTGTATTCCAGGGTATTTCGATACCCTTTTTTTTTTTTTTTTTTTTTTTTTTTTTTGTCGAGGAGAAATCCATTTACGGATTTCCTACCGCTGGCTAGACGGTAGGGGTATGTGGGGGTCACCAGTGCGACACACTATGCTACATCATAGCGGCACTGGTACTACCCACTAAAACTCCCCGGTGTCTCCTTGCCCATCGGAGGGACGGACCGGGCTCTGCCGAAACAACAACTCCGATCCATCCCAGGGCAGCCTAGCCATTTTGGCTAGCTAACTCCAATGGGGGATTGCCCGGAGACACCGGGGCAATCCCCAGACGGAGGGGACCTTGTGCAGGCACACACGGCTGGCCAGCCGTGTGCGCAGGTCCCCTAGGACAGTTGAAGACGGGCTTGATATGCCCGTCTTCTTCTGCCCAGCCGCCTGCGTCTGAGGGAAGCGAGACCTGCCGCTTCCTCTCGCTCCCTCTCGGCTGCCTCCTTTTGTGACATGACATCACCGCAGAAGGAGGCAGCCGCTTTCCATTTGGTCACACTCTCAATCATGGCTCTTACCATGATTGAAAGTTTGACCTCTCCGACTCCCAGCGCCGCCCTTAATACACGGCGCTGCGACATCCAGGCCGGGCACACTTCGAGTGTGTGCTCGGCCGTGTCATCAAGGTCGCCGCAGTGATGACACTGCGGCGACTCCTCCCTTTTTATTTGGTGCAAATAATGACCGAAGCACCCGTGTCCGGTCATTATCTGCACCATATGGAAGGTGAGGCCACCTCGTCGGCGCCTCACCCATTCCTCCAAAACCGGACGAATCGCCAGGATCGTCCGGTGGCCGGCGGTAGGCTCTCGTAGTGCCTCACTCCAGTCCTGTAAGGCCCTCTCCTGCACCTCTATTCGGACCCGTCGCGCTTCCTCTGCGACGGGTCTACCTCCTTGGTCCCTGACGGCGACCCGATGCCGATGCATCTGGGCCAGAACCAGTGCATCGACATCCCACGGTAGCATGCCTGCCAGCACGCAGGCCGCCTCGTGACTGACCGTGCGGTAGGCACGCACGGCCCGGATCGCCAGAACCCTTTGAGGCCTCCGCAGGAGGGCCCGGGTGCGAGGAGTGAGGCACTCCGCCCAGACCGGGGCTCCGTATAGTGCCATCGACCTTACCACACCGTGGTAAAGTCGACGACAAGACGAATTTGGTCCTCCCTTATTCGGGAGGAGTCGTCCGAGTGCGGCTGCGACTGTTGTGAGCCGTGGAGCGAGGAGCTTAAAATGCTCCTCGAAACTCCAACGGGGGTCCAGCGTGAGGCCGAGGTATTTAAAGTTCCTCTCCACAGAAATCTGGACCCCCTCCACTCGGACGCGGAGCCCCGGAGGGATCCTGCGGCGTGGGGGATGGAAACCCATGGCCCTAGTTTTTTCTAGGGCCACCTCCAATCCAAGCAGACGGATGCGCCGGACGACCATTGAGGTGCCGACCGACGCTAGCCGTACTGCCTTATCCCACGTCTGCGCTCTTGCCGCGACCAATGTGTCGTCGGCAAAGCAGACAATCTCCATTTTGGGAAGGAGATTGCCTCGCAGGACCCAATTGTACCCCAGGTTCCATAGTAATGGGCCGAGAACGGCCCCCTGGGGCACACCTACCGCCACTGGCCGACGAATAATTCTTCCATCCGCGCCCTCGTACAGCACTACCCGTAGGGTATTTCGATACCCTGGAATTCCATGATATTTCATTGAAATCGGTTCAAAACTCTGTCCAACATAGAGTAGGACTCGTATGGTATATTTTGTAACATTATTACTATAGATGGCACTTATTTTAACTAGCGTGTCATAAAATAGAATACAGTCTTCAAGTTCTCAGTAGTGACCGATTACAGGGGTATACCTACCAATTCGTTTGTAATAGGTTTCTGAAATTAAATTATTTTTTAATACTGTATATAGATTTCTTTTTATATATATGAACTAATGGAAAGAGTTCCATTACTCTTTCCATTAGTGAAAACCGAATTAAAATCGGTCTACCCGTTCACGCGTGATGCCGTGGCCAAGAAAATAGGGATTCATTTTTATATATAGAGATATAGATTGTAATATAAAGATTTTTTTTCACATTGTGTAAAAAATAGTGGAAAATTTTTGAAGGGAAACGACGCGCTGGGGGAAAGAGGAAGTCTTGGTTGCGAAACATCCGGGAGTGGACTGGAATTTCCTCAGTCGAGGGACTGTTCCAGTTGGCTCCTGACAGAGACAGTTTCAGGGGGTTGACGGCCAACGTTCAGGACTGAAGAGGCACTGAGAGAGAGAGAGAGAGGAAAATAGTTTGCATTATTAGCAAGACAATAAACCGGTTCTATGAACTCACAACCCCAGAAGGAATACCATATCTTCAAAACAATTATTGAAGAAAATTGTAGTTAATTGTATATTTATCATTAAGTGGGCATAGGTACATAATAATACACACCTATACTATATGGATAGATATTTAAATGTAAGGAACAAAGTACACTACTAAAATTATTAATGCCTTAAGCTATTGGTAACTAGGATTTAATGTTTCCATAGTCTGAAGAGGCTTTATATCGCAAATAAAAGATGTACGCCCTAATGATTGACGTGAACGGTAGTAATTAACACCCGACGAGAGCCCTTGGGTTAATCCCTTCAAAGAACCCGATAGGGTTGTCGACGAATTGACGGTTTAATTAAGATTAATTATTAGCTGAATTTGTAGGTTAGTATTCATGAACTAAATTTATGTTTAGAAAAATAACACTAATTGAGTTTTTTTTCCTGATTAAGGCGAGCATGAGTACTTGAAATTTCTAGAAATCGAAAAAACTTGAAAAATATTTTTAAAAGTGAAAAAAAAAAAAAAAACTCAACTCAATAGAACTCAATTAACTCTTTTGCGTTATAGAAATATTGATCTTGAGAAGTATCGTTATATTTCCACTCACTTTATTTTAATTTCATACAGGAAATTAATGTTTCAGTGCTTATTTTAAATTTTCAGACTTTTCTTAGTAGGCACTGTTCTGATCTTCAAGATAATGCTAACACGTGATACCTATGGCATAGCGCCTATACATTACATAGATAGCATATATGTAGGTACTTGTACATAACACGGGTACACAGTTCCCTTTATATCAATAAAAATAAGATGAATTTGTTTGTTATATTTGTTTGAGTACCTACTATGAAAAACAGCATTACGCATATTACGATTCACCGGTGTATGGCTTATTACGATAGGAGTAAGGTTGTTATTACTGTATCTTCTGAATATTTTTTATGATTTTACTAATTATTCCTCTAATTACGTATTTAATATACTCCGTTTGTACTTAACATACATTCAGTAGGCTTTTTCAACTGCTGGTAATAATTCTCTAAGAAGTAATTGTTACAGAGACAATGGTATCATTCAGAAAAATTCTTATAGTTGCCAATGGAAGCCGCAATGCTAAAACTAAATTATGTATCTGGTTATTAAAATGGTTAGTATAATACGAGCGACACGCTTCTGGCTTCGCACGGAGTTGAAATTTACAAAAATCGTTTCACCTTTGACGAGCCCGATGCATGAGTGGTTAGGGTGCTTGCCTTAACGCCAGAGCCCATTTTCCTATCCAATCCCTTATCCTTAATCCTACTGTAGTTGTGTTAACCATCAAGTGGACCGCCAGCCTGTCTGCCGATCTTAACATTTAAAAAATCAGCTTTCTAGATTCTTGGAGGACTAAGCGTTACACAGTCATAAATTGGGCATTACGTCTGGCAGTAGTAACCATAGAAGATCACCGTGAAATAGCAACATACATCTAATGTGTTTCGACGAGTTAGTAAGGGAGTCGACGAGTTAGTAAGCATAGCCTATTGCCATAGCCCATTTCCCTACCCTCTCCTAATCCCTCGTCCCTTATCCTACTAATAATATAATAACTAAGTAGGCACCTACCACTGAGTAGCCCGTTAGCCTCTCTGTTCGGCTTTACATAAAATGTTGCCATTCTCGCGTATTTAGTTTGTAAGTAATTAATTGATCTGTACACTATGAAATTAGTGTATGGATGAAAACTTAATCGGATCTAAAATCCAGGACGATACGACTACTATCAGTATGTATTAGATCATAATCGGTTTACCACCGCGCGCCGGTCGGTGGGGCGATCGGCGATGGCAGCGTGACGCTTGCGGCAATGTTATTAAATTGATTGTTTGTCGATTCAAATCTAGGGTTGGTATTAATTTAAGTATAATAATTTAAGTATAATTTAAGAATAAAGCAAATACATAAATTCTCTTATGTTGATGTTTTCTAAACATTAGATTAATCAATATTAGTCAATATTAGATTAATCTATACATATAATAAAATCGTAAACGAGCTTATACTTGTATGTACTTATGTTACCGAGGTTAAAAAAATATTTTTTAGAATTTTTGTCTATTTGTCTGTGCGTTTGTGCACACTAACGCAACTTCGTACGCGTGGTATTCGGTATAGCGCTAAACTTTTTTGATTGTAAACCGATTGGAATGAAAAAATAAACACTAAATGTTACGGGAAGCTTGCTCCAATACACCAGAGAAAGCCGAATTCAAATCGGTTAAGCCGCTTCTGAGATTAACCTGCACAAATACACAGACAAACAGACGAAAATTCTAAAACCTATTTTTTGACCTCGGTGTCATAAGTACAACCTTTACAATTATTTCATGTAGGCTGAACCGACACGGCTCGTTTACGATTTTATTATATGTATAGATTAAAATGCATTAAAAGTGAGTGTGAAATTTATATCAAACATACTTTCACTATTAATTTTGTGGCAACCCTATTGAGAGCACGCGTGTTGTGCAATTTAAGGGCGGAAACATAAACTCTTCACCGTAAGCTCTCAATGCGCTCAACCGGTGTAGACTGTCTAATAAATTAAACCGTCGCCAGTTCTGTTTGTATTGTTGAACTAACCTTTATTACATAATAGTGAATTGTTTGATTGAACGGTTATTTACTTCAGTGTGAAAGGAATAAGGATATCGTTCAAAACCAGGCCATTTTTTCAATTTACACTTTGGAGATATTGGTAATAAAATTGTTTCTTAATTTCAGTAATTTCTTGTGAATATTTCAGGTTTTGTAAATAATGATACATTCGAAAATTAACCCATTGATCACGAAGCACGTACTCGATACGTCCGAGTCAGTGCGCAGCTCAAACATATTTTTTAATACTTTCAAACTTAAATATCTATGAAACCCCATTACTAAATTGCACGATATTTTCCCAGTAAAGTCTATAATTTCTTCTTACCTAATAGTGCAGGCTTCAACCGTTAAAACGAAAAATACCATAAACTGATGGCCCGATCTCCATGCAAAACTGAATTATATGAAAATAAATAACTTAAAAATACTTACCTGTAATAGAAATTAGCTAATTTGACACAGACTATTCCAATGTAAGATCCGAAATGATTGGAAAATTTTACAGAATTAATTTAAATAAGTAAGTAATTTTAATTTAAGTAAGAGATGCTCTGCTAGAGCCCATTTTTCTTTCCCTTCCTAATCCCTATTCTTAGTACCTTTTCTATCCGATATTCAGACGCACGGTTAGATACCATCCCAATCGTTTCAAAATTTTTCTTTTTCGGGCCAAACGCTTTAATAATTCTTTCATAATACGCACTGCCAAGGATTAGAACTCCCTTCCAGCGTATGTTATTTCTAGCATATAACCCAAATCTTTTTAAAGTTCGAGTGAATTTTTTTCTGGGTAAGTTCGCTCTATCTTCGGCCTCGTCTTTGTTGCACAGCTAGTTGCTGTCCAAGAGCATACCTATCATTAATAATAAAAAAAAAACCTATGGCGTTGCGGCGCCACACGCGACGGTAGCCTGTCTGTCGAGCTTAAGGCGGCTCCAGCCGCAAAACTCGTCCTGCACTGAATTGACGGGACTGCTGAGGGGGAGTCGCTACTTGCAAATCTCGGAAATATCTATTTAAAAATTAAATAAAGTACAATTCAAATTTTTCTTTTGATGAGACTATCTTGAAATTTATCTTAAGAATTAGCTATTTAAAATATTGATTATTAAGCAAATCGCACGGTTACAACATCGATATTAGACCGCAAATTAGTATTTTTTTTATATATAATTAAATATAATTTAAAAAATAATTATGATGATCCCCTTTCATACATATATACCTACTGCAGATGATTAGAGTATTTTTTAAATTATTATTATTATTATAATTTAAAAGGAAAACGGTTACAAATAAGTGGATTTTATTACCATTAGGGGCTGGCGTCGCCTTTCCCACCCTGAACAATATATACCTACAATCAGTGCGAAAGTCCTAACGCACGTAACGCGACACCCAGTTGAAATGTTTTTAAGTATAAAGAATAGAATTGAAGAGACAAATCTGAGGGACATTAAGTTGAGTTACGCCGGCGGCGCGACATAAATACCTTTGCGCTGTACAAGGGCGGGTAGTTACCCCAGTCACGTCCCAAATAGGTACTTTGCCGAGATTGCAACAAGCGATTCAATTGTACAAGTTGATGTCGTTATAAATCACTGGCCTGTGCGGTTGGTTAGTACTTTCTCAGTCACGTTGCTGATGGCTTCGTTATTTGTTTCTAACCCTCTGTGGTTTAACGATATCGCGCCAGATTGCCATAACAAACTTTCCATTAGTGAAAACCATATCAAAATTCGTTGTGTGGTGTAGAAGAAGTTATCGGAGATACAGATAGAGGCGGACAGAGATTTTATTTTATACTAACAACCTTTTCTTGAAATGAAATACTCTTACTAGCATATTACGGACTTGTTGAATCTGTGCTAAGGTATGGGCTTCTATTCTTGGGGCAACTCGACAGACAGAGATTTTGTTTTTAAAGCACAAAAGAGGTGTATTAGAGCCATGTTTAAATTAAATGTTATAGATAGTTTTTTTTTTTAAAAGTAAGCCCTTTTTTAAAGAGTACAAAATTCTGTCACTTCCATCGCTTTTTATATATGAGGTCGTCGTATGTTAAAGCCAACCCTAACCTATTTAAGCGAGTCTCTAATAATAGTAAAAGAGAACAAAGAGATCCCAACAGATTATGCATAAAAAGTGTTTTTTTCCAAGCACCAAGTTATCTCTATATATAAAAATGAATCCCCATTTCCCTTTGTCACGGCATTACGCGTGAACGGGTAGACCGATTTTAATTTGGTTTTCACTAAGGGAAAAAGGGATAAACGGGGAATGTTCTAATATATAAAAATTGCACGCCGGGCGAAGCTGGGGGCGGGTCACTAGTATATAATAAAATTCCAAACAACATTGAAGAACTTAATATTAATTTATTCAAGAAGAAAATGAAGAAACTATTCGAAAATCATTCTCACCTATTCAGCATTAATTCAGCATTATTGTATATTCAGCAAATAAATGATTATTATTATTAAAAAAATATTCAAAAATCCTTTCTTTGCGGATCCAATTTTCAGTTTTGAGACTTAGGAGTTTTGATTGTGCGATTGATAATGAGCCAGGACAAACCGATTTTTTAAGTATAGATTATGTAGATATGGAATAGATATTACAGATACTTACCCTTTTAGAGTTTTTTTAGTTTATTGCTACAGATTTGTTATTAGTCTAATGTATTGTCTTATGTATACATGATATCCATACTCTATATTCCTATTGTACCTGCCCGTTTCTGGGGTTACAATAAGAAAAGAAGCCTATCAAACTACTTCCTTGCCGAGTTTTATCAAAATTAGCTTAGTGATTTAGGTGTGAAAATATTTAACAAACAAATATATTAACCAGTATGGATTTATCGCTTATCGCTGGTTTCATTGGTTTTAAAGAGACGGTCATTTCAGATAAACCTAGAGTCGCCCAGAAATAGTCGTTTGTTAGATGCATAATTGCATACACAAAAACCATATACAATTACAATTAAAATAATATACAATTACAATTAATGTAATATATAGTTAAAAATGTCTTTGTTATAACGTAATTTTAATATAATAATTAGAATGTAATTATATTCTGTTTAAAAATATTCAGATTTTTATGCAGTTGATACATTATCTCCAATTTAAATTATGCGAACTGAAAAAAAAAAAGAAATAGGTAATCTATATCTAAACATAATATTAAGCCTTGGCACTAATTTATTATAGATAGGTAAATATTTAAGACAGAGGGTTATTTATGATTAAATACCTAACTACTTAGTAAATGATTGTGTGGGGTCCAAGAATTTACGTCACACCAATTATTAAGTCAACTGAAACATTACCTAAATTGTATTAATAAGTCTAAGTAAATTGTCTTTTTCTGTCTGTTTCTCCGCATTCTTCTAAACGACCCAACGTATATGATACAGTTTTCACTAATGCCAAGAGCGATGAACGAGGCAGGTTTGTGTTTCTAATTTGCAGATAAAAATTGCATGCGTGCGAAGACTGAAGCAGGTCGCTCTAGTTGTGATTCTAAAGAGTTACTTTAAGATATGGTTAAATTAAGTAAAAATATTGAAGAAATTATGAAATTATTACATTTAATTAAATGTGAGCTTCAATTTAAGTACTAAGTGTGAAATAACAATTGAATATCGGGTGACGGGAACTCCCCAGTCCCCACGTTGGGATGTAATTACACGGTTTGAGAGACTTAACAACAATCGGGCTTCGTGGTACCGAACTGAATGCAATCCTCGACGAATTACAAAAGCCTTATAAAACAGACCTTTACACTTATTACTTACTACTTTTAATTAAAAAAAAGACTGTAGGCAAGCTGACAGTCCACTTATTGGTCGATGGCTACCGTAGTCTATATAAGGACAAGCAGTTTCGAGAGCGTACGCTTATGACCCTGATAGGATAGGGGACAATGTGAAGGTAGGGGAAAGAACTGTTTCACGGAAAAATTCTGTAATGGGTTGATTGCTGCCGCCATATATGGACTTCGGTACGCAGTACGCACATATTCTACGCCCGTCATCGAAATAATTTTATGCATTGCCGTTCAGTTTCCAGAAACTGTGTATTTGTTGTAAACTTAAATGATATAAATAAATAAAAATATTCTTTATTGCAGCTTTATTTACGGGCTTATAAGTATAGCCCGTAAACATGCAATAAGGCTACGTGGCATACTGTCCACGTAGCCGTCATTTGCAGATTGCTTGCAAGCGTCATATGACAACGATCGTACTTTGCATCTTTGACCTATCCACGTAGCGTCATTAAAGCTTCAAGTGTTGCGAGGATAGCTCGATTCATTTAAGTTTTTGATTGTAGAAGCACGTTTTTATAAATCGAAAAATGTCTAGTGGTGATGATGCATATTATTAGAAGGCGGCGTTGCAGTAAGCTCATAGGTAGCTAGCTCAGTCGGTAGAGCATGAGACTCTTAATCTCAGGGTTGCCACCTTGGGCGCCACTTTGTAACCGTGAAACTCTCTGCGGGGCGTTATGGCTCCGCAGGCGTTCCAACGGTTACTCGCTGATCAAAAACCCAGGAATAGATATACTACATGAGACCTGTGTAATTTCGAAGGGGCGCCAACTAGTTGAGGGTGAACTAAAATGATGAGATCAGAATAGCTGTGGGTCAATATTGTTTCCAACTGGAAACAACTGGCTTGAGTGAAAGGAATACCAAAGACTAAACAATGATTTATTGGAACTGAGACAACGAGAGTTCTTATTGTCAGAAGATCCGAAACAAACCTGGGACATGATTGAAACAACAACCGTATGCGCCTGGTCCAGTGTTTCGTCTGTGTTGTCGTACGGAGTCGAGGCATGGACACTTACCAATGCAATGACCAGACGCTTAGAAGTTTTTAAGATTCCTGAATAGATTGTGTAAAGAACGAGACGGTTCTGCAGAGAATGAAAAAGAAGACCTAAATATTGAAAACCATTAAAGTCAGAAAACTGGAATACTTTGGGCATATCATGCGCGGCGAGAAGTATGATCTGTTGCAGCTGATTATGCAGGGGAAAATACAGGGTAGACGCAAGCCGGGCAGACGACGTGCCTAATTCCTGGCTCAAGAATCTCCGCAAATGGTATGGCCGAAGTACCAGATTGCTATTTCGAACCGCCGCCTCGATGGTTAAGATAGCCACGATGATAGCTGACCTCCGATAGGAGATGGCAATGGAGATGGTAAGTGAAGAATTTATAACGTATGAATTATGTTTTTTGCATGTTTTTTGAAACATGCAAAATCGTTACTCTGGGACCAATGAAGGCGGGATTGGGCGCTGCCCATGGAATGTTCAGAAGTGCTGGCCCAAATAGGCTTCGGACCTGTGTCAAAGGCCTTAGTCCTCCCCATAATTTTCTAATAGGACCGCCTCAAAAGCAGCATGTATCCACCGCCGCCCCGCGGCCCTTGTATTGAGGTCTCTTGTCGACTTCGCCAAGACCACAATATTGCCCGCAAACCGAGGCAAACCGGCAAATCGAAAAATACTACATCGGTGATAACATAGGAACGGACTATTTTTGTTGGAAAATACACAAACACTGAATTGTACTTGAACTCATCTAAATTACAACGCGATAAAACGAATTATATGTTTTAAACACAATAGAACCAATACCATTTGTTTATTAAAAGAAAAATCCATTACAAACACCATAACACAATCGCCTATTTATTATTCAAGAACGCTTCGTTTGAACAAATACAGACAATCAAATTATTTAGGCAACAACATTAGTGACAAAGGCGATGTTATCGAATAAATTAAATGACCCAAATTATGATTGCTTCCGTTCCTTACAAAAAGGAGCTACTGTTAAAAATCTCGATAAATAGCTATTACATTTTATACATACTTAAAAATAAAACTCCTATAGATTTTTATGCACAAAACTCACGAAGTTGGTTCGAAATTTGTCGATTTTGAAAAAATCGAAGTAGTTTTTCAAAAATTCCAGTAACTTAGATATCGCAGATTTAAACGCTCCAGATTCCTAAAGCCATTTTGACTTTTAACAATTTAGAATTCACAAATTTTGAAATACCACTTACAGATATGTCTCAGCACCTACCTACATGATACCTTTTACGTTTGTACAAGTTTATTTAGGAGAAAATACATTAAAATAGAAGAAAAATTACCTACCTACTATTTATGACCTACAATACTTAGCTACCTATCATTTTAAAAATACATTAAGTTCTTAATGTAAATGTAATTCTTAATGTATTAATGTAATTCTTAAAATACATATGTACATCTCATAACTAGATGTATTTTTCCAAGGTTTTGACATTTTCTAAAATAAGACTAACGTGGTTACACCACTGATAGGGGATGAAATGAACCCCAAATTGCCGCGATTTATTGATTTTGTATAAAAATATATATGTATGAAAAATTGTGAAAATTGATTTTATAGTTTTTTTTTACAAAACTGAATATTGCGTAGTCATAAATTGGGCACCCCGGCTGGCAGCTCCGGCAATACTATGGTGTTTGTCTACAAATAATAATAATAATAATAATAATAAAAGCCTTTATTACTGTTAACAATATTTGAATCTTAAAATATATCTACTTATGTCTTATCTAATTCCTTATCTAATTTATATTTCTCTTCGCAGTAACGTAGAAATTTTCCTTTTTATTTTTAGTTTTTGTTAACAATTTGTCTTTCGACAAAGGCCTCCTCCAAGGCTTTCCACTCTTCTCTGTTTCTTGCCACTTTTATCCATAACTTTCCTGCTGTCTGTTTCACTTCATCGTCCCATCTCATATTTTGTCTTCCCTTGTTCCTTTTTTGGTCTCTGGGGTACCACTCTGTGATGATTTTCGTCCATTTAGGTAATTGTTCTCTAATCATGTGGCCCACCCATCTCCATTTAAGGGTTCTTATGGTTTTTTCTATGTCTTTGAATTTTGTTTTATCTTTGATATCTACTAACTTTACTTTATCTTTCAGTTTAATTCCAATAACATTTCGTTCCATTGAATTTTGGGTTACTTTCAATTTCCTCATTAACTTCTCTGTAAGAGCCCATGTTTGGCATCCATATGTTAAACATGGCAAAATACAAATATCAAATACTTTCTTTTTGTTCTTCAGAGGTAAATCTTTATTTTTCATCACTTCTCTCAAAGACCAATATCTTTTCCAAGAGTTATTCACTCTCCTATCTATTTCTTTGTGCATGATATCCTTTGTAGCAATTATTTGGCCCAAATATACGTATTCTTCCACATACTCTATCGATTCTCCATTGACATAAATATTTATTTTTTCTGAGTTAGTCATTATTTTGGTCTTTTTGGTATTCATAGAAAGTCCAACTCTCATACTGGCATCTGATAATTGTTGAAGCATTTTTTCCAAATCTTTACTGTTTTCTGAAAATAGAACTAGATCATCAGCAAAGCGAAGATGGTTCAGAGTTTCTCCATTAATTTTCAGACCAAGTTTCTCCCAACTCAGATTGCGGAATACCATCTCTAGTACAGCGGAGAATATTTTGGGGGAAATCGGATCTCCTTGTCTGACACCCCTTAGAATAGGAAACTCTTTGCTTATTTTATCTAATTTTATAACTGCAGTACTATTTGAGTACACTTTTTGCAGAATACGGATAACTTTTCCTTGTACTCCTTGTTGTTCTAATGCTGTCCATATAGCCTTGTGATGTAAAGAATCAAACGCTTTATTATAATCTACAAAACCTATATAATATTTCATTTTGTATTCATTGTATTTTTGGAGTATTTGTTTTATGACGTGAATGTGATCTAAGGTTGAGAATTTGCTTCTAAATCCAGCTTGTTCTTTTGGTTGGTTCTCGTCTAAAGTATTTGTTATTCTTAATAGTAGTATTTTTGCGAATATCTTATACAAGTTTGTCATTAGGCTTATTGGTCTGTAATTTCCGATATCAGTCTTGTCTCCTTTTTTATGCAGTAATATTATAGTTGATTTTGTCCAATCTGTTGGTATGGTCTCTGAGTCTAGAATGTCATTGAATATCTCTGTTAGTTTGGGTGCAATTTCTTCTAGTGTTGCTTTTAGCAATTCATTTGTGATTTGGTCTTCACCCGGTGCTTTGCAATCTTTTTGTGATTTTATGGCCCTTACAGTTTCTGCAAGTAGTATTCTAGGTGTATGTTCTTCTTTTG
This sequence comes from Bembecia ichneumoniformis, assembly GCA_910589475.2. Taxonomy (NCBI): domain Eukaryota; kingdom Metazoa; phylum Arthropoda; class Insecta; order Lepidoptera; family Sesiidae; genus Bembecia; species Bembecia ichneumoniformis. The sequence continues at coordinate 3,501,389 of OU342533.1, read as the reverse complement.
CTAGTGTATTCAGTTGACTATTTCCTGTTTCTTCACCCCTTCCTTCCGGTTTTCCATATAATTCTCTGTAATATGTTGCTGCTATGTTCACTATTTCATGTCTATTTCCAGTTTCTTTGTTTTTATTATCTTTTATCCTTGGCATCCATTCCTTCGTATCCAATAATTCTTTAAAGGCTTTCTTGACGCCTCCTGTTTTTTCTATATGACGTTGTAATAGTTTGGACCTTCTCATTTTTCTTTCCTCTCTAATACTTTGATTGATTCTCTTACTTACCATTGTTATTTCTGTTCGGTTTTCTTTTCTATTCTGCAGTAGCAACCGCCGGTGCTGCAATAGTTCCCTGATTTCATCCGTTAATTCCTTTTTATACTTTTTATTAAAATTCTTTGTTTCTGTTATAAATGTTTTAATAAATGTCTCATATTTTTCTTGTACTGTGTCTTGTTGTCTGGTTGTTTTTACTTGCAAGTTGTAATTCATAGCCGTTTTTAAGATTTGCGAAAGCTTACTTTCATCTCCTTCACATGTTAGTGGTTTTTCTAATCGCTGAATTGGTTTATGTTTCCTTAAAATATATGTATTCATTAACGCTCGCACCATTCTATGATCCGTGTTAAAATTAAATTGTGATTGGTTTATGATATCAATTTTCTTTATGTATTTTTTTTTGTTGGTCATGATAAAATCAATTTCATTTTTATATTTACCATCTGGCGAAATCCAAGTCCATTTTTTATTTTCTTTTATATTGAGCATACTGTTTAAGATGAATAGATTATTTTGGTTTGCTAGATTAATCAATCTATCTCCATTCTTGTTTCTGGTTCCATAGGAATATTTACCTATAATTTGTTCTTCTCCGGGTTTTTGTTTGCCTATTTTTGCATTAAAATCCCCCATTACAATTATGTTTTTGTATCCTTTATGGATGGTATATTGAAGTTCATCATAAAATTTCTCTATTTTAACAATATCTTCCTTAGTTGTTTGTTCAGTTGGTGAGTATGCCTGAATTATCGTCCATTTTTCTGTTTTGCTTTGATTTTTAGGGATATTAATGTGAAGAACCGCTATTCTTTCTGTAACTCCTGTAATTTCTTCTATCATATGTGCAAGATGTTTCTTGATTAGAAAACCTACGCCATACAGTCCTGGCGTTTCTCCTTTATGAAACAAAATGTAATCCTTGTATTGTAAGATCTTTTCACCCATTCTTCTCATTTCACTAATACCTATTATGTCCCATTTCAATTTGTCTATCGCTATTTCGAATTCAGTTAGTTTTTCAGGGGTACTTAATGATCTCACATTTATAGTAACTATTTGTAGGCCTTTACTTTTTTTCCTTGGAGGGGTTTGGTCGTACTTCCCCACGGTGACCAACCGGCTTGGGGAAGGTTTGTTGATTTTAATGCGCTTGTTATTTAATTTTTGATCAATAGGATTCCGGTTACTGCGATCTAATTGCTAAGCATTTTTCTCTAGTTGTATATTCGAAAGGGGACCAGAACGGCTCCTCGTGTAAGTGAAATTGGTGATCTTGTTTAGTTTTTGTGGGTTAATGTTAGTATCCCCTAAAGATGTCGGTGAAAGTATCATTTTTCTTTTTTCGGCTTTTTCTATTTTCTTCTCCTTCACTATCAGCTTATCATACTTGATATATACATATTTTCCCTTGGCTCTTTCTTCTTGCAGCTGTGTCTGTAGATCTTTTCTCTTTGCCAGTACTTCCTTTGAGTAATCTTCGGATATATAAATTTTGTTTGGAAGGGTCTTTTTATTCTTTAAAATCTCTATTTTGCGCCATACTGTTGTTATTGTGAATAGAATAGGTCTCTTCTTTTTCTCATTTCGTTTCCCAATTCTATATGCCGCCCTGATTTCTAATTCACTTAAATCTATTTTCATGCCACTAATGATATTAATTATAATTTGAATTAGTTCTTTTGTGTTTTTTTCTGATTCATTTACACCGTGTATTATTAAATTACATTTTCTTGACATTTCTTCTAGTTTGTTTACCTTGAAATTAAGTGTTTCAATTTTTCTCTGCAATTCCACGTTTTCTTCCCTTATTATCTTTAATTTTTCCTCAAAGGCTTCTGTTAATCTATGAGTTATTTCTTGAGTTTGTTTTTCCATTACATCCTTCATTTTTTCGAACCATATTTGCATTTGTTTGTCCATTTTTTGTTGCCTTTTATTTTAAACGTTATTTCAATTGACAGTACTTAGATACAATTTAAATTATTCACTTTTTATTCTGTGGTATCATATGCTCGTTCCTGTTAGAATACAAGTTCCGTGGTCTATGTTCTATGTTAATTTGAAAGACTTTGTTTATTCTGTGTGAACATCAATTCTAATCTCTACGTAAATTAATAGTCTGTCACACTCCACAAATTTGACAAATACCCCCAATTTATTTTCTTATTTCAGACCGATATGTTACGATTATTACCTTAATATATAGCTTCTGTAATTTATTTATTTTGTATCACAGCACTTATTTTATCCGTCTTTCAATTCACTTTTTACAAATAAGGTATTAAACTATTTTTTACATTCGATTTTCTTTACACCTCTCACGTTCAATGTTTACAGTTTGACAACCGGAACCGGAACCGGAACAATATTAAATAAAAAAGCGTAGTGGTTCGTCCGAAATAGGTCCATGACTCGGCATAATGCGGTGGATGGGCCCCACAGCGTTGATTTTCAGTTTAGGCCTGAAAAATACCTTACGGAAATGTGCAAAGCAACAACAATTATTGTTATTATTATTATCATTAATCTTATGGTGTTTATAAAGGGTTGAATGATTATTCATTCAAGATAGAATATTTATTGCGCTCAGAAAAATAAGTAATGCATTGTTGAACATTAGACAATCAAATTCACTGGACATATTCAAAAAAGCACTCAAGACACATTTTCTGTCAAATTGAAGACGACTTTATTTGTTTAATTTTTATTTATAGGTTTATCTTCTAATATACCATGACTTTAAAAGTCATGGTATATTAGAAGATAAACCCACATTGTTTTATTTTTCATATATATAATTTTCCTTACCCTAAGGTTGCCTGGAAGAAATCGCTATAAAGCGATAAGGCCGCCTTTTGTACTATATTTCTTTATTTTATTCTTTTTTCTATGTTTATAGTACAAATAAAGAGTTTAATAAATAAGTAATAAGAATAAATCAAAAATTTTAAATACATCGATTTAAGTAACGTCAAATAATAAAAAAAATACAACTTTCGCAAACTTTGCTTAGTGTAAAAATAGATAGGTACTACTTAATAATTCTATTTGCATTTCTTATTATATTCCAGAGTATTGTACGTTAAATAAACTTTTCCAACACAATATGTTTTTCTCTATCGCAATGCGCCTCCTCCAACCTACTCCATTCTGTTCTCTCTCTGGCTATTCTACTCCATGTTACGCCTGCAACCTGCGCGATATCGTCGTCCCATCTTTTTTGTTGTCTTCCTCTTTTCCTTTTCCCTTCCCTTGGGTACCAATGTGTAATTATTTTGCTCCATTTATCCTTTCCTCTGACCATGTGTCCCGACCACTTCCATTTTAGCTTTTTTATTTTTAGGGATGCATCTTGTGTCTTGGTCTTTTTCCTAATGTTGATGTTTCTTATTCTATCCCTTCTTTTTACTCCTATCATGCTTCTCTCCATTGCTCGTTGGCAAATAGCAATTCTATTGTTTGTCTACAAATACTTATTATAAAATGTGAATTTGTAACACAAGCACAAATCACTGAACGAATTTAGATAAAACTTAGCACACAGATAACTCACACCGTGGATTAAAAAAAAGGCTATGCAAACAACATTTGTGATTTTATCGATATATTTACTGATTCGTTCACCAAGCTTCGAAAAACCGTTGGTCAAGGTTTTCAATAGTTTAATCGGGGGGCACGGCAGTGCCCCCGCCAAGTCGAGCGCGAAGCAAAAGCAAACACTGCCGTACCATCCTTTACTGGGACCATTTCGCCGCATTTTCAGGCCCCTATTTGAGAACCTCTGGATAAGACCCGAACGCAGAAATTTTTGTCATCCGGTAAGCTATAATCACACACTTAAAATAAAAAATTTCAAGTCTGTAGGTCATTTAGTTCCGAAGTTAAGCGAAAGCAAAGTTTCGCATTTTCGACACTCACTCACTCACTCATGATAATCAAAATAGAACTAGTACTTCCCATAAACTCAGAGAGCTGAAATTTGGTACAAAGTTAGGGTTTAATGGCCACATAAAGGGAAAACTATAAAAACTAGGATAATCGAAGATCTGGAGTACCTGGTGACCCTGATTAGAAAACACAAGAGCCCAACCAAACTATTAGAGATCGACATACCGCCTTTACAAAAAATATTCAACTTGGTGGGCCGCTTCATTTGATGTCAAAAATCGAAGATCTGAAGTATCTGATGAAGAACCCTCAGCTGGTCTCAGCTGTATTAGAGATATGGTAATGCCCCCTTCTACTATTGGTACATAAAAAAATCGACTGTTATTGCAAAAATCCAGCGTAGTGGGACACATCTTCTAATTTAATCTTCTAGCCTATAGCATCCCACTGCTGGGCGAATGCCTCCCCTTCTGCTTTTAATAGGCATATAAATAAAATTAAAGGAAAACTCTGGATAAGACTTGACTGGCTTTTATACTTATACTTACAAGTTTACAAGAAGAAATAGTCGAACGATTAACTTTATTCTACTCGAACATTACACAAAATTTGATCAAAATATAATGCATTGGACTAAGAGTGGCGGTGATACCCGCACACGCTAGATGGCGCTGACTGCAAGGTCTAAGTCTAAAAAATGCCCTCATGGACATTGGCACCTCCACATTTTCTTGTGGCCAAGCCTACGTGCCGCTTTCACGAGTAACCAATCTTCATGGGGTGCACCTTATAAATGTTGACTTCAAGAGTATAAAAGCTCAAGCTTCAGCGTTCACCGAATACAACCGGCTTAGGCGTAAATACCGCGCTGATTTGTAATAATAAAAAAACTACCCCTAAAAAGAAAAAAAAACTGTGTGAAATAAGAAAATCTAATAAAATAAATCAATATGCCCACGTTTCTACAAAAAGAAGTGAAATCCCACCAAAAACATTCTGTAAAAAACTAGCCAAGTCTCGATGGAGCTGCTTGTTTATCTCTAAAAAGTAATGAAATCTAGACAAAGTCGTGCCAACTCTAAGGTTATTATAGCTACTGCGATTTCTTTATTATTATAGTTAATGTTGTGTGACTTGGCCGTTGAAGCTTTATCAAGCCTACAATTGACTGGTTATTGAATCAACGTTTTCCAAGTGGCAATTTTCCATCGTCAATGGGTAGCGGTTCTGGCGACAGATTGGTGCAATGGTGTCATGGAGCACCTGGTTTTGTACCCTTGTGTACCCTTCAACGGCCAAGTCACACAACATTAACTATAATAATAAAGAAATCGCAGTAGCTATGATAACCTTAGACTTGGCACGACTTTGTCTAGATTTCATTACTTTTTAGAGATAAACAAGCAGCTCCATCGAGACTTGGCTAGTTTTTTACAGAATGTTTTTGGTGGGATTTTTTTTTCTTCTTCCTTTTTAAATATTTGTTTATTCTGTAATCATTTTTTTTTATTGTTTTTAGATAGAAAAAAATGTTCATGTTATGTTTGTATGTGTGAGCAAATGTTGGTAGATCTTGTTTTAAAAAATTTAAAAATAAAATCAAAATAAATTCGCACTAGCTAATGGATAGCTAACGCTTTACGAGTTAGATGGCGCCTTGCGTGTGTTTGGTAATTAATTCATTGTGAGCGAAAACTTGTTTAACCAAACTAATATAAATAGATACAAGTCCTCGATACGGGATGGCGAAATTGTCTCTGGAATTCTTTACACAGCGGTCAGTTTATTATGAATATCTACGTACATCGAATACCATTTTTTATGTAAAGATAATCAGACTGACAGACGGTATGGTCAATGCTGGATATCCAGCATGTTAGGGGGCGTTACCGTTTATTCAATACCAGTACACACACCACCTCCGCACTAGTTAGGTTTTGTATTCCAAGACGGTCTCGACTCGCATAAAATTTCATTTTATTATTTACTTGACATGATACGCCAGAATTTTGCTTATTCACGTTTTTACTTTGATTCTTACACCAAACTACAGCACAATGAGGTATTTTTATCGCCTTTTTGGATAACGTTTACTCCACAACGTGCAAATGGTAACTGGTGACTAAATGCGCTTTGAGTTGCGCGCAGCGCAATTGCACAACATGAATATTGCTACCGTCTCTAGTAGGGGGCGGCGCGGTAATTATTTGCTCTATGGTATATTGACTACCTTGTTTTATATGTAACCCCACACGTGCTGTAAATGCGCTGCCAACCTTAATAGGGTCAGGAATTACGGAATGGGATGGGATAGTGAAATTAAAATTGATATTGACCGATAATCCATAGAATCTTCAATGAATATTATTTTCAGATTTTTTTTTCGTAGTAGGCACATAATTATTATATACCAAGAAATTAAACACTTGCTTAAAATAAAAAAGAATATTTTAAAAATATTTTTTATTAAAAGTTGTACCTATCTAAACTTCCTTTATATGTGATAATAATAATAATGTTGTTTAACAAAGGAACAGTTCTATTCACAGTTATCGACACTAAAGGGAATTACACAAAGCAAATGCAATAACTGCAAAATAAGTATAAATAACAAACATTAATGTTCCGCACACGCTCGCGCCAATAAAAACGTCGGGCCAAAATGTCAAATCCCAAATGAGGTAAATAAAAAATATGCCAAATGTCAGCGTGACATTTAAATAGTACTACTATAGCGTTCTATGGACGGGAGCGCGAGTGTTACAAATATACGCATATTATCTCCAAATGCTTCATACTGTAACATTTAATAAATGAATGTGAACGTTTTTGAAATAATAAAAAATTCCTATTTCAATTTCAAAATTTTAACTTTGATTTCTACATGGACTGTTAGTGATTTGTTATTTTATAGTATATATATATTGTTTGCTTACGCAAATATTTTCAATTTAAAAACCTCAAAAACATTTTTTAAAAAAAACGTAAAAAGTAAATGAACTCGCTCTTTCACGAAACCTGGAGGCTGCATTATATAGACCTCTTCGTGAACACCATTTAAAAATACAGTATCTACGTCTAGGTGTTTCAATCTCGTCTTTTTCTTTTTTTATTGTGTTAAAAAATAACAACTAAAATCACAAAAGTTTCTGTTTATGTAGGATAATAAAATGAATCTGACATTATTTGTGACCACAGAATGGAACTGCGTACGCAATACGGAACCAATGATGAATTGTTAATGAATATTGGTTGAGATACAAATGCACTATACGAGCAATTCTGCAAACACAAGTTACCTATTTATAATTAATATGCAAAAACCCTATTATCTCAAGCGACGTCACTAGAGTGAAAATCATTTTGAAGTAAAGGATTCAAGAGCATATAGCACACCTTTTATGACAATTTTAGATTTAAATTAAAAAAATTACAGTTTACAAATAATCTAAACACGTAAATTACTTATACTAACATATTATATGTAAAACAAAGTCCCCCGTCGCGTTTATCTGTATGTATGTTCGCGATAATATCCAAAACTACTGAACGGATTGGCATATGGTTTTATCAAAAGAATGATTCCTGAGTAATATTCTATAGTTGTTTAATTCTTAGGTTCCTGAAGGTATGCAAATTGGAGAGTATGCTATGCACAGGTATATCATCAAACAGTTCTACCCAAACACGATAGATGTCGCCGGTTCACCTAATTCTATTGTAGTATAATAGATGTAGTATAATAAACTGGTCTAATCTGGGGTAAACCAAACCAACATCTGATTTAGATATAGTTTTCACCATTCAATTTGCAGATAGTGACTTTGTTTTCTGTTATGCTATTTAATTACTAGTGATGTATATTTTATACAATTTCGGAAATTTGATAATTCTTTTGTTCCTCACACACACGTCACCTAATCACGTTATATGTGACATTTTATACAAATTGAATTTATGATTGCAGGATATAACTAATCGGCTGCGTTTATCCTATGCTATGCTACACAGCTATAAAATATTATTGAAATGTAGCTGTATCCTTATCGCTTATCAACTATTACTAGGTTTTAAAATCAACAACAATAATTACTATGAGCTTTGTATGTGTTGCAACAATCGTGTGACGCTCGTAACATCAAAGCCACTGGTTCTCAAAGTCTAGGAAAAAACATTACTATCTATTTTTTTAATTAATAATTATTACGAATTTATTTAATTACGAGCATCACAATGGCCTATAGTTCGTTTACGTAAAAGTTCTAAGTAAGAGATCTACAAGAGTTTGATAAGCCATAGCCCATACAACCGTAGCTGCTCAAATTGCATTTTAACCTCTGTCCTAATAAAGACAACGAACACATATACCTTCAAGTGGATAGACAATCTTTTTTATATTATTAAAAGGTGGCAGACAGGCTGACGGTCCACTTGATGGTAGGTGGCTACCGTCGCCTATGGACACAAGCAACACCAGGGGGGGGTACGTGTGCGCTGCCGACCTTGCAGGAATTTACTGCTCGCTTGAAGAAGCCCATATTGTAGCTAGATGGAAACACCTTAGAAGGGAGACTGTTCCAAAGTTCGCGCGTCCGTGGGATAAAGTTTCTACTCATCCGAACTGTGCGCAGCGGCACTTTATCCAAGTAATGCGGAAGAACTTCGCATCTATGGCGCGCAGTGCGGTGCCTGGCGTCCTTCAAATTACTCAAATCGTTTCAAATAACAATAAAAATAAAAGTTTAAATTATTCAGTCATATAATGAAAAAACATGTGCGTGTACAGAGTACGCGTGGCAAAAGTGAATGTTACGTGTATAAATGTTACAAAAAGCATCACGTGATCGTTACACTAAAGTGTCACACAATATTCGACCTTGAAATTTTTTTAAATCTTATATACCCACGCACAAAGAAGTTTTACTTCAAAAATTTTACATACTTACAAATTGCGTCATATAAACGACAAGCTATAACCCGATGAAATATAGCGACGAGCCCGTTGAATGTGTGGTTAGGGTATTTGCTTTAACGCTCTGTTCTAGGATTCCCGGGTTCGATGCCCGGCTGAGTCCACTTTGAAAAATTAACTTTTCAAATTTGGCTCTGGTCTAGATCTGGAAAGTAGTGGCAGGGCAGTTGTGTTTCGGTGAGTGGCTAAGGGATGCCAGAGCCCATTTTCCTATCCCTTCCCAATTCCTTATCCTAAACCCTACTGTAGTAGGCAGCACACTTACAGCAGCTGTGGCGTTACATGTATTATAGGCGACGATAGCCACCTACCATCAAGTGGACCGTCAGCCTGTCTGCCGATCTTAACATTAAAAAAAAATCAAAGTTATCACTAAAACTTAATCTTCCTTCTGGCTAAGAACACAAAACATCGCATAAAAACTTAGGTACATGTATGCATGTGCCTTTACAATTATATATCTAGCCGAATAAATTGCCGTAAAATATGTCTATTAACAATAATTAAAAAAAAAATACGCCTCGAAGATCAAAGTTCTATTTTGACTTTAACGAATGGTGTTTTAAAATTTATTGTGTATCTCTAAAACTTTGAGCATCATTGCAAATCGCAGTAATTGCATCAGGGTTGTGATTATTTAACTGATATCGTCGTTTGGGTGAGTAGTTTAAATAATTGTCAGTGCGCGTGTCGGATCTGATAAAATAACTTTGATAAGGGCTCTCGTGACGACAATCGAAACAAAACACGAACGAACCCCGTAAATATGAAGTTACAGTTATTTCTTATTTCAATAATTATATTTCTATAAGTATTTAATAATTCAAAAAAATCAGGAATCTTGTTAATATTAGAAAGATTGTGTCACATTAAGTTTTACCTACTTAATAAACGTATACTTACTTACCTATTTTTTCATATTCACATAGAAATTATAAATGCGAATGTGAGTTGTATGAAACTAGTAAAATATCAGCGTTAATGGTACCTATAACTTTAAATTCATTGTTCGAAATTCTACTTATTGCATATCTTTTAATCTTTTGAAAGAGGTGGTATGGTTTGTCTTTTAACCGACTATGCGTCCGATATATTCCCTAATCCTACTAAGGTTGGCAATTCACTAGCAACACCTACTATCAAGTGGACCGTCAGCCTGTCTACCGAAAAATAATAAAATAAAAAGTAAATAAAAAAGTCTGGTCAGCCTTGCGGCCTCACCACGGGAACGAGCGTTGCGGCGTGGTAGGTGGCTACCGTCGTACCAATTCTCTTTATTTATGCTTATTTATTATTGCTTGTCCGCTACCAAGCCGCTTTAAAAATAGACCAGTTGTGTATTTAGTTTATTAAATTGGTGCCTATTGGCGGGTTTGCCTATTGGCACGCGAATCTTCAAATGTTTTTTTATTTAATGTTAAAGTTGGCAGACAAGCTGACGACAGAAAGGCACTTGATGGTAGGTGGTCACAGTCGCCTATAATACAAGCAACGCCAAGTGCGCTGCCGACTTTTTTTTTTTCGAAATAGAAAAAAATAGTACCTACCCAGATGTCATTATAAGAAACATTGTTGACAGTCTTGTCCGTGGCCGTGCCGCACCGCGCCGCCTCGCTCCGAGGAATGCTGGAATGCTCTGGTGCCGAAGGTGGAAAGAGATGACGACGAGAGAGTGGAGCCGTGGCGATTGCCAGACTTGCGACCGCCTATACGCTATTTACATGATCCTGGTAAATAATTACTTTAATTTTCATGCAAGCATTAGAAAATTATTCTTTTACAATTAAAATTTGCAATAAATTTATTGTATGATTTTACAAAAAGCCGAACGTAACCAAATTCCTGTATACTCTTGCACCCCCTCTGGCGTTGCTTGTATTTTTCTTAGGCGATTTTTTTCTTAGCCGTCGGCCTGCCTCTACCTAACTAAAGATTGAAAGGGACTGACGACATGCCGAACAATTAATTTAAAAATTGGAATCTCGAACTATTTGTTTAGTGCAAACAATGAATCCTTTTTTCGAATTTGTTAGGAAGATTTTAAAAGGAAATTTTCCTTTAAAATTACTACGAAGTAATTATTATAACTACATTTAATTTCTTGAAAATGTTCTCATACAATATGTACTTATTGTTTTATCTATGATATAGTATTAACATATTGTATATTAATTTTACAACGGTAAGTTCTGTAGTGCCATCTGTTGAATTAAAATCAAAACTCTTCATATTAAGACAAATTGAGTAAGGGTTGCCATTTCAATAACGCCCTATTTTTTTTTTTTACAGAAAGAGATGGCTGTGCCGCTTGTGTGGCACCATTGCCATTACTTCCACCGTCAGCACCAGCGCCACATTAGTTGATGTGATAATAAGAATAAGAGATTTAGTTCAATCAAATTAAATAACGAAGCTGAATATCTTGCAAGAAGCAATAAAATGTGTATTATATTTACTTATTATCGAAGAGGGAATATGTAGTAGTTTAATGTGAAAATTAGTAAACTCATAATTACCTATTACCGTTGTATAAATATTAATTTCTAAAATAAGAATTCTTTAGTTGTTATCCAAGTAGATGGAAAAAAATTCTCAAAGCAATCGCAATGAATAGAGTTCTTAAATGATATTAGGAATTACTCTTTATAACTAGTCCTATTTCTAGTCTTTACTAGTTTTAAGTGAAAGATGTATAAAGTCGTTTAAAAAGGTTTAATCTGTTTAGTGTAAATATAATATTTATTCAGGTCTGGTAGGTAGTTACGACATTTCAATGAAATATATGTACCTATGTGTTCGTAATAATATTACGAACTTACATCCACTTTATTTTTACTTCATTGTTGTCGCTTAAGCTACATCCTCATCATCATCATTAGCCTGTATCTCTCTACTGCTGGATGTAGGCCTCTCCCAAGGCTCGCCACTATGCACGATCTTCTGTACTTCGCATCCAAGCGCTTCCTGAGAATCCTTCCAGGTCATCTGTCCACCTGGCCGCAGGGCGTTCCACGCTGCGCTGCGATCTCTACTTCGTCGGTTATCTGCTCTGCGACAGATGTGACCGCCTCATTGCCACTTCAATTTGCTGATTTTCTTGGCTATGTCGACAACTTTGGTTGTTTAAGGAATTTTAGAATTGTTGATATTATCCACCAAAGAAACTCCCAGTATAGCTCGCCCATAGCCCGCAGAGCGACGCTAAACTTGTGGATCAGTCCTACCTGGAGAGGCCACGTTCTGGCACCATACGCCATCACTGGCAGGATGCACTGTTTATATGCATTTGGTCTTCAGATATTGCGGCAGTGGTGACGAGAACAGATGACGTAGCTTCCCGAATACAACCCAACTCAGCCGGATCTTGTCAAAGCTGTCCTACCAACTGGATCGTTTGTCCCAAATAGACGGTCTCACTCTCTACGGTAACAAGTCCTGGGAAAATGTGCTCGTTGAACATGACTTTCGTCTTGTCTAAATTCATTCCAAGTCCTACGCGCTGAGAGGCGACGTTGGACTTTTTTTTGTGTTAACGGCCCAGGTTTCAACAGAGTCGAAGTTTTTCTCGTAATCCACAAAGGCACAAATGCACAGAGGCTGATTATACTCATAATTTTTCTGTATAATCTGTCTCAGCGTGTGTATGTGATCCACGGTGCTGAATCCACGGACTGGGCTACCACTATTAAAAATATTAGTTCGAAAATGTTACGTTATTATAAATAATTTTAAAATCATAGCAGAATGTCAATAATTTACAAGTTCTAAGTACCTATTATAATAAAATAACGGACATATTAGCAATTAAATTATAAAGAATTGCCTCCTCTAGACTTTGGCTATTTTTCCAAACTAAGGCTAATTTTTAAGGTTTCTATTATAAAATAAATTCAAAATCCTTGTGTCCTATTCATTATAATACATATCAAAGTAAAATGTAGATTCTATAGGAATTTAGAATTAGAATATCCGTAAAGGTGTAAATTATTGTGTACTGAATTATTATTAAATGGTGACTTGTTAGCAGCACAAAAAATAAATAAATCTAAATCCCAGTCAACGCGTTTCATTTCTTATTAAAATGAGCTTTTCATATACTGAATTAATTTTGTACAATCTTCGATTCATTTACTTACCTTCTTCTCACTCAGTCGTATTCTTCAGTGCTGAAGGTCGTGTTTACTTACCACCACCCTGGAAATTGTTCCCAAACAATAACACTTGGCAAATTTTTTGTCCAACCTAACTCAAAGGTGTATGAACGATTATTCTGTTACATATAAAACAAAAAAAAAACGTGTACTTAAAGAAAAGAAAGAACTTAATACAATTAGGGGGATCCACTTAATAATGCATGGTATCTACTGATGGTGGTGTACTGTTAGGTATGAACGTAAAAAAAGGTAATCAGGGAGACCAAGAATTCATGGTATTATTTCCCTTTGCTTAATTAATTTTATATAAGTATAAAAATAAATTACCTAATAAAGTAATTTCAGATTTTAACAGCTTTTTAATTAAATTATTAATATTCTATTCATATAAATTCCTACGTGCATGAGAGATGTAAATCACTTTGTTTCACAGCAGTGCTATATGAATATGTGTGTATGTGTTACCATAGATAAAATACTACTTAACTACTTAACCAGATTTTATCTATGGTGTTACTTAGTGATGACATATAACCTGGTTTCTAACTGGATATCTGCCTAGTAAAAAAACTTGACGTTATTCAACGAGTTATAGAAAGGGCAATGCTCGGGGTTACACTGCGGTTCGAATCAGGAACGAGGAGATCCGTAAAGGAGCGATAGTTACCGACAAAACCCGACGAATTAGTAAGGATACATACCTAGTATAGAGAGCCGACGGCCGCTGGGGCCGGAAGGTTTTCGAGTGGAGGCTACGGACCGACAAGTACAGAGTAGGACGTCCACCCACAAGGTGGACAGACGACCTGATTAGTGCCGCGGGTCGATGATGATAAGCACCTATATGAAAATGTGAATGATAGATTCTAATAAAACAACTTAGTAATTCTTGAAGACCTCATTTATAAATTAACAAGCAATGATAATTAAGGAATTCAAAGGGGAATTATCAAGGAATGAATATAATATTTGCATGTTTAGCAGCCAAATTCCACGTGTCCAGCGAGGCCATTTTCCATCATCACTTATTTTTTAGCTGGGAGTCTCATATTCGAGCTTAACTGAGGTATATTTTTGAGAGAAAAACGTAAAAAGTTAAAAACGAATGCAGTAAGTAGTGTATCAAAATGCAAACCTATTGGAACGTCTTTCTCATACCATGTTCAATAACAGAGTCTGGATAGGTATTCCAGCAAGATTCTGCGCCAGCTCATAGAGCGAATGGTCCTTTTAGTATACAAATGGTTAAAAACAAATTTGTCTCAATTATTTCAAAATTATCAATAAACATGTGACAGAAGCAGAACCTATGACCTGACTAGGCATAAGCGCATTAGTTATGTTGTGAAACAATACAAACGGCTGTGTGATCTTAATGGATTTTAACATTGTTAGTACTCTGTAGTCGTATATTTTGAGACTTTTTGTGTTGTGCTTTGAATGAAGCCATATTGTTATTGTGTAAAAGTAAAGTCGTGTTCAAACATAGATATTTCTGTGTGTTTTTGTATATAATAGCATCTTATGTCCGATTCTTTAATATGATTGAACTCACCTCACAATTGTCTTTGGGGCGTTATTATTTCAAAATGGCAGCAATGAAATGAAATATAACTGTCACTGACAATCACGCTGACAATAAACTTCAATGTCAATAATTCATCTCTTTTTTGTTTATGCCCTTTCTTGTGAAATTTTCTTGAGAGGTTGGTTTCGTGTTTATTTTAATCTGAAATAATCTAATTTTATATCGAATTTTGAATTGAATTCTAATACGGCATTAATAGATGCAGTGATATTTTCCTTGATGATGTGTTTATTTTTACAATTGTGTGGATTTCCATGAAGTTATGTTTAATGGATAACCTTGTCGGTTTGTAGTTTTAACAAAGCCGCTCTGTGTTTCAGAATAAAAATGGGTCGTTACTCTCGAGAACCCGATAATCCTGCTAAGTCATGCAAAGCGCGTGGCTCAAACCTCCGTGTTCATTTCAAGGTAAGTGTGAAAATTATGTATTTATTCCAACTAGACATTTTACTTACGAATGATTTCCACATGGAATGTTTACCTTAACTTGTCTTGTTAAACTTGACAGCATTTTAAATTAAGTACATGAAATAAAACATCTATTTCCCTTTTAGTGTTAACGCCAAGCAAGTAAACATTCTAACCATACAATTATTTTACTTTTTCTGAGTATACTTGCCAAAGGCGCTTATTCTATCTAACCCGGCAGTTATTGCCCTGTCGATGGCATATAAAAATACCATTTAAGTTTCCGACGTTTCCCTGGATTTTTTAAAAATTTTCTTTCAAGCCAAACATAAAAAAACACGACATCACATTACGAACATAACATTAAAAAAAACAGCAAAATCGGTCATACCGTTCTTGTTAAGTTTGTTAACAAGAATTAAATTGATGATTCGTCTCTGAATTGATTAACATTTAAGTATTCATTTCTGAAAGTGCTTGATCCGATTGGTTGCTACTTATCAGCCGTGTATGAACCATGATATGAAACTATTCATATCAATTTCAGAGCGGTCACCAAAAGCTCGTGTAATGTTTTATATTGCTTAACTTGACCAAAAATAACAATCTTAATTTTAGTACATATAAAAATAAAAAATATAAACGTAAATGTAAATAAAAATTATAGTTTTCTATCGCTTAGAAATATGTATGAAAATGACAAATCATCGAACTTATAACTTGGCTCAGAGCAATCTTATAACCTTTGTGTTTTGGATATCTGGTAATAAACGAGTGTAATGGATAATAAGACAGTAAATGAAATATTCAATTTACTTAATTATTGGTTAAATTGGGTACTTTATTTAATTTACATAATAAATATTTCCCTTAATTTTATTTAACAACAAAAATAAATTAGTATGAATTACTGTACTAAAGGCAAATTGTGGTGTATGAATACCAAATTTTTTGCATTAGAGGCAACAAATGGTTTTGCTTGTCTTCATAGTCGAGATAGCCTCAGAAAGAAAATCTTTCTCATTGTTCTTACATGCTGCTGCATGATGCTGAAAGCAACATTCTGACAAATTGTTAAGTTCGGGTATTGTGTAGTAATTAGATGACCATCAAATTTAAAGGTTATGATTACAATCAATTCAAACTTGTCTTTAATTCTATTTCAGAACACATATGAAACTGCGATGGCCATTAGAAAATTACCTCTACGCCGTGCGGTCCGCTATTTAAAGAACGTTGTTGACAAAAAGGAATGTATTCCCTTCCGCCGCTTCAATGGTGGTGTAGGACGTTGCGCTCAAGCCAAACAGTTTGGCACCACACAAGGAAGGTGGCCAAAGAAGTCTGCTGAGTTCCTCCTTCAGTTGCTTAGGAATGCTGAGTCAAATGCAGACTACAAAGGTTTAGATGTTGATCGACTAGTGATTGATCACATTCAGGTAAGCCTTAGTAACTTAAATAATATTACTTGTTTTAACCCTATTAAAATTTGGATTTATTGTGCATAGTAAAATGAAAATTATGGAGAAAATATGTAAAAAAAACCCATGTAAATTACATATTAAGCTGATTATTATGGGTATAATATGAAAAATTAATTGGAAATTTCAAGTACACTGAAATGTTATTTCCTATCTATATTTATTTTGTCTGTATTTAACGTATGTTAGAGTACATGTGTTAGGTTCAGCGTGATTAAATATATTTTTTAATAATCACCAATATTGAAATTAAAAAGTTTTTTTTTGTTGGCTCTCAAATTTGCTTAGAGTCAAGATGAACAAGCAAAACAGTAGTTAATTATTATATATAATATAGAGTTAAATATAGGATTAAATCAGCTAACTGAAGAATTTTCATAAACTTTTTGCCTTTTTTGCTTGACAGTTTGCATTATTTGATAATACTTTCTGTTTTCTGAAGGCAAACATTATAAGTAATGGAAATTAATTAGTGAAAAATAAATATTTTTTAACTAGTATTCTGTTACATACACATACATATTTATTAAATTTAAATTATAGTAGCGGGCAGGACACATTGGACATCCTGCTGGAGTTTATATTTGTTTACATATATAATAAACAATATTTTTACTATTTCACATTAGCTCTAAATGTGCTACAGAAATGTGCTTTGGTGTAAAAGTTGATTTCCTACTGCTTCATCTGTGAAATAGTGTTGGTTAACATAAAAAATTTCTCACTAAAAAATACTTGGCAACACACACAGTGGAGACAGAATAGATACAACACACACAAAATAGATGTAGACTTGTCAATACACACACCTCCAAGATGAGACAGGGCATGGATGCATTGCAACTAATAGTATCAACAGGTTTTCTTCTAAAAATAAATATTTTGGTTTTAATGAAATTATATTCCGAGGTCAAAAATAACATGACAAGTCAAGGGTGGAAAGTGATGTGTTCTCTGTATGTCCACGCCCCATTTGCATCCTGACTTCTGTGTGCATTGCACTATATATACGCTAGGGTGGAGCGCGGTTGTATGAATTTTTTTTTTTTAAATATTTTAAATTCTAATAGCGCGGGATTTGTGCCTTATGTTTAAAGTAAATTTTCACTTCTTTTTCAGCTCAATCGAATAGCATCTTCTGCCTCCGCTGGGGCCTCAAAGTTTAATATTTTACTGAAAATTTTTAGTATGTTTGGGCTAACATAAATAATATATAAGAGTTAACTAGAGATTGCAAATTATACTCAATAATTAATTAGAATACTTATTGTCTAATTTAACAAAAGAGTAAAACAAAATTCAATCACATGTTTTATAAAATAAATTGTAAATTTGCCTTAACATCCCTCTTCGTCTAGAATTTTGGCATTTCTTACGGGATTCTAATTTAGCTTTTATGGCCCCTAATCGTGATGAATCCTTACATTGAGAAATTACCGCTTCTGTCGTCACCTTCACAGCTCGGCAACAGCCTGGGTATGACATGGGAGACGTAAAAACAAAAGTTCACCCTCACCACCAGATTGCACAATTTGCTGAATTTCTTGATCACTGAAGTGTTTCAAGAACGGCGGTTCAGTAATTGTTTGTTGCCAGTTTATCATGTGAATGTAGGTTGTTGCGTTGAAATTAATATCAGCCATTTCAAATAGCTTTGATGAAGGGGATTGCGACATACTACGTGCTTTTAATATACGCCGGGCTGCCAATTCACGAATATGGTTTTTATCATCTGTAATCATTGCAAGTATAGTAAATTTTCACCATGTGCGAAGTAGTTGTTCCGTTGAATGACGGGGTCGATCACATTTTTCAAGGATGTGGCAGATATCTGGAGGTTCTCCATCTTTACATGACGGTTTATTCTTAATCGAGAACCAAGCTGGGGCGTATGCTTTTACGACAAATGTAGCCAGAGCAGTCAAATTCAACGTAGTATTCGATTAGCATGTGTGAGCCAGTGAGCATGAGATTGTTTACCTGGAGACATGTTTGCTAGATCTTCTGGAAACGAACCTGATTGTACCGCTGAGACGGTATCGTGCAAGTAAAATTTTGATCTGTGCTCAAGTCTAGGGCCATTTCTGGGAGTGGTTCTGCTTCGATGGGTTGGAATTTTTTAATCAGTATTCTTTCACAAGTTTCAAGTATATTTCTCAACTTACCAGTGTAAGACTTGGGTCCCGAAGTGCCTCCGTCAATATGTAAAAGCAAATGTCTTAATGGCAGCTCGTTTATATGCAGTAAGCTAATAATTCGCTGCAGGGGCCTTTGTAACCATTTTTCAAGGAATCGTGTAATACCACCGTATTTTCCAGTATTTACATTAGTCCCATCGCAACCTATGCCAAAAGATGTTCTAAAGAAATGCCTTCCTTAGCCAATACCCCTGTGATTTCTGATTCTACTGCTTTCGCCGAACCAGTGCTAGGTACTACATAACCCATGTAGTTAGAACCCGGCTCCTGAATTAAGGAAATGTGCTCTTCAACAGTCATTATAATCTCTCCAAGTCTCTTCAATAGCATACTGACAGTGACACGATAAGTGCGCGACAAAATAATTCACGCGCATGCGCCAAAATTACTTCCCGCGCGCTCAATATAGACCTTGATTTGAAGTAAGTTTATGTAAAAAACTTGTTTTTTTATTGATTTATAATGAAAATAGACTATATTTTAAATAAAAATATAAAACAAAATATTACAATTTATTTAATAACAGCATATTTACATAGCGTCAAACCTGGGACGAAAATCATCTTTTTTTAAAAGTTCAGTGACCTGGCGGAGGCAGTTACTGTGAATCGATCCAAATTATATTTTGCATGAATTAATTTGATACCTAAAGGCACTCTGCGTACTATTAGATTATCATAAAGAGAAAAAAAATTTTTCGCTCCACCCTAATATACGCCCTGTGTTACTTGGACATGTCTCGTTTTCCCTGTGCGTTAAAACTTTCATATTGATTCGTTAAATGGTGTTAAGAGTTTACCTGCATTTCATCAAGAGCCTATTATATTATGTCCCCACTGGAAGGGCAATCCTAAATAAGGGTGTATAGACTATATGGTCCACCACGCTGACTATGTGCGCCTTAGAATGTCTTCTTTGGCATATGCAGGTTCGCGATCACTGTTTGATCACAGTTGACATGGTATGGCCAGGAATCAAATTCATTCCCTAATTTATTATTTTGTATATTATATATAGTTCATGGTAGAACAAAGATTTTTTTGGTTCATTTCTTTTTATACAAATAGTATTTAATAGAAATGAAAGGGTTAGACTGCCTATCATTTGAAAGTAAAACTCATCTAAGTGGGTTGTATCAAAGTGCATATGGAGCTATTATTCCTTATAGTAAATTAAATAGTACAGTGCATATAGGAGAATTTTAAAACAAGTTGACAATCCATTTGATATGGCATTACCACAACTGCCAGATAGTGGAATCGGCTTTGGCATCCCTTACTCACTCTCCAAAACACAAAGCATACATGCTTCTGTCACTAAACGATTGTACAACTGCATATTGCAGTGAGACCTTTTAGTATTGGGAAGTCGAATTTTTTAGTTCCTTGAGAAACTGAATCTTTTTAAATAACATTTTAATTTAACTTTTGATGTTACCATACCTCTTTTTTTATCCAAAGTTACTAAAAAGCGAGTCTCTGGAAAATATTAGTCCTCTCATCATTCAGTGCCCCTCCTACAAATTTGATTAATAATAATTTTTAATCAATTAAAACAATAAAATAATCAGATCGAGATAGTACTTTTCAAATGTATTAATACGTTAAAAGCGAAATATTAAAATAACATTGATCAGAATTGTATTTTTATAGATTAAAACATGTTATTTGTTATCACAAATTCTCAACTAGCGGGATTATAAGAAAAGATTGTGACAGAGGTACGATGGAATGCCGCAGCATACTATAATGAAATTCGACTTATATTAAAAACGCTTAAGGTACAAAACACTGAAATAGTTTAAATACTTTACCGTGCTCTCCTCCATTTAGAAAACTTACCTGACACTTAGAAAACTAAAGTAAACTTGTTTTTAAAGGTGAACCGCGCCCCCTGCCTGAGGAGACGTACATACCGCGCCCACGGTCGCATCAACCCCTACATGTCATCCCCGTGCCACATCGAGGTGTGCCTCAGCGAAAGAGAGGACCAAGTGGCAAGAGCGGCGCCCGCTGACGACGCGCCAGCCAAAAAGAAGCCCTCCAAAAAGAAGTTGGCTCGCCAGAAGGAGAAGATGATGAGGGAATAGGTGTAACAGCAGTTCTTAAAGTTAATAAATGACTTATAACATCTCATCTCGCGTTTTATTTCTAGGGAGGCCGCACATGGATTGCCACGCCAGATATGCTCCATCACGCTAATCCCGCACTTTTTTCATTGTCTGCCACGTTTGATTTGCCTCATAAAATCAGTTGCTGAAGCGATAAGAACGATCACATACGGATCTGTGCAGTTGCAAAATTGTCGCAAGCAACGATATGGAGGCCGAACCCGCGCTAGTAGCCTGGTAATGTGCAGTCTCAGTACAAAATCCGGCAACGCGATAGTAGCCAATGTGCGGCATCCTTTATTATGGCCAAATGGAGTGATCTAGATATAGTTATCTAGACTGCGGTCAAATGGACGCAGTCTTAGGCTTACCTTTTCAAGCTTAAAAACGACTTCATTGCCTGAGGGTATTAGAAGGTTTCAACAATCAGTTTTTAAATAAAGTGAAAATTTAGAAAAGTTATCGACCAAAAGCTTCTTATTCTCTCGTCTCTAAAAGCCTTACTCGTAAAGTTTGGCAACATCCCCCATTTATAGATCCAAGCGATGCATACGTTAGCGCTAAACGAATGAATGTTGATCTGGCAATGAAATAAAGTACCTACCTAACCTATCGATTGATTGTGAAAACTTTTCATTGGGACTAATTTATTTAACACCTTTTTTCATATCTACTAGGTAAGCTTACATAGGTAGATACTTTATTTAATTAATCCTTTAATTTAGTGAAATAAAACAATTTAAAATACCTAAAAATTGTTTCATTTGGGGACACGCACGGCAGTGCCCACGTCAAGGCGACGCAGCGCGCCCCCGCCAAGACGAAGCACATCAGCCATACCATCTTTATCTCGAAAGCCTCCCCGTAACTTCGTTGTGAATAAAGCAAGAAGTTTGATTGTATTTTTAGTGATTTATAGTTTTTGGAGAAACCATACAGAAGTCTATTTCAAGTTTCATTCTGAACTAGTTGGCTGTTTTTGGACAGAAATTGGCCTTTGTAATCAGGACTTAAAATTTGGTGGAGAAATAAAGTGTGCTCAAATTTTCATACTTATCCATTTGGTAGAAATTAGAATCCACTCGTTAGTGGAGCCTAGGGAAAATTTTAAATTTATAGTAACTGGTTTCCTATTCTATTTGAACAGGTTGAGAAACGCTTTTCATCATATTTTAATCAGTGTTGTGCTTATTTAAAAAAACAGCATTCATGCTCAGCGGATGACAGCACTGAAGAAGCCTGAATACTCTCTTTCAACTCGGGAGTTCTCTTCCTTCTTTCAACTCGAGTTGGATGAGTGGTTAGGTTGCTTGCCTTAACGCTCTGTTCTAAGGTTCCTGGGTTCGATTCCCGGCAGGGTCAACTTTGAAAAATGAACTCTTTAAATTTGGCTCTGGTCTGGATAGTAGTGGCAGGGCACGCTGCGTTTCGCAGTCATTTGGGCAGCCCGTCTGGCGGCAGTAACTGCCCCCTTACACCGTGAAATAACAGCACGTGTGCTATTGTGTTTCGGTAAGTAAGGGATGCCAGAGCCCATTTTCCTACCCCCTCCTAATCCCTTATCCTACTGTAGTCGGCAGCGCACTTTTAGCAGCTTTGGCGTTGCTTTTGTGTTATAGGCAACGGTAGGCACCTCCCAACAAGTGGACCGTCAGCCTGTCTGCCGATCTTAACATAAAAAAAATGTACAATTCACCCTTTGTTAAGACAAAACTGTGCTTTCACCGCGACATCTAAATTAATTTCAGGGCACTCCCCTCGAATATCAATGAGCTATCCTGGGTGTAGATCGAACGAGGTCGAATTTAGATGTCTGTTACTTCCCCTATCCCTTCCTAATCCCATATCCTTAATTTTACTATGATTTGCACCCGTGATATTGCTTGTGTTATAGGCGACGGTAGCCACCTACCATCAACCTTTGACGACCTGCACTTGGCTGGCTAAAAAAAATACGTGTTGAACAACGCAAAGCTGTATTTTTTGCTAGATTTGGCCCTAATCGAGTACTGATCTCACTTCAAAATAGCAGCTAGATCCCTCAGATAGTTTCGAATTTTTGAAGATTCATTGCTCATACAATAACGGTTAAAACCCCTTTGTTTAAAAGTTGTTGTTCTACCGGCTATACAATAGTGAATGCTCTGATCAGTTGTTTCAATCAATTAATTTTTATCCCCGAGTGCAATCAATTTTTCAATTGTTTCAATCAATTTTTATACGGAGTACATCCACATTATTTGGTAAGATGCCGCTGCGTACAGTCCGGATGAGTAGAAACTAATTCGCGAACTACAAAATGCTGGGTTGTTAAGACAAATGTGATGTGGCATGTAAAATAGCGTAAGAAAAGATAACTCTTTTAACTCGTCCTCAATATTTCATCCCAAGCGATAAAATTATTGACAAACCTCATATTATGTAGTTACCTACTTAAAGAAAAAAGTATATTCCGATTTCGCCTTAAAACAGTCTTAAAAAAAGGGGGCGGTAAAAATGAAACAACCAAAGTGCGTAGCTTAAAATTAATATTTTAAAAGATATCGTCACGTTCTACAGTCGTACCTACACAACATCGAGTACCTAACAATTACGACCTCAGACAAGACAAAAAAATTATACTCAAAATTAAAAAAATCGATTTATCCCCTAGACTCTGTGTTACCTATTATTATCCAGCTAATACTATCATTACTCTATAAAGTAAATAATCTTGCAAAATCTTCCATCCGCATCTGCACAACACTGGAATTAGAAAACAAATAGGAATGTCACAAATTGATATCACAAGGTAAAGGTGTCCATGCATATATGTATGTTCCTGCTTCTATAGCCGCGGAGTTGAAAACCTAAAATAAAATTTAATTACTAAATTAACCAGCTACTAATTAAATATATTGTTTGATAATAAATAGTTTTTTTTTTAAATCTCAATACCTGAAAAAGTCAACACATTCATCAAGATTTCTTTCTTTTTGCATAAAGCACACACTTAATCTCATTTGTATTTAAATTATTGCATAATTATTTTTAAATTTAAAGATATCTTATAAAAGTCTATGTTAGAAGCCACAAAAAAGTAATGATCAGTCATCTTTACCACCATAACGGCAAACATAATAAATACATTTGACATTCATATCACACAAATCACAATCATACACGATTCACCGATTAAGCCACAGAACATAACCCAGTAAATATTTCAATTAAGTGTGATCTCTTGAAATTACAATTCAAACCCCTTAAGACACAAAACTGTGTTTTCACCGTGTTTTACCAATATATATTATATACTTGCGGCCCGCCCCCGGCTTCGCCCGGCGTGCAATTTTTAAAAACATTCCCCGTTTATCCCTCTTTCCATTGGCGAAAACCGAATTAAAATCGGTCTACCCGTTCACGCGTGATGCCGTGACCAGGAGAAATGGGGATTCATTTTTATATATAAGATATATAGAAGATTTACTCGTACTTATTATCCCTAGTGCCTGCTTGTTGCTTAAATATAATTAGTTTTCTACGGGGAGAAAATTTTTTCCCGTAGTGCAACCTAGGTGAACAAGGCGGGTAGAGCAACTTATGATTATGATCTTTGGCTACGGTAACCACCTACTATTAAGTGGACCATCAGCCCGGCTGGAAAATTACAATATATACCTAGTACCTTGTAAATTGCGATAGTTTTAGTCACCGTATCACAGATTCTACTACTTGTAACTGGTCAGCAAAATGGTTGGCTTTTGAAAAGATTAGTACCTAATACTTTAAGATATTCTTATAAAATATAAATAACCCTATGAATTTTATTTATCCAGTCAATTACTTAAATTTTAATTAATTGTACGTTTATAAACTTCCAAAAAATATAACACAATTCATAAAAGTTTCTTGCAACGTTAAAAGAAAACACTTTTAAAGACGGAAATTCTATTGCTCATTCCATAACATCCTATTATGTCGCTTCTTTCAAGTGGATTTTGAAATTGACGTAAAATGGCTCATCATTATCAGAAACACATGCGAAAATAATCATCAACATCTTCCAGAAAAACAACAATTAGATCAATTAGAACTAACGATCTATGAAGATTTTTTTCTTTGAGTAGGTACCTAATTAGTTACCTTCTGGGATTTAATTTTCCTAAAAGGAAAGTGACATTTCTAATTGTTATCTGTGAAGCAAGAGCGTTTCCTTTAACATCTCCAATTTTAAGATCTTAAATTTTCCTAACAGACTACTGCAATTTACAATAATTGCTAATGAAAAAACAAAGTAAGAATAACGTATCTATACCAATGGGAAACATAAAATAAAAAAATAAACGTTCTTTTTTTTAAGATCAAACAAATTACATAAGTAATGGAAAAATAAAATCCTGGAAGAAAACCAGTAATCTTGAAGTAATATTTTTCTTCAGAGATAATTAGAAGTATCGGATAAAAAAATCTACCAGGGAAATTAAATTATTTATAGATAAGCAGTTATCTCGAAGGAAAAAAACTACACAGATCAGGTCATATATAAGGTACAAGCGAATAGAAGGAAGGCTCCTAGGTGCCTAAAGTATTTTGTTTTTAAATTTTGATATTATATTCATGTACTACGTATACAACATAAACTCATGTGGATATAGTTATTATATTTGCACCTTTACTATCCATTAATTAAACAGGCTTGTAACAGCAGCCTGCATTTACTCGACCTAAGTACATCACATATGTATATTGACTGAAAAGGTTACCTATGCACATGAATAAAGGCATATTAAAACCAAAACTGTAAAAAGTTTATCACACAAGCCGGTTAAGGTATCACCAAATTAATCCTGATGCAGCACAGGTCATGATCCTAAATTATTAATTTCACATTAATAATTAATATTAACATTAATTCCGAATTGATGATTTATGAGACTTTATATTTTTATATTAGAACCGTGGAACAATTGTTTCGACTTGCGAAGAACAAGGAGAGATTTAAAAAATTGACTGCCGACCTTCAGTAATGGTGAGGCACAGAAAGAAGAATATATTTTTATATTCGGAATAGATGTCTTAAAGTTTTTATCAAAGTCAACTCTAAAGTTCTCAAGGTGATTATGAACGGTATATTTGAATGTGGATTACTGTATTTTAGTGTCATCCCATACCAACCAGCTAATGCTGTAGGAATCGGCTAGAGTCGGCAGCAACGGTTTCTGACCATTCGTCTGCCAAGCTTGGCGAGTATTATCCAAAACTACCATGATGGACACAAACACGACTAGGCTTCCAATCCCAGGGCACCGTCAATCTAATACTATTGGCTAAGCTAGCGATCGAGGTAACAGAAAGATAGTTACGATCTAATAAGGGCTGCGAGTCGGCGCTGGATCTACGTTGCTTGCGACTAATCCCACTGGAAAATTATGAGGGGGGCTTATGTACAATGCTGGACTTCTTCCGGTTGAGATGATGGCGATGCTACTGATATAATTTTTACGTAGAACATGCTTTAAAAATTTACTCACATATTGTGAACAAACTTTTTTTTTTTCAACCAAAGGAAAAAAACATCGGATTACATTTGGATTCGATGACAAAGAGTAGTTAGCGAATCTTAAAAAAAAAAACTCAAAAAATTGATATAAAAATAAACGAAATAAATCTTACCTTAGCTTTGATATGAGACAAAACAAAGCAATTTATGAACACAAAATTATACATATATATTGTATTCATAATTCATAATAAATCTAGTCTAGATTGATACTACAATAACTAATTAGACAGTGTAAAAATATTGAAGAGACAAACTCATATAAAATTATAGAAACTCTGCTTCTGTGCAAGAAAAAAAAATAAATTGCACGAGTTCACGTAGACAAATTTTCGAAGTCGGTTTTCATTTTACTTTTGTAAAAAAAAAAAACATTAGTTTTAAATTGATGTCACTTCTTCGCGCCGCTCAAATGAGACAGAGCCGTTTAGTGGAAAATACAAACTATAGGGATTATAAGAATTAAATTAAACTTAGAGCTGAAACCTTCTCAAGTTAACAAGTTGCGATCTCGAGACACTTTTTTTCAATATGCCAAAAAAGAAATCTGACTCACTCCTGCGAGGTAATTTCGCAAATGGTTTCAATTTTCTTTTACACTAGACAGACGCGTCCAGGCTGCGTCCAATATAAATGGGGCAGTTAGTACACATAATGGCTTATATACATATTAAGGCATAATATTATTTTTTTTCCAAACAGGTGCAGTGGCTCCACATATAAACAAACTTAGAAAATTTGCTCCCAATTTATAATCTTACTAACATAAGTTCCTTCGCTAGACTTCAAGTATCTCTTGTATCGTCCATAATATTGGATTAAAGTACTATAATTTCATGTACTTAACAAAATTGTCCTAGAAATATCCAATTTTGTGGCTAACAACGCCTTAGGAGACGGCTAGATTACTGACCAGTATTAATGAATAGTATTAATGACTGACCCAGTCCTGACAACTGACATTTTTGAAACCAACCAAAATTTCGCCTACATTTTTACAACAGTATATTTGTAAAATCTGGAAACTACTTTAAAAACTATTTGCTGATTAATGGTTATTACTTAATGAGTATAAAATATAATAACAAAGCTTGAGTTTCTGAATGTTATTTTCGAATTTTGCCACATCAGTTCCGCAGTCCCCTTCGCGCCATTAACAAAAGTCAAACAAGTGCGATAAGTATGCATTATTACATTCACACACCATCTTGCATTAAGGGTATAACATAGCCAGACTCTAGGGAAAGGAAAATACAATAGGAATATAATCATGGCCACGAATCATAACGTAAATATGTATTGACCGACAATCGAGAACTTCCCAAATATAAAACATCACTCAATTCATTCCAACATTTATTATACTTGCATTCATAACTCAGCCAATATTTCTAAACTAAACTAACCATTGCTCGCGTTTCCTTTCGCATTACATTATCATATATGAACTAAAAAAACATCAATGTTAAAAACAAAACATAAACGTATTCCAGGATAACATATGGGAATACATATCCTTTCAATTGTTTATACGTGACTTACAAATACTGTTCACGAATTATTTTTTTATATTCATATCAGACAATAACAACTAATGATACCAAAACACGTGGTAGTCACACAGATCGTTCATTACGCCATCTAGTTCAATAATAGACAACTAAGCTTCATTATAACGAAGCGCCATCTAGTTAGAAAAATAAAATATGAATACAATTGACACTTATTACAGAGATAAAAGTTTTAATACAGAACATGGTGTAATCAATTCAGTGGTTTACGGGCGAAACAACATCTTCACAGACTTCGCATTTAAAAATACTATTACTTGCTGCCTGTTTACACTTGCAATCTGTTTACTCTGCCTATTGAAATAATGGAACAAACGACTGTATGTGCACTAAAAAAATTAAAACAAAGCGCAATGGAGACCTCTCGATCTCACCTCTCTGAATCCCAGTCTCACCTGCTCCTCGGAGACTTTTACATTATAAATAATGATTACTTGCTCTGAACATGAAGGAAAACATGCAATAATCGAGCAGAATGCTTACGGCAAGAAAGAAAGAAAAAACACAGCCCTGGAAAAAAAAAACAACTGGCGTTAAATGGTAATTGCGTACCTGTTGTAATCTATATGTATTTGGCTTACCTAGAAAAACTTAACTTCGATTGTTTGTCCGTCCACTTTCGAGCGATGAAACAATTCTGTGATTCGTTGAGGAAAATTAAACGTTTTGTTAAATTTAGATTTCGTCCAACCAATTACTTATATTTTTGACTGCTGCTTGAGGACGTAACTATGGTCTATGATTTGTAAAACTTTAAAATACGCGATACAAGAAATATAAACTGCCTAAACACATTTAGGCAACTTATATAAATATAAATTAATAATAAAAACATATAAGTACCATAAAAAGCTAAGAAGGTAACTGTTTTATCACACCTAGTGGTATTTTATATAGAACATAAGAATGGAATGTCTTGACTGCAAATTAATAAATCCGAAGTAGGCCATAGTAGTGGCAGGGAACACTGCGTTTCGCAGTCATTTGGGTAGCCCGTCTGGCGGCAGTAACCACCGTGAAATAATAGCACGTGTGCTGTTGTGTTTCGATGAGTGAGTAAGGGATGCCAGAGCCCATTTTTCCTATCCAATACCGTATCCTTAATTCTACTGTAGTCGGCAGCGCACTTGCAGCACCTGTGGCGTTGTTTGTGTTATAGGCGACGGTAACCACCTACCATCAAGTGGACCGGTAGCCTGTCTGCCGATCTTAACATAACTGCAGTCTACTGTAGTCATCATATGAGTTGAATCGGAATATAATAGAATGGGTAACGCATTAGGACATCACTAAAAGACTAACTGTTAAACAAAATAATAGGTTAGATGAAGTATAGAAACGATAACAAGCTGGCGATTAAGACTTGTAGGATAAGTAGGAAAGTGTTAGGGGTATCCCTGATAAAAATGACATGAGTAACACATTTTCAAGACATGTATAGTACGGTTCAGGAAAGAAGAACACAAAATCAACCGTCTGCGCATGTACATTCCTAGTTCTTAGTTGGAAGCGCGCGAATGCCGTAACAGACGAATAACGACTAAACGGGTGATGCTGCGACGCGCGCGAACCAATGGCGTCGCTCCATTCAAATTGCATGCCGCCCGCGCCTCACTTCGCACCTCAACGTACATCTAAAATTCGACTACTGCGCAGTATTCATCTTTCATGAACCGATCTATAAAGTTCTGATACACTGATGACTTGTCTAATTAATCCTCTGTTAATTGGAATTATTTGTAAAGGATACTGACACACCGCTCGGCGTTTTCGACGCTGAGAAACCGGACAAGTGCGCGACCCTCCCCTGTCATGTCCGTGAACTTGAGTTCGCCCACTTCGCGCATCTTGTTCGTCAGCGACTGCAGGCTCACGCTCGACGGCAACTGCCGCACAATATTAAGGCTCAATTCACACAATCCAACCTTGGGAAATATTTTAATTTATTGCTCATGAAGTGGCCCTTATTGCAGCACCCCAAAAAAATCATTATGCAGCATTTCTCCTATTACTATGTAAATATTATTATTTCAAGTTTATATTGTATTTCTTTTAAAGAAAAATAAGTTATTTTAACAAATATTTATATATAAAAGTGTAATTTTAAAGCAAAATTTGGACGGAAGGTCGAAATGAAGAGCAAATTTAAAGTGGATATATATCATACAAATAATTACTGTTTTTATGTTACTCAGCTTGCAAAAATTGGCAAAAATAAATTATTAAGATAGAGGCTAGTAAAAGTTCGAAGCCAATACTTCAGTCTGTGTCATTTAGTAGTTTAAGTTAATAGAAATCTTGTTACTCAAAACTGGAACACTAAAAACAATCCTAGTTTATTAGTAGACATTTTGCTTATTCGTGGCATAAAAATTAATATGACTATAAAAATTATAAAATTATATTGGAGTTATTGACATGTTAATAGCATATTGTTATACAAGCGATTCAAGTGATCCTATTTTACATAACTGTCATCTCCAAATCTTTTCTGTGACACCGCCACATTTATGTGGATTAATTATTTTAGTAATCAATGCAGCATTTAATTTAAAAAATATATCAGGAGCACATATAAAATAATTTATACATATAATAAAATCTTAAACGAGTCGTGTCTGTACCTACATTAATTTTTAAAAATGTTACCGAGGTTAAAATTGTTTTTAGAATATTTGTCTGTTTGTGGGTTTGTGTACGCTAATCAAAGGGCTCAACCGATTTGAATACGGTTTTCACTGATGTAGCAAGCTTCTCATAACATTTAGTGCTCGTTTCATTTCAATCGCTTTAAAAACAAAAAAGTTACGGGCCCATTCTAGAAGCGAGTACGAAGTCGCGGACACAGGTAGTACAGCTACAATAAAGGATGATTCATATTACACCGTGCCGCAACCGGGCCGCGTGCTCGCCGTGTTTTTCTCAAAGGCCGGGGCACGGCCGTGGCACGGACACGGCCCGGTGAAGTATGAAATGGTTCATATAAAAGCATACTATAAATATCTTGACCGGGCCCCGGCAAGGGCACGGTCCGGTGTAATATAAATCCACCTTAAAACACTTACATTTTTAAAAATGACCATATCCGACGACTTCATCTTGCTAGAGTTGTCTCGTTCCTTCGACATTGAGCGGGAATCCGTTTGGTGATCTGTTAAAGTTAATTTATTTATTAAAAAAGAGGGAATGTCTTTGTACACATTCATATGGTACTTTTAATTCATGAATCATTACTATGATGTCTCTGAATTGGGTTCTACATTTCAGCTGACAAAGAGGAATCATGAATCACGCGGACATAACTTGGCTCTTGTGAGGAGGGCGAATTCAAATCCATACTAGCACTTTCTCTCCAACAGAGTAGTTATGGTATGGAACAAGAGACGTGATTTCAGCAAATAATTTTAAACAGCTCAAAAGCAATTTGGATAGATTCTTAGGCATAAAACAGTGCCACGATTATAAAACCAACAATCTGTCGTCACAGATGATGCCACAGTGCTTTACCGACCATTGTTTGGTACAGTCGGATTGGTGGCAAAAGGTTCCATTCGTTAATTGTTTAGAAGTTGCAGTATATCTGCAGATTCGTAAGAAGAAAAAACGTTTAAGAAACAAGAAGGTATCATGGCTCAAAGATCTATATGAATTTATTACTATATTCCAGAATTACAAGAGCACGATAATAACTTTTTAATTATTTTAAATTATCAATTAAAAGTTTTGATAAATTGTTAAAATTAAAATTAAAAAGTCGTTTAAAACATTGCAGCTTACATAATATCATGACACAATTATATCAACTGACTCGCAGTTGCTTTAAGGTAAGTATCTATAGAGACACTTCAAATAAACTTTCAAGTCATTATTCCTTGAAAGGAGTGAACCGATTTCAATAAAACTCAACTCTCAGGATACATTGGTCTAAACCTTATCAGATTTGAGTCTAATTTGAAAATTTCTGCATCAGTTTATCGTCAAATTCGGGGTACAATGTTGGGCTTCTAGCCAATATTTCAATTTACCATCAACTTATAGAGGTTATTTTTCAAATCTTAAAGCACCGGAGTAATTCGCACCTCAATAACTCGCTCCGTATCGACATTCATTGCTGATGTGATCGATTTGCCCGTCAGCCCAGCATAAATGAAGAGTCCCATCTGCATAGATACGAGTGACGTACGCAAGTTGGACCGATACGCAACGCATATCATCATACGCCGCCGACCGTCAGCTTCGTACTGTTACGTTCCATAAATATTAATGAATATAAGCAAACGCGACTGATAATGTGCGGCACTGTTTTAGCACAGTCTAACCGTACTTACGTCATACGGTCGGGCAACGCTCAATGTTTGAGCCTGCAAACTAAAGCGAGTTCGCCGAACGTTGCTCTACGCAAGTACATTCGTTGCCTGACTGTATGACGTAAGTATGGTTAGACTGTGGTTTTAGGCCTTAGGACGCAGACGCAAGAGCGCAAGTTGTAAGTCTAAGAAATAAATAAATTCATGAACCGATATAATCGATACGTACGTTTTCGTTTGTGACTGTAGAAATCGGTGGGTTGGTTGCTCGATTGATGGTTTGCATTTTGATTGTGCAGTTTCCATTCGCTGGACGTGGAATTTGTTTGGGACAAATTGGCCACATTTTGTTCCAAACTTTGTACATTTGTCCCAATCGCAGAAGTGTTTTGGGCCAAATTTTGATTAGCGATCGCCGCAATGTTTTGGTTCATCAACATACTGTGAGCTAGATTGGGCATATTTTGCATTAACGCTGGCAACGTTTGGGACATGGCGGGCAAGTTGTGCGCCAAATTTTGCATGTTCTGAGCCACATTTTGCATATTCTGAGTCAAGCCTGGCACATTTTGCATGTTCTGGGCGAAATGCGGCAAATTTGTCACATTTTGTCCGATACCAGTCAAATTGTGAGCCAAAGACGGTACATTTGGAACCACAGATGGCACGTTCTGAGCTATATCCAGATTCTGATTAAAGTTTTGTCCGAGCGTATTGATGCCGACCGCGTTCGCAGCTAAGCCCGAGTTTTGGTTTCTTAGGGCAGCCAAAGTTGCGCTAATGTTGCTAGCGCTTGCCCCTTGCAGCATTTGAAGCAGTTGATGAGTCGGTGTGCTACTCATAACATTTCCCGTTGAATTCAGGCCAGGAGCTGCACTCTCTTGCACGGAACTACCTTCATTTTGACTTTTATTTTCGTCCCTCAATTTCTCCAGCTCATCTATCAACATTTGCTTTATCGGTTGAAACTCTAAACTGACTCTAACGCCTCTCATTGGTTCCCCATTGTGACCCAATCCAGGCCCGACACCAGCAAGTCCGATTGGTAAACAGCTCTCTTTTCGAAACATTCTATCCATTTTCACATGCATTGGTCGATCTAGCAAAATTTGACCATGAAACATTGATATCGCCTGAAAAATATAATATATAATTTAATTGTATATATACTTTGTTTATTCTTTTAACTGTATGTAGGTTATTTTTTTTCTATAATTGAACATTTAGGTTGCAGTTAGATTTTCTTGTGGCCGTACGTAGTTGCAACAAAGCTTATTTTTCCATAACAACCGCGGCTGACTGAATAAAAAAATTCGTGTCATATAAACGCGCCCTATAAGGTGTGAATTTAGAATGAATGAATAAATAAATTAATTAATTAAAAAAAAACCTTTTTATTTTTAGTACTTCACATAGTCATAGACAGAGCATCCTGTCTGGCTGCTACCACTCCCTTACAGAAGACCACCATGAAATAATGGTGTCCGCTTTTATGAGTGAGTAACGGATGCTAAAGCCCTTATCCCATCATTATTCCTTATCACATAGGAATGCCTATGGCGTTGCTTGCTTTAGTAGGCAACGGTATCCACTTACTATCAATTTGACCATCAGCGTGCCTGCCAAGATCTACATGAAGATATATAATTACAATGAATGCATTATGAAATGTCAATTGAGCGTACAGTCATGCAGGGTAGAGTCCAAGGCATAAGACCGCGTGGAAGGTCACCTATGAGGTGAACCGACAAAATAAGGCAGCCATGAACTGTTCCGTGCACAGTCCAGGCTGCCTTATTTTCGAAAATTGCATTAAAATTATCAAATATACACTTGTGGCGCCACCACTTGAAAAAAAGGTCGAAATGACATTTTATGTCTGAAGTGAGTTTGTTTTTTTTTTTTCGCTTATACGACTACTCAATCTATCTTGAAATTTTGTATAAAAGGTACCCAATCCCGAGAGATGCGGACAAAACGATAATATATATATATATATATATATATATATATGAAATTTAAAGAAATTGAACGATTTTTAGGGTTATATTATTATTTCTTATTACTTAACATGTTATACAGAAATGTATTTATCTTGAATGGTGTAATATTGAACAGAAATGCACTATGGTCACCAATCACCATAATGTCAAATGTTTATCGATAGAATGGAGAGTACACATAGAAGATGCAAAGGCCATAGTCGCAAACAAGTAGCTACAGCAAGATGTGACCGATTCATTGTAGGAACTCCAAGGAAAATAACTTTAACTTCAGTTGAAATCATAACAAGCAATAAGTAAAACAATGAAATCATTTTTTTTTCTTTTCTTATCATGCGATCGGTCTTCTAGACCATGAGCAGATGTGCTGGTTACTCTTAGTTTGAGAAGCAAGATCTCCATTGAGAAAAGGCCCTTGTGGCTCATGGCCGCTCAATGAAATTAATAAAAATTAAAAAAAAAACGAAAAGCTCTTAGATTTGTTAGAGGAAGGCGCTTAATAATATTTAGATAATAAAAACATAACTTACTTGTACAGCCTCCACTGGGTGATCATAAATGATCTTGGCTATACCTCTAGACTTTCCATCTGGAGATTTCATATGTGTTATATGAATCACTTGTCCAGCCAAACTGAATACTTCGTGCAGTTTTTCGTCAGTCACGTCAAACGATAACTGTAAGTAAACAAGCACCCGTTTCAGAGGTTCCCAATTAATCTTATGTATCTTCAAAATCTGTGAGTCTCTTTAAACATGAAGATTCCTTCACGGTTTTAGCAGGCGATAATTAGATACTTAGTCTTCTCTGACAGTCCTACTGCCTAAGAGTTATTCGAAGTAAGAATGTCAATCCTTTTAGGTACTGAAGGTCTACCAGACTATCTGACTTATGTGGGACAGAGACTAATAGAAAAAAGGAGGATACTGCATTCTTCTAAATTGTAAATTTTAAATACAGACAGGGTGAGCGGTGTTGCAAGAAATTTCGCTCGTAAATGCAATAAACAATATTGTTAATTATTAAAGGAATTATGGTAAATTAAAAAATACGCGCGAGAAATTAAATTCAAGCAGTCTCGCATCAACGCGACGCGACCACGGAACTAGCTTGATGCAGACGCAGTCTCTAGTATCACCAGCTATTGTATGCGCCAAGGCTGTTGGCACAGGGGGGCCATAAATCATTCAAACTCTAGGGTGGTGCATGTTCTGCACGCATTGTCGATACTTTGAGTACCTACTCATTGAGTATTGCTAAGAGAGATTTTTTTTTTCAATTTAATCTACAATCAGTTGCTAGAATAATTGGAAATGTTGCAAATGAAATTTCTTGCAGCTGGAATCGACTGTAAGCATGTTGATATTTCTTCGTTCTTAGTATAATAGCGATTGTAAATATTGTAAACATGATGTTTCATATTTTAAATTGTGTATAATTTTAGGGCTGTGGATTTTGTTCAATAAATAAATAGAATAAATAAGATTTGAATAAATATTCAAAATAAAACAAAAGTTTTATTTACATAATCGATAGTAACACGACGCCTCACTAGCCGTCGCCATAAGGCCAGTAAGTGCGAGAGAGCATGCAATATTGGCAATGCTGCTCCAACGTTTTATGGCCCCGTGTGCCAACAGCACTGGCGTTCATTATAGTAACAAATAAATGACAGCTTTTGTATGTACATAATCATTCATTTAAGTTCATCATCATCATCTCAGCCGTACGTCCACTGCTGGACAAAGGCTTCACCCCCAATTCTCCAAAAGGACAGATCAGAAGCAGTCTGGATCCACCGTCGACCCGTGGCCCTTATCATGTCCTCTCTCCACCTTGTGGGTGGACGTCTTAGGTTGCGCTTGTCGGTCCGACAACTTTCCGGCCCCAATGGTCGTCAACCTACTAATCCTCCAAGTTATGTCGGTGTAACTTTCGTTCTTCTACGAATCTCGTCATTCCTGATCTCGCAGTGTAACCCTCACCAAAGCTTGTTGAGCGACATTGAGCTTTCTTACAAGGCCCACAGTTAGAGACCACGTTATACATACATAATATTGGCTGTACACAGTCAGTATGGCAAAATTTACCTTACTTAAAGCCCAAAAACAACCAATATTTATACTACTGAAGAAGTAGTATAAATATTGTTTTTATATCAGCCATATATCCCAATATCAGTGCCATAGGTCACACTACTAAGAAAGTGATTAAATACAGATTTGCAGTAGCTGTATCTGTTAATTGTCATATATTTTAAACCACCAATGTCATAGTGTGTAGAACTCCTTTATTCGAAACTTTGCAATGAGTAGACACACTGAAAGTTTTCTGTCCAAAGTGATGCCCAAGTAGCTACAAATTCCAACTTCTTTATGTCTTCTCATAACTAAGTAACGAAATTAGTAAAAATAAAAAAAAGTTTACTCACATTGGAGACATGTAAGTGGCTGATTAACGGTGGAAGAATTTCAAGGGAGTTCAAAAAGTTTGCACTCAATCCGTATGTCTCATAAGCACTTGTTGCCGCCTCTTGTGGATTATTTTTTGGTGCTACTTGATGATTCAGTATATTTACTGGAAAGGAAAATATTAACAGTGGTGTACGGTTTCAGGAATCGAGATGAATGGTCCTGACCAGTCATCTCCACACACCTGGTCAATTTTCATTTACTCTATCAGAGTTGATAACACACTGTCATTCTTATGGAGTTGCGTGTGTATAGGAGGTGGTTGCCACCAATCAAAAATGGACAGTAAGCCTGCTTGCCGAGTAATTCACGCCATCAACTCGGATTTAGCTAGTTTAAAAAGTTGTACAGAGAATAATTAATATGTCACCAAAACCCCCTTGCTGCAGAGTTAATCAATGCTACAGTCAATGTTGTGATACTGAAGCGAGACACTATTGTATGTATTGGGGAATCAAGGCACTGGAACCTTGAAGTTATAACCTTTCCGGAACTCATCCAAATATGGTCTGGTGATCAATTGTTGATATTAAGAGAGAATAAGATTTTCATAAAGACAAGTTTTCATGATTTCTATTTTCTATTTTTACGAAAATCACTAAATGTACTTAAGAAATACTACTAAGATGACTTAATAGAGGTACATATAATAAATCTATACTATGTACGAGTATCTATACTAGTATATAGATATAACTAATTATAAAGAGTTGACATGTAATGGCTAGTAAGTAACCAGTAATGGCAAGGCACTGCAATCTGCAGTCAAAAACTAGCAGCCCTTCTGATGTCAGTGATCACTTCTAACAAAAGACCAACTTAAGATGACAGCAGTTGTGCTGTTGCGTTTGGTACATGTTTGGTAAGATGTAAGATGTTCGGTACATGACTAATAAATTCTCTATTTTGTCTTTTATCCTTTAGGCTATCAACATTGTGATTGCAGTTGTATTCTGTCAAGTGAACTATCAGTCTGTCTACCGTCCTTTCACATAAAAAAGCTCAAGATGTGTCAGAAGATATATACTCCAGCAGCAGTATGATTTTTTATATTTTCTTTTTGTAAGACTCCTATGACACTGCGTCCGGTACGCCGGCCGCCAAGCGACTCTCTGGCCACGCCCACCATTCGCGCGACGCGGTTCCTTGAATCTGTCAGTGTTTCATATTAATTCGGGAAGATCCGAAATGTGTACCCTAAAAAGTTATTGTCGCCAGATGGGCTGCCCAAATGACTGTGAAACTCAAAGTTCCCTGCCAGTACATCAAAATTTATTATTTGAAATTTCTTACAAGCATCTTTTAAAACCACTAATTTTCTTCCTTCACACTCTGCTCCCATCAAGACTTTCATAGCTATTTTGCAAGCGTCAGGATCTGTGTATTTTACAAGACAAGCTCCTTTTGATACACCGTTTTCATCAATTATTACATTCACATACTTCAATGAACCCGAACCACCCTGAAATGTAAACAAATAAACTCTAAGAAACTAAGGTTTGTATGCAATGTGTATTAGTTCTTTTGGACATGGTGTGCTAGGGTAAGTTGGAACTGATAAAAATTATTTCTTTCGAACTTTCTACAGTTTGCCATTATTTTGTCAGTTGCAAGACGTGACATTATATTGTTATTGGATACAAAGGCATAAATTTGGCCATTTGTATTTTGATATGACATACTTATCTATTTATGACACATTATAACAAGACACTGTGATTTATTGATTTGAATAGGATTCAGTCTTAAAAAACTTTTTAAAATTTTGATTAATGTGTGCCTTATGCTCTAATTTTATTTTTATACTGAGTTTATAAAAACATACTTGTCTTCAGTTTAAAAGAATAAGAGTTATTTTTAAATCGGGGGTCACGGCAGTGCCCCCGCCAAGTCGAGCAATACAAAAACAGCGGCACGGCCGTACCATCCTTTTCTCGAAACAGTTCAGGCCATTTTCAACCCCCTATAACTTCGTTGGCGATAAAACTAGAAGCCTGAATTTTCAGTAACCAAGTAGGCATTGTATAAACTCGGTATATTTCATTGAATTTGAGCCAGTAGTTTAAGAATTATTAAGATATAACTAGTCAAAGTTTCTTAATTTTGTCACTCACTGACTGACTGACCGATCATCAAAACTCTAAGGCACTTCTAGCAGACATAGTAGCTTCAAATTTAGAATACAGTTAGTGTTTAGTGTATAAATCAAGGAAAAACTAAAATATTTTGCAATTTCGGCCCAGTTTTCTAGATATACTAACTGCATAAATAACTTTGTAATCTCATATAAATAGTATAGGAATACAAAGTTACATTTGCAGTTAATGAATCAGTGTATGTGTTATTAATATTTTTAAACTATATTATAAGATAGGTGTAGATAAGTTAAAGTATCTAGATAATCAATTTGAATTTAAAATACAATAATATCTACAAAAAGAAGTGAGATGCCATCAAAAACATAACGCATGAAAACACAATGTTTCTCACATATTCTAATTTAATATAACATAAAAACATAATTTAATTTAAATTATGAAAACACAATGTATCTAATATATTATATTAAATTAGATTGTTGATTGCGATTGCCAAGTCAATTTATTTATTTAAAACATACAAGATTCTTAATATTGATATGGTCAGTATAAGATGTTGTTAGGTGAGCTAATTTCGTAATAACTCAAGAAGAAGGTTACTTAAGTAGGGACTGAATAAATTAACCGACTTGGCATAACATGGATCTCACAACTTTTGACGGTAGAAGAACTGAGTTGCGAGACTTGGTTTTTTTACAAGTTATGTTTTTGATGGCTACACTTATTTCCATCTCTTAACATTTGGCACATACTTTATGAATAATTATAACAAATATAAAAATATTTAGGTTTCAATATTAAATGAAATAAAATTTGTTTTGATGTAAAATTATGTTTCAGCAAAACAAAAAAAAAATCACCTTACAAACAAAACAAAAAGAATAGCCCTCTTGATTCTTACAAATAGCCTTGATGAAATTAACAAATGGCCCGAGAAATGGTGAATACGTGCTAGTGCTTCAAAGTCAGTCCAGATTACTTTTGCTCTAAGACATGACACCTGTCCATCTGCTCTGTAAAACTGGGAGCAAAGCAGTTTCCATGAAATGACTCCGTAAAGTATCTGGGGATGTAACTGGATAGGCGACTCACGTGGAGAAAACATGTTGTCACAAAATAGAATGAGATCATTATGAAATACAAGGAGTTGTACTGGTTATTGGGCAGAAACTCCAAACTATCCATCAACAACAAGATATTAATCTGCAATACTGTTCAACAACCTATTTGGACATGTGGCATTCAGCTTTGGGGTTTTGCCCGTGACTGAAACATCTCCATAATTCAGAGGGTACAGAAAAATATCCTGAAACAGATATCCAACGTGCCGTGGTTTATAAAAAACTCTGAAGTTCATGAATACCTTGGTATTGGTATGCCAACAGATAAGAACTAGTTGTGAAAAATATAAAAGCAGATTGGAAAGATACCCGAACAAGCTGGCTTGTCAGTTAACAATAAATGACTACATGAACAGACTCAAAAGGTGCTAAATCCTACAAGGACTGTAATCGGCATCCTGCTTCCAAATGTGATGTGCCTGATGGAGCACATATCTACCCCCCCACAATCTTTCAACACATTTGCTCAAGGTCGATTAGTTCTGATCTTTCCTGCTTGTCTTGTGACACTCACATCACAGAGCTGGACAAAAAAAAACATAATTCTCTGCTTTGTTACCATAAGTTCCCAATAGTCGATTTATCAATGTTAAATTAACAAGAGTCTTATAACGGAATTAAAATTCGCAACTAAATAGCTACAAGAGGATTTTTAGTAGACAATGTTGAGTTAACATGTTAAATCGCAACTAGTCAATTGATACCTTCAACATGTCAAGATACATTGTTGGTTAATTAGAACAATATAGATTCAAGAGATGAAGAAGTTCTTTTGGGAAACAGAGCTGCTTATTATTTTTTTAATTCATGAATGTATTTCTAGACGTGAGCCAAAAATGTGGTATGGAATATTTTAAAAATTTGTCCAGCAGTAGGACATCTACTGCTGGTCAAAGGCCTGCTCCCTAATGTTTCACAAGGACCGATCAGAAGCAGCCTGGATTTACCATCCACCTGCAGCCCTTAACAGGTTGTCTGTCCACCTTGTGGGATCTCATCCTACTGGTCCATGGCCTTCACTCGAGAACCTTGCAACCTCAGCGGCCATTGGCTCTCTGTACTGTGTGTCCTGCCCACTGCCACTTAAATTGTCGATAACTTTCGTTCAAATCAAATCAAAATATTTATTTATCAAGGTTTTTCAAGAAACTCTTATGATCGTCATTAAAATTTACCAGGGTTTCGGAAAAAAAGCCAAGATGACGATCCTAAGAAGAAACCCCGAAAGAAACTCAGGATACTATTCTTTTTGTCATATTTAAAATCTATGGATCTCGTCATTCCTGATTCAATCTCTCTGTGTAAACTCCAAGCATAGCCCTCTCCATAGCACATTGAGCGAGATTGAGTTTTCTTATGAGGCTCTAAGTTAGAGAACTTGTTTCAGCGCCATATGTCATCACTGGCAACACACATTGGTCGAAAGACTTTTAAAATTTTGATAGAAGACAGGCAAAGTTTGAGAAGCAGAATTTTTTTTTTAAAAATCAACTTGTTTGTTTGCGAGACCCAAACCAAAATAATGACAAAATATTCATAATTAACATGTCAATGCATGCAGTGGATCCTGACTAAGATTGTTACAAGACTTGTTCTGTTAACATCGTCAGTGTTTATTGTTGAGTGTAGTGGAAATGTACAGTAGATATGTCAAGTAACTTATGAGATAGTGGCTTATGTACAAACTTAAAATTAAACAAATTTAAAATTGTGCTCATGAATTGATCACCAATAGGAGATTGCACCCTAAGAACAAGATTGAAAATAATATGTAGGTGCACATTAGCAACATGTCAGTATTACATTATTACAAAGCAATAGCAATCATCATCGTCATCTCAGCCGTAGGACGTCTACTGCTGAACATAGGTCTCTTCCGTAATCTCCCAATAGGGCCAGTCAGAAGCAGCCTGGATCCACTGCAACCTGCAGCCCTTTTTAGGCAATCTGTCCACCTTGTGGGTGGACATCCTACGATGCATTTGCCGGCTATTGCTCCCATAACAATAGGCTAATGTAAAAGATCAGAAGATAACTAATTAGTTATCCATTTCGTTTTATTAGAACTATTTCGTTCAATGGTGGTCCTTACCTCATTTTGAGTTTTAGTTTTAATAAAATTCTTGATTTTAGCATATTTCCAGTTTAATGGTAGATTTAATATATAGAACTCGCGAATTTCCTGTT
Organism: Bembecia ichneumoniformis; assembly: GCA_910589475.2. Lineage (NCBI taxonomy): Eukaryota > Metazoa > Arthropoda > Insecta > Lepidoptera > Sesiidae > Bembecia > Bembecia ichneumoniformis. Next base: position 3,459,018 of record OU342533.1, on the reverse strand, counting down.
GGCCGGCTGATTTTGTTTGGGACAAAGGAGATCTGCTACGCGCCCCTAAAACATGTTCACAACAAAATCAGTTAGGTTAAAAACGCCAAGTTTATTAAAATGTATACTTAAGTTACTTACTAAACATGATAGGTTATATTTATTTCGAATTTTATGAAAAAACACTAAAAAACTGCGCGATTGGGCTCACTTCACATAAGACTGTCTGTCTGCTCCAGACTAATACAACATCTTTGGACTGCTCTGCTTATGTTTGTGCTTGTCTTGTCAAGTTGTCAGTGTTGTCACTGTTGTCACTGTACGTTAGTATCTACTATTTAGTTTGTGGTCACTGTTTACAGTGATGCACAGTGATGCCACCAAAGATAATTGTATTAGTGTATAGCATGGAAGTATTATATAAGGAATAAGCTCTATCTATGCATCTTGCAGCTAAAATAAAGAAAATTAAACCTTATGCTAAGGTCGTAAGAGTCTTGTTGCACGCAAAATAAAAATGAATCCGAGTGAGAGGGCCACCACTGAACGCTGTGTCCCGTTCTATAGAGTTGCCAGAGTTAAGTTGGTAGAAATGGTAGAAAAATATGCGATTGATGTAATGTAATGAAGTAAAAACATTTACTTCTAAAATGTTTCTAAATATAAATAATAATTTATTACCGACATGTTAAAACAATATTATTTGTTGCTACGTGTAAAGCCTTATTAACGCAAAAATTTTGCGATTGGCGTATAGGTTTTCTTTTATTTGTATGAAATACGGACACCTGACCTGACAACCCCACATGAAATCGCCGACTCTGACGTCAATGGCGGAAATTTTTAAATTCGTGATATTTTTGAAGAATTTTAATTAAAATGGGGAGAATTTGTGTCGTGGAGGCTTGCGGAAGCGAGTATTATCCTGATTGTGGTTTATCTTTTCACAGGTAATAGTTTTAAACATAATTTGTTAGTGAACAATTAGGGTGACCATGCATGACTATCCAATCCTACTTCAAGAACAAATAACTTAAATACCTATGCATTTTTTATTCCTTTCTCTATTAACATAACGGGTTCAATTTCAGATTTCCTAAAGATCCTAATGTTAGGGAAATATGGATAAATAAGGCGACGACATCCACGTGTCGACAGGTACCCCTTCGCCGAGCCACCAGGCCACGTGGCATCACTTCGGCGTGGTCTGTGTGCTTTGTGTCTACAAGTGAGTGTTTAAGAGCATCCCCCGCCTTCTGCGAGGAAGATCAGGACCAACCTTCTAAACTAAATTGTTTTCTCTTTCATGTATAAATTTTCATTTGTTATATAGTGTGTAAATTTATTGGTATAGTAAAGTGTTGTGTGATTGAACTTGGCTTTCTTTTGTCTAAGTCCACCCCAGGTAGTTGGCGCCCTGAGAGTTAACACTGGTCTCGTGTAGTGTCTACCCCTGAGTTTCAGTCGGTGAGTAACGGTTGGAACGTCTGCGGAGCCCTAACGCCCCGCAGAGGTTTCGCGGTTACAAACTTAACTGTTTTTTTCTTACCTAATTAATTAAATATACCACAATAGGTAGCTTATCGTAATTTTATCTCAGTCCAGCTGCATGTCGTGTCCCACAAGGACCAGTAGGTAAGTACCTACCTATATGACGCGAGTGTGAAAAGCAAGCAAAAACAGGAAATGTATAGTACCGCAAAGGGCAAGTTTATCATTAGCATCTTCGATTAAAATCCATCTGAAGCAATGATCTGCTGACGTCAAATCACAAATCATTTTTTATAATTATTGTCCTTAAATCATATTTCAATATATTCACCATCGCCAGAGAGGGATAAGAGGTACAGTTACTGATCTCTCTTTCGGCTTCAATTTTGCGACAACAGGTCATTCCTGTTGTATATAGTACTTATTACTTCCATGGTGTATAGATGGAACAATAAAAATTGAAGATTCCTTCGATACTCGATACCCGTCTTTCTAATGGCTGCATGTCGTATGTTAAAAAGAGATAACAATAGCCGAATATGACGTCTTAAAACGCTGCGCGCCATAAAAGAGGCAACGTCATATTTGTTTATATCATGCTGGTTAACAAGCGCGTTTAGCTTTATGTGATTTAAAATACTTAAAAATCTGAAAGTGTGATTTCATAAATCTGTTGCTTGCCAAGAATGGCTTGTACTGTTCCCGTTTGTCCAAGTAGAGTGGGTGTTTTGAAGGAGAATAATGGAAACATATCATTTCACCGGTAAGTCGCACAGCTCGCACTCATTAATTTTGGTGTTTTGTAAACAAATTTTTATAATTATTTACTAAAAATGAATCATTGTGCATGCATACACAGCTCTAAGGTTGATTTATTTAAAGAAAAGCTGGTGTTTATAACTAAAATTTACAAAAACCAAAGTTAATCGGAATTTTTGACATTTGTCTTGCTTTATAGTGCTGTAGTCTGATCTTGATAAGTTTGTCGATATCGATAACTAATTTATTTTTAGTAGAGTGTTGACAATTTCTAGCATTCACTGCAGGTTGAAAGTAATTTTTATAAATTTATAACAGATTTCCCACCGACATCGATTTAAAAAAAAACGTGGACAAAAAATGTAAGAAAAGCCGACGATTGGAGAGCTTCGCAATATACAAGAATATGCTCGATGAACTTTGAAGATTCTTGCTTTCGCCAAGGATATCAGCGTAAAATTCTACACTCGTATGCAGTGCCGACAATATTCCCAAAATTACCACCAACGTGTAAACCAGTAAGTAATATCTATAAGTTATAAAGAAGTTATGCTTCAATCTATGAAAATTATGAAAATCTCTTGAATCATTAATAACCAAAAACTATTTCCTTTCAGAAATTACCCAGAAAAAGAAAACTTACTAATAAATACGTGGATACCCAAGCGTCAACATTAACTGCAAGTCTTTAAATTAAAATGTTGACGAATCACAGATGAACGATATCACAGATTATCCAATCTGTGATATCGTTTCTAAAAATAAAACTTTAAGATTATCGAGTTTTTTTTCTCTCGTAATAAAATCCTACTCCCGTTCTACCCCTTAAGGATGGATTCTAAATATTTCTACTCAAAAAATAACTATTCTTTTGAAATATTTTGGTGAAATAAATGCGAGAGGTTGCATACAATCTCATACAACCGATTAGCAATGCGGCGAGTACCAGTACGCACCCACATTTTATTTATATTGAATAACCAAACAGTACACCGAAACGCATTTAGCCATACTTTTTATCCGTCATATATTTAAAATCTATATCAACGATATCTAGTTATCAATAAAAATGCACAGCACTATTATACGCTATAACTTTAGCTTGCATTGTAATGGCGGATTGACTCACGTACGAAACGTGTATTTTTGAAAAAGTTAAGATTCGAAAGAATCCTAAACTTTAATAATGTTGTTTTCTATATAAAATAAAGACTTGGCTTAAAGGTCTAGCTACCAGGCCATAAATTTACACTAATAATAGCTTGCATTGTATAGTCAAAATGGAGACATTCACTCAACTTCGACCCGACAGATTATATATGTATGTCTCTTTCAATCTTATGGCAATTTGAAGGTGTTAGAAAGAATAAAATATTGCTGCATTTTGTGATCCATCTATAGGTACAGACTAATACAACATCTTTGGATGCCACCTTGCTCAAGAACAGTGTTGCCAGCAGTCAAATGAGAAAAATTCCGAAATAAAATAAAAAATTACCCGAAATTACCCGTTTTCTGTGGTAAAAAAAACGTTTTTTTTTTCATGTTATAATGGTTCATTGTATTGATTATTCACATATTTTAACACTTATAGAACTGTGCTTATAGTGAGGTCACCTCACTAATAAGTGAGCATACGGATGTCAGGTACAAAAGAAATAACCTTGTACATAAAAGTACAAACAAGAAGGTAGGTATGTATGAGCAATATAGGTATTAGGTAGATAGTGAATTCTTTTCACAGACAACTGCATCATCATAACACACAAATCCTTAGGTTAACTAAGAAATTGCCCAAGCAAACAACTTGACAGCATTGAAATTCCAATTTGTTTATATAGGTATATAAAACCAATTCTGCGCACTCAAGGGCCAGATTTATTTATACCTAGACCAGATTAATTGGCAAACTAACAAAATATGTTTAACACCTACTCAAGTCAAGTGAGTATAGCAAAGGCACCTAAACATCTCTGATCCCAAAGTTATGTTACGTTAGGTTACCATTATTTGTTTAATAAAATCACTTACCTACACATTTACACAAGGCAATAACAATGAACTAACATTCCGGCACTCATAGAAACAAGGCTTCTTTTTTATTCAAAGTTTTACAGCATAAACAAAATGCAAATACCTAACTTCAATCAACAACTTTTACCGCGTTTACAGAAAAAAAGACAGAAGAAAATCTCATGAATAACTCTTATCTTGTTTTTATCTTCTCGCTTCCCGCGTAAATAAAACTCTCCCAACTCCCAAAGAAACAAATCCCCACGAATGAATGAAGTTGAATGAATGAACAGAACAGAACGAATGACTAGCTGGGGCGCCCTTGAGCATGTTCTGTTTCGCTTGCTCTTTCGAGAACTTCGTATAGGCATTTCTTTCTCAGTGATTCCTTGTCTTGTTTGTGAACCATCGAAATATAATATAACTTTCTTTGTGAACTGTGAAGCCAAACCAAAAAAGTTTGGCGCGATTATCGTTTCACGCAGAACCACTTTTTTCTGGCGGGTGGGAAGTTCTAGGAAGGTTTTATTTGACTACGATAGATTTTTGCAAAAATACCCGAAATTACCCGGCAGTCAACGTTACCCGAAAGAAACTCGCTGAAGACCTAAATTACCCGAAATCGGGTAAAAATACCCGTACCGGCAACGCTGCTCAAGAAGGAAGTAGCTAAACATAAATAAAAAGTAGCTAGATACTAAAAAAATCAGTCTCGCTAAAGTTGCCAAATGTGGCTAAACAAAAAATATACGAGATTGACTTTTAAATAATAATATAATTTAATACTTTATTATAAATGTATGAGGACATCATCAACATTAATCAAATTGAAGGTTCAGCTTTTTTTCCTATTTCTTTTAATATGTTTTCTGGGATGGCGTAAGTCGCACATGTCTCAAAAAATCTAATCCTTCATATTGAATTTAAAGTGAGCAAACCCATTTTGTTCCTTCTTGTGAAGCAACATACAATACCAATTTGTTAGATATCTGTCTCTCTCATCTACTATATGAAAATAGGGATGCAAGATTTGATGAAAGACAACTAGGAAATCCCCGTCTATAACTCCATAATGTCTCTATTTGTAATGTTTGCATTCGAATTCGTATACACAGTCGAACCGTAGATTAGAAGTTAGAAGCATAGCAGTAGAATACTCTAAAAGTGTACGCGTAGCAAATGAGTATATCGTCGGCTGCCCGCTTATTTGCAGAAATCACTAACTGTAAAATAGTAAGCTGATTAAAAAGTAGCTTTAAATGGTAGGTAAAAGATTTAGCTTCCAAAAATTTTTTTTTCTAGCTAACAATAACGTAAATGTGGCTAGATCTAGCCTATCAAAAAGCCTATAAAAAGCCGATCTAGCCTTGTAAAGTTGGCGATGGACTGAGCGATTTTGTACAAAATGTCACATTAAGGATTCTTTCGTCTTGCCCGATCTATACAGTTGAAAATCTTTGTCGATAGCTTACGTAAATAAAAGAGGCAAGAGCGTAACCCATGTAACCAGAGGCTTGTTTACAGTAGGTAGGTTATATTTAAAAAATTTAGTGTTCGTGAGAGAAAATTCTTTTTTCCTGATTAATAAGCCGGGCTAGATTAATTCATTCTCAACTCCTTTGCAAAAAAACGGGCACTTTTAATTTATTCGAGTACTTTTAGTATTAAAGTTGTAAAAGGGCTTTGATGCAACAAAATAAAATCAATATTATGTATATTGATGTAAAAACACTTTTGTTTGGTATTTAAGTCGATATTAATTTGTTTTATTTTGATTTTTAGGAACTTACTTATTTTGACAAAAAATAAGGTAACTTCAATTGACTTTCTCCTTTATTTACTAAAAGTTAGAAATAATAAAATAAAAAATTAATATCGAATGTGGCCTCCTCTGGCTGAAATAGCTGCTGCAATTCTTCGTGGCATGCTTTGGACGAGGTTTTTTAGAATTCTTGGGGAATACGCTCGAACTAAACGGCTTCACTTAAGTAAGCGTCTACGTCGCCCGCTCGGTGTGCTTGAGCATTTTGTCATCCATAAACACAGCAGCATTTCCTGTAACAGTTAACGCTGGTTGTGCATGAGGAGGTAGGAGTTCCGTTGTGAATTTAGAGTCATTTTCTACGGAAACTAACTCTGTAGATCTTCAGAAGTTATGCCATCCCAAAACATGACAGAGCCCCCATCGTACGGCGTAATTTCTTCAAAATATACCTCTGCATAACGCTATGCTGGTCTTCTTAGCACTTTATGACGTCGGTCCTCACGGAATAAAGAGATTGGCTTCATCAGAAAATAAAACCTTGCTCCATTCTACATCGGTCCACGTCGCACAATTTTGGGAAAAATTTAACCTTGCAATACGGTGCCCACGGAGTAATTTAGGACACCTAGCTGGTGTATATTAGGTCTTCGCCTGTGTATATCGACTTCTAGAAATCTCCTCCTGACAGTTCATATACGCGAACACTCATATTTCTAACATCTTCAGGGTCGTTTTTGATGTTATTGTAGGCAGACTTTCGTAAAGCTTGGCTCCCAATACATCGATCGTCCCTGGGCTCATTACATCGTTTTCTTCCTGATCCCTTTCTTTTTTTTCAAAGAACCGTTGGTTTGCTGCGGCAACGGAGGCCGATCGTCTATGAAGTCGCCGTGTGAGAGCGCCGCTGCCAGCGTTCATCCCGCGACCCCGACAGATACGTGTTTCTTATTTTTTTATGTTTTTAAGTACTTGGAAATACTTGACGTACTAAGACGTTTAGCATAATATGTTTATATGTTTTTAGTTTCTTTAAGATCTAAAATAGTCTTTTCGGCGGCGGTAGGGACTTGAATGCTTCTCCACGAAGGCCCTTAATTTTATCTTTTTTTTATGATAAGTAATTTGTAATTTTTTTATATTATATTTAACTGTGCAATTTGTTATAATTTGTTATTTGCACAATTTCAGAAACTACACAATGAAATTGTATAACGCCTTAAGTACTCTTTTATCCTTTTCCACCTAAGTTTTCCACGCATTCGTGAGGGAAAAAGAAATGACGCAGTGTCCTCTGACACTACTACAGATTTTGAACAAACATTATTTACATGTCCAGACTGACTTGACAGTAAAAAGCTTGCTGTCAAGTATTAATTCGATGTTTGGAATAGGCTTGCTGATATAGGGACTGTATATGGTAGTTATAGCTAATTCCATACGTCATTATTTGTTTTGTTTTGCGACTATTGTTACATCACATACGCTTTATAGCAGAGCGGGAGACAGTTCATTCATTCAGTCCATATGAAGTACGACGGAATGAAACACATACGTGTTACGACGATAATCTGCGTTTGCGCGCTGGTTGCTAATGCAGCGGCTTATCCTTTGGCTGCGCTCGCTAGGAGATCTGAGATAAAAGGTAGGGAATTTCGCATTTATCTTTCAATTACGTATATTTTTGCTTTGTAGATAGTTTTAAACGAGTTAATTTTTTGGTATTGGTAAAATTTTAAGTTATTTGGTTGAGTTAAAATGTTTTAACGACGTAACTCAAAATATATAAATTTCTCGTATTAGCTGATGTTCGTATCCTTATTGCGACTTAAAATTGAATAAATTAAATCCAATTGTAAATATTTTCTGTAAGATTTACGTGCTTTCGCTGCACGTACTTACGTAAATCTTACAGGAAATATTCACTCACTCGGGATTCGTTTTTCAAATTAGTTTGTGAACCGATTTTCTTTTTTAGTTAGTTTTTCTTAATGAAAAAAATTTATAGTTTTTGCCCTCACTATGGTGTTATTTCGACTACTGGTTCGCCCATTATTACTATAATGTTATATGATTCTATGTTATATGCTATGATGTTAATATTCTATGTTTGTACATAGATTAAAACATAAAAAATCGAATGCAAACCCATCTAATAGCTTTTCAAATGCGCGCGTAATGAGATCCCTGTTGTTATCGTCAATATATTGTTCTGGGACAAAATGGGTGTACTTAATTGTCATTTTAATAAAATCAAGTCTTAGTATGAAATTTAGTAAGAATTTCAAAATGAAAAGTTATTACTTATCAAATTTAAGAAAAAATCGTGTAAAGACCATAATTACATAGGAAAATGTTTTCGATGTAAAATACATTTAGGTACATAATAAAAAAATGGGTTAATTTTGTAAATTTTTTTTATTGAGCAAATATCAACCAATCGTGTGTTAGCGTTTTGAATATCTTCTAATAATATTATAAACGCAGTTTTTGAAGGATGTTTGTTATTATTTTACGCAAAATTTACTGAATGGATGCCTCTTTATCGATGTGACGACGGTGACGCAGATTGATTTTTTTTATATTTTTAAACGATCCCTCGGGAATTTAACATATTTTCAGGAGTTAGTCCAGGTAATAAACAAAAAGAGATTTTTTTCATCCTTAAAGCAAATGGTCATTATGTATTTATAATAATGCTTTGAAATCAAACTGCGTCGACCGACAGCCGAACTTTCACTAAGTAGGTACTTACGCCAATCACTGATGTGGATTTTTGTTTAAATTAATCTTGGTTAATTTGAGGGCGTTTGCGAGGTTGCTGGTGGCGTTTATAATTTTTTATGATAAAATTACATACTTACCCTTATTAAAAATAAATTAAGAGTTAAAATACCGTGTATGGGCGAAACGAACGATTTATTTTCACAAACCAAGATGACTTTCAAAATAACTAAACTTGTCCGATGAAACCGTTAAACTTGCCAAAAGTACCTTAATGTGTCGCCGGTTCACTGTCGCAGATAACTTCGCAAAAGCCCCGACGAGTCGCTTTCGTATCGCTGGTTGTCGTACCATTAAAAGCTCACTTGACCGGCCGTAAACAAACCATTTAAAGTTCGGGAATGTTATTTCTGTTGAAATGTAAATTCTATGTTGTAAATATAAGGGCCAATTTCCTTTGACACTAATCGTAAAGGGGCGCGGCTACCATCGACGTTCCATCGATGGTAGCGACTTTCGGCCGGCGCGAACGTTTTTTCCATAACGTTCCATAGTTAGTCGTGACAATATGTTTGTAATGGTTAATAAAAAAAAAATGTTAATTTTGTCGCATAATATTCTAAAACATTTGAATAAGCGGTTAACGAAGACACATACTTATTTATTTTAATTTTCTCACATTTTAACACAATTTGACAGTTTCTCAAAATCATTTCACCACATTTGAAACTCCGATTGGTAATTTATTTAATACTACATCTGTTTGTAACCGTATATCTTATTCATTGTAAAACCATTGTAATTACCTATATTCAGCAAATAAATCATTGTTATTATTATTATTATTATCCATATCTATATCTAAAGTCGCTGCCTGCCTCTGTCTGCTTCTCCGCTAAATTTTCTAAACCACCCAAAGGATTTTGATACGATTTTCACTAATAGAAAAAGCGATAAAAGAGAAAGGTACGTGTCGAAGCCGGGGGCGGGTCGCTTGTATACTAAAATTAGTATAACTCGTATTAATGCGTTTTCAATAACCCATTTCAACAAGCAATAAGTTTGAGGTCATTGGTACAAGAGGTTGTTACTTGATCTTGATTCTTGTAAGGCGGTTCCCCTCTCATCATTCTATGACCACTTTCTAAACTTTCAAATTGGGGTCGAGATATCCAGGGCCGTCTTTAACTTATTGGTGGTCCTGGGCACTTTAGAATAATCGAGCCTCTATGACTATGACAAAGGATTATTTTATTAAAATAGGTAAAATGAATATAAAAGTCAAATTTTACTTTTATGCAACCGTTATTTTTATTTCTTTATAGTTACATTAAATGAATAGGTACAATAATAACATAATCAACATTCACTATATGCAGGTTAGTACGATTGATTGAAGCCTTCAAGTTTTAAGAAGTGCGATCACTTCACTTTCCAAATTTTTTATTTTGGCCATAAAACGCGTTTGTTATTTCAGTAGGGGAATTCTCGAGCGCGGTCAAATTTTTATTTATTTTAAAAGAAATAATTCAAGGATAACGGGATAACTTAAGCTGCCGATTTCAGCAAGTCGAAGTAATAAAAATCGTCAGTAAAGTTTAGCGCGTACAGCTGCAGGGAAAACATGCATATCCTACGCCGCGCCTTTCGCTATTTTTCTATCTAACACTCTCTCGCAGTAAATGTTAGTCATAAATTGGAAACACCACCTGGCTTCTAAATTTAACACCACCGCGAAATACACAGAACAAAATTTCGGCGTATAGAACGTCAGCCCATCTGACTCGTTTTATGATAAAAATGAAAGTTATTCTAACGTTGTTGGCAGCGTGTTTGTTGTTTATGTTGCTAGGCGACGACGGTTAACATTTACCATCATATGGATCACCAGCCTGACCGGCGCACTTTATCATAAAAAATGTCTTCGTAGGACTGCTCGTTAGAAGTTAAAACTTAGCTTCACAAATATATATACTAGTAAGTTGCTCGATGTCACCATAGCCGATCAACCAGGTTGGCGTGGTTTGTCTGATGATATAATAGACCCTAGTTTGCTTGTTATTATTAGCTGAGCCCGCAACTTCGTATGCGTGGTATTTGTATATCGCGAAACTTTTTTGTTTGTAAATCGATTGAAATGAAACAAATATACTAAATATTATAGGAAACTTGCTACAATACATCAGTGAAAACAGCATTCACATCGGTTTAGCTGTTTCTGAGATTTTCCTGCACAAACACATAGACAAACAGACAATCAAAAATTCTAAAAAGTATTTTTTTCACATAAGTAAAACGTGTACAAATTGTTTTTTTGAAAAAATATTTCATGTACAGACACGGTTCGTTTACGATTTTATTATGTGTATAGATATAGATGTATCTGAGGGTGTCGCTCAATCAGCGTGACGCGATTTCAGTGGATTTTCCCCATATCGAAAATGCCCAACGTGCCTGAAGAAGTTTTCTTTTCAAAAAATTAACTATTTAATTGCGCAAAAGATGGAAACGCAGAAGGCGCGTTTTGGCATGCTTTGACCCTTGTGTTGGATATATTAATACTCGCCTCGCTGTGAAATTGGCCGACCGCGGCGTCTTTGATGTGAGGAGTCAGTATGTATGACCTACATTTCAATAATCCTCTTTAACGCAGACCGGATACTGCGTCGGGTAACACTTCACCTAATTTTTGACGCTCTTTCATTTCGTTGGTAATACATATAATACAACGTTCGACAATCGAAATCCGTAATTATTAACATTATTTAATTTGAAGGCAACTCTGTCTGTCTCTTACCTTTTCACGCCTTAATTACTCAAACGTTCTTTATGAAATTTTTCATACATATTATCAGGGATACGTGAAAGGACATAGGGTAGGTACCTTTAATTCCGAAAAGAGTAGGTACTGTTCCCGAGGGATTACTTATCTGAAAATAAAAAAAACTATAATAGTAATAATGATTGAAAATGTCAGGGGGGGGGGGGGGGAATTTTAAAAGGGGCGGGGACGAAGTCTTTTTTTATGTTAAGATCGGCAGACAGGCTGACGGTCCCCTTGGTGGTAGGTGGCTACCGTCGCCTATAACACAAGCAACGCCAAAGTTGTTGCAAGTGCGCTGCCGACTACAGTAGGATTAAGGATAAGGGATTAGGAGGGGAAAGAGAAATGGGCTCTGGCATCCCTTACTCACTCACCGAAACACAACAGCACACGTGCTGTTATTTCACGGGGGTCTTCTGTAAGGGGGTGGTTACTGCCGTCAGACGGGCCGCCCAAATGACTACGAAACGCAGTGTTCCCTGCCACTACTTTCCAGAACCAGATCAGTACCAAATTTGAATAGTAAATTTGAAAGTCGCAGCAATCAGCTGGTCTATACTAATATTATAAAGCTGAAGAGTTTGTTTGTTTAAACGCGCTAATCAGGAACTACTGGTTCGAATTGAAAAATTCTTATTGTTTTGAATAGTCCATTTATCGAGGAAGGCTATAGGCTATATAACATCCCGCTACGATAAATAGTATATATATAAGCAGTGTCCAGTACCGCGCGCCCCATACGCACGCTGCCGCCGTATGGGCTGCAGCGAAGCGTGGTCGAGTTCAGCTAGTATAAAATAAGGTCGCTGTCCGCTTCTGACCGTTTCTCCACTAACTTCTGCTAAACCACCCACAGATTTTGATACGGTTTTCACTAATGAGCCGTGTCTGTTCATTAAATATAAAAAAAAAAGTTTGTACACGTTGTACTTATGTTACCGAGGTAAAAAAATTAGGTTTTAGAATTTTTGTCTCTTTGTCTGTGCATTTGTGCACGCTAATCTCAGAAACGGCATAACCGATTTGAATGCGGTTTTCACTGATGTATTTGTAGCAAGCTTGTTTCGTCCCAATCGGCTTACAAACAAAAAAGTTACGCGCTATACCGAATACCATGCGGGCTAAGTTTCTGTTTTGACGCTTTCTTACTGTTTTCTATAGCATGAACCTATTAATGTTAATTTTAAACATGCTATTGTTAATTATTTAATAATTAAAAGTCATAATAAAGTATCCAGTAGAATATTAGACAGCAATGAGGCAAGTCCTATTTTAGATCGTGCTCAAGCCCAAGGATACTTCAAATCCAATCAAATTATCAAAAAATATTGCCTTCTGTAGAAAATATACCAATTGTGATTTCAAAATAAACAAAACATACATTTTAACATAAAATTCTTAAGAAAGTATACGTCTATAATTTTATATCGATACACATAAAATTAAATTCGCTTTCCGCTTCGCGTGTCTGTGTCTTCGCTAACTTTATCTAAATCACCCAACATGTTTTGTTTCGGTTTTCACTAATGGAAAAAGAGATAAATGAGGAAGGAAGAACTGTGTATAATTTGCAGAAAAATATTGATCCTTGCGAAGTCGGGGACAGTTTGATTATAAAATATCATTATCAATGAGACAGTGCTACTCGTACATACAAACAGACGAGTGATTAATTTAAAGTAGGTACCTAGGTATAGTCAGATCTGAAAATACTAACGTGGATACATTACTATGTGTCCTTTATGTAAGTAGGTAGTGGGTATGCCACGGCTGTGATCAATGAGAAGACTACTGACCTGTGAGGACATAAATAAAATTTGCATAACAGCTACTCTAAATTCGCAAACGGGTCACTGTCACGGTGCAAAATTTATTCGTGTGTTTTGCTCCCCGATGCTACACAATATAAAAAGTAAACAGTAGGTACGCTAAGCCAAATGAAAGGTGGTTCTTAATGGAACCAGACAATTATGGGACGTGTTAAATATAGTGATCAAATTAATTTAATATTTTTCATAATCTGTAGTATTTGAAGCTATAATTATCTATACGACTAGCTTTTGCCCACGATCTCCTCCGTGTCCCCTTTTCTTGGGTGTTAAAATATTTATTGCTTGTTTATTTTTGTAAGGCACTGTTTTTTTTTAGTGTAAGATAGGCAGACAGGCTGACGGTCCACTTGATGGTAGGTGGCTATCATCGCCTATAACACAAGCAACGCTGGAGGTGCTGCAAGTGCGCTGTCGACTACAGTAGGGTTAAATATAAGGTATTGGGAAAGGATAGGTAAAGGTAGGTAAGCCGCCAAACAGGCTGCCCAAGCGACTGCGAAACGCAGTGTGCCCTGCCACTACTTATTTTTATTTTTAGGTGATCCCTAGGGAACATTACTTTTTTTCTGATTGAAAGGATACCCTATGTCCTTTTCTGTATCCCTGACAGCGTTTATGCCAAATTTCATGAGGATCGGTTGAGTAGTTTATGTGTGAAAGCGTTAAAAATAAACAAACTCACTATCCCGTTTATAATATTAGTTAGGATGTATTCGTAGTTATAATCACTGCATGGTAATCATACGTACGCGCTCAATGGGTAAATGAGATTGAAGCAAATCCAAAGCCCAAACAGCGGCCAAAAAACTGGACATCCTAAATGGGGTGAAGCGGTACTTCACCCTTGGACAGCTCTTCTCTTTGTACAAGGCACAAGTCCGATCTTCTACGGAGTTGCTATCACTTTGGGATGGCTCAGCAAAATACCAACTTACCGCACTCGACTTAGTGGATCGCAGAGCTAGGAGACTTATTGGCTAATAAGAACTTAGCTGCGGAGCCTGGCACATAGACACAAATTTGCCTGTCTGTGTGTATTCTATAAGATGTACTTCGGAGAGTGTGCAAGGGAGCTGCATGACATCATATTACCTTCCCCTTTCTCCTATCGGATATGCGACGTACGGCTGGTTACCAATCCTCACCTATTCGAAATCCCTCTAATTCCGACCAAGAGATTTAAAACATCTTTTATAATGCGCACTGCTAAGAATTGGAACTTCCTGTCGGCGTCTGTATTTCCAAGTTCATGCAACCCAAATCTTTCCAAGGTTCGAGTGAATAGGCATCTTCTGGGTGAGCTCGCTCCATAGTCGGCCTCATCTTCTCTACACGGATAGATGCTGGCTAAGAGCAAATCCATATTTAATAAAAAAAAAAAATTGTCGATTCGATTTAAGTCTTGTTTTTTTCGGTGTCACGTTTTCAGCGGTATATTTCAGCATGAAGTGCATCTAAATGGGATAGGTATTTAATAGAATTCAACAGTAAGAAATAATATAGAAATCTTTTAAAAATTTTAACATGACATTCCATACTGTTTTTATTTATTCGAACAAGGGGTCAATTGTGTAATGCTTCCTTACAGTGACGCAAGTGTTGTATAATGCGTAGGACCACGTTCGATATTTGAATGGGAAACGGCGAAATGAGATTGACCCATTGCGTGGTTAGATTGTCATCAATCTGTTATCTGTCACCATTTTGTTCACCAATATTTTAATTTTAATAAAAGAACGAATTTTATACTGATATTTTATATCAGTATATGTATATTTTCTAAAGCATTTCCATGTGTTCCTGTCAATTTTGAATATTCCTTCTTCTTTATATGAACATTTTCCGTTTATCCCTCTTTCCATTAGTGAAAACTGAATTAAAATCGGTCTACCCGTTCACGCGTGATGCCGTGACCAAGGGAAATGGGGATTCATTTTTATATATATAGAGATTTTGTAAAGCCTCCAATAAACTAAAACCGAGCCATTACTTCTCAGTATTCGTAAACATAAACAATAGTCTTTAACACGCTCATGGTGTCACAGACTATTGTGACATGGCTAAGAATGTTTTGTCAATAAATTAAAATCTCTTTCTTTATATTCGGAATGCAAAGGTTATTTTGTATGTTCTTTCTTTTACGACAGAAAAGAATATTTGCCTAAATAGATTAGATTACAAGGCTAAATAGATATTGCACCAAAGTACACAAAATGCAAAAAAAATATCTAGTAAAAAATAATATCTAGTATTTTAACGAAAACAGGAGAACAAATTTAACAAGATTGATCGAAAAAATAATGAAATTATTTGGAAAAACGAAACGAAACGAGTAGAGGAAAATGGCGGCTGTAACCCATACAAGTTTATTGGAATATCTTTACAAAGTACCTTATTTACAAAGATTTAAATCTTTCCTATATTTAAACGAAATGTATTGCGAAACTTCTTCTATGTTACGAACTTCTTATACGTATGACGTTATTTGAGTCTTGTAGTCACGGGTATTCACTGAATAATATAATAGTATAGAAGTAGTCACTACACGATTCTCACATTTACGTAGCCACGTGGACAATTAACGCGAACAAACTAGAGTTGAAAGAAATAGAAAGGCTAAGGCTAAAATCTCCAACTTATCTACTATATCTACCAGCACTAGCTTCGATTGAAATTTCATGACGAAGCTTATAACTGGTTCAGTGAGTTTAAACGTGGTCGTAGCAATCTCACTGAAGATTTTCGTAAAGGACGTCCATCTATACGGCAACTAATGAAAATAACTTGAGTTCTGTGCCGCTCATGATTGATCCAGTCAAGTTTAGCCATTGGCATAAGTCAAGTGCATAAATAAGAACATCTATATAGGCGTGAGGGATCTTGACACTCATAATTTGTCAGAAAATAAAAAACGCTATCTATGGATTGGTGCCGCGAAATGATTGAAAGATTTATAACGGAGGTGAGTCAAATGTTGTATTTGACATCATTACAGGAGATGAAACCTGGATTGTTACGAACCCGAAAACAAAAGCCAGTCAGCACAATGGGTGTTTCCTTTCGAGGATTTCGACCAACAAAAGTGAAGTGAAGGGAAGAAGTGAAGGAAAAAAACAGGACAAGTGCGAGCTGAACTCGCGTGAAGAGAGTTCCGTACGATGTTACCTATCCGCACAATATTGAGTGATTTACCATGTTATTTTAATATCATGGACTTCTTATAGGTTTTCCTATAATCTATAAGTAAAAAACTAATTTCTGTATTTTTTTGAAAATATTAGTAGGTTCAGTAGTTTCGGAGTTAAGGTCAATTTTCGTCTATTTTCTTGAATAACTTGGAAACTATTTATTTTAAAATTACAAAAAAATACATTTGAGATCTTCACACCAAGACCTTCCATTTGATATGTCACACATTGCAGTTTTCAAAATTTTTTTTTAATTTTTCACCTCCCCCCCCAAAATGACCTCCCATATACAGATTTCATCTATTCACGTCACACCTCTGCGTTTGGGTCCCAGAAATTGATATGTGTACCAAATTTCAACTTAATCGGTCTAGTAGATTCGGAGATAATTGACTGTGAGCGATGGACAGACGGACACACGAGTGATCCTATAAGGGTTCCGTTTTTTTATTCGAACGTACGGAACCCTAAAAAGATGGTTGCCTCATTGTTTGGACGAACGGGATATTTTGCAACCATTGCCTTAGTTAGATGATTAAATGACCGTTACTGCAGACTGGTATATTAGTAATTGTTTGCCAGTTGTCTTAGAAAATGTTCGACAGAAACGCCCAAGAAGTAGGATCCTCCTTCACCACGACAATGCTCCAGCCCATTCCGCCAGACAAACAATCGAATTTTTGACTATGGAAATTATGGAATTAGTGAGTCATCCTCCTTATGGTCCATCCGACTTGGAACCATGTAAACTTAGAGCAATTCATTTATGAGCCTTGACCTTTGAAGACCCCTGAAAAAGGGTGCGCCCACTGCTTCAGTCAGTGGTTCCATCGTATGTGATGGTGCTTACAAAGAAATGGAGACTACTTCGAAAAACAATAAGAATACAAACAGCTTCCTACATTATTTATTTTTTGAGTTTTTAAAAACTTTCAATGTTGCTTATTTAATTTATTTATTTAATTTGCTGATGTCAGCAAATTAAATAAATAATTTGGTGGGATCATACACACAATGTGAATTATCTTTTATCATATTAATTTTAAAAACATCAATAACATTTATTTTAGGCACTAACTGCTTTATCTCTTTATTCCACTGGGTCTTTGAGCGTTACCCTCGCATACGAACAAACTTCCCAAAAATCCCTAGGCCTTAAAAAAAGAACATGATATATTCGTGATTTCAATTTCAAAGAGTGCAAAGTAGTTGTTTCATCTAAGCAATTACCATAAATCTGTATTGCAGTACATTTTTATGCATATTGTCTTAAGTGAAAAATGGTGTTATCCAACCACGTCAACCGGGAAGTTGTCTGCCCTCAGAATAGATCAATTGTAAATACTTGTATGTTGTGGAACGTTCCCTTATTGATATGCAAGTGTAAATGCGTCATTTTTCATTTTATATAATCATTACAAAATTGTATGCGAATAAGAATTGCTATATCTTCAAAAGATTGTTATTATCCTAGGAGTTACCTAGAGGATACAAGGGTCCAATCAGGCCAGACAACTTTTTTATTACATAATTTATTTTAAGGCAATAAAGATGGATCATATGGTAAGAAGTTATAGAATAGTTATTTATGTATTGTTTTTACTGTAAAGGTCGTCAGATAGGCTGACGGTCCACTTGACGGTAGGTGGTTACCGTCGCCTCTTGACACTGCAACGCCACAGGTGCTGCAAGTGCACTGCTGAACATAGTTGGATTAAGGCTCCTGTATATGCCAACAAGAGGTTTTCTCCGTGTAACTATACTTTACTGAGTGGATCTAAATGTACAAAAAAAATATATGTTATTTATTGGACAATAAATTTTAATTTGAACGTTGGAAATAATTCTTATAATATTATTAATAGTTGAAAAAAAATCCCAAAGTAAAGCCTTTTTTGTTTGAATTTTTGTAACTACTTCTAAACGGCATTGAATTTCAGCATTTTTCTTTCGCATAAATTTTGGACAAGATGTTTTTCACAAAGTGTACGATTGGCGAGTCAAAATAATGATTTATTAGGCTAAAAATAACTATTATTTGTTTTCTGTACAAATTAGCGCGGTTGGCGCGGGGAAACATCTCGCTTCTATCTATCTATCTTTGTATCTATCTATCTCTGTCCAGAACCTCAAGGCCGTTGGCAGATACAGAAGCCTTAAGGATAAGAAATTAGGTAAGGATAGGGAAATAACATCTGCCATCCCTCACACATCTTACTGAATCACGACATCACAAATGCTATCACGGTGGTCTTCTGTAAAGAGGTGGTTATTACCGCTGACAGGTTGCCCAATTTATGATGCCAAACGCAGTTTGCCCTGCAAGTACTTGCAATACCCAAACCGAAGCCAATTTAAAAATGTTCATTTCCTAAGACGGCCCTGTAGCCCTGTTCCTAAAGACGTCTAAGGCAAGCACCTTAACTATTCAAGCAATAAGACCATAGTCTAATAGGACTGTTGTGATTAAATATTAGGTACTATTTTATCATTTCTGCTTGTCAAAGATATGCTCAGTAATTGTATAATAGTATGACTGACGTTTTGACCTATTAAAATGTCTATCAACACAGTAGCACAATGGATACCCAGTTTCTATGGCATGCAACTGTATTTCGGAAGGTAAATAAGTTAAACACTATACAATTAAGTACGCCTAAGTGTCAGTAGTACCACTGACTTGTACCATTGATAGTACAAGAGACACAACTTAGTATCCTTAGTACCATTAAAGAAAAGTAATAATATTCCCCATAATTGTAACTGATAACGATGGAACTAGCGACTAGTACCATTAAGACACAACTAACACTAAACTGAAACAAAATATATCTAACTACAACTAAAATTAAATTTAACCAAATACAAAATAACAAAAACAAACCTACTAAATACACTCTACAATAGTTAATGAAATACAAGAACAGAATTTATATGTGGGACAACGAAGGAAAAAGTGTGTGTGGAATGTAGAATTCGCATTGGATATATACTACTTAAAGTTGCTCAATGTTTTAAAACAAAAGTTTTCGATCAATGTGCTTTGCCAGTGATGACATATAGCGCTGAAACGTGGTTTCTAAGTATGGGCCTCTTAGGAAGGCTCAACGTCGCTCAGCTATGGAGAGGGCTATGCTCGAGGTCGTATTGTGAGATCGAATCAGGAATGAGGAGATTCGTAGATGAACGAAAGTTACCGACATACACCGGCTGCTTAGTAAGTTGAAGTGGCAGTGGGTAGGATACATACTATGTGTCTCCGACGGGCGCTGGGTCCGGGAGGTTCTCCGCGGCGTAGGACGTCCACCCACAAGGTGGATAGACGACCTGATAAGGCCCTCGTGTCGACGGTGAATCCAGGCTGCTTTTTGGAAAATTAGGAGGAGGCCTTTGTCCAGCAGTTAACGTCCTATGGCTAAGATGACGATGATGATGATGATGATGATGATGATACGTATTAAACGTGTATGGAATTAGATAAAGATGCCCTTCACAATTTTTCAATACAAAATAATAAAAGATACTTACTCAATACAACCAAAGTTAACGAAATACAAGAACAGAATTTGTATTGGTATGGTGCTAGTGATGGACAGCACTCTTTAAAGTCCGTTTATATCTTCAGATAGCGAACGTATCAGACACGTACCGTCTCAGACATGGTTAGACAGTGCCATACTTATCAGACAGTGCCATATTATGTCTGCACGGTTCCGATTCTGGGGCACAGGCCCTCAGACCCGTTCAGACACGTTTCGGCTCGGACAAAATATTCTCTCCGAGAATGCCAATAAGTAATATTATTTGGTCTGACACGCTACGTGTCTGATACGTTCCTTGTCTGAAGAGATAAACGGACCTACATAGCTAATTATATTTACTTTATATTATATTATACGCCTTGGCGTGAGTGTATTACGAATCACACACTTTCCCCCTCGCTAGAACTACGAGTAAGTATATGGTGGTACTGGACTAATAAGTTTGACATTGATTATTTTAATCCAGTCTTCCTACATTGTCACCTATAGTCTTCCTAGATTTGGAAGAAGGTCGGGTACAAAATACTTCCTAGTGGGTATCACATTATCACATTAGCGAATAAAATAAATAGGGAAGTACCACAATGGAGTAACAGTCCAGGCGGTATCTGTTTTGGGTTGTGTAAATTTTCTATGCGCTCGTATGAAATTTTTTACTATACAAAATGTAAAAAATTGAAAGAGAAAAATACGTTTTTCTTTATATTTACTCATTATATATCTCAGTAAATATGAATGCCTGAATATTTAGCTTTCTTCAGAGTGTGCCTCTTGTTTGGTCCACAGTCAGTAGTTTTATTTAACGCACTTTTGAATATTCTATTGAATGTCACAATTTGCTATACTACTGAAAGATTAATTACTATTTTATCATTTTTTCTCTTCAATTGTTAATGCTTTGTGGTTTCGCTTTCGGTTTGTGAGAAGATACGTGTCGAGCAAAATTCGCGATGACGGATTATGGGGTCGCCGAATTATACTTGGTTTACCGCGGATCAGCTGTTTATATAATAATAAAAGCTGTATATAATAAGTATATTATAGTAAATGAATTATTACAATATTTATAACAAAAAAGTATAATAATTTGAAAGAATTTTTCATAATAATGTGTTAAATGTATTTATTTACATTACATACCGTAATATATAAAAACTTAATGTATTTATTATTATATACTAAAAAATATACATATTTATTTATATACATATACAGATTATAAAAGGAAAACCCCGTCTAACAGGTCCGCCTGCGGCATCGACCCTATATGCTGGCAACATTACCTCTTTGTACCGCTAGGGTGATACGTTGAGAGAAGTATGTGCCAGCCTGGGGTCCCCTGTAGAGTCGACCAGCCGTGCCGACAGTGCCCTTACAAATGCCTTCATGTCTGTCGACCAGGGGCCCAGTGTAAAATGTCATAAAATATTTTGTTCTGATTTTTCTTAAAATACCACAGTAAACAATTTAATGTTTTGCAATATTAACGCATTAAATGGCTTATATTACAAACTGGCAACCCACTTAGGCTTCGCACAGATTCTGCAATATATATACACAACCCTTCCTCTTTTAACCCTCTTTTATCCATTAGTGAAAACCGTATCAAATCCGTTGATGCTTTAGAAGAAGTTAGCGGAGAAACAGACAGACGCAGACAGCGACTTTGGTTATATAATACGTATTGAAGACAGGTTGGTGTTATTTAAAAGAAACGCGATAACATAAACAAACCCTAGACGAAAACAAAAACAAAAAAAAAATTTTGAAAAAATTTCAAAGCTATTGCTCTTTCAACCGTTTGCTTGACGCAAAAAAAATCCTTTTTAGAATTTTATTTTTGTTTGTTTTTCTGTGCCTTTGTGCACGCTAATCTTATCCACTGATATTTTTAGCAAGCTCCTCGTAACATTTAGTTCTCGTTTCATTCCGATCGGTTTACAAACAAAAAAGTTACGCGCTATACCGAATACCACGCTTAGCAAGTTGCGGGCTCAGCAAGTTGCTCATAAATTTTTGTCAGGCGTTTTTATATTTATTCTTAGACGTCTCTCGAGAACAGTAGTTTTTTTCTGGATGAAAGGTAACCCTTTTCTGTATCGCAAATAGTATATTATAATAAACTTGTAATAAAATCTCTTTGGCTGTACTATTTGTATCTGGCTGGTTTGATGACTTTAAAAAGGTTACATTTCAATAAAAGAAACAAGTTAGTAGGTATAATAATCTTTCCACCTATTTTTCATTTATATTTCTTTCCGTCAAAATGACTGAATCTATAATGAAGAAATTCGATACATTTTAAAAATTTAAAAATTTTATTACAAAAAAGTTTTCAATCCAGGAATTTTTATGTCAAAGATGCACCTCTCTCTGTACTTGTTTGCGATTCTTTATTGAGACGTAAATAAACCGTACCCAGAGATTGATAACTGGTGATGAAAAGTAGGTCACGTACGACAAGAACATCTTAAAAATTTGTGAAATTTTGTAAGCCTACACTCTATTTTGGGATCCAATCATCTTAATTTAATAAAACACTCTGTTGTTCCATATTATGTGCCGTGTGTATGGTGGGATTGGAAGGACATTGTTCATTATGAACTTTTACCGCCGGGCAGAACCATCGATTCGGATCGCTAGTGCAACAACTGATGAGATTAAAGCAAGAAGTTGAGAGTAAGCGATCGGAATCGATTAATAGAAAGGGAGTGGTCTTTCATCACGACAACGCTAGACCACAAACATCTTTAGCTACTCAGCATTTTGGCTGGGAAGTGTTAATGCATTCGCTATATAGCCCTAAAATCTTCTAACTTCAGATTTCCGCCTGTTTCGGTCTATTCAGAATTCTTTAGGCAGTGTCATGTTAACATCAAGAGAGGACTGCCAAAACTACTTGTCGCGTTTTTTTGATCAGAAGTCCCAAAATCCCAAGATGGCAAAAGTAATCGAACAAAATCGCACATGTATACTGTAATTAAATGTAAATAAAATTTACAAAAAAAAAGCCTTGAGTTTTCATATAAAACGAGAAGAAACTTTTTACTCAATCTATTAAGTATTCAGTTTTGACCATTTGAGGTTCCGAAATCTAAAAAAAAAACTATTGAACGTTTATTAACTTTTTAAGTAGTTTAACTTTTTGTAGTCATAAATTGCTCGCCTGAGGGCAATTACTGACTCCTTAGAGAAGACCACTATGAAATAACAGTGGTTAAAGCTAATTCTACGGAAATTCCCTTTTACAAAAGTTGGCAGAGTACTTGCAACCTCTATGGTAATGCGGTAGCCACATGACATAAGGTGGATCGTCAGCCCGCCTAACGAACTTTAAAAAAAATGTTTTTTTTTTTTTACAGAGTCAAAGATTGTGCAGAAGGAGTCGACAAGCATTTTAATAAGAAGAATACCACATACGTACTTCTACCCGTTCAGTTTATGGCCGCTTCCTAAATATCCTATGAAAGGTATACATACATTTTGCTTATAGAGTCACTCGAACGTAAATAATGGAACATTAATTTTTTATTGAAACTATTCTATTTCTTGCAGAGTCGGAACCAGAGTCCCATGAAAGTTTTCAGAACAGAAGGAACTTACAAAGTATTCAAATAAGACAAAACAAGAGATAGCAGTTTGTTTGAATACAGTAGCATTAGCAAGTTAAATTAAGTTTATTATTGTTAAAATTAAGTTTTATTCTAAGAATAAGTACCAATGTTTTGTTAAGAAACAATAAAATTATTTAAAAAAGACTTACTATAAAAATTTAATTTCTCGGTTAAATTCAAAAGTACAGTTATTGTTATGACAAAATTTATATAAAACTAGCTGAACTCGACCACGCTTCGCTGCGGCCCATACGGCGGCGGCGTGCGCATGGGGCGCGCGGTACTGGACACTGTTTATATATAATACCATTTATCGTAGCGTGATGTTATATAGCCTATAGCCTTCCTCGATAAATGGACTATCCAACACAAAAATAATTTTTCAATTCGAACCAGTAGTTCCTGAGATTAGCGCTCTCAAACAAACAAACTCTTCAGCTTTATAATATTAGTAAAGTATAGATGATTAATTTATATAATTTTAATAAAATTTATTTGATGTCTTTCAAATAATTAAATATATTTTCAGCCTGTATAACCATTATATTTTTGAAGAGGTTGCTAGCGACATCTACTCATATAAATATGAACTAAATCCTTTATTAGTTCGAGTTACCGCCGCGAAAATGTTGATCGCCACTATCGCCAGTACGCATGGGCGTATATTGCAGAACTATTGATTACGCTTGCGCGGCTTTTCATCTCGGGAATTATTCGCAATATAATATACTATGTTTTCTTGAACAAAAACATTAAATAAATCCATTGAACCAGAATGAAGGTTCGAATTTTGTGGTTTATATTGAGCTATGCCAAGATTTGTATTGGTAAGTGTTAGAATTACCCCATGGGTATGCAGGTATCTATGGGTGGAGTAGATTATTCTTTTTATTTACAACATTTTATATATAAAACTTCTTTTAGCTGATTATATTTTATTTTGAAATTTGATTCGGGCTTTGAAAAAAATTGAATTTTGTATTCCAGGTGTGAAGCTTTTGGAAGCGAATCCAGATGTAAAGCGATTGTACGATGATCTGCTAAGCAATTACAATCGTCTTATAAGACCCGTGACCAATGTCAGCGATATTTTAACCGTTAGGTTGGGACTAAAATTGTCACAACTTATGGAAGTAAACTTGAAAAATCAAGTTATGACTACGAATTTGTGGGTTGAGCAGGTAGATATTTTTGTGTATTTAATAATGTTAAGAAAGAAATTGTAAATAGAATCATAAAATTTCCATAAAAAAGTTTTCAAAATTAATCTTAATTCTTGATTTTTAAACTAAACTAACTTTTTAATTTCTAATTGTTATGTTTTAATTTTTAAGTAGTGGCAGAGCACCTGCGTTTGGGCCCGTCTGGCAGCAGTGACCATCGTCTTACAGAAGACCACCGAGAAATAACAGCATTAATGTTGGTGTGGTTTAGTGAGTGAGTAAGGGATGTCAGAGCCAATTGCCCAATCAAGTGTTAATTCCGTAATACTAATTTCATTACTATGGTCGACAGCGAAATTGCAGCACTTGTTGTGTTGCTTGAGACGGTAACCACATACCATTAAGAGGACTGTCAGCCTGTCTATCGACTTTAACATAGAAAAAGAAAATTCTTTTTATTAATTCTGTCTAATACTAATGCCCCCCGATTGTGATTGGTGATGGTTGGATCTCAGACCGACATTGTCGGTCTGAGGGTTGGATATCATAAAATAAGAAATTCTTGATATTTGCTCCTACGAACTTTATTATGGAAAAAGAGTGACATCGTTCATTACGTTTCTTAGTCACAAATTGGGCAGTTTGTCTCACGGAATACCATCATGACAGCAGCAGGATAACAGCAGGTATGCTGTTGTGGTTCGTTGCGTGAATGCTAGAAGCCACTCCCCTCTTTCCACAGTGCCTTACATCCTATTTAGGCCGATAGCGGACTTTCATCGTCTCCATAGACGACGGCAGTCACATACCATCTAATGGAGTGTCATTTTATCTTTTCGATCTTTAAATTTATATGTTAGAAATGAATCCTAACAAAATTTAAGAAAATAATTCAATTGTCATAATAAATTACAGAAATGGTTCGATTATAAGTTGCAATGGAATCCCGAAGACTATGGCGGTTTAGAGATGCTTTACGTTCCGTCTGAACACATTTGGCTTCCGGATATTGTTTTGTACAATAATTGGGATGGAAATTACGAAGTGAGTGCATAATTATTTTTTAATTGTAAAGTAATTCGTTTGTTACTTACTAGATGTCGTAGTGTAGAGAATTACATTAACGTTTCATAGATGTCGCTGTACCTTGAGGTTATATCGCGCTATCGCTTCGTTTCCGCATTTTGGTGACTACCGTGCATTTTGAAATGTCCGTTATCGCTTCTCGGCCTTTTGGCTAAGATCAAAGTGTAGTATCTGTTCTTTTCAGCTTAATATCTGAAAGTTCCCTCATCGAGGGACCAGTATATTAAACTGATTTTTGTAACCAGATGGGATGTTCGGGGCTCGCTCCACTCCCGTCACGGGTCGGCCCGGCATTGCAGTGCCGCCGGGATTGGCCCATGTAATTCATGAAATTTGTCTTTAATAATTAGAGGAGAGTGTCCTTCAATCGTGAATTTGTGGTAGGGTTGGTCAGCTAACAGTTTTTTTGTTAACTTAGCCAACCAGCTAATTGGTCAAATTTAGCTGGCTAAATAACGGCTAAATAGCGAAATCAGCTAAATTGTTATAAAAAGTCTAATAACAGTATATAATACGAATTTAATAAAAAAAAGGTCACAACACAAGTAAAGATGTACATACATAATACAATACAAAATCGAATTCAAAATAAAATACCATCAAACGCGCGCGGAATAATGTTTGTTTACGTTCTACTAATGTTGATTACTTATTATAAAATTCAATAATATAAAAAAGTTTATGACGCATAAACGTTTCATTTATTCACATAGAGTAGGTTTAAATAGACTAAATAGAAGTATTCTATTCTATAGCCTAGGTATAGGTATTAACATGATATATACTGCATCATAGATATATCTATAGAAACATCACATACATCCGTTTCCGGGTGAAAGAAAATATACATTCGCATTTTGAAAAGAACCTGCTTCCATAATTATCTAATTTGCCGTGTCAATTCCGGCAGAATAGAATAATAAAATACCAGTGAAAATGATACTATTTATTTCCATGTTACTCATTAATCATAAGTACTAATGGCTAAAACAAAATGTTCTAAATATATAAATCTATAATATATAATAAATATATAATATATATAATGATTGTATACTGCGTTGGCTTCCTAATAAAATAAATAAATAAATAAATAAATAAATAAATAAATCTACTTTAAATATGTTTTAAAACATTTATAAAAATATGCAATGTTTGTACCTGTAATTCAAAACTATGAAAAAAATTGTTTATTTTCGTTTGCATAATGTCAAAAAACGTCCTACGTAATCGTTTATCAGTTAAAGCAAAATGCATATTGTATGTAAATATTAAAATGTAAATATCTAATCCACTATTAGCCATAGATAACTAATTTAGCTGAATTTAGCTGACAGCTAAATATCTAACTATCCACCCATAACCGGAATTAACCATAACCAACTCTCGATAATAGTTGACAGTTGTTAGCTGACAGAGTTGTTAGCCAATTAGCTATTAGCCGTTTTTTTATTGACGATAAATTTAGCTGCGGCTAAATATCATTTAGCCGCTAAACGGTTGGGTGAGCTAAATAGCTTACAACTCTAATTTGTGGGGCCCTCGGCTGAAACAATTTAGGGGCCTACCAAATTAAATTACTCAACTAATAGCCATTTGTCAAAAAAACTGTTTTCGATAGTAATGTAGATATCGCCTATTGTTTTTAGTGGGGGCTGGGGGCCCTTTGTATCCACGTGGCCTTGGGCTACAGCCCAAAAGCCCTTAAGTAGATCCGCCCCTGCCGATCTGCAGCAGCTTTTGTTGTGTCCTGCCGCCTGCCTGTTATATCACACGGACATCGGACGCTCTACTTTCTCTCTGTCGCACCTATCGGAATAGCTAAAATTCTAAAACTTTATAGTTTGGCAATAATATTTTATGTACGATTTTTTGCAGGCGAGCCTATATGATTGGTTTTGTAATTAAAATATCTTACCTATGATATTAATTTCGGTTGGTTAACAGATCGGTGTAGTTACCTATATTGACTTACCTGTTCACATTTGCTTGCCAGGTAGCCATGCACAGAAATAAGTAGGAAATCTACTCTGTGTGTTAAAAATTATCAGTTGAGATAAAACTCATTCGGTTATCAAAAGAATGAAGGTGATGAAAGAAAATTGATTAAAATTAATTAAATAAAAAATAGCTATGAACACTTTTCGATAGGCAAGTCATTATAGGCTTATTTGTTTATAAATTATACTTGATAAAAAATATGTCTCATCGAGTTATCAGATCGGTGAAGGTCGATCTTCACCGGCTCTTAGACCATTAATGTAATGTACGATTCGAATCGAAGTCGGTACGCGCGCGTCACCGTCACAGCTGTACTGACTGTACTGTACTGAAACTATTAATTGGTATTGTAATATTTGTAATCAAACGACTTGAAAGAGTTTGTAAGTAAGAGTAGCTCAATATTACTTTACTCTATATGGAGTAGTCTCTTTTTTGCATACTTCAATCAAATGAGGCGAGGCGAGGCGTATTGAAGTTCGGCGATACGTTTGAAGTTGAAGATGGTTTGATTGAAGTTACGGGTAAAAAAAAAATTACATTTGATGTTATGCAGTGCAATTTAAAATTTAACCATCAAATGTCACTGAGAGCAGTATGAACTCTGATTGTCCAGATTGATGACATATTAATATCAAGTATCGCAAAGTAATATGAAATGATTAACATAGTAAATATTGTTTGTAAGTAGGTAAACAAAAAAAAAACCAAATATATTTTGATATAGGTAATAAAAAAACTAATTATAAAATTACAATACAGAAATAATCACGTATACTATACCTTTCTTAATTTGTTTGTAGCATGTATGGTATTATAGTAGTTATTTATATTATTATATATTCTTATTTCATAGTAGTTTTATATTATAGTAGTATAGTTTATTACCGAAGAGTGAGTAACGCGACTGCCGCGACATAAAATTTGAAGTACACTTTGAAATGTTAGCCGCTCTTACATTTTGACGTAATAACAAGGGATATTTTTCCTAGTCGGTGGCGATGGTATTGTACTTTCACGGTTACAATATTATACAACTGAATTTCTCAGTTCTCTCTCAACACTTGTTTTAGATGTAAACAATAAACGATCAGAATCAGAACAGAACTAAAAGCATGTTTTATACTTTGGGGCTTGGGGTAAAACTATACTACTAAGTTACGTTTTGTTTTATTTTACGTTTAGAACTTATTATGATACTATTTTTGCAAACATTGTTGTACTAAACAATTAAGCAAAACAGTTTTCTTGTGTTTATTAAATTATCTTTTTATAGTGAAATTAACTTCCATCATACTTCCAAATAAAGTACCTATATTTGCACTTGAGAATTTGCACTTATAACTTAAATTTATAACTTATTACTGTACTTAGCTATATATTAATTAAACATTATTTTTAATTAATATTCACAATATTGTTGATATATTTTTCAGGTGACACTAATGACTAAAGCAACACTGAAATATACTGGAGAAGTAAATTGGAAACCGCCGGCCATTTACAAGTCTTCATGTGAGATCAACGTAGAGTACTTTCCGTTTGATGAGCAAACATGCTTCATGAAGTTCGGGTCTTGGACTTACAATGGAGCTCAGGTATAACCTTGTTTGATACATTCGTATTCGTTTTCACGTTACATTCTATTTAATCTAAACTATAATAAATAAAACTATATTTGAACAAACACAAGTCTTCAGATTAATGTTAATGTTACCGTAAAAGCTCAAACTACGGTAAATCCCAAGATTACCTATCATAGTAAAAAAATTCGAACGACTACCACCATTCATTCGGCAAATTTTAGTTTAAACTATAGATAGACGGTAAATGGTGAAATTAGACATTTTAATTGTAACACTCGTATAACACAAGGAATAGATGGCTCGGTACGTCACTAATAGCGGGCGGTTTACACCTGTCCGTTCTCTCCGGCGGCCGTCACTTGACTGCCCCCTACCAGTGCACTCGAGACATCATCGTTTTATAGCTATATAAAATGCACAAACACTACATCCCTTTCTTATCATTTTTATTGAATTCCAACAATAGAAAACAAGTAATAATTATTGTGACTTTATGTTATTAACTTTATGGTCTCGATTCGCTTCACTTTGCTTTAGTTCAACCTTTTCTTCTTCCTCATTCTGAACTTTCCATTCGCCCTCAATTCTCTTTAAATGAATCACATTTCGTCTAAGCTGTTGGCCAGTTTCTTCGTTTCTAACAAGTACGTCTCCGCCTTCTGCTCTTTCAACAATGTGCGGAGTTGATTTAAAATTTGCTGACAACTTATTCCTTCTTTCCATGTCCTTCACATATACTTTATCACCTTCCGTAATTGTCGACTCCTCAGCTCTTCTCTTCCTATCCCCATATTCCTTTCCTTTTTCTTTGTGTATTGTATCTCTATCTCTAACGTCTGAATCATCTTGTGTGTGTTCATTATATAATAAGGAGGGAATTTTGTCCTTACTCTGTCTTTTAAAAAATAATTCAGCAGGTGTTTTTCCTGTTACTGAATGTGGTGTTGAATTATACATCATTAAATAGTCCCAGACACATTCTTTCAAATCTCTCTTTTGAATCTGACTTATCTTCAATCTTTTTAGAATGTCACGGTTTTGTCGTTCTACCTCTCCATTTTGCTGCGGCCAATAGGGAATTGTGTTAAAAAGCTTTATATTGCACTGTTGGCAATATTCTTTGAATTCGCTACTTACGAACTGTTGGCCATTGTCTGCTGTAATAGAGGTAGGATAGCCAAGACGACTGAAGATTTCTTTTAACAATTTTATGATCTGTGCACTTGTAATTACTTTAGTAAATTTGATCTCCTTATACCTGCTATAGTAATCGATGATAACTAACAAGTAGTCGTTATTTGGTAGGGGTCCAAGTAAGTCCATTGCGACATCTACCCAAGGAGCTGCAGGAAGTTCACGTCGCTTCATCGGGGTCGAGGGAGTTGGCAGTCCCACGAGAGTACATCCTTTACATTGTTTTACAATTGCCTCAGCATCTTTGTCTATGCGAGGCCACCAAACTTTTGATCTCAACCGACTTTTCATTGCCACAATTCCTGGGTGGCCTTCATGAGCCGCAACTAGCACACTCTTCCTCAACTCCTTAGGTATGACGATTCGACTTCCCCTAAGCAAAATATTGTCGTAAAAGCAAAGCTCTGGTTCAAAAACTTTATACTCCTTTACCGAATTGTCCCAATTATTATTGTAGATCCCTCTTTTAACATTTTTTATTTCATGGTCGTTTTCTGAGCTCTTTATAATCATCTGCATTGAGATAGCACATGGACGAGCCTCTTCCACTATGTGTTGAACATAATCTTCAATAGTTCCTGATGGTACATTGGAATATATGCAAAGTCGAGATAAAGGATCGGCGATGTTGACTTTACCTGGCTTGTACTTAATATCGAAGCGATAAGTTTGAAGCCGTAATACCCAGCGCTCAACTCGCGCGCACGGTTTCGACTTTGGTCCGAATAAAAATTCTAATGGTTTATGGTCCGTTATAAGGTCAAACTTCTTGCCAAACAAAAATACGCTAAAGTGCTCGACAGCCCAAACTAAAGCAAGTGCTTCTTTTTCAGTTTGGCTGTATTTTCTTTCCAGTTCTGTAAGTGTCCGGTTGCCATAGGCAATAATTCTTGGACCCTTATCATCGCATTGTATTAAAACGGCTCCTAGTTCAGTCGGGCTTGCATCCGCGATGACTTGCGTTTCATCATCGGCGTCATAGTATCCTAATGTCTTGATAGTAGATAGTGCTCGCTTTAACTGATGGAAGGCTTCGTCCTGTTCATCCTTCCACAAGTCCACTATGCTTGCTTTTTTTGCTATCTTTTGTCTCAGTAACTTCTTCAACGGTTCGGTCATAGTTGCCAGATTTGGCAACCATTTATTGATGTAATTTACTAAACCTAAGAAGCTCTGAAGTTCTTCTATAGTCTTGGGGACGCGAAACTCTGCAATGCTGGTCATGTACTTCTTTAGTGGTTTTGCTCCCTTTGGTGTCAATTCGTGTCCAAGGAAATTGATTTTCTGTACCTTGTATACACACTTGTATTCATTTAGCAGCACATTGTTTTCTTTCAATGTCTTTAAAGCTTTTGACAAACGTTCGTCATGTTGTTGCTCATTCTCTCCGTAAACCAAAATATCGTCAATAAAATTTATTACGCCGTCTAGTCCAGTTAACATTCTTGCCAATATCTTTTGAAATAATTCGAGTGCGCATGTGATGCCAAACATCAATCTTTTATATCGATACAACCCTTTCGATGTAATAAATGTCGTTAAATGCCTGGAATTGGGATGAATTTCTACCTGGTGAAAGGCGTTTTTGATGTCCAATTTAGAAAAGTACAGGGCTTTCTTAATCCTGGGTAATAGGTTATCCATACAAGGTAATGGGTGGTTTTCCTTCAAAATTGCCAAATTGACTCGCCTCATATCTACACATAACCGTAAATCGTTGTCATCCTTTAGTATAGGTACTACTGGCGAAATCCACTGAGAAGGTCCATGTACCTCTTCAATAATGTCACTGTCGAGCAACTCCTGTATTTTATGTTCAACTTTCTCTTCAATAGGGATAGGTATGCGTCGATAGGGCTGTGATACCGGTTTGCAAGTTTCATCAACAGGGATTTCAACCAGAACATCTTTGAATTTCGGGAATGGTTTGTGTGTTTGTGTGACTTTGTTCACTTCAATACCTAATTTTAAAACGCCCAGTCTGATAGCAGATTCTTTTCCCAACAGATCTCTAGATCCCCCATTGATTACATAAACAGTAGAATGCACGGATTTTCCATTCGTTTCAATGGTAGTTTGAAAGGTTCCCTTAACATCTAAGGGTATTTTACAACCATACCCTTATCTGTTCCTTTAATTTGATGGGACACATTAATTTTTTTCTTTTTTAACACTTCCCAAGTCTTATCCGTGATAAGGTTAAGTTTGCAACCTGAATCTATTAACAGACTTAATTTGATTCCTCCCATTACACATTCAATCGTAGCCTCATCATTCATATTGAAAACGTAATGGGTATTTTCTGCTACAGTCTCGTCACTAACAGAATTCACCTCATCCTCTTTACGATTTCTTTTATATATTCGCTCTTCAGTCTTTGTGTTATCTAGCTTCCTTTTCTGTGGTCTAGTCCTGCACAACTTACTAAAATGTCCTATTTTCCACAGGCGTGACATTTTTGCTTTTTAGCTGGACATTCCTGATTTTGCACAGTGTGTGCATTATATCCGCACCTGCCACATTTATTATTTCCCAATTTACTCGTTATAGATTTTGTTGGTTGACTACGAATCGTATTGATGTTTGAATTATTAGGTGTTGTGTTTTTGTTTTGTCCATATTCTTCAAGCTGATATTCTACTGCTTCCAATGTATTAGCTTCAGTGATTACTTTATCCAAAGTAACACTATCTCCTAACGTCAATATCTTTTTACGAAGTTCTGATGATGAACATTTTTCTACAATTTGATCTATCAAATGTTCTTCCGGACTTGTAAATTTACATTTCCCTGCTTGGTTTCTCATCCTGATTACAAACTTTTCAAATTTTTGCCATCTTCCTGTTTGATTTGTCGAAATATATGTCTTTCATAAATTTTATTTTGTTTAGGAAGGAAATATCCGTTTAGTTTTTGAATGGCGGTGTCATATACATCGACACCTTCGGAAGAAGTGGCGTAGGCTTCAGGTAAATTATGAATAATTTCTTGCAGGTCAGGTCCTCCTAAGAGAAGCAGTGTAGCCCTCTTTTTTTCAGCGCCTTTAATTTCCGTGGCGTCCAGATATATTTCCAGTGATCTCTTCCATTTCTCCCACCGTAAAGCAATCGTAGCATTGTCTCCCACCAGGTCAAGTTTTTCTGGAGGTGGGAGTAGATTCGCCATGTTTCAAGTATTTTTGGGGCAACCTGGAACCAAAATACGTATGGTTTACATTTGGAAACGAAGGCCCATACTGCCTGCTTAATACACAACTTAATACGCACGGTTTTCAATTTCATGAGGGCCCGTACTGCCGACAACACAACTTAATACGCACGGTTTTCAATTTCATGAGGGCCCGTACTGCCGACAACACAACTTAATACGCACGGTTTTCAATTTCATGAGGGCCCGTACTGCCGACAACACAACTTAATACGCACGGTTTTCAATTTCATGAGGGCCCGTACTGCCGACAACACTCTTGATACGCACGGTTTTCAATTTCATGAGGGCCCGTACTGCCGACAACACACTTGATACGCACGATTTTCAATTTCATGAGGGCCCGTACTGCCGACAACACAATTTAATACACACGGTTTTCAATTCGGTAACTACCTACTAGCTATTATTCTTGTCTTTGGGATGCCATGGACACACAGAACATCTAAAGTCAACACTACACCATTGTTATTAACTTTTTTTTTTTGTGGGTAGGTAGGTATATTTAATTGTAATTATCATTTTTTTTTTTTTTTTTTTTTTTTTTTATAAATTGCACATTCCAAACACGCTATTGTTAAATGCATGATCTATTCGATGCTAAGTACCTATTATTTGTACCGATAACTTGCTTAAGGTAGATCCGCATAAACTTGTAGATTGGTTTTAATTTGTATAATATACTAGCGGCCCGCCCCCGGCTTCGCCCGTGGTGTAATTTTTATATATATGAACTTTCCCCGTTTATCCCTCTTTCCATTAGTCAAAACCGAATTAAAATCAGTCTACCCGTTCACGCGTGATGCCGTGACCAAGGGAAATAGGGATTCATTTTAATATATTATTTATTTCTTGGTTTTTTATAATATCTTTTAATCCAAAACTAATCATAATATACCTGTACAAATATACCTATATCATATTACAAAAATTACTGAGTTTTAACCTTGTGCTATAATCTTAATTTATTTTAATTACTTAACATATAATTGTATCCATGGCTATCCGCTGACTTATGTAATTCATGTAAACAAATTTTTTTTTTTTTACTATAACTAATTTAACTGACCTTTATCCTCGTCGCCACTTGTAACACTCGTATAACACAAGGAATAGATGGCTCGGTACGTCACTAATAGCGGGCGGTTTACACCTGTCCGTTCTCTCCGGCGGCCGTCACTTGACTGCCCCCTACCAGTGCACTCGAGACATCATCGTTTTATAGCTATATAAAATGCACAAACACTACATTAATGAAGACTTTATATAGATACAGAAAGTTTTTAAAATAAAGAAGTGAGTCTTCGAGAAGTTGGCGGGAAATTGTCATGACCAGAAAAGAGGAGGTTTCAAAAATTGTAACTGTCTAAAATGCTTGACGAGGAAATACGATTGCAGCAAGACTTTAGGAATATTTTGTAATTTACTTTAATATTATATAAAAAGCAAAAATTTTATTTTTTATATTTGTTTGTTTTGGATAAACGTCAATCCGGGGCTTCATTATCAACAGCCCCGGATCTAGAGGGGCGGCAAAGCGGGTTACCTGCCCTGGGCGGCTTTTTCAGGGGGCGCCAAAATCATAATAATACTTGAAAATTGGTAACTATTTAAAATTATATTCAAAAGAAGTAATAAAAATAAAACATTTTTTTAATAATTTGTTAATTAATCTTAATTATTCATAAAATTTATAAATTATAAGCCATATAAATTCAAATTCCCGCAATTAGATGCGGTAGCAGCGCTGCAGCTGCCGCAGCGCATTTCGAAATTGTACCCTGTCGATTTTTGATGTCGCTTGATGTCTTTTGCGAGGGGAATTTTTGTCGCCTTAGCCCACAGTGACTAAGGCCACATTTGAAAAGCTTTTCCATAGTTGAACTTGTCACGAATCGAACCCGAGACTTAACAAGGATGACAAAAGCTACAACCACTTGATATAGTAGTTTTGTTTTGTTTGTTTTTTTTTTGTTTTGTTAATAAATAAAAGGGATCACCAAATGTGTTGCGAAGCGCAAAACTCCAGAATGGCTGGACCAATAGGGGATCGGACAAATTTTCAGAAAGTGTTTTAAATTAATCTTCATGGATACTATTTATTCCCATAAAAAATACCATTTTATTTATTTATAGCCTTTTAGGTACTCAAAATCATGTTTTAATATTTTTTGTTTAAAAATGCCGCCAAAACGCCACGATAGTTCATCTGAGAGCGCGTAACGTCATTTTTGGTCATATCATAACAAAACAGCTGCATTGGCATAAGACAATGATTGCCCACAAATGACGTCACGCACTGTGATTGGTGTTTCAGTATAGATTAAAAATATTGTAAATAATAAAATTTTATTTCTTCATTTAAAAATATTTAAATGAATTATATTAAATTATTATTCGATAAATAATCGTAAAAAATTATATATTTTCTTTCTAAGTACATTTTAGATTTTAATCTGATTACTGTCCGATCCCCTATTCGCCTGTTTTTAAATATCCGAGGAAGGTTCTCATGAAGAGAAATATTGGCAAAATTGTCCGTGCGAAACCGGAGTCAACATGTGAATCTTTAATCAACATGATATTAATATTGAAAGTGTTAAGAATAACTAGATTATTAAATACAATTATCTATGTTTAATAATATTCTTGTTCTGATATAGAACTACAATTACAAAAGCAATTACAAAAGCAACAAATATTTACCCTCAAATAAACAATACATGTTCTGTTGTCTTTCGAGAGCAATTCCAGTAACTATTTACGCGATGTGAATAGCGAATTGGT
Source organism: Bembecia ichneumoniformis (assembly GCA_910589475.2). NCBI lineage: Eukaryota > Metazoa > Arthropoda > Insecta > Lepidoptera > Sesiidae > Bembecia > Bembecia ichneumoniformis. Next base: position 3,422,266 of record OU342533.1, on the reverse strand, counting down.
ATCTGTCAGTCCCTAATCACACACCAAAACACAACAGCATATAATGTGCTATTATTTCATGCTGGTCTTCTGTAATGGATGGTAACTGCCACCTGGCGTCCTGCCCTCTATATATTAAAAAAATATATTTAATGCTTATAGTTGCTTAATAATAGGTTTCTACTCTTTGAAACATCTTTGATACTTTTCAAATAGGTGGATTTGAAACATATGGATCAAACTCCTGGAAGCAGTCTTGTGCATGTTGGCATAGACCTCAGCGAGTTTTATCTCTCAGTCGAATGGGACATTTTGGAAGTTCCGGCCACAAGGAATGAGGAGTTTTATCCTTGCTGTCAAGAACCTTTCTCGGGTAAGAATCGAAAACGTGATTCTAATATTAATAAATGCGAAAGTGAGTTTGTTCACAAAATTTTCACTACTCAACTCATCTTCACAAAATTTTGCATGTACATTGTCAGGGATACATAAAAACACATAGAGTCCAGAAAAAAAGTATTGTACCCAAAGGGAAAATAATAGGAATGGATACATTAGTAGGGATAGATGCAATGGAATGTACACTTGTACAGATAATGGTCATGATAAAAAAATATTTCTGTTTCAGATATTACATTCAAGTTAACAATGCGCCGAAAAACTTTGTTTTACACAGTGAACCTGATCATACCGTGTGTTGGTTTGACATTTTTAACCGTTTTGGTATTTTACTTACCATCAGATTCCGGAGAGAAGGTATGTTGCCATTTATATCGGATTAATATAATGTCGATGTTGTTTGGTGAGATTGAATTTAAAAAAAGTTTCACGAAGAAATATTTGCTTGCTCTTGTTTTCACTTATGAAATATGTAAATAATGAGGTAATAAAAATACATAAGTTTTGACAGATATGATAAAATAGAAAATAAATTTGATTTCGTATTAATTAATGCTCAAATTTTGCACCGAATGCTTAGATTTGATGACATTTGATATGATAACTTAGATTGATTGACAAACTTGAGAATTTTACTTTCAATTCTAGGAGTTATAATAATAAGAATAATAACAATTAAAATCATTATTATTCGTATTATAATAATTAAAATAATTCTAGAGTTAAAAATATGAGACATTGTCCATCCGAATAAATGATCATAATGATAAAGCTGATAGAATTGTTATATCAGACTGTTACCAAAATAGAACAAAAAATTTAAAGAAACATTAGCCTTTTCTAAGTTTTTCGCCACGAGACATTGATGTCAATTCGATAATTATATCTCTAAGTAAAGCTATGAAGACAACTTAATCACTGTAAACAAACACGACCCACACTGAGTTTTACAACATGGATTGATTATGTATCTGTCTTTTTCACTCGCACGAAAAATGTTAGAAACGGTCGGAGCAATCTGTTTCATGGTATAGGAAAGCGATCACTTGGTCACCCGTTTATTTTTATGATCTTTTTTTATGAATCGTTGCGCTAAAATACGTACCTTCTTAACTATTTGTTTTATTTAAAAATGTAATTAACCTCTGAAAGCTTGTTTACATTTTCTTCGTTGTCTCCATGGTCATGCTTTAGTCAAACCAATGAAAAAATCTAACCTTGAATCTTGCAGTGGAAAACAAATCATATTTGGACGTGTAATCAATTCTACTGTAGTGTAATTCATTGGATGAAAGTTTTCAGAAACTTTTGTCAATTCATGGTAGAAGCCCAAGTTTGTAATGCTTGTGTTCGGGGCACTACGAGCATGCTTTTTCCCATCCTTCGTCCATTCAATTTCCATCCGCAAATTGCCTGCTAACTCATCCGACCTATGTAAGAGTATTAGTCTTTTTTGATTCATTAGTTAGACGTGTCTTTGTGATAGTATCATCAGAATTATTGTCTTTCCACGTAGCATCCGCATCACCCAATAATGAAATCTACTCTGGTCCTTTTACTGACTCGATCTAATCTCTTGTGTTAATTGTTGTAAGATAAAAACAATTTGACAAAAGTCTCTGGTTACAATGTATATTTTTTTGAAACAGATTTAAGAAACATGACGTGACCTTTTAAAAAATGACTGAATAATTCTAAGTAAGATCCAGGGAAAGATTCACGTCTGCCTTCCTAAGTCTGGTTCGGTCTGCATAAGTACAATCTATATGATTACAGTAATAAATTAGAAAAAAATGTATAGGAAACAATTGGGCTTCAAAAAATTACAATATTGGCTTCAGGTGAACTATTAATAAAATTGTATTTGTTTGCAGCTTTTCATCGCTCTGTTACCAATTGGCTTTGCAAAAATGTACAAGTGTACATTATGTATATTTCGGAAGTTGTGGAAAATATCAACTTTCACTTTTATTCGATTTTATGAACATTGGATTTACACCCACGTGAACACAAACACTTGCTGCTTTTTACACTTAATTTTTACAATTAAGTAAAAATTACACTTACTTACACTTACTTTTTACAATAATTTTACTTTTAATTTTCAATTAACAAACAGCTTAACAATTCTTTACTGTTCCGCATATTTCTGCTTTCAGATGACAAAATTATTCAGTTAATTTTTTTCATTTGTATTACGAGTACTTACATAAATGCTACGTAAATTGTTTCAAATTTGCTTTAAACACATTAAGTTTTAAATCGGGCATATAGCAATCCCAATGAAGTTGGAGATTTTATAAATTCCTCAATAATAGAAGTTTCTCAAACAGATAAAAAGATGTGAACCTTCCTTTATGTGTTGGAGATACTTGTATTTTTAATAACTTGAGCTTTTGCGATATATCCAAAATCATTAGCTGTTTCTGTTTATAATATTACTTCATATAGTTCCAGATTACACTTGCAATGTTACTGAGAAAATTTCTATTTGACACAGTAGTTCACACATTGTAGTTTTGAAACATTCGCAAATAACACCGTAAACTTTTATTACACCCTCTAAGTAAACAGTGGAAAGACAATACATTTTAACTCAAAAAGGACTTCTCTCCCTAGATATCGCTCTGCATCTCTATCCTGGTGTCCCTCACCGTGTTCTTCCTTGGTCTGGCCGAGATCATCCCGCCAACTTCCCTGGCGATCCCCTTGCTTGGGAAATATCTACTATTCACCATGATCCTCGTCTCGCTCAGCGTTTGGATGACCGTGTGCATACTTAACGTGCATTTCAGGTAAATAATAATTTCTCTCCTAGATATCATTAAGCATCTCTATCCTGGTGTCGCTGACGGTGTTTTTCCTGCTGCTAGCCGAAATTATTCCGCCGACATCTCTGGCCATTCCCCTGTTGGGGAAGTATTTGCTGTTCACAATGATTTTGGTATCGTTAAGTGTTTGGATGACGGTGCTTGTTCTTAACGTCCATTTTAGGTGAGTTTGCGATGTCATCTAGTTGGGAGGCTAATGGCACTGGCTTATTTCGAAATTGTGAACTCGGTCAGCAGCCGTGCGATTTAGTGTAAGGTAATGTGCCGGTAACTTCGATGATCACTTTGAACTTAATGTCACGTCGAAATAGCTACTGAACAAAAAAGAAGATAGTTTTACAAACAAATAAGAAAAGGGTACGGAACTGTTTTTGTCTTTAGCTATTTATAAAATAGAATTTATATCATATTTGTCTATGATAACGACTTAAATATAAGATTAAAAGATTCAATCGGTCCATTCTTTGGTTTTATGCTTTTTTCTATCCTGGTTTACATCGCGGTTACATCCCTCTTGATGTACTTAGATACTGTTGTAAACATTATCTACTAAAGAGAAAATATTAGTAGTGGCAGAGCACACTGCATCTCGCAGTCATTTGGGCAGCCCGTCTGGCAGCAGTAACCGTCCCCTTACAGAAGACCATCGTGAAATAACAGCAAGTGTTTGTTCTGTTGTGTTTTGGTAAATAATTAAGGGGTGCAAGAGCTCTTTTCCCTAATCCCTTACCCTCAATCTTACTATGGTTGCTTATTTTGTCAACTATCAGTACCTATCACTTGGTGACAAAGAAAAGAAAGAATTTTATTTCGTACACACACACGTATATAGCAAATAAATAAATAAATATAATATTAAATAAAATTAAATATCAAAATAATATTAAATAAAATCGTAGTGTGCGTACGAAATAGGCCCCTGACTCTGCATATAGCACTGTGATATAGCGGTGGGTGGGACCCACAACGATGATGTTCAGTCAAGGTCTGAAAAACCACCTATCACCAAGTGGACCGTCAACTTAAAAAAATGAACGAAGGGACCATCGAAGAGTTCAATCTTACACAAACGCACGGCTGTATCTACTTATTTTTTCACACTATATTCGCTGCTTTTAAAATTGAATATAAGTTTATAGGCGGAGAGCCGGCCGTATAAAAGTCCTATGGATCAGATACATGGATAATTTTTTGAAGATAGACCAAAAAACCATAGGACTAAAGGTCGACACCCCTAAAAATATCTGATTTTGCCCGCATGCAAAATTATGAACTCACTTCCGGTTGTATTGTCAGACATTATTATAACTTATAAGATACATGGAAAAAATTAACGGGAAAATAAAGTTTTGACAATCAGAATCGAGATAACAAAGGTTAGGGACATTGAGTATATGAGTATAGGCTATTTGATTACTTTAAACCAGTCGACTATTTTATTTGGGTAAAATAAAAGTGTCGACCATTATTTTTTATTAATTGTATCGATGTAGGATACAAAATAAATTAATTATTCATGATTAATTCATTTCATGATTATATAAAAAAAAAATAATTATTCATGCATCTAGAAATATATGTTAATATTGAAGAATATAAAGCTATTGTACGTATCTGTACAGGCGCTCTGATTCTTCAAACTAGGTCGACAGTCGAATCCGGGTAAATGAAAGGTGTCGACCATTTTTTTTAAGTAATTAAAGAGGTTTTAGTTTCAGAAACGCTTAAAAAATTCATGTATCTGATCACTTAAGAAAAATTACGTAAAAAATACCTTTGGTCGTGGTCGACTCATCGTCGCGAATGAATTAAGCTTGTCGACCTTTGTTATCTCGATTCTGATTATCAAAAACTTTATTTTCCCGTTAATTTTTTCCATGTATCTTATAAGTTATAATAATGTCTGAAATTACAACCGGAAGTGAGGTCATAATTTTGCATGCGGGCAGGGGTGTCGACCTTTAGTCCTATGGTTTTTTGATCTATCTTCAAAAAAATATCCATGTATCTGATCCATATGACTTTTATACGGCCAGCTCTCGGACTATTAGAATCACTACTTGACGTAGACATTGAAACGCCGATACAACGCCACAATACAAGGCATTAAAACTTGAAATTGACGGACGTCACCAAATTTATATCTTTTCACACATTTCTTGGTATTTATTAAGGTATTTATGTTTACATTACACTCATTGCATATAATGTATACTGCATATAACATATATGTACTATGCAGTAAAGCAGGATAATAAATTATCCATGCCTCGAGTTCCAATAACCACCACAATAGCCGGTGCTTCGTAACAATAAATCTTCTTTATTGTTTACAAGATTGGAACTCGAATATTCACATTTCAATTAGCAAAATTGGTTTTTCAAATTTTGATATTTTTCCAAAAAAGTATAATATTCAAATTAATTTTATAATAGTTTTTTAAATATCTAGGTTCTTTTTTAAGATTAGTTTTATCAAATAAATTCATATTTATTATCAATAAATCAAATAAATTCTATAAATGCACTCAAAATTTTTTGCGACACAGAACAAAAAAAATGACTGAACATGTCTAAAATGGCTCCCTTATAGGCTTGGGCTTGGACATAAATTTAGGTGGTTACATTGTTACATTGTCACGTCGATAACAGGACAATGGTGTGTGATATATAGCCGACGATGGTGCGATCATATGAATTGAAGTGTACTTTTTGAATGCATGCATTTAAGACTTAGTATTTGTTATTTATTATTATTACAAGGTATTTTTGTAACAGAAATGTGAGAATTGTTTTTATTCTGTTTATTTATTTCATATTTGCAAGTGAAACTTAATTTAATTTTCATATTTATTGTTTCAACATCGGTTTCCTTCGGTTTTGACATACGGTTGGTTTGGGGTAACTCAGTCGAGATGATCGATATTATTAGGGCCTAAAGTAGGTAATCGGACAGTAATCAGATTAAAATCTAAAATGTACTTAGAAAGAAAATATATAATTTTTTACGATTATTTGTCGAATAATAATTTAATATAATTCATTTAAATATTTTTAAATGAAGAAATAAAATTTTATTATTTATAATATTTTTAATCTATACTGAAACACCAATCACAGTGCGTGACGTCATTTGTGGGCAATCATTGTCTTATGCCAATGCAGCTGTTTTGTTATGATATGACCACAAATGACGTTACGCGCTCTCAGATGAACTATCGTGGCGTTTTGGCGGCATTTACAAACAAACAATATTAAAACATGATTTTGAGTACCTAAAAGGCTATAAATAAATAAAATAGTATTTTTTATGGGAATAAATATCCATGAAGATTAATTTAAAACACTTTCTGAAAATTTGTCCGATCGCCTGTTGTGTATCGCTATTTAAAAAGTTACATACATATACTTCCCTCACCTTGCTTGTATAAAGATATTGTGTGTATTTGTGAGAAAATATCCAAATTTTGTAAAAATAGCGAAATAGGGTCCAAAATAACTAGGCAAAATAGTTTATTAAAAAGGCCAAAATGTAGAGTAGTACTATTAGTAAAATGTATGTAGATCCTAAATTTAAAAGAACTCTGACAGAATCGTTCAGCGTGTCTATACCTACTGAGTTCAGGTTTTTTGCCAAGAATAAGTTTTCATTTTTCGTTCTCCGCTTTTTTGTACATTGCTATAATCGGCGGCGCCAGATCGGCGCATATAATTTTTTACCATCCTACCCCCACCCCCATTTTTTAATCGCGATTTTAGTATTTTTGTATGAAGAATATTCAAATAATTTAACCGTCGTCGTTCATTGACGTGTCACATTAACATATTTTATGGTTTGAAAATAAAATTAGACCCGATACGTCACGCCACAATCGGGTTAAGGAATTATTTTCGGGTTCTGGCAGGACAACGTCTGCTGGGTCAGCTAGTAATTTTTAAAAATACACTGACGAAGTCGCCAGCAAAAGCTAGTACTCGTTTTTTTTATGTTAAGATCGGCAGACAGGCTGACGGTCCACTTGATGGTAGGTGGCTACCGTCGCCTATAACACAAGCAACGCCAAAGCTTCTGCAAGTGCGCTGCCGACTACAAATGGATTAAGGATGAGGGATTGGGAAGGGATAGGGAAATGGGCTCTGGCATCCCTTACTTCACTCACTGAAACACAACAGCACACGTGCTGTTATTTCACGGTGTCTTCTGTAAGGGGGTGGTTACTGCCGCCTTAAAAATTAGTTAAATAGGTATACGAATGAAATATGTTTACGATGATTTCTGTAATTTAAACCTTTTGCAAAATTTAATATAACCGTTAATTTACTATATGTAAAGGTAAATACATCACACTCATATGATAACAATTTAAAATAAAGGTATAAAATATATAATAATAAAAAAAGGCTTGATGTATTTTCTTAATGAAATTTCTAATGTTTTGACTTTTGGACATTTTAAGATAACAATCTTGGACTTTGGCATTTTGTAAACTCTTAATTACAAAACTTTACGATACTATGGACACCTTGACTCTGACACTGTTATCAGGAATCTAGTAAGGTTATTCATGAAATGAGTTGTTATTTAACTTTTCAGTTTGAGGAACATTATCATTTATTATCAATAATATTATTTTAAACTAAGTGGTGGCAGGGCGCACTGCTTTCGCAGTCATTTGGGCACACCTCTCTGGCGGCAGTAACCACATCCTTACTTGAATCACATAACAGCATAAGTATTGTGTTTCAGGGTGTGAGTATGGAATTTTCCAGAGTCCATTTTCTTAATTATTATTCTTAATTCTAATATGCACGGCAGCACACTTGCAGCACATGTGGCGTTGCTTTTTTTATAAGCGACAGTAGCAACTTATCACCAAGTGGACCGTCAGTCTTACCAAAAGTTGTATCGTCTTATATTTCATTTATTTTTATAGTATTTTCAATATGTGATTTATATATAAAAGAAGTTATAATAAAGACGGCGTAACTATGGGTGTGTTTTACTGCAATATGCGGTGTAGATAGAATATGCAATATGCAGTCCCGGAGGCTTATGCTCGATGTTTTGTTTTTCTACAAACTGCTGAGAGGCGGAGTTGATTCGCCCGAGCTCTTATCGCATATAAACTTTGGTGTTCCTAGTCGAGCGTCCAGACCGACCAGTCCAACTTGAGCCGTTTTTCCCCATTAAAACAAATTATTGATGTTGCCAACTCCCTGAGTTACGATGTTGACCTTTTTAACGACGCGTTTTCCAAAATTAAAAGATTCATCCTTGTCCGTGGTTCAGATAATTAACATTCGATTATTTTTGACATTTATTCCGATATATTCCTATGTATCATTTTTTGTTGTAGTTAATTTTTGTTAATTTTTTTTTATTTTACTGTTGGGATGTTACATTGACTCCTTATTGGCGTAGGCTGTGCCTCCTTTAATTGCGGCGGCATCTGCCATGTTATTCTTTTTTTGTCCTTTGGTGTGTTTTTGTTCGGTGCCTGCCTCGTTGGAGGCCATGTAATAATAAATAAATAAACTAACTCTTCTAGCGGAAGAAATAAATTTTTAATGAATAAATAACAAAAAAGTGGGTACCAATTATTGTACAATTAATTTTGAACTTCTACTAAAGAATGTATTAAATGGACACCTTAGTTTATCATTGTTTTTTATAAGTGTTTGAACTTAAATAGGCATTTGAATAGCACAGGTGAAAATAAGCATCAAAGGAAATTATAGTTGTCATTTTCATTCCATTTAATGGATGGGTTTTATGTCTTTCTCGTAAAGACTAAGTATATAAAGGTAGTTTTCAAATGTTTTTTCTTAAGCGTAACCTGGGGAGTGATTGATGCATAAACAACCTATGTATTTGTTAAGTTATCAATAAGCTTTTGTATTAACATAATCTCATATAACCATAATAATTATGTTTAGGTCACCATCGACCCACACTATGTCGCCGTGGATGAAAAAACTCTTCCTTCAACTAATGCCCAAGATGCTCATGATGAGGAGGACCAAGTACTCCTTACCGGAATACGATGACACCTTTGTCTCTAATGGCTATACCAATGAGTTAGAAATGAGGTAAGTAAAATGGTCTTGATAGCTATAAATCTACAATAATATTTATAATAAAGTTTGTTTCTTTGGTTGAATGCGTTAGGAATGGAACTACCAGACGTATTTTAAAAAATCTATTTGGATTTGCTAGCCCAGTTCTTGAGTAAGATTGAGTAAGTTGAAGAGCCCGTTAGATGAGTGGTTAGGGTGCTTGCCTTAAGGGGGCGTACAAAGCAAAAAAATAATTCTAATTTCACCCGCGTGGCTCCATAATTGAATGGACACGTTACCGACACAACAGATTCCTTTCATTAGCCATATCTTATTAAAATAATATGAAACAGTTTGTAAAGTAGCCCCATCCCCTGATATAAATACTTAGATGATAGTGCCTTTAAATAGGCATTTTTGTTATCCCACACCAGACTCTTATTTCTATGATTTTTGTATTTATATTAATTCGTCCCAGAACAGTACTATATTCTTGTTTCGCCCCAAAAAACTTAACAAGTTTAAAGTAGAGTTTACTAAAATAAAGATATAGTTAGTTTTTTGATAAATTGTCAATTGAATGCATGATTATCTTCAGTAGGGACAGTCTGACGGACGCCTTCAACGATTCGAAGAACAGCGACAACGATGATTATAGGAAATCACCGCCACCTGAAGACGATGTACTAGGCGCTGGCGCCCATCAAAGACCATCAGGTAATAAAATGTTACCTATTATAAGACCATGAAGTAATTTCAGTTTTAGTACTTATTATAGATTCCTAAATATACTTAAGTAGGTACCTCTAATATGGTGGTTATAATATATCAAAGTCAAGTTCTTCACAGAGTTGAAAGTCGGAAATGATTATTATTTAAATTTGTTTATTTATTTTATTTTATTTTATTTTATTTTATTCTCAACAAAAACCCTACAGCAATACAGCAGAAATAATATACAAAAGAGACATCACCAGGCACATTGCCATTTAGAGCTTCATTACGAGGGGCACACTGAAATGATCGTGAATAAGAAAAACCACATGCACGGTATAGCTAAATTGTCTTTTATTGTTTTTCGAAGTATTCTCCGTTCAACTTAATGCACTTTTCCATTCGTGCAAACCAATCATTAAAACAGTAATTCCAGTCTGAAGTTGATGTTGACAAAATGGCTGATTTGTACGCTTCCACAGCTGCTTCAGGGTCTTCAAACCGTTGACCGCGTAATAATTCTTTCATTCTAGGGAATGTAAAGAAATCGTTTGGGCTCAGGTCAGGACTGTACGGAGGATGGCTCATCAGCTCAACGTTTTCCTGCTTCAAAAAAATATTTGTCTTCCGAGCCGTATGGGAGCTCGCATTATCGTGATGTAAGATGATGTGACGTTTCGGGTTATTTTTTCGGAGTTCGGCTATCATTTCTGGCAAACAAACCGTGATATACCACTCGGCGGTAACCGTTCTGCGTTCCTGTAAGGGAATTGTAGCAACATGCCCCTTTTTCTTTGACACGCTGCGGGAGCGAACCATTTTCGTTGGCTTGACCTCGTCTTCGAAGACCCAAACTGCTGACTGATGTTTTCTTTCAGGTTCGTATGAATAAATCCATGATTCGTCACCTGAGACGATATTATAAACGGCATTTGACTTCCCTCCGTTGAAGCGTTGCAGAGTATTCCGGCACCAATCTACACGAGCCGCCTTTTGCTCTTCGGACAAATTGTGGGGAACCCAGCGGGAAACTAGCTTTCTTACACACAGCTCATTATGTAATATCGACTGAATTGCAGTCATTCCGATACAGATAACAGCCCGAATCTGCTCGTATGTCACATGACGGTCATCTAATTTAATAGTTCGCACAGCTGCGATGTTTTCAGGCGTGACCGCTGTTCTTGGTCGACCTACAGAAGAAACAGTGCTAAGCGACACACGACCGCGTCGGAACTCGGCATAGAACCGATGCAATTTTCAGCGGTGCGGCTCATATTTACAATAATGCTATTAACAGTTAGTTAGTTTTTTACTTTCGTACCGCCACACGAAAATATTGTGTGGTCGGTAGTTAGAGAATTCTTATACATTGGACAGCATCGGGACGCGCGCGCGTGATTTTGAGCCCGAGAGTTAAGTTAATCCGTTTTTGGCTATTTTGGTGGTCTACCATCGGAAGGACATCTTTTGTGGTGTAACTAGTGGTGTGAATCTATTCCTGGTGGCGGGAGTTTGCGTCAGGAACCCAGCTATCTGTCGTCGACATCTGGCGTGAAGGACACGGTATTTCCTACCCTGTATTTCCTGACTCCCGATCTATATTATATATATATATTCCCTGCCGTGGACTGTCCACACGACGGACGAGGCCCTAACGAGGAGCTGGGGTAAGTGATTTTATTTATATCCTGGACCCTTGGCTGTGGGCATAGGCTGATAGCCAAGCGTCCGAAACCCTCCCCCCTGATCCGCGTAACGCGGACTATGTCGTGGCCGCTGGTCTCCAAGAGAGAATAATTTTGCTTCCACTGCATTTCCTGCTGGAGGCCGACGGTCGCGTACAAAACTACCAGCGGTATATTTTTGTTTGACTCGGTGCTTCAACATCATAAATCGAAACAAGTTCGCTGAGACATTTATCTTGAGATAAGCCGCGACGAAATTGTGATAAATTATGGCACGGAAATGTTCACGCGTGAGCTCCATTTCTGTTATCGACGTGTCAACTTTAAACCAACATAGTTTTTGTTTTTAATAAATTTTTTTAATTGTTTGAATGTCATTAAGATTCTAAGATTCTAAAAAATTCTTATTCAAATTCTAAAAAAGGTTTTATTGTAACTCAATCCGAAATATTCTATTCCCAATCATTTCAGTGTGCCCCTTGTATGTAGGTACCCAAATTATGTTGAAAATTTAGTTGAAAAGTAAATTGATTTTAGACGATGGGGAAAATGATCTAGGTAAGGAGTTAGGATGTGTGTGTGTGTGTGTGTGTGTGTTAGAATGTGTGTATGTTTGTGTGAATGCGTGTGCGCATGAGTGATTATTTGTCCTTCAGCGTATTCAGGACACTGCGCTTGAAGGACGCTCTCGGCAGGTGGAAAATGTCCAAGTCTATAAACTTGTCATTGTAAGTTGTAAGTGTTAAAGGATGGCAGACAGTCTACTTGATAGTATGTGACTACATGCAGCACCAGTTGGGATGCAATTACAGTGGCTATTCTTAGAGGATAAAAAGGAGAGGATGGGCAAACGGGAATCTGAGTTCCATACTTACTCACTGAATTACAACAAAATAAGTGTTATTATTTTATTGTGGTTTTCTATAAAGGGCGGTTAACTGCTGCTAAACGGGCTGCTCAGTTTATTTCTGCGTAATGCAAATGTCTTAAAACTACTAATTTTACTAACTTTTTTAAGTATAAGTAGTTGGAACTATATATTTTCTTTTAATTTTACTGTTTTTTCCACTTTCTGGAACATCTGAAAATTTTTAAAAGACTTTGCCAACATAAATTTAATTCATTATTCGAGAAATTTAAGAATTATTCATTTTGCTGTCGCAGTAACCGAGTCAGAAAATATGTTGCCACGTCATCTATCGCCAGAAGTGGCGGCTGCATTGCAGAGTGTACGATTTATCGCCCAACACATCAAGGACGCAGACAAAGACAATGAGGTAAGAGTGTTATTATAATATCTATTTTTATGGTCTACTTGAAATGTGCTCCCGAAAAAAAGTTCTTTTCCATTTGCACTTGTTTTAACTACTAACGTTTTCAAAAAGAAACTAAGATTTTAAAGAATTTTATGATAAAATACGTTAATTTATTAATTTCTCTCATTAAATTTCTCACTTTGACGAGACTGTTGGATGAGTGGTTAGGGTGCTTGCCTTAACGCTGTGTTCTAAGGTTCCCGGGTTCGATTCCCTCCAGGGTCAAATTTGGCTCTGGTCTGGATCTGGAAAGTTGTGGCAGGGCACACTCACTGTGTTTCGCAGTCATTTGGGCAGCCCGTCTGGCGGCTGTAACCACCCCCTTACAGAAGACTACCGTGAAAGCTGTGCTGACCAAGCGCGTGTGCTGTTGTGTTTCGGTAAGTGAGTAAAAGGATGCCAGAGTCCATTTCCCTATCCCCTCCTAATCCCTTATCCTTAATCCTACTGTAGTCGGCAGCGCACTTGCAGCAGCTTTGGCGTTGTTCATGTTATAGGCGACGGTACCCACCTACCATAAAGTGGACCGTCAGCCTGTCTGCCGATCTTAACATAAAAAAAAACAATAAAAGATATTATTAATCAAAAATTTAATAAATTTAAACAAAAATTTGCATGTCCTTGTTGGGTAGAACTAGAACATATTTTGTACTGTAACTGCTGTATATGGTTTAAAATCCTCTAAAAACACGTGTTCGTGTTAAAACACAAAAAACATTTTATTTATTTTTTATAAGAAATTGGAGAGGCTTCTGTGATCATAGAATATTGTGTTCCTGTACAATTAGTAGGTTCACTCGTTTCAAAATGATTGCATCCATTGTCACATATAAAAAAAACGTAACAAGTGCGAGTGAAGAGGGTTCCGTACGATGTTACCTACGATGTACCACTCGCATGAAGAGGTTTCCGTACGATGTTACCTATCCGCACAATATTGAGTGATTTACCATGTTATTTTAATATCATGGACTTCTTATAGGTTTTCCTATAATCTATAAGTAGAAAACTGATTTCTGTATTTTTTTCAAAATTTTAGGTTTAGTAGTTTCGGAGATAAGAGGGGGGGGGGGGGAATGGTCGGACAGACGGACACACGAGTGATCCTATAAGGGTTCCGTTTTTTTATTCGGACGTACGGAACCCTAAAAATAACATAATTAACGTACTCGGTACGAGTGTTGCACCGATGAAAAGGTTCACAGTAGCGATGTGCGATATGTCGCTTTGTGTCGATATATCGTATCGTAATGTATCGCAACCGATTGCATAGTATATCGAATTGGGAGTGTCGATACGGATTGTCGATGTATTGCGAGTTCGCGGCGGGGAGTGGGAGAGAGGATTTCGTCCAGAGAGGTTTTCGTATGTCCGCGGACCTTATTCATGGAGTTATATTGGTCTAGCATTAAAGTGTTTATACATGACGTAAATGAATTCTCATAAATGTATTCCGAAGTAGGGGGTGATAAAATTATACTTTCAGGTGGTACCATATAATATCTTTATTTAGATGTCTATTGTTGTCACACTCTATTACGGTACCTTCGAAAAATTACATATTTTTAAATTAGGAAAGTTTCTGAACAGTGCTGAAAGACATGATAAGCTATGAATATCATGTTCCTTCTGCCTCATGCAGTGAATAAAAGCTGAAGAGTTTTTTTTTATGTTTGATCTTGCTAATCTCTGGAAGTGTTTGTCGGATTTAAAAAATATATTTGATAGGACCGATTCTTGAATAAGTTTTTATATGCTATTTAAAATCACGCTGAGACTTGGGAGTTGAGTAAAAAAATATGAATAAACGATAAGCGAAAATGAAGTTATGCGTGGTCGGCTCGGTGAATGAGTTCAGTCGTCCAAGGAAAACCAAGCACAGTTAGTATTATAAATATTTATACACGAAATAAAATCGTAAACGAGCCGTGTCTGTACATTAAATATTTTTTTCAAAAAAAAACAATTTTGTGTTTATGTTACTTACCGAGCTAAAAATAGTTTTTAGAATTTTTGTCTGTTTGTCTGTGCGTTTGGCACGCTAATCTTAGAAATGCTTGATTGCGGTTTTTACTAATGTATTGTAGCAAGCTTCCCGTAGTACGAAATATATTATGATGTAATATGTGTATTTGTATTACTCATTTGTACAAAATAAAAATAATAAAAAAAAACGAGTAACGTTACTGAAGTTTATATGTACTGCGAATTTTATTTGTTTATTCACGAGATTGGTTTAAATATTCATGTACTGGGCTGAGGCCGAGTCATAATGGTTTTGTTGGACACGAAAAGTAATTGGGGAGGAGTGTTAATACGAATGTTTTATTTAATGTAATAAAATTAAACTACATGACAATTTTTTAAAAATGTTTCATAAACAGATTTAAAATTTGAAAACTGTTTTAAAATTCCAATAAGCAAATTTTCTGACCAACTTAATATCCACAGCTCCGGTCTGATATCGCCAGCAATATAATGACGACCAAACGTCTTGTCAATATGTTAAAAATTTAAGAGCGTTGGAACTTGGAACTCAACGCACAGAAGGTATAAAATATAGGCGGTACCAATGTCTGTTATACTATTTTGAAACAAATTTCAGTCTATAAGTAGTGAGCTACAAAGAAATAAAACACCAAAAGATACATTGACATAAGAACGACTTAAGCGCTGTTTACATTATGGTGCAAATCAGGCTTCTGAACCTAAAAGATTTATCAATGACAGGAAGGAAGTGTAACCTTTTTTATTTAAAACTAGCGACCTGCCCCCGGCTTCGCCCGGCGTGCAATTTTTATATATATGAACATTCCCCGTTTATCCCTCTTTCCATTAGTGAAAACCGAATTAAAATCGGTCTACCCGTTCACGCGTGATGCCGTGACTAAGGGAAATGGGGATTCATTTTTATATATAGAAGAAGATAGATGTTACCGATTTTCTCATGACACTATTCTAAGACTTTTTCTAGCGTGGCGTAACGCTTGTTATTCCTTTTTTATTAGTTATTCGATGACAGCGATTTTAATCCTAATAATATTGTAAATGCGAAAATTTGTAAGTTTGTATGTTTGGATGTTTGTTCCACAATCACGCCAAAACGGCTAAACCGATTTGGATGAAATTTTGCACACATATAGTTTATTACCAGGAATATCGGCGCCACCGTCTTCACAGAGATAAAGATGTCAGGCATTATATTACTCATATGTAACGCGGACGAAGTCGCGGGCACCAGCTAGTCTATACTAATATTATAAAGTTGAAGAGTTTGTTTTTTGTTTGTTCGTTTAATTAACGCGCTACTCAGGAACTAATAGTTCGAAATGAAAAATTCTTTTTGTGTTGGATAGTCCATTTATCGAGGATGGCTATAGGCTATATAACATCACGCTACGACCAATAGGAGCGGAGCGGAGGTTCGGAGGCAAAAACGGGAAAATTATCCCTTTTGAGAGCTTCTGTTGCGTGTGCTGCGTAAACGGTTTTAAGTTACGCAAAAATCATGTACGACGGAATTGTTCCGCTTTAAAAGTTCTAAAAAAAGTCTGTGACAACGTATGTCTATTTTTTAAGGTTGACTCACTCTAACCTATTATATGGTAATCAAATTTGTTCTAAAATAATGCATTATTTTCTCAGAACTCTCGCTAATCTCAGAAACGGCTTAACCGATTTTCATGTGGATTCCACTGATGTATTTTAGCAAGCTTCCGGTAATATTTGTTGTATATTTCATTCCAAGTTACGTGCTATACCGAATACCACGCGTACGAAGTCGCGGGCAGAGCTAGTAATATTATAAATGCGAAAGTTTGTATGTTTGTGTGTTAGTTACTCAATCAGGCCAAAACGGCTGAACGGGTTTGGATGAAATTTTACTCACAGACAGTTTATTAACATATAGGATACTTTTTATCTTAAAAAATGTTATGTTCTCAAAGGATCGTCTAAAAATATAAAAAATTCGCCGCCTCTGTCGAACGATGTCGGCGCCACCGTCGTTACACCGATGAAGGTGTCAGACGTTGTAACTCATATATAGCGATTTTTTAAAGTGTACTAAGTCCCGAGCACAGCTAGTATAAAATAATATACACGACCTTTAATTAAATATGAACGTTCCACGTATAATATAATAGGTATGTTCGAAATTATTGAGTACCGCGAAACGAGTCAGTACTCCAACAAAGTACCAACGTTTGTACCACTTCGAGACGAGAGTACGCTCGGATGCAACATTGCAGAAGTGAAATGTTAAATTAATTACTCTATTTTTATAACGAACTACAAAAGAGTATGTAAGCAGAAAACTCATTTTATAATACCGAGGGAAAGTTTGAATAAACTTGAATTGTTTGAAGACACGCATCGTGATTGAAGTATTGAACTTTCTTCTGAATAAGTTTGCCAACAGCCGTAGCAATTGTGAAGAGTTGAATGAAGTCTTTTTCTCACTCGTTTCTTAACCTGATTTGAATTTTTGAGCAGGCTGAGGCTATATAGCCTAGAATTCTATAGAATATACACCCGGCCTGAGAAACCTGTCTTAACTGTAAATAAATCTTTGTGAAGTCGGTTAGAGCTATGTATCGGTTGCCTCTTATCATTAAAGATTTAATAAATTATTGCTCATATATTTTAGTCAGGCATTGATTTTTCTTATTTTTCAACGCTTAAAAGAAAAGGAGTGCGTACGAATCCAGTTTTAACTATATTTATTTTAACTATACATATTTGTTTTAACGAAAAAATCGTTCAATAACGAAAATTAAAGCATGGTAATATTTAATATATAGAGGATTTTCATTGGTCAGATACATAAAATACCGGTCGTTCAACTGTGCGGGGCGGACTCGGATGTAAGAGAATGTAGATGCGACAAAGTCGAAGAGAACATAGCGGTGCGTGGGGATCCGAGGATAAGGCCTCGCTGTGAACTTGGACCGCACATCACCGCTGATGGTGGAATCCGGGGGGTTTTAGTGGGTATTCCCGGTGATAAGTCACTTCACCGGGCGAGTCCCACACTCCCCTTCGTAGTGCGTAAACGTCATTCCCTCTCCTAAAAAAAAGGTGCGACAAATTTGTCTGTTGGTCTCTATCTCTGCTATAAAATTGTCAATCAGTTTAAGTGTGGTGCTCTTATCTAAATAGTAACAAAGGCAAATAACATTAAGCCCCCGAGTGTAGTTATAGATCGCTTATACGTGGTAGTATTGTTCGTTGTGGTCTATATTAAAGCGAGCCTATTTAATTCACTATCATAAATACACTTTTGTTCACGATGATGTTATTTTGTTAGATTTTAGCGCAGATAACAAAAACATTTACTGAACGAATCGACTCTTCTCTTCATTGTTTGTTGCCGGCTAATTAATGTTTTCAGAGTAAACGAAAACCATTGATCAAATCCCCATTATTATACTATTCAGATTTTAATGTTGCGCAGATACTTGGTTAATTAGTTTTGGTAAAATTAAAATTTTATATTAAAATTCTTTTGGATATCATCTAAGAACACCCAGAAAATTGTTGTATCAGAAAAAGTATTGTATTTACAAATCACAGAAAAAAAACAATGATTCTGGTTACATTAGATAATTGTTTTAGTTAAAACTATTCTGTTTTTTTTGAATATCTTGTACCCTAGAAATGAAAACTAGACATGAAATCGAGTGAAGATTTTAAGATTATTTTGTTCAGAGGCATTATTTATTACTCTTTTAGCCCAAATTTAAGGAGAACAGTAATCAATTTAACCTTCTTTATTACATAATAAATAGATTGCATAGGTGGTTTAGCGACCAGATTTTTCTTTAGATTTTTAGCCCAACAGGGCTATAAATCAGATCAATAAGTCAATAGAAATATTAACTTCTCCTGTTTTTTTTTTCTGAAAAGGACGGCTGGTAGGCTGACTTTATGATAAGGCTTAGGTCATCTATAAATAAGCCACATCTGGGCTGTGCTATTGCGCTTGCTGACAATGTTAGAATAATTGAAAAGTGATAGACGAAGAAGGGAATGGAGAAATGGGCTCTGTTGTCCTTTATTCAAGCGCTGAAATATAACAGCACAAATGCTGTTATTATGGAATATAGCATAATAATAGCGGTGTTCCAATTTAAAGAATGTAGAGGGCAACGAGCACAACCACTACTGAAATCTTAATTTTATTTTATGCAATACTAGCTGACTCGACAGACGTTGTCCGTCAAAAATTATTATACTGTGGCAGCTGATGGGTAATAAAAAAAAAAAACACAACTAAAAAGAAAAAATCCTCGGATTTCAACTAATACTTATGACCATAGCGATTCATTTTTATTTATATAATATATAGATTCATTAATTGCCTTGGGTTTAAATTACAATTCTCTTGTAATCTATTGCATACATGCAAAGCCGAGGTCAGTCGCTTATATAAATAAAATATAAAAATAAATGTGTGTGTGTGTGTGTGTGTGTGTGTGTGTCAGCTCCGACTTACTGCTGGGATTTATTCCTTTAAACGTATAAAATTAAATGTAAAAAAAACCCTCCTGCCGATAGATAATGTTGGTTTTATAAGTTGAAATAGTTTAGTTCTTCGACGACAAATGTCGCTGCGCCGGCAAGTTATAACGTTTCGTTCCTCAACGCGGACTATACTTTCATACAAAATTTGGACGTTTTTTTTTGCTTTTATAAGCCCAGAGAATATAATTAGAGAACATGAATACATTCGTCAGCTGTCGCACAAATGTCAAAGTGACAGATAACGTAACGCTTTTTGGGTAACGTTTGTATTAAATTTCCCTACCTGGCGCCGTATATGAAAATAGATTCTTAAGGAGTAAACTCCAAAAAGCATTTTATGAATATTTATAAATATCTTCAAACTATTTTTAATTGAATAAAGTTATATCGTTCAGAGCTCCGCTTAAACTAAACGACAGTCTCGCCGATAACTCGATAGACTTGGCGAATTTATTCCTCCATAATAACGTTAGGCCGTAAAATGTCTCTTCTATAAAATCTTCGAGGCTTCCAATTTAAATATTCAAAGGGGTCTTAGCCGATGAAGCTGCGAAATATGTCAGGCGTTGATTGCGAAACATCAGCCGAAACGTCTTTGTGATATAATTTTAAGTCTATGGAAATTCTAGCTTATCATTGCTAAAGCCATTTAAATATGAAGCATTATTTTACCCAGCGCCAAGTCAAGGATATATTATGTCTAAATGAATCAAAATAATTATAGTGCTTTTTAAGCAATAAAGAATGTAAAATATGTATGTTGAAAATAAGAGATTTTCCTTAATAGGTCCTCTTCCAGGTACCTATCTATGAATTGGATCAATATAGTTATTCCTATCTGTAAATTGTTGTATAAAGTTATTGTTGATAAATATTTCTTAAGGTGAAGACTTAGAAGAAAAGCGTTATTTTCGTTGCCTAATTTGCCAGTTAGAGTAAAATTAAAACTTAGATAAAAATACAGAGCATAATAAACTATATTTAAAAAAGTTTGAATCGGGTAGATTTGTACAAAATAATAATTTTCTGACAAAAGTTAAAGTAAATTACTGTCCAAAAAAGCTTTTTCGTTACAGTAATAAATAGTTTCAGCGACAATTACGTTATTTTTAAGCTTACTAACTGACTTTAGTTCTGAACTAAAGTTTTAATCGGTTAACTTTATTTCTTTTTTCATATTTTACACAATATTTTAGTAAAACCTTCCAATTTTAAATCTGTTCGGTTATCTCCGAGATGCTACAAAAATTTCTTGTCCAATAATGCACCTTAATTAATTGGTTATTAGGTTGCGCTCATTTTGGTAAAAGTTCTGTTCGGTATGAGGTTAGTCCTTGTATTAACTGTAAATCATTAATAAAGACAGGCATTTTTACATAAATTCCTTTTTACGAGTGTTGGTGTCTTTTTTAAAAATAAGTATATGGTATTAAAAACTATTAGTTCGCATGTGAAAAGCCTCATAGATAACTCTTCAATCACGGCGACGAACACTCACAAATTCTTTAGAATGAATGGTCTTTCTCATCTGTACAACATGTCCGTTGGACGTGGTAAAAATTCGTGAATATAATGTAAAAAATCAGTTTTGACATTTTAAAATTTTTCTTCTTCTTTTGATGGCAACGTAACTTTACATCACCGAAATTCGAAACCGTGCTGAAGATTTCGACTCAAAGAAATCCAATATTGGTTCTGATTTCAAAGGAAGTTATTACCTCTGATTTGAATAGAATGTCACACACAGAGATTTATACAATAACATTTATTCGTTTCCATTTGTAAAAAATATTAAATATAGAATAAAATAAAAATAAAAATTGATCAATTATGTGTCACCGCGGACACAAATATTCGTAGGTCGCTGGTTTTGAAGTTGTGACTCCTCAGAAAAGAAGAACAAGCATTTTGAAGCTCAGCCAAATTTATTATTTCGTAGAAAATTTTTGTGACAATTAAAAGCAGGCAGGTAATTCAAATTTTTTTTATATGCGTAACGCGCGTAACGTTTCCTAATGACGTGTTGAACTCGACGGCTGACATTGACAGTTGACAACTGACGTCAACGATTAGATTTGGTCTCGTCCATCGTCGTCGTTCCGTTCTCTGAGATTATGTCTTACCATACTAAGTTTTACTTACTTGATAATGTTTTAAATGCGAAAATTTCTTATTTTTTTGGAAACTTGTCACTCAATAACGCTTCACTCGCTGAACGGTTTGTATGAAACTTGCCAGATAGATAGTTCATGTCCTGGATTAAATTGTGCAATGGATACTTCTTTTCATCTGTAATATATTCTCATTGATAATGTTTCATATAAGCACTACTTTAGTTTCCGAACTTTATGGTGCACCTATTTAGAACTTAGTTCTCCATTGTTGATCTATATGGCATATCACATGGTTATCACCTGATAGATCTAGATCTATGATAATAAACAAATCAGTAGACACAATTTAAATCTGTATATGTATATAGAAATAAATCGGAAAACTCAAGGGTGGCTAGACGGATTTGAATTCGGTTTTCACTTATGTAAAGAGGGATAAACGGGAAAGGTTTGTATATATAAAAATAGCACCCCGGGCGAAATCATTAGTATTCGATATTTATAATAAAATGTGTCTGTTATATAAACCAATCAAATTAAATGTGCCTTACAATATAATAAAGTATTATATAATTTTTCTGTAGTTGACAAAATTTTTGTAATAAATATTTAATAACTAGCCGCCCGTCCCGGCTTCGCACGGGTGGACATTTATTTTTTAAATTTTTTGGGACAATCGTAAATGTATCTTTATGTAGGACATAAGCAGTTTTTTATTTTCAAATTATTGTTTATATTTTTCTGATAAAATTTAACATTTTTGTCCATAAACCAATTTTTATACTCAAAGTTCAATTTTTTTTAAATTTTTATTGATATTGTAGCTTTCTATAGGTGAAAGAATTTTCAAAATCAGTCCAGTAGTTTTTGAGTTACAAACATACAAAAATACATATATACATACAAATCTTTTCTCTTTATAATATTATTACTAATATATATTATAGATTATAATTGTATCTACTGTATTCGGATTTCGCTATTGAGTCTTAGTCTCAAAAATATCATTATTTATTTTTAGGTAGGTATTTATTTAAAACAGGTATCTTTTATTAATTGTATCTTAGAAACGTTTCATGGTTTGACCATTTACAGAGTTTGGCTATATACAGAGACTAAACTCCTTTGCAAAAAACTCCTCTACGTATTAAAACTTACTTTTTAATACGTAGACAATTGTTTCTAATTAATTGAATGCATATGAAACCTCTTTTGTTTAAGATTTCCATAGTTGTGCAGAAAAGTTTTGGGGGCCCGTTTTTTTTGCAAATGGGTTAATTTCCTAAACACACACAGGATTCTTTGTTTTACATAGGTTGTAAATAAAACAAAGTATCCCAAACTCTTATAATTTTATTTATTTATTATTGTGGCAAACAACAATGGCAAGGAACAGTAACATACTTTCATGATTCCAATCGTTTATTGCTTAGGTAAATTTTGCACAACCGAGCGTCATACAATTTGTAACGCGTTTTACCAGGTTGTACACACGCATAATAATCAAAATCCGCCGCCGGTGAAGTAGGGAGCGAATGAATGATTGGTCCCATGGGAGAAAGAGCGTGATGAACGAATGAATGTTTTATTGACCGAAATCCAGCCAGGTGTCGCACGGCGCGGCCTTGCGCTCGGTGCTAACGAAATAAATAACAATATTTACCCCAACCTTTGATTGTCAGTAAATAATCAAAGACATCTACCCATATGAGTAAATGTTCATTTAATATTAAAGAATTTATGGATGTACTGATTGAAAACCATATTATGCATTTATCGTCATTAATCTATACTTATAAAATCGTTTGTCCTGACTGAATATTAACGCACAGCGAAAACTACTATGTCTAGAAAGCTGAAAGGACACCGCCAATCTCCCATACATCGCGGGGCCCATAATTTGATGACCCTTTACAAGTTCCAAATTAGTATCATTTGGTAGGTAAAAATATCAGATTTATGCTACATTAGTTTCAATTTGATTGTCAGTTGCTTAATTGAGATATATGGGCTCACATATATTGTAAAGTTATGTTAGAGATTGTGTTACTTTAACAATATATTTAGCAATTATCATTTTAGTATTGTTTAGACGACTAATCATAAGCTCTAGATAGATTTCTATTAGATTATAATCTATCTTATAATCTTTATAATCTATCTTTATAATCGCATAAAAAATACTAAACTAGACATAGACATAGACTTTGTTTTATAACAAAGATTTAAATCGCTTCGTTTTACAATATGTAAGGACTAGCGACCCGCCTCCGGCTTCACACGAAGTTCAAATTTTCAAAAATCCTTTCATACTTACTTTATACAATATTTGCAAGGGGATTGCCAACTTTTGGGCCTAACCTGTTACAGAGAAAGTAAATGGGGGAAAATATCCTTTATTTCTTATTAAATTAAAATCACAAAAAATAATTTTATTTTACAGTTGCTAAAAACAGAAAAATATTTTTTAAATGTTGTGTTCTGTGCAGAGATCGTGTGACTATATAGTGTTCTGTGCTCAGACCGTCATGAAATAAGATTTAAAAAAAAAAGCAAAGTCAAGTCCTTGTTTATTGTCTATGTCTAGTTTAGTGTTTTTTGTGTAATATGAAGACATTATAATCTAATGGAAATCTACCGATAGTTTATGATTAGTCGTTTAAACAATACTAAAATGATAATTGCTAAATATATTGTTAAAAGTATAAAACAAACACAACACAATCTGTAACATAATCTAACCATATGTTTGATTCCATATATCTTGATTATGCAACTGACAATCAAATTGAAACTAAGGTAGCACAACCTTCAACGGTCATCAAATTTTGGGCCCCGCGAGATGGGCGGTGTCCTTTCATCTCGTCGCGCGAGAAGGCGCGCGAAATCTCGCGACTTGAGGCTATAGAGGACGTTTAGTTGTTTAGTTGCTCCCTTCGCGCCATCTCCAGTGATTGCCACAGACCGGAATTCTCGGGAATTCCCCAGAAGAAACGAGACCTCCTTTTTGGCTCTTATCTAGTTTGAACATTACACAATTAATATAAAACTCATAATACTATGTACAATTTCGTTCAAAAAATTCGCTTCCATTCCGTTCCGCAGCAATGTAAATTGAGCTTTATGGTAAAACGTGTGAGTAGTGTCGAGTATATGGTGCGCTTCCTTTGCACTTATCGGTCTAATGCCAAAATGAAGTGATTTACTACACTCGTGCCGATAATGATATCGACAAGATTATAGAAATTTAAATAAAACCTCATAATTTATTTATTAATAAATTTGATAATTAAAATTTAATAAATTGAACTTATTTGATTTTTGAAATTGGTTAATTTCAATTACTAAGTATTATTAGATATTCAAATGGCGTTAATAGTTGTATCTCAAAAAAATTGTTTCTCATATACTTAGGTACCTACATATTTTATGTACATCAACAGAATAGAAACTATACAGAAAAAAATCTTGAGATTTTTGGAATTTAAATGTGAGTGTCGTGACGAGGATTACGAGTCTAGATGCCGGAGGCAGCACATTCTCCCTCTTAAAGAAAGGCGTTTCATTGCGGACAATATATTTCTAATGAAAATAGCCCCAAACATTGTTCATTCTCCTTATCTCCTATCAAAAATATATTTAAAATTTCCTTGTAGGTCTTTAGGTCTGTTAGAATGACATCACAACTAATTTTCAGACATTACGCAACAAATTATGGGAAGAACTCTTTCTTTACCAGATCTGTCAAAAGTGTTAATAGTCTAGTTGAATTTCCAGAGCTCGATTTATATAATTCAAAGATTTACAAAATTTACAAAGATTTACAAAATCTTTGAATTTCAATACTTTCAAAATCATGGTTCGATGGTTCTCGCTCTTCACTGCAGAATTTTTCTTTTTCTTTTTTGCTTTATTTGTTTACTTCCTCCTTAATCTTTTTTTTTTATTAAGCTAAAAATTATTTATAAACGGTTTTATTTTATTTTATATAGATTCAATATGCGGAAATTGGTAAATGGTGTCAAATTAATCTGTCATTTAAGTAAACTTTTGTGTAAATATCACTAAGTTTTCCTTGAAAATAAATAAAAAAATAAATATTTTCTTTATTATGTCTCACTTATGAATGGTTTGACTAATCTAAATTTAGTCATCATCATTTAGTTTCATTACAAATATTTTCTTGAGTTTATGTTACCCAAGTACTCCATTAACCAATTGCAATAGCATACTCTATTTTAAGATCGTGACATTTGTTTAAAATTCGCCTTTTGCGGTTCCAACTACCGCCTTGGGAGTCGGAGTTGTCGGATCGAGATCCGAGTAGAATTTCCTTCGGGAAAATCGATTGAAGCCAATTCGGACGTGCCGGTTACAACGATCGTAACGAGTAATGAGATTAATTAGATCGAGCCATTATCGCCAAGCTTAGTTAAGTTAATGTTACTACATGTGCGGCAAGTTTATTTCATAGAATTTGTAAGAACCCTAAGAAGTTTCTATATTAAACTAAAAAATAAAGGTTGAATTCTCAACATATGAGAACCATTCAAACACGCAAAGTAAGTATAAAAATTCTTCATCTTATAATAAAACAAATTAGAGAGATATTCGTAGAAGAAATTCAGAAATCATATATATATCATAAATATATAATATAATCAAGTAATTCTCATAATAACGTTATCGAAGTCTTAGTGACTCTCCATTTTACACGCGTTTCCACACCTGGGAAACCATTAAGCAAACGCACTTCTTATTCATCTACTCGCTCAAATCCCAAAGGAACCATTCGTTCACACTCGACGACACAGAACCGAACTCAATTACTAGTATTAATCCGCTTAATGTTCCCCAAATTATACTCTCAAGTCTATGGAAACCGGGACGAAATTGTCGACGCCTTAAATTCAAATTAAACACGATTTACTTCATGACTTTTAATTATTGAGAGAGACGAGTTCATTTCTCATTCCGTTAAGATGCTTAGAATCTCCTTTCAATGAAAGGATTCTTCATTTCCAAGGACTTTGTGTTTATTAGAAATTGTACTAAACGCTTGAGAACATTCTCGTATAGCTTCTATGCATGTATTAATGAATTATTTTCATGGAACTACACGACAATCAAGCATTTTGATTGATTGACGTGTGACCAGGGGCCTTAGACAAAGTAGCATTCGCTCCGTAGCGAAGCGATATCGAAGTTCGTTATCGTCTCAGAGACAAAGGAATCGACACTGTAACACGTGATAAACACGTGATACCTTGTCATGATTTCTTTGTCTCTGAGACGATAACGAACTTCGATATCGCTTCGCTACGGAGCGAATGCTACTTTGTCTAAGGCCCCAGGGGCCTTAGACAAAGTAGCATTCGCTCCGTAACGATGCGATATCGAAGTTCGGTATCGTCTCAGAGACAAAGGAATCGACACTGTAACACGTGATAAACACGTGATACCTTGTCATGATTTCTTTGTCTCTGAGACGATAACGAACTTCGATATCGCATCGCTACGGAGCGAATGCTACTTTGTCTAAGGCCCCTGTAAAGAAGCGTGACGTCACATATGATCGTTCAAGCAGAAACTCAAATTTTAGCTGGATGAAACTACATAATCTATACTTCTTCTTTCTATATACAAAAATGAATCCCCATTTCTCTTGGTCACGGCATCACTCGTGAACGGGTAGACCGATTTTAATTCGGTTTTCACTAATGGAAAGAGGGATAAACGGAGAATGTTCAAATATATCAAAATTGCACACCGGCCGAAGCCGGGGCGGGTCGCTAGTATATTATAATAAAATCGTAAACGAGCCGTGTCTCTACATTAAATATAAAAATAAAAACTTAAAAACAATTTGTACACGTACACAATTACGTTACTGAGATCAAAAAAACAGTTTTTAGAATTTTTGTCTGTTTGTGCGTTTGTGCACGCTAATCTCTGAAACGGCTTAACCGAGTTCAATGTGGTTTTTACTGATGTATTGTAACAAGCTTCCCGTAACATTTTGTGTTTGTTTAATTCCAATCGGTTTACAAATGAAAAAGTTAAGGGCTATACCGAATACCACGCATATGAAGTTACGGGTTCAGCTAGTATAATAATAACATTCTCGGCTAACGGTCTTATAGCGAAGAGCCTCGAGCGACACCTCAAGAGGTTCTCGCTAGACACGGAAGGCGGTACATCTTGACATGCCACGAATTGTCAGGAGGTTCTTCACTCTGCAGCCTTAACCACCGGTAGCTTTGGCCTTGCCCCATTTATAATAGCGGATATCTAATTTTTTTTTATAATATTTATTATTTTGATTAATATTTGTCAAAAATTTAGAATTAAGGATGAAAAGAAATAAATGTGTATAATAATAATCTTTATTTATGGAAACAGAGGCCGCCTGACGGCAGTAACCACCACCTTACAGAATACCACCGTGAAATAACAGCATATACGTGCTGTTGTGTTTCGGTGAGTGAGTAAGGGATGCCAGAGCCCATTTCCTTATCCCCTCCTAATCCCTTATCCAATCCTACTGTAGTCGGCAGCGCACTTGCAACAGCTGTGGCGTTGCATGTGTTATAGGCGACAGTAGTCACCTACCATCATAACATTTCTGTTAGTATTAACTTGGAGTGAAAATAGCTCAATCAAAGCTTGTGACAAAGCTTGTAACACTAATAGTTTTATTAATACAAATAATCAATGACACTTTGTATCTTTCGCTGTTGTAATAAAACTGGCTGCATCGCTTTGCGTCATTTGGTACGATCGTGAAACTACGTATTTACTTGTATTGACTACAATGTTGCACTTCATATTGTCCCTGAAACTTAGTGTTGCGGTTAACTAAATGCTTCGACATTTTGTTTATTAACTTAGTTGTGTCAATACTACTGTATCGCTTATGTGTGTTACATTGTTGTAATTATACTTCTCACAATAGCGCTCTTTTCTTAAAATGATACATTATTCTACGGTGGCTTTGGGTCGTGGCTTCCTTTGCGTGATGAATAAAAAAAATAGCCAAAGTCTATCCTTGGAGTCCTTAGAACTATCACACAACAATCTTACAAAACGCCATCTAGTTTAGTTGTAGAGAATTAAGATTCGAATGAGATGTAAGAAACTAAAGAATGAGAGTCCCGGAACTAAAGTATGAAATATTATTCCATCCCATATCTGTGACAAGTGATCATCTAACTAAATCTATAATCTTCACAAATTTTTGGGTATCTTTAACTTGTTTAGCCATTAATTCATTTTCGGGGTGTTTTAATTGACAATCGTTAATGGAAATCTGTCTCGTAAAACCCAAATAATGGAAAGGAATACATAATATATATTGAAATAGCGGAAATTTTGAACTATAGGGACCTAAATTTCTTAACCTCACTACAGGCGCAATGCCGAAAGGAAGGCGTGTGAAGATGTTGTGGTTTTCTCATAGTTGTCGTTCACGTTTTCAAGTCGAAAAGCTCAGCCTCGGTTGCGTAATCCTCGGCCACATTGAGAAAATCATATAAAGGGGTAGTAGGACCAGAAGCACGGTTTTTGTACATTATTAAGACTTGTTATTTAATCTTTTTTTTATACGTTAAGCTCGGCAGACAGGCTGACGGTCCACTTGATAGTAGGTGTGGCTACCGTCGCCTATAACACGAGCAACGCCAAAGCTGCTGCAAGTCTGCTGCCGACTGCAGTAGGATTAAGGATAAGGGATTAGGAAGGGATAGGGAAATGGGCTCTGGAATTCCTTTACCCATTCTCCGAAACACGAAGCTGCTCAAATGACTGCGAAACGCAGTGAGTGTGCCCACTACTTTCCAGATCCAGACCAGAGTCAAGTTTGAAAAGTTAATTTTTCAAAGTTGAAGAGGAAAATGGGCTCTCGCAAAATGACTGCGGGCTGCCCAAATGACTGCGAAACGCAGTATACCCTGCCACTACTTATCATTTTACATAATTATACACTCCGAGTAATACCCAGTCGCAATATTTTTGAGCCATGTTGGATGCAGGTAATACGTTTGGCTGCTGAGCCATTGTGCTTTCCATGGTAAAGATGTAACTCACTTTATAAAAACGTCTAGTCTATTAGTCTAGTATGAAAGTCTAGTCCTAAACAATCTAAGTCCTTAACGATTGTAGTCCACGTTCAATTCTCAACATCTGTGGTTTAACTCAACTTTTCTAACAAACGTCATTAAACCATCTACAAAGATAGCAACAATGTTCGCTTCGAACCAGGAGAAAACTGAAAAATTCACAAGTTATAACTCACTCGGGAGCTATATATTTTCTTATATAGTGAGCGTTAGTTGTTGCATACATGAATTTATGCATTCACTTCGGAACTCCAACTGTGTGCTCTGAAAAGTTTTTTGAACAATATGACGTATTCAAAATAATAGTGTTATTAGGTTCTAAATATAAAGGCAGTATTTAGTTAATTCATACGAAATAATATGCAGTTTGTTTTAAGCACAAACAACCCAATGAGGAAAGACATTATGAACCAATACAATCAATTTCTATTATGCGTAGGACTTTTATCAATTAATTATTGATGAGGGATTTACATTCATAATCAATCATTATTGTGAAACTATTTAGCTATGAATTAATATGATACGAATGTTATCATCTTTCGATTAGACCCGTATTTTGATTGACTAATTTCAAAAAGATTAAATATACAGAATATACAGAGAGGGCATTGGGAAATTTTTCTTACCCTAGGGCCATACACATCGCGATAGTATTATTGCGATAAAACTTCGTCTTCGGCCTACGTCGAATGTGCATGGCCACACTGCAACAGAGAAATGTCGCAATAATTTATCGCAGAAAAATGGACAAAGTTGCTACTTGTGCAAAAAAAAAATCTTCCGTCCTAGCACCAGATTTAATAGTTTTCTTTTTCTTATTGAAATGTTGCCTATAATAGGCCATAAATGAATCACGCTTCTTTTTTAAGTTTTTTTTTTATTCCCACCTATGCATCGTAAATCAGATCCTTTCGCTTGTGGCCAGGTTCTTTTTGGGTTCCATAATATTGGCTCATCCTCGTAATTGGTTATAAACTCTAAAATTCTGTCATTACTCCAATCTATATTCAATCTTCAACAGCAGATTAACTCGCAAACAAATAAAGCAATACGTCCCCTAGTTCCGCTATGCACGACGCCTGTCGGCCGACTGAAGTGTAGCCACGCAAGCGAAGTTCATCGCGATAAAACCCTTTGATGTGCGCGAGTATTCACGAATACCGAAACCGAAGTGCCGAAGTATTCACGAATATTCGGCTACACACATTGCGATAAAGCGAATGTTTGCGTTATCGCGATGTGTGTGGTCCTAGCTTTACAAAAATATTGATGCTGATCGCCGTAATCAGGATGGCCATGGCGTAACTAAATAGCCTTGTAAAGTTGGCGATGGGCTGAGCGGTTTTGTACCACGTGGTTCTAAATGTCACATCGATTCTTTCGTCTTCTCCGATCTATACAGTTGAAAATCTTTCACTGTTGAACAAAAAACCTTTAATGTGAATTAACTATAATAGTTAGACTCTCGAAATTTTTTGTGGATAATGATGAATACTATAAAGTAGGTACATTATTTTTCTCCTCCTTTCTCGAAAGAGGCTTCATTATTTTAAAGAGAAATTAATTAAAGATGAATTAACAAATATTTTGAACATTAACCGAAAAAGCAAATATTTTTAACCGAAGTAGTAATTAACGGTCTCGTTGTTTTAAAAGAACCTCGGTTTCTGCCTGGGCTTTTAAATTCACTTGGAAAGTATTCAATTTCGCCTCGTACTTTTAATATTACTCGGCCGACGATTGCTCTATTTTCGGCCTCGGCAGTAATGTACTATTTATTTGTCATCAATACTTTTCACAACGCACACCAAATAGTGACTTTTATAAGCCATTTTTTTATATCTTAGTTTGCATTATTGCAATTTTCTAGGGATATCTCACTTTTTTGAAAATAAAATGCAGCCTATGTTACTCGCTGATAATGTATCATTCTATACGTAAAATAATTTTTAAAATTACTTAACTAGTTTTTGCAGTTGTTACTACTTTCCTCTTTATAATGTTAGTGTAGAAGTGTAGATTAATGCAAGTGACGTTTATTTGAAACTCGAAACATTTGACCCGATGTCTCAATCTGGGCTAAGAATTCTACCAAGTTCTACTATGTGGATAATGGTTTTGGCTAACAAACTCTTACATGAACTTCCAATACTGCAGTGTCTGGTACTGAATGATTGAAGAGGATATTTTATCACTGAATAAATGTGCCCCCGATTCTAAGGCACGTACAAAATGCCGCGGAAAATGCCGAAAATTGTCGACCATCGTCGAAGACCGCCGATCTGCTGAATTGTTATTCCAAACACGTTTTCGTGTCTTCGAGATAACCGCACTTCATTTTTGAAACGACGATAAATAGCGCCCAAAGGCGGAATAAATTTTAAAACCTCCTTAGTGGATTAGACAACCAATCCATTTTAGTTAACACTTCGCAGATTATGTTTTTTCTTCTTTTCGACTCCGAAACAGTGCCCGATTTATTTTTCCTAGTGAAGTTGAGTGTATGTTTGATTATTGTTATGCTTCTAAGTTCATAATAAATTGATTTAAGATTTTTCAATCTAATCGGGATTAGGAATCGGAACTTAGTTGTGGCAAGACACACTGCGTTGCGCAGTCATCAATTGGGCAGCCCGTCTGATGGTTAGTAATCACCCCCTTACAGAAGACCACCGTGATATAACAGCACGTGTGCTGTTGTGTTTCGGTGAGTGAGTAACGGATGCCAAAGCCCATTTCCCTATCTCTTAGTCCCTTATCCTTAATCCTACTGTTGTCGGCAGCGCACTTGCAGCAGCGTCGCTTGTGTTATAGGCGACGGTAGTCATCTACCATCAAGTGGACCGTCAGCCTGTCTGCCGATCTTAACATAAAAAAAAGAAAGAAAGATACATTATCAGCGAGTAACATAGGCTGCATTTTATTTTCAAACAAATGACAAGACTACCGTGAAATAAAAGCGCGTGCGTTATTGCTTGTGGGAGAGTAAGGGATGCCAGAACCCATTTTTTATCCTTTTATTTATTATCCCAAATGAATTGATATTCTGATATTTTGTACAAAGTTCGTCAGCATACATTTAGTTACGTTTATTCTTTTGATCATAGGCAACCACCTAATATCAAAAGAAACTTCAGCCTATCTGCAGTACACAAAAATAGTAATAAATATACCTACGGTACAGTCTCAGATTAAATAAGAACTAAAGGTAGATCCCTAATGGACGGCAGAGTGAAAACGGAAAAATTTCACCTCGCCATGTACATACACGGTTACACGCACACAAATGTAATCAAACCACGTTTCGCCTTTAGTTGAGCAACATCAGCGTGTAGAGCTTGACGTTATAATAAATTAAAATATTTACGTAGTAGTGAAAATGCCGAATCACGTAGTGAAAGGGTGTTAAAGCCAGTATTTAAAAAATAAAAGGAGGATAGAATCATACTTCACACGAAATAAAATTTGGAAACCTATATTTTTAATAAAAACATTGTTTGTTACGTACGCACAAGTTTACAGAACCGGCTTCACTATGATGTCCGTAAAATTCTGTCCTTAGTTCTTATTAGGTCTGAGAGTACAGTAGATAAAATGGAAATAATTGCATAAATGAGCCCCTGCACATTCAGCGTCTTTATTTTCAAGATTATATTAATAAAGTAATTACAAATTACCAACGTTTCTCCCTTCCTCCTGAATTTCAGGAATGACTGGTAATTGTATTGTTCACTTCTCATTGTTGGTTGCATTTTGTGATGGGGTGATTAATGTTTTGCGCGTAATGTACGCGAGAATAAATACGAACGTGAAATTACAGCTCGTGAGGTTTCTATTAAGGCTCGAGTCTCCTAAAAATTAGTGTTCTTGCATAATTTACAGAAAATAAATGTTTTTTTACAGTTATTAACAAAAGAATAAATGAAATATATTTTACATTTATTGAAAGTGATGGATTTGAAATTTCAAAAACACTTTTTAAATTTTATTTTGATGCACATTTTAATAGCTCTATTGGGAGTTAAAAATGCCTCTATTTAGGTTGAACGCGTTGAAGGTCTCATTCAAGCACATGCTACGTAAAAATTATAACAAAAACACGAAATATATTCAGTTTACATTTATTCTCATATCGTTAGAAATAATCTAAACTGGTTACTTTTTTGATAAAAGCTTTAGTTTTCTTATTTAAAGAGGTTTAAAAAGTTGTAGTTTCATGAATTTTACCACTGCAAATACATATGTTTTTCTGTTGAAATTTTTTTTAATGCAGTCGCTCTTAAAACCACTTAGTAATGACCTATTTTTTAATAAATTAATTTAAAAAAATATACAAAAAATATTTTTTTATGTACTTTTTAATAATTGCAATTCATAACAAAAAAGACGCGTGAAAGTGCGCTTAGTTCTGTTTGCTAAGGTAGAGTCGCAAAGCGAGACCGGAGCCTTAAGTATTACAAAAGAGATGAAACTGTAAAAGTAAATAAACAGAGAAAGAGATACATTAATAGTGAATTTATCTAAAAATTATACCCCTTAACCCGTAAACATATAAGATTTGATTGTAAGTTTATTGTTACTAAAACATTTTCAAGTTATACTCAAGTCTTCATCGGATTACGATCTGGAAGTATACCCAGATTGAGTGATCCGAAACCAGTTTGTTAAGTCTACTGTTAAGTCAATTTGTTAATTTTTTACTTTGTTCATTATTGTTTCTTTTGTTGCTAATAAGTTTTACATAAAATTACTGTAATGTTTTTTCTGTAAAGAGGTATAGCATTAGCTACGCTTTATCTCGTCTTGGGTGTTTCGTCACAAATTAACTAAGGGTATAAATATATTCACACAGGGTATAAATAATCTTATCTACTGTTAATTTTTACTTCATAAAAGATTGGGAAGAATTGAATTTCTGATCCAATATGGCATCGTGAATAATATTCAAGAAAATTTCAACAATTCAATATTCAAGATAATATTTAAGAAAATTTGCCATTCTTTTTTGAATAGTATAAGTAATTATTACGCAAATGTGCCCTTGCCAAATAAACACAACCGAGAAAGTCTTACTCAACCGATGAAATCATAAAATTTTGCATACACGATGTCAAGGACATAAACGTTTTATCCAAAAAAATTACTGTTCGTATGGGATAATTTAAAGATTGAATAAATGTTTCAATACCTTAGAAAAAGGAGCGCGGACGAAGTCTCGAGTAATGGTTGCATGCACCAATTGGCCTAAATTTTTTTTTTTCAAATATCTTTGAAGTCTGATGAAAGTTCGTATGAAGTGAAAAATTGGAAAACCGTATTAGCCGGCGAAGTTCGCTAGTATTAATAAAAAAAGGAATTATTAATAAAAGTAACACAATCTTGTATTCATTAACGGCAAATAGCAATCTGCTACAAATTATCCACCACTGTTACTCCTGGACAATAATTGAAGTATTTTTGTAACACGTAAATTTTATTCAATTATTCTATTACGAATTGAAAGCACTAAAGATATGAACAATCAGACTGGCTTTAGATCTGATTTAGCTTCAGAAATGGATAAAGTTTTAAATGCGACATAAAACGAAAGTAATTATAGCACTCCAGTGACTTGATTCATTCCAACTAACATCGTCAGAGTATAATAATTCAAAAATAATAATAATATAATTGATAAATTTCATATCCCTCGATTTTTGCAATATCTCTTCTTAAAACTCCAAAATATCTACTCGAGAAGTTATTAATAATCCCCAAAACTGAATTGACGTTTTAAAAATGGTCTATTCACTTTGTTTGCCGTTTTCAGGGCTTAAATTAATGGTTTTGGTCTTATCTTAACAGTTCGGACACAGTTTGAATGCGAAATTGAACGAAGCAAGTATACAAAAGTAGGTGTTGTTTGGGAGTTTGCGGAAATTCGAGATTCTGTCGTTTGATGTTTAATTCTACAAAATTTCTGACTCTTATTTCTAATTAAAATTTTGTTGTTGAAAAATAGGAATCACATTGCTATAACAATTTTGAATTTGTAACAGGAGTCAAACGCTAAATACTAAAAATATCCATTGTTTAATGAAGATGTTACAAGAAATAGACAAGGCAATTGCTTTGAAAAAATATATATTATTTGAAAATAAATAAATATATATTTGAAAAAATACTTAAACATAATTATAAAGAACCAATTGTATTAATTAGAATTTTCGTTAAAGTAATAGAAACTCCACAAAAAAAGTTAGAACACAAGAAGAATTTGACTTTTATTGAAAATTCTCTCGAAAACGGCTTATTGCGCGCATATGAATCCTGTACCTATTAATAAGTTAATGTCAGTTTAAAAAAATTGTATTAATAAATTTTTTTTGCGCATTGTTCTAATGGTAATAACAAAAAACACCAATTCTAGGCCTGTTGAATTGTCTCCGCCGCCAGCGAGTTCTATTGTAAATGTCATTTGCCTAATTCACAGGCAAATGAACTAAAAATTATATACTTACAGTATGTATATAATTTTTAGTTCTATTATAGTATGTATATAATTTTATGTAAAGTTGACCCACTTGATGGTAAATGGCTACCGTCACCTATAAACAAGAGGAAATTCAAGAAAATGCAAGTGCATTGCTGATCTTATAGGATAAAGTACAATGAGTGGAGATCAACATGGCCTATAGCATCCCTTACTCACTCATCCATACACAACAACACACATGCTGTTAATTCACGGCGGACTTCCGTAAGAGGATGGTTAAACCTCCAAAGGGCTAGTCCAATCTTTAACTCCGGAACACAGTGTGCCTTACCACTTGCCACTACTAAAACTATACTAGCGTGCTTAAATCAATAATTGGAAAAAATAATTTGTAGGAATATTATCTATAATACATGAGCTTGAGGTGTGAGCTTGATTGAATTATTGATGAATAGAATAAAGCGATTTATTAGGACTAGGTATAATGGTGTTTGTATAGGAGGAGTGACATTACTTATCATTTAATAACTATCCATTAATAATAACCGAATTTCAGAGATTCTAAAAGTATTATTTGAAAATATTTGTGATACTGTTGTATAGAAATGTTATTTATAAAAACAGCTAGTGTTACTGTTGGAGAAAATTTCACCCCCGATGGGATTTCTCGCGTATCAATGTAAACAAGGATCCCGTTCAAGAATTCCTCGATGCACTACCTAAAGCTGTTTGCGATAGGATTTCTGCCGCGTGTAGCTACATAATGTCCTGGAATTTCAGGCGAAATATGTAAGCAAGGAAAAGCGACTAGGAATAATCTTGCATCTGAGCAAATATTTTCACTGTTTACTATGTTATGTTTTTTCTTCACTTTTCGTTGAAATTTTTCGTTTCGTTCTTTACTGGCATAGAATCTTTTTATTTATTTGTACTCGTCACAGAATATTTTTTTAATGTGTTTTTTGTTTGTTCTTTTCTAGAACGGTCGAAGATTTTTCTGTAATTTTAGATTTTAATTTTTTAATTAATGTTAAGATCGGCAGACAGGTTGACGGTCCACTTGATGCTAGGTGGCTACTCACTCACCGAAACACACATGCTGTTATTTCACGGTGGTCTTCTATAAGGGGGTGGTGGTTACCAGATGGGCTGCCCAAATGATTTCAAAAACAGTGTACCCTGCCACTACTTTCTAAATCCAGCCCAGAGCCAAATTTGAAAAGTTCGTTTTTCAAAGTTGAGCCTTTAGGGAATCGAACCCTGGAACCTTACAACAGAGCATTAAGGCAATCACCCTAACCACTCATCCAACGGGCTCATCAAAAGATCACACTATAATTTTATTGAATTTCTATTAGTGAATCCACCTAATAGAAATATGAGATTTCTATTAGTGTGGGATGTAATCTTGCGTCATCCACCACTGTTTTCATGGAAATGCAGTTAGTTCTTCTACAGACATGGCATTTTTTATCCCCTTAGTGTTTGTGAGTCCCATAACTGATATACCCTCAGCTGGCTATTACAATTTATCTTCCTTGTCATATAACGTGGCAGTGATGGGCATGCTTCAAAACGTGCTTAAGAAATTTAAGCTAGATATAGGTAATATATAGTGTTTAAATAATTTCTGTAAGTAAGTTAGATTGATGTTAGTAAAATTTATTAATAATGGCTCATAGCTCACAGGACATTATTAAGTTATCAAAGAATTTTTGACTATTATATTATTGTAGACTCAGAAAGTATCGTTTATAATAAATCGTTTATAATAAATTCACAGCTAAATAAATGGCTCTTTTAACACGATATTGCGGTAATCCTATTTCTAAAAGTATAACTGAAACATTCTCTATTACCAACATTATGAGATTCCCACTCGGCTCGACGGTTTCATATTGCCTTTCAATTTAAAACTCGATAGCAGCCTTCTAAGCCCACAGCCTCTGGCACATCGACTCAACTCTACAGTAATAAAATTGCAAAAGGAACGTTTATTGCTCACGATGCGAGAATTCCGTCAAACTTTATACAGTGAAAAAAATCAAATTACATAACTTCTTTACTGCTATTTGATGTCTATACAAAAATGTAACTATTTACGATTATTACCACAATGAACTCTTTAGCATATTTAAATTAGACATCACGCGAATGATTATATATTTAATACTCCTATATTGCTAGTCCCTGTTAGTGGCAGCGTTGCCGAGTAAGAGAGACGGCAACTACATATTTTCTCTCACTCGTTGATACTTGACGAGTTATGCGCATGCGTGGGAGAAGCCCTCATCTCTCGCAGCTCTCATCTCTCGCAGCTTATAAGGTAGTTCTCGAACATGCGCACGAGCACAACGTTCGAAGTCTTCATGAGGGAGACAGACATATATATGTCTGCACCGTTCGTCGTCATCTTTTTCAAGACCCCCTACTAGCAATATAGGAGTATTAAGTATATGCGAATGATTTTCTTTTTAACTTAATTTTATACTCGTCATCTCAGCCGTGGACAAGGGTCTCCCCCTAATTTCCCAGGACAGATCAGAAGCAGCCTGGATCCACCGTCGACCCGTAGCCCTTATCAGTACCTTTACCATGAGTTTACAAGGACCGCACTCGCTAGCGAGAGCGTAAAACATTTATATGAAAAACTGTCAACTGTCAATGTCAAATTGACAATTTTTCATATAAATATTTTACGCTCTCGCTAGCGAGTGCGGTCGTTATAACTCATGGTAGAGGTATCGTCTGTCCACTTTTTGGGCGTACGTTCTGAGACCCATAGTGAGAGACCAAGACCATATCATCACTGACAACACAATTTGTACTGAAATATTTTTACTTATTAGAAAAATAAGATATTTACAATAGATTATTAAATTCAATTACAATAGATAATAGATTATTCAAAAATATTTATATGCCCTTGTCGCTTAGAAATTACTTAACTGCTTTATATGAATTAAGTTTGTATAGACTTGTGTTTGTGCAAATAAAGATTTATTTATTTATTCACCTTTGACTCGTACAGTTATTTAATTATAGAAAATGGAATTAATTGAAAACAAACGCTACTTAGTTATTTGTCTGTGCTTAGTCTACATTCTCGTAGTACTTAGTTGTTTACTTGATGTCGCTTCAAAAATTAACTACATTGTTCCTTTTCGATCGAAATTTGGCTACCCTGTGATCTGGATCTGGACCCTGTTACTGAAAGCTCTTACCCAGCCCTGGGGGAGGCAGCTGGGAGGATTGCTATCCCCTAAGGTATTCGGTGGGAATGGTATTCTATACGACAGCAGCATTACAGAGCGTGATAGAGGTTGCAGTTAGTTTCAATTTAATAATGTATTAAAAATAAAAAAATAAAAAAGAGAGACCGATTTGAATGGAGCTAAGAGAAATTTAATTTCTCGGGTTCATATGATTTAAACGGCCCAACAATTCCAAATTATAACCTGAGGATGAAATGTAAGCGATCCGGCAAACTTTAAACGATCAGTTTTTCAAATGTACCGTTTAACTTCAATTTTATTACATTCACCAACTTTTTTATATATTCTTTTTACAAACTTCTTACTTAATTTGCTTCTGAAATTTATAGGCATTAATGGGAATATTTCTGCGTATTATTTATATAATACTAGCGGCCCGCCCCCGGCTTCGCCCGACGTGCCATTTTTATATATAAGAACATTCGCCGTTTATCCCTCTTTCCATTAGTGAAAACCGAATTAAAATCGGTCTACCCGTTCTACTGCGTGATGCCCAAGGGAAATGGGGATTCATTTATATATATATATATAGACTAGTAACTAGCTTACGCGACAGTCGTCCGTTGCTCTGTCAATTTCATATAAATTTTCGATTTTTCCTGTGGATATTTTTCATACAATTACGAACACAAAAAAAAATTACAAAATTGATAGTGCCGTTTTCAAGTGATACTCTGTCATATACCTATATTTATATTTAGATTTAATCATTTGTCATTTCTCAAATAATTTTTATGAAACAGTATTTTTAGCTTATAAATTTTTATATCAAAGTCGGCAGGTCATATATAACAGTAGGTGGTTGCCATCCCCTATTACCTAACATAAGCAACGCCATGAGGGTCGCAAGTGGTTGAGATTTTCGTAAGATAAACGGTGTGGGCGGACAAGGAAAACTTCAGTAAGTCATGATCGCTGCCGCCAGATGGGCTGCCTGTACGAAATAGCTATAATAATAAAATATTCTGACGGAAAAGAGAATCGTTGTGGCTAATGAAGCTAATAACATTACGATCCATCCCACAACACCATTTTTCAATTGTTAACGATACTTACCAATCACTAGCTGAACTCGGCCACGCTTCGCTGCGGCTCATACGGCGGCGGCGTGCGCATGGGGCGCGCGGTACTGGACACTGTGCTTATATACATATAATACTATTTATCGTATCGTGATGTTATAGCCTATAGCCTTTCTCGATAAATGGACTATTCAAAACAAAAAGAATTTTTCAATTCGAACCAGTAGTTCCTGAGATTAGCGCGTTCAAACAAACAAACTCTTCAGCTTTATAATATTAGTATAGAAGTATAGATTATCGCGTAGGTACCATAGTACTTCGTTTTTGCCTTGTTGATGTGAAACATCTATAGGCGCGGATGAAACTGATTGATAGCGTGGCGACGCGTTGTACGGTGTGGCGACGCGTGCCGTGGTGATTGTTGTTGTTGTTGTTGTGATTGTTGGTGGTTGTTGCAACTTGAAAAAAATATTTAAATTTTTGTATTCAATAAAAATAAACGTTAAATAAATAAATAAATAAACAGTCATCATTTTATTTCATTCGATGTTTCACATCTACCAGGCGTCCCGTGACGGCTCATTTTTTTTGTTTATTTTGCATAAAACAAGTCAGGACTAGGTAAAATATTATGAAGTCACACATTCAGTTCCTACAACTTTTTTTTCCGCAAAACATTCTTTAACAGAATAACGTTTATATATAATACTAGCTGTGCTCGCGACTTCGAACGCGTGATATTCGGAATGACGCGTAACTTTTTTGTTTGTAAACAGATTGGAATGAAATATAAAACTACATATTACCGGAAGCTTGCTAAAATACATCAGTGGAAACCACATGAACGGTTAAGCCGTTTCTGAGATTAGCGAGCACAAAGGCATAGTAGGCAAAGAACGATTTTATTAGATACATACATACATATGTATGAAGAATCTCCAGCCTAAGCTAAACCTTACTTAATATGACTGATCATATAGATCTGAGGTCAACTTAAATTGGAATTTAAAATCACCTAAACTGAATATTTTAACATTATATAAACTTTCAATCATCATCGTTTTACAGATAATAATATATAGTTAACTAAAGTTTCAGCCAATTCAAGTGAAAAGTTATTTTATTGCATTTTTATCGAAAAAATATTGGACGTGATTTTTTAAATTGACATAACTTTTTTGTTTGTAAACCGATTGGAATAAAAACATACTACATGTTACGGGAAGCTTGCTTGTAATACATCAGTGAAAACCGAATTCAAATCGGTGAAGCGGTTTCTGAGATTAGCGCGAACAAACGCACAAACAGACAAAAATTTTAAAAACTATTTTTTTGACTTCGGTAACATAAGTACAACGTGTATAATTTTAAAAAAATATCTAATGTACATACACGGCTCGCTTACGATTTTATTACATGTATAGACAAGCGACACGCCTCTAGCTTCGCACAGATGTAATGTTTTTTTTTCTACAAATTAATACACAAACCTTCCACGCTTATCGCTCTTTCTATTAGTGAAAACCGTATCAAAATACGTTGCGTGGTTTATAAGAAGTTACCGGAGAAACAGAAGAAGCGGACATCTCATTTTTAGGGTTCCGCACGTCCGAATAAAAAAACGGAACCCTTATAAGATCACTCGTGTGTATCCGTCTGTCCGACCCCCCCCCTTATCTCCGAAACTACTGAACCTAAAATTTTGACAAAAAAATACAGAAATTAGTTTTCTATTTATTGATTATAGGAAAACCTATAAGAAGTCCATGACATTAAAATAACATGGTAAATCACTTAATATTTTGCGGATATGTAACATCGTACGGAACCCTCTTCACGCGAGTTCAACTCGCACTTGTCCCGTTTTTTTTTACAATATGTATAATGGATATATAGGTATAGATGGTATGCACATACATAAGTGTTTTATGTAGAAGTTGCGAGTGCTAAGATAAATGGCATCTTTTATTAAAGCTAATACTTGAAATTTTATCTTTATTCCAGCTTTGTTTAAGAATTTTTATACTTTCATATAAAAGTGGTCCATATTTCACTTGAAAATACATTACTATTTAAAGACCAACGCTCTAGCCAACGAACCGGTACGAGTACACCAAAATTGCTCCACTGCAAGCGAATTCCCTCGAGACGTGTCCTCCCCATACGCTGCAGACTGCTTTCCATTTGCGTTGTCAACGATAAAGTAAATTCGACACAGAGTCGGTTTTTCCATTGAATATTTTAACACAGAGTTCTGTTTTTCTAAAAAAGGTAGCCGTAGAGGGAGTTCTACTAATTTCGGAAGTGGTATAGGCTTATTTCGTCATGTTTCCATGTTATATTTATTATCTTTGACTTGACATTTCTTAAAAACTGACTATGGCTTGCGACTTATATGGATATAAATCTTTACTTAAACATTTTCAGAATATAAATTAATCTGCATTCTTCTCTGAATAAGGCTAAGTTGCACCATCTTACTTTAACTTTGACAAAGACCGTACCGGCAGTTAAAGTACCGGTTAGACAAAAATTGAGTTGCACCATTTAACAAAAGTTAAAATGTTGACATGGTCAGTTAATGTTAAAGTTAATGTCAAATAAAAGGCTCTCAGTCAGATGCGTTAAATAGGTTACCTCTAAACAATAAGGCTGGGTTGCACCATAGCACTGGTTATAGTAAAGGTTGACGTCAAATTTGTCACTAACAATAACGCTGACTTTAACAGTTGCTGCAAAACGCGTTGCATCGGCACATTCGTAAGCTTAGTTAAAGTTACCAGGGTCGCCAGTATAATGAGCTGTAATTTACGTCTGAATCGTTTTGGGAAATATTTTTGGATATTGCAACACTAGAAATAAACACGAAATTTTGAGATGTCATTTCTATAATATGAATTAAAACGTTATTAACATATTGTCTTGGATTTAAATTTATTTTGTGGGTTGAGCACGTCTCTGTTTAGTTTAATTAAAAATATATATTTGCACTTATTTTTCAATCTCATTCTGTAAGAAATGTATGGAAGTAGTTTTTTTTTGAGTTTTTTGACGTTTCTAGTACTGTAACCTCTAGTGGTTCCATGGCGCTATAAAAACAAAACGTGAAAATTGATCTTTTTTTCCGATGACTGTACCATTTTTCCAAAATCTTTGAATGCTGATGGGGATAACATTTAAATTCCACCACCCTGTATAGGTACTTTACGCATTACAGCATTTACAGCCCGTGAGTAATTACACTTTATTTACAGCAATTACAGCAAAAGAAATATTGTTTAGAGGTAACCTATTTAACGCATCTGACTGACAGCCTTTTATTTGACATTGACTTTAACTGACCATGTTTGAGCGGTTACGGTTACCGTCAACATTTTAACTTTTTTTTAAATGGTGCAACTAAATTTTTACCTAACCGGTACTTTAACTGCCGGTACGGTCTTTGTCAAAGTTAAAGTAAGATGGTGCAACCCAGCCTAAATTTTTTGCTGTAATTGCTGTAAATAAATTGCAATTACTCACAGGCTGTAAATGCTGTAATGCATAAAGTACCTATTGGGTGGTAATTTGGTCAGTAATAACAGCTACCTAAACCATTGTAGTTAGAACAAAACATCCTTAGGAGACTATCAATAATTTTAATAGTTATTCCCATCAGCATTCAAAGATTTTGGAAAAATGGTCCAGTCAGCGGGGAAAAGGTCAATTTTCACGTTTTGTTTTTAAAGCGCCAATCGATTCTGTTACTTATACGGATTAATTGACCCTATGGGACCACCTGAGGTTAGACTACTAGAAACGTCAAAAATCTCAAAAAACTTCTTCCATACATTTCTTACAGAATGAGATTAAGAAATAAGTGCAAATATATTTTTTAATTAAACAAAACAATCCACAAAATAAATTTAAATCCAAGACAATATGTTAATAACGTTTTAATTCAAATTATAGAAATGACAGCTCAAAATTTCGAGTTTATTTCTAATGTTGCAATATCCAAAAAGATTTCCCACAATGATTCTAAGGTAAATTATATTTGCG
Source organism: Bembecia ichneumoniformis (assembly GCA_910589475.2). Taxonomy (NCBI): domain Eukaryota; kingdom Metazoa; phylum Arthropoda; class Insecta; order Lepidoptera; family Sesiidae; genus Bembecia; species Bembecia ichneumoniformis. Next base: position 3,377,710 of record OU342533.1, on the reverse strand, counting down.
ACACTGGTAACTTTAACTAAGCTTACGAATGTGCCGGTGCAACGCGTTTTGCAGCAACTGTTAAAGTCAGCATTATTGTTAGTGACAAATTTGACGTCAACCTTTACTATAACCAGTGCTATGGTACAACCAAGCCTAATAAATTCTAATAGCCAATTCCTAATAAAAATTCCTTAGGACAGATAAACAGACAAAGAATAAAAATAAACTACTGTTTGAGTCGCAACTATAAAAACAATAACTACTTAAAAAGTCTTAGATTTTGAAATCACAATCAGACACTTCACTCTATTTTATTTGTCTATGAATTTATGAATAAAGAAATTGAAACGCTTTCGTAAACAGCGAGATGCTACTTGCTCTTTCTTCATAAAAGCTGTGGCGGCGTAATAAGATTTTTTTCTTGTGAAACGAAAGAACACAATCCTCGTTCTTTGAGTTGAGATTTATTTTTAATGGACGAGAATGTATTGATAAAGGGAGCTCAGTTTATCCATATCATTCAAGCACTCCCTGAAGAAGACAGACGAGTCTTAGCGTTTCTGGGATCAAAAGGAGCCCGAAACACAACGCATTGTTGTTTGCGTAATCGTTTACAAACGCCTAATCTCTGACGGGAAATTGTTCCATGATACGCTTCTATTATACTTAAGTTAAGAGCTCTTTTGTAAAGAGGAAATAATGAAAAAAATGCCCCCTGAAAAGTTTATATTGTCCTTAGAAAGGGGTTCAATTAAAGTACCTCTTTTGTAAACAAGTAAACAAGCTTGGCCGACGTCAAATTGGGTCTTTAGCATAATTGGATAGGATTTTCTTGCAAAACTCTGTAGCTTGAGCAACAGAAAACAACTTCGGCGTGGCAATATTTTGAATTTTAAAATAAATTTTAATTATTATTAAATATTATTCATTTTCAATCTTAATTTTAAGTTTTTTACAATATTTATTGTATAAATATTATAAAAACACTTAAAATTAGAATTCCGCAGATAGCGGGGCAAGGCCCAAGCTACCAGTGGTTAGGACTGCAGAGTGAGGAACCTCCTGACAATTCGTGCCGTGTCAAGAAGTATCGCTTTCTGTATCTGTCCCTTGACCCAGCCCTCTAGTGAGAGCCTCTTGAGATGTTGGTCGAGGCTGTTCGCTATGAGACCGAATAATAATAATAATACAGGGCACACTGCATTTTCGCAGTCATTTGGGCAGCTCGTCTGGCGGCAGTAACCACCCCCTTACAGAGTGAGTAAGGGATGCCAGAGCCCATTTTCCTACCATCAAGTGGACCGTCAGCCTGTCTGCCGACCTTAACATAAAATAATAATAATAATATTATTGATTTTATTATAAAGAAGGGCAGGCAGCACACCTGATTAACAGTGTGAGGAATCGCATCGCTAAACAGCACACGTGCTGTGTCATGGTGGACAGGGCATTCTTGTAAAGTGGTGGTTACTGTCGACTGAGAGACTGTTCAGTCTGTGATTGCGGAGCGCAATTTGCCCTAAAAATCCTAATTAATGTTATAAATGCGAAAGTGAATTTGTTTGTTTGTATGTTTGTTTTTCACGCCTTAACTACTCAACCGATCATCATGAAATTTTGCATACCTACACGTTGTCAGGGATACAAAAAAAAGCACATAGGGTACCTTTAATCTAGATTAAAAGTAATGTTCACGAGGGATCATCTCAAAATAATAAAAAAATTCAACGCTTGACAAAAATTGACGCGGAAGAAGTAATGGGTAAAAGTGGGTAAAAGCTAGTTGTCATAATTGCAGAATTTATTGACTGACGTAATCAGTACTGACAGCAGTAAGCAGTACTTTCCTGATTGACATAAAGTAATTACACTTGCCGTTGCCTCGCTGCGTGCGTAAGGAATGTTAAAAGTTATTTAATTGTCAAATACCATTTATTCTATTACAAGTCCCACAATCGAGGATGTGAGTAAGTGATGACAGAAGTCATTTGAAGAGCCCATTGGATGAGTGGTTAGGGTGCTTGCCTTAACACAGCCTTAGCGCTCAGGGGTCCTGGGTTCGATTCCTGGCAGGGTCAACTTTGGAAAATAACTTTTCAAGTCTGGATTTGGAAAGTAGTGGCAAGGCACATTTGGGCAGCCCATCTGGCAGCAGTGACACCCCATTACAGAACACGATCATGAAATGTGTGCTTTTGTGTTTTGGGTTAGCGCGTAAGGGTTGTTAGAGCCTATTTCCCTATTCCTTCCTATTACCTTATGCTTGATTAAGCATAAGGTATTAGGATTACTACTATACTATTATATTTAATACTACCATAGATCTAGATAATACTACTATGGTCGGCAGCGCACTTGTAGCACAAGTGGCGTTGCTTGTGTTACAGCAACGACAGGAGCCTCAGCCTTCAAGTCAACCGTCAGCCTGTATAAAAACTGTACTCATCATATATTCCAATATCCAACAAAGATCCACACTGCAAAGTTGAATGAGGGGTGCCAGAAGTAATTTTCTTTATCCTAATATCGATCCAAGGTTAACAGCTCACTTGCATATGTGTATTTATAGGCGATGGCATGGATCGGCACCTGCTTGCCGCTCTTATAAAATATTATAACGTGTTTGTTTGTTAACAGGTGGTTGAGGACTGGAAATTTATGTCAATGGTTCTCGATCGGTTCTTCCTGTGGCTGTTCACCATTGCTTGTTTCGTCGGTACTTTTGGCATCATCTTCCAATCTCCTTCGCTATACGACACAAGGGTACCGGTGGACCAGCAGATATCTTCAATACCGCTAAGGAAGAATAACTTCTTTTATCCGAAAGACGTCGAGACCATCGGAATCATTAGTTAAATTATATGGAATTTTATTCTGAACTTTAAGCTCAGGATACGAATTGATAATTTGATATTCACTTATGAAACTACGTAAGATATGAAATATTAACACAAGTTGTCAAATACTTAGAGGTTAATTTTTTAGTTCGTAAGTTATAAATTTCTATGACACGGCTGTGAATTTGAGTTTCTAAAGTTTTTATATACTTAACTACTTAGTTTTTATGTGTGCGTGCGCTATGTTGTAAATCACAGTAAAGTTAAAGCACAATAAACTTTATTATAGAATTAATATACTGAGTTTTATGATTACTCCTAACGATTTCTAACATTTATGCTTCTAATAGAATTTGACTGAACGCCACAAAACTGAATTTTAATGATAGTCTGCATGACTATCATTAAAATTCAGTTTTGTAAATCCAATAGACAAATTATCCTGTTATTATATTTTCATGATGTAAGTGGTTATCTTAGCCTAAGAACACAAGCTAATGTCATAGGACATGTAAGAACGCTTTTTAGTAAAGGTTTACAGGCAGACTCTTGGTCTACTAGATGGTAGGTGGTTTTCGTCGTTTATTAACTCAAGCAACGCCATAAGGGTTACAAGTGATCTCTCTTGTAGAAATATGGCCCAATCCCTTTTGTAGATGCTAATTGTCAATTTAAATTAATTATTAGTAGCTTTCGCTGTGGTATGTGCTGTCTCATTCCCACCATATACCTATCCATATGTCTGTCACTACCGCTAGCCGCGCGACCGGCCATTTTATGAAACCGCAGTCAGTCTGAGAAAAACATCGCAACAATAATACCTAAGCGAAAGATTCATCCCGCCGACCACGAACCGCGAGATTTGAATTTATTTCATCCGCTAATATTATCAGGCAATGTGCTTGTAGTTTATCTATTTGGTCACGCTTCCCGCTCCGCGAGTTCAATCATTGAAGTGGTGAAGTGCTGGAGCTTCTGGGCTCTCTGTGTGACGGGTCTGTTGCAATCTTCGCCGCCGGACGACCAAGGACTTGGTGATTCACGAGGTAGGCGACAGATTTTCCTTCATTTCCTCGTCCTTTGATTACACGTACCATCAACGTAAAATACAGTCCACTTTTATAATTATGTCTACAACAAGGAAATAATACATGGTTTTTTCGCTATAGTCTTCTGTAATGGGATGGTTACTGCCGCTTGAGTGAACCCGTTTACAACAACGGAAGCAGTGTACTATGCAACTAACTACTAAATGCTTTAGAACGCCATTGATGAATACTCATTCCTTGTCACGATATCGTTTAAAGGATGTACAAATAAAATAAAACAATGTCTTTCACATGTACATTTAAATTGTTTTGCTCGTGAGCTTCATTATTTTCAACAAAGGTCTAATTTAAACTTGATGAACAGCGGTGACAGATACGTAGCTTGCAGGTGATCGTTTTAATGGGAAGGTCGTATCTCTACTAACCTAGTCACTATATCGAAGATACTGAATGGACACATGTCTAAATATTTGTCACAGTCGCCTCTGTTACCGTCGGCTTCTGCTTTGTAATATGCGTCGTCTAGGCCTTCTTCTTTGGAAGTTGATGGTCTGGAATAGAAAAAGAAAAAAAAAATGAAAACTTAAAAAAACTATGACATTTAGCATTATATAATACACACTACGTTTTATTCACTCACACACGTTTTTTATTAATTTCTCTTCTGTTCTTGTATATAATGTGTCTTTCGTGCAGTGAATAAAAGTCTTTCTTTCTTTCTTTTCACTCAGACTACGCCTACTATAGTAGTTAATTTTTTAACGTACGGAAATAATACATTTTTATTTTATATGAATAACAGCGTATGCTATTATTGCATATTTTTAAGGCCTCCGAGCGTACAAGAAAGAACATGTTAAAACCTAGTTAAAACAGATAGGTAGACTATTCTATTTTTTTTTATTATTTTGAGTTATTTCTTCTTACATGTTTATTCGTGTAAAAATAATCAATCCAGTAATTTACTTATTATTCCATATAATCAATGATGTAAGTATTACAATAATGAGAAGTTCAGAACCGATCTTATTAACACATAATATAAATGCTTTCTATCTTTCAATCATTAAATAATTTATGCTATACTTAATTAAATAATTATAACTGACTTAAAAAAATTAATGATTTACGTACCTACAACAATAAGGTAATATTAAACTATACGTATTCGAGTTGTACATTATTACAGAATAAGCGTGTAATGATCTGTCTGTTATCTAGTCTCACGAATTTCAAAAGAGTAAAAAAATTTAAATAGTTTTTCATGAATTTCTTGAAATTTGGTTATATTTTTTTTAAAAAGTACTTAATTTCATTATACATCGTATGTAACTATCTACTTTTAAAAATAAGAGTTATGGAAGTTTAAACGTTTTTATTTTTACCTGAGAAGTTGTCATTTTTGTCGTTTATTTTCTTGCTTGTTTATTCGATGGGGCCATCGAATTAAAGTCAATTTGTCCTTATGAATCAGTCAATCGACAACAAAGAGCTAGCAGACGAATTTGCGAGGTTTCCGAAAATTCACTAAATGGATGTAAGGAACTACTTTATTTATTTATTCAAAATCGAGAGCTTTTAACGATTTTTTTTTTAAAGATGGGTTTGCTCTTGGCCAGCATCTATCGTGTAAGAAAGATGAGGCCGACGATGGAGCGAGCTCATCCAGAAGATGCCTATTCACTCGAACCTTGAAAAGATTTGGGTTGTATGAGCTCGGAAATACAGACGCCGGTAGGGAGTTCCAATCTTAGATGTTTTAAAGCGCTTGGCCAAATTAGAGAGATTTCGACAAGGTGAGGATGGTAACCAGCCATACGTCTGCATCTCCGATAGAAAAAAGGGGAAGGCGGATAAAAAAATTCTCAACATGCAGCAAATTATGGACTTTATTTATATACGTAAAATACAGAAACAAAAAAAAGAGAAAAAATAAGGTTATAATAATCAATGGTACAATCAGAGAATAATAATTTGCACGGAAAAATAGTAAGCAAAATATACAATTGAATTAATAAAGAAAAGCAGTGATACATGATAGTAAGTGCGCTGTCAATCTTGATAGGATAAATTATAAGAGATAACGAGGGGATAGGGAAACTAAGACTGGCATCCCTTTTCACTCCCCGCATTACAAAAGCGCATCACGTGCCATTATATAGCCAGTATTTTGTGAGGAACTCCTCTGGCGTAAACTAACCAGGCCTTCTGTCATCAGTAACCACCTGGTTGCCTGAAGGACTACCACCAGATGGCGTGCTTAGTGCAGAAAGCCTGCCACTACTGAAGCTTATTGTTAACTTAGCTAAGTCTTAATTATTAAAAAACACTTACGTAAATATAATATGCATTATGTGTCCAAGGAGTCCATTATGATGCAGCGGTGTTTCTGCGGCTTCACAAATATTTCGCAGCATGCATTCTTTTCCCTTCATTCCGTTTCTACAAAATTAATTATTTTCTTGTATAATATACTAATATATTATTATAATGAGAAAAAAATGTATGTAATGAATATGAACTCGAAGACTACTGTAATGAATTGTAATGAATAAATTCAAAGACTACCGGACCGATTTTAAAAATTCTTTCACCTATAGAAAGCTACATTATTAGCGAGTAACATAGGCCCTCGCCCATTTCCCCCTTTTACCCCCCTCCATACAAAGTTGCCGTTTTCCACGAATAATACTTTATAAAGAGACAAGGGCGAAGTTGCGCGCAACAGCTAGTTATATAATTAGAGTTTTTTTTTGCTACCGTGGCCTACTAGGTGGCTACCGTCGCCTATAAAACAAGCAACGCCACAGCTGCTGCAAGTGCACTGCCGACTACAGTAGGATTGGATAAGGGATTAGGAGGGGATAATGAAATTGCTCTGGCATCCCTTACTCGCTCACCGAAACACAACAGCACGTATATGCCGTTATTTCACGGTGGTATATTTAAATGAAAATAACAGATAAATACGTACTCTTTAAATTTAGTTTCTAATACTGTATAGGCCAGTTCCCTTGTTATACTGCGACTGTGGCGTGAGCTGATTATCTGTAATAACAAATTAAATAGTTAACAATTGAAAGTACGCTAGGTTGTCCTAAGGTGTTCCCATCTAGCTACAATATGGGCTTCTTCAAGCGAGCATCAGTAAACAAATTCCTGCAAGGTCCTGCAAGGCAGCGCACACGTACCCCCCCTGGTGTTGCTTGTGTCCTTAGGCGACGGTAGCCACCTACCATCAAGTGGACCGTCAGCCTGTCTGCCGCCTTTAATAATATAAAAAAAAAGTTCAGCTCATGCTCCGTTGCCACGAAACTTATCATGTAGGTAAAGTACAGACAGCAAAATAGTAGCAAATATTAGCCAACACTTTTAATATCCCCAAAACAAAATACTATCTATAATTATTATAATATTGTAATATAAATTTATAAATTATGCTATTTATAAAAATTGCTCATCGACGATTTAAAACTTTTAATACATTGATTTAATTTAATTCAATTAATATTAATTTTTACATTTTGAATAATTCCTTCATTTATACGCATATATTTGAAAAATCATACATAATAAAATTTAAAATTTTAACACATTAATTTTTTTTAACAAATTTACAAAATATTCCAATGATTAAAATTGGCTTATTCCAATTCCACCTAACCCAGTTACTTTATGTATTCCCACTGGTAGGGATAAATTGAAATATTTCACTTCCCTAACCTCTTTTATAATCTTCAAAGGATAACAATCCCTAAAGATAAGGGATAACAACCCCTTATCCTTATTTCTACTGCGAATTTTCAGCAGCTTTGGCGTTGTTTGTGTTATAGGTGACGGTAGCCACCTACCATCAAGTGGACCGTCAGCCTGTCTGGCGAACTTAACATTACAAAAAAAAAAACTATACCTACCAGAGGGGATACTGTTGGAAAAACACGAAAAATACAGTCGCATTGATAAATGTTTTAAATGCTCACTTGAATAATGCCTTCATTGTCATAATGAGGCGCCGATCTCTAGATTTGGATATTTAAAATACAGTTAATTTGATAGACTACTGCGTCATATGTTTTTTTTAATATAATTTATTATATAAATTATTAATTTATATAACTTATTTAAACAAATTATGATAAGTAAAGTTTTAAATTTTTTTTTAAATCTTATTTTTTTAATTGAAATTTAGTTTAAAAGTTATGTCTCGACACGAAGATTCAAAATATATCCCAAAAAGCTGTTGTCTGCAGCTCTGTTTGATCATCACGAGGCATTTTATTAAACTATGTAAACTTCTGGGATAACAAGTCACAAAAAGTATTAAATACATAAAGATTTTCACACACAAATTTATATTTTTTATAGATAAGATGTTAAATGCCTAATTAGTTTTAATGCCAAAAATACACAAGACTCTATTGTGTAGCAGTTTTAAGTTATGATTTTTTATGAAATTCCTGCCTTGATAAGGTAGGCTTGCTGTCTCGTAGCCTGCTGATGGCTATAGTCTTCAGAAGTTATTAAAACGTTTAGCAATCAAATCAAAATAATCAAATATACAAGTACTTACTGGTAGATTTGGAAATAGAACATCGTCGATTTCTGTAATATTAGTTACCGGGCTATAATTAGCTTCGAAGTTGTATGATACGAAAACGTTTTTGTCTGGAATATCTACTGGGACGGCAATAGCGACGAAAACCTGGAATCAACATACAACACTTTAAGTTAAAGACCATTTTGAACCAAAAAAGCAATTCTAGCAAAAAAACATTGTAAGTAAATTATTTCTGTTATAATTTTAAAAACTTATTCTTATATTTAACTAGCGACCCGCCCACGGCTTCGCCCGGGGTGCAATTTTTATATATATGAACATTCCCCCGTTTGTCCCTCTTTCCATTAGTGAAAACCGAATTAAAATCGGTCTACCCGTTCACGCGTGATGCCGTGACCAAGGGAAATAGGGATTCATTTTTATATATAGAGATGTCTCTTTTTTTTAGTAAATCTAGTTTTTTTTAATGTATTTCTTTATGTAAATGACAAAGACAAGATATTTATTACAAAGAAATCTTGTGCGAGCCTTTTTAATTAATAATATTACAAATTACTTACTCCATAAAGACTCGTTGGTGGAAAAATAAGAGCTCTCTTTTGCACCGACTTTACACTTGAGGAACACGTGAGCGCGAGGGATCTGGAGTAAAATTATTTTTCTGATTTTAGTTTCCGTTCAACAAAACAAGAGAATTTCAGTGCATTTACTGACAAACTCTAAACACAATAATATCAGAGAGTGATGTTATCACGAACATTATTACTTACATAAAAAATATAATTTTTACCCACTCCATAATCTAAAGAAAGAAAACGCAAAAATTATACACAGTAAACCGGCATGTATTTGAAAAAAGAACTAACACTTGTTGTATAGACGCGTTACTATGTCTAAAAAATAACTGTTCTATTTTCTCCATGACCGAACAGAATTAGCGTCGCGTTGCTAAATGTCATAGTTTTACTTACTATAAGTTAATATAGCTGTAAGTGACGAATGTGGACCATTTCGTAATTTGTATAGTACTCGTACCATTGTACTTCATATTATGTATTTTAATGACTATTTCACTTGGTAATTGTATCCAAAGAATCCACAATTATCTTTGTGGAAGGTAGAATAGCGCACATATACAAGAGGAGCGAAGTTACCTGCCCCTTCAGTCAGAACATAATGGATTTTTCACTAAACTTGGACTTGGACAAATGCGCAAATAATTAAGTCTTTTATATAGCCCAAAAGTGTTTAGTATAGTGTTTATAGATACTTTTAGATGTAAGTTTTAAGCGCTTTGGCAATAGAGGGTAAATACTGCTTGGCGGTATTCTCTGGGAGCCAATCTGATGGCAGTAATTGTTTCTTATTTTCTTAAGGAGGCAATGGGAGTATAAAAGAACTGATTCTGACTGTAGCAGTCACTTGTGGGATGAATCACAGGGTCGAACACGCACTCACGGGCAGACTACCGACACATCTACTCTCTGAAGTCGTCTGACGTCTCGTGCACGACGTCAGCAGTGGTGACCACGTGAGGAAGAGGAACTAAAAAATCACGCAGGAACTAAAAAATAAAGGTTTTTTTATAATTTGTGAACTCACGGTTATCTTTTGTAAATGTGGTGGTTATCGTAGAACGCAGAATTTAGATATTCTTGCAACAATACTCCTGCTTCAATTTGTCCAACATTATAGTTTTGTTGTGGGTATATTTTATTTCTAAGCAATCCTTTTCAATAAAAATATATGAGAATATTTTATCCACAACCCTTCAGCGGTTTGTCGTCAAACGTCACTAACAATCCGCAATGTCGTTCGTCTATCACTTTATTCCGCCATTCTTATATTACATACACACATGTATGAAGGAAATGTCAACTAAGTTGATTTTATGTTGATAGAGGTATGTTTGTTGGAGAACACGTGTTTTTTCATATTATATTTAATATTACACTACAGACTTTTAAATATTACTGAGTGGTTAGGGTGCTTGCCTTAACGCTCTGTTCCAGGGTTCCCGGTTTCGATTCCCGGCAGGGTCAATTTTTCAAATTTGGATCTGGAAAGTAGTGCCAGGGCAAACTGCGTTTCGCAGTCATTTGGGCAACCTTTCTGGCGCCAGTAACCACCCCCCTTACAGAAGACCACCGTGAAATAACAGCGCGTGTGCTGTTGTGTTACGGCGAGTGAGTAGGGGATGCCAGAGCCCATTTCCCTATTTACTATGGTGGCGGCAGCAGCTTTGGCATTGCTTGTGTTATAGGCGACGGTAGCCACCTACCATCAAGTGGGCCGTCAGCCTGTCTGCTCATTTTAACATAAGAAAAAAAAAGTTTGTTTGTTACGCTTTAACACCTGAACTACTCAACCGATCATAATGAAATTGTGTTATACATTGTCAGGGATACAGAAAATACGTTATCAGATACTTTCATCCAGAATAACAAAAAATAAAAATAATGAGTACCAAGGGATAATAAAAAAATAAAAAATCAAAGCCTGATAAAAAATATATGAGCAATAAAGATTATAAGATTATGAGCTATAAAAATATATAAGCAATACGATGCAGTTGGATGACTTGACGCCCTGTTCGATTCCCGGCCGGGTCAACTTTGGAAATGAACTATTCCAATTTGGCTCTGGCAGGGTACATTGCGATTTGCAGTTATTTATGCAGCTAGTCTGGCAGTAACCACCCTCTTACAGAAGACCAGCGTGAAATAATAGCATGTGTGCTTTTGTGTTTCGGTGAGTCCATTTCCCCGTCCCTTCTTAATTCCTACTTGCAGCGACTGTTGCGTTGCTTCTGTTAGGTCACGGTAGCCACCTACCATCAACTGGACCGTCAGCCTGTCTGTCGAGCTTAATATAAAAAAAATATGAAAACCTAAGAAAAATTCGCGAGCAAAAAAGATAATTTTAAACCGAACAAAATGTGTATTTAAGTTATATTCTGCTGAGTAAGATTAAAACTTTGAACGGCAGTTGGAATTTTATTTATATTTGCTTCATTTATTATAATGAAACAGGCCGGAATTTTCTGTTCGGAAAATCTGCTTTTTCATCATATCTTTTTCAGCAATGCCTCGTTTCGTTTGTTTTCTTATAGTTTGTTTTGTTTGAATTTGTTCTTTGATGGTAATTGATTGGAAGACATAATGCATAACAAAGAACAAAGTGCTGATAGGCGAATCGGTTGTGATCTTGTACGCACTGAAACACTACAACAAAATGTAGTTTGCACAACTTTAAAACCAAATTGAAGAATGTTTTAGAGCGCAGGTAACATCAGTCACAAAATTTTTTGATATTGTAAAATTATTGTAGCAGGCATTAAGATATAAAAAAAAAACTGTTTGAAATTAGAGCATGCTCTAGCCAGTATTACCGATAATCACAAAAAAACCAGAATTTTCTAATTTAGAAATACATTTTTGTAAGAATTTATTATTATTTTAAATTGGTACAAATATTTATTATTACTGTGAAAATTTTCAGCCATTTCAATATTTATTCAATATTTTTTTTTTTTATTTCAATATTTATTTTTCTAGGGTTCCCGGGTTCGATTCCCGGCAGGGTCAACTTTGAAAAATCAACTTTTCAAATTTGGCTCTGGTCCGGATTTGGAAAGTAGTGGCAGGGCACACTGCGTTTCGCAGTCATTTGGGCAGCCCGTCTGGCGGCAGTAACAACCCCCTTACAGAAGACCACCGTCAAATAACAGCACGTGTGCTGTTGTGTTTCGGTGAGTGAGTAGGGGATGCCAGAGCCTATTTCCCTATCTACTCCTAAGCCCTTATCCTTAATCCTACTGCAGTCGGCAGCGCACTTGCAGCAGTTTAGGCGTTGCTTGTGTTATAGGCGACGGTAGCCACCTACCATCAAGTGGACCGTCAGCCTGTCTGCCGATCTTAACATAAAAAAAAGAATTGCCTGAAAATGAAAGACCTTAAAATAAAAAATAAAAAAAATTAAGACATATTCTATTGTGATTAGAGAATCTTATTAGGTATGTTTTAACAAAAAAATTAGATACACGACATTTTTCTGTTACAAATAATATGCAACTGCTTAATAAGTGTTTTAATTAAAACTTTTTAATTTCACATGTTTTTATTAAAGTAAATATTTGATTAATGACCAAATATTTTAAATAAAATGTATAAAAAAAACGGACTAAGGATAATTTAAATTTAGTACAGAAAATGAAAAACGTGATTCATATGCAACTATTTTTTATTTTTTATTCTGGCAATACATGTTCAATGTATGTGGAAATTAATTCTAAAGGGCTCGATGGACAGTCCAATATATACTGATCACATTCATTTTCCAATCCTAAATATTCGGCTTCATAGTAACAATCTTCTATGTCTTCTTCTTGCATTGATGTTGATGGACTAAAAAAATATTAGAAATTTTATTATGCAAATACTTAATAGGTTGAGTAGTTAAATAGCTTGCCTCAACGCTGCGTCTCCAGATTCCCGGGTTTGATTCCTGGCAGGGTCAACTTTAGAAATCAACTTTTCAGAGTTCTGGTTCTGGCAAGCAGTGGCAAGGCATTTTGCGTTTATCAGTCGTTTGAGGAGTTCACCTTCTTACAGAAGGCCACTGTGAAATAACAGCATGTGTGTTGTTGTGTTTGTGTTGAGAACTCAAATACCTATCCTTTTCTAAATCCCTTTTCGTGCATTGCACTTGCAGGACCTGTAGCGTTTCTTGTGTTGATAGGCTAACTTCTGGCCTAACCGAGCTGCTGATAGGCCGTTTTGCTTTTAGGACGTTATGCTCATAGCATATTTCGCTTAGATACGAAGGCTAATAGCTCAAATAGTTTACGAACCAATGTGAACGAAACAACCCATCCAAAAAGATACCTAATCGTAGAAGTATCCTTTAACTTGGTCGTTATGTGTATCACTAACATATAGATGACCCTTAACAAATAGTAGGTAGATGATAAAGAGATTATTTTACACTTAGGGGATAAATAAGATAAGACACATAAATAAATAAAAAGCAAATATAGTAAAAAATAGTAAGGCCTGTGTTATTATTATTATAACGGTATTTTATAAAACGGTCTTTACTGCCGTCAAACTGTTTCAATTCATAACTGCAGACCACAGAGCGTTTTAACAACTACCTACTCGATGTTTACTAATATAGTGTCGACCAGACTTTTGTTTTGCCTCGTGTGATCACAAGATGGTTGATTTTTTGATTATATGTTTGTTTTGATTTAAAACAATTGAAAATCAATATAACAATCATTGGATCATTTTCCATAAGTAACTAGGTTTATTTCGGTAATTAGACAGTAAGGTGACCTCGGCTTTTTTATTTATGGATAATGCGACCGAGGTTTCATAGCTTAAGTATACTCGTAAGCTGGTGGATGTTGGGGTTCAAAAAGTAGTAAGTTTGTACAATAAAACCTAGGCAATATTTGGCAATGAAAGTTTCGGCTATAGTTTTTCAATTGTTCGTTTATAATTGTTATTTATTAATAATTATTTATATTAGAAGAAGTGTAAATTGTTACTTATAATTTATTTGGTTAACACGTATTATAATAAGATTATATTTATTGGATTGAATAATATAATTAAAAATTAGCCAATTTATCAGTCATGCCAATATTGCATTTCAGATGTCTGTCGGTTGTCTGCTTATTCCTAAAAAAGTACTAAGAGCCTACGACTTGTTGATAAATGAATGAATTTAAAAACTGACGAAGGTTTTCGCATCCCGACTTCACAGTGTACATCTACCAGTGTAAATGATCAAAGCACAAGTTGTATATTTTAAAACATAATACGAAATTTGAACTGAACTTTGAATTTGAACCTTTCACGTGTTATTTTATCTACAGCGTAAAGAGTTAGTGAAAATAATTATTCTTATAAATAAGTATGTTACAATAACAATTTAGTAGACTACTTACGTGAACACTAGGTGGAGCAAATCGCCCAAGAGGCCGTTTTCCAAGAAATGTGAGGTAACGTTTTCACAAATGGCTCTGAGTAAGCAAGCGCGGGCGGGGTAGCCGTGTCTGGTAAGATATATAACCGTGTTACATGAACGCAAGCATATAGATTACACAATGAATTCTAGCAGTTTTTAAAAATATATTGCAAACGATAATGAAAATGTGTTCAATCAATTTGCTATATCTTACAACTGTTATGCGAATCACAACTTTCAAATTCTGAATGCTTTTCTGTCGTGTTTAAGACCAATTCGGCAACAAGGCGAGATCCCGCCTAGTTTTTCTCTATAGTTTGAGATAATAGATTTGATTCATTTCTTATATCTATTTCTATACATATAACAAAATCGTAAACGAGCCGTGTCTGTATATTAAATATTAAAAAAAAAGAGGTCAAAAAAATAGTTTTTAGAATTAATGTCTGTTTGTCTGTGCGTTTGTGCACGCTAATCTCAGAAACGGGTTAATCGGGTTAATCGATTTGAATAAATTACTTCCCGTAACATTTAGTGTTTGTTTCATTCCAATCGGTTTACAATCAAAAAAGTTATATGAATTTTAATAATCACGTCCAAAATTTTTTCGATAAAAATGCATTAACATAACTGCGTTTTCGCAGTCATTTGGGCAGCCCGTCTGGCGGCAGCAACCACCCCCTTACAGAAGACCACCGTGAAATAACAGCGCGCGTACTGTTGTGTTTCGGTGAGTGAGTAAGGAATGCCAGAGCCCATTTCCCTATCTCCTTTCCCTTCCCACTGTAGTCGGCAGCGCACTTGCAGCAGATTTGGCGTTGCTTGTGTTATAGGCGACGGTAGCCACCTACCATCAAGTGGACCGTTAGCCTGTCTGCCGATCTTAACATAAAAAAAAGAATTGCCTGAAAATGAAAGACACGGCTCGTGTTTGTACATGTGATTTTCGCTTTGTACTGCATATGTTTTGGACGTATGGTTAAGGAGATAAATGATATATGTAAAGGGCGACCGCGTCGCGAAGCCCTAGAGGCAGGGCAAATAGGTCACGATTAGACGCGTAACCGATACCGAGAGTTTCCATGCGGGAATTCCACGCGGGAGAAACCGTGGACACAGGTAGTAAGCAATAAAGATGGAATAAATGTTTTAACATCTAAGAAAAAGAGGCGCAGGCGAAGTCGCAGGCAAAAGCTAGTAGAACATATTCGAAAGGAAATATGTTTTAATAATCATTACCTGTGTTAGTTGATTGTTTCACCTATACTGATTATATACATAATAGATATGGGGAAAACTTACTTATCGAACATAGACTCCAAAAACGTATAGAGGCGACGTCGTGTTATAAAAGTTAAAGTGTCACCAGCACTGCGTTCGTCGCGACTTCTTGACAACTGAAAAGTTTAGTAAGAAGTTTTATGCTTCGGTTCACATAACGCACATAGTTCAAACACGTGTAATGGAAAAATGAGGGCGCTAGAAAAATTAGAATATTTTTATATAATATACTAGACCAAGACGAAAAAATGGATCCCACGATTTTTTAAATTTGTAATATATAGGTGTGCAGGAATTCTCCCTCAGCACGCAAGGTAATTGAAAAAAACTGGTTGTCAGTTCTCTTCAATAAACAAAATTACAAGTTGGCTATGTTTAATTGTTATTTTCTATCAAGTCAAGGACTATGACAATTAGAATATGTTTAAAAAACTAACATGCTCGGTTGCCCAATAGTCCAGGAAAATTTAATGACCAATCAAAATTTGAGACTTTTTTGGTATTTTGATATAAGTTGCTAGAAGTTATGAAATATCGATGGGAAAGAAATTTTAGATCAGTCATATTAAATAGGGTTCAGCTATAATAAATAATACATATTATAAAATCTATAATAAAAT
Organism: Bembecia ichneumoniformis; assembly: GCA_910589475.2. Classification (NCBI taxonomy): domain Eukaryota; kingdom Metazoa; phylum Arthropoda; class Insecta; order Lepidoptera; family Sesiidae; genus Bembecia; species Bembecia ichneumoniformis. The sequence continues at coordinate 3,361,407 of OU342533.1, read as the reverse complement.
CGTTGTTTGCCTATTATGCCTTTGTGCACGCTAATCTTAGTAACGGCTTAACCGATTTTCATGTGGTTTCTACTGATGTATTTTAGCAAGCTTCCGCTACATTTGGTATATATTTCATTCCAATCTGTTTACAAACAAAAAAGTTACGCGTTATTCCGAATACTACGCGTACGAAGGCGCGGGCACAACTAGTATATAAATATAAAGGATTGATGCTGACTTACAGTTATGTCTCCAATGTCACCAAGCAGTGGATTGAAATACGTGGAATTGTCGACATTATAATAGTTAGCTTCGAAGAACCAAGCGAGGCTCACAGTTGATTCTGGATGCAACGGTACTGATATCGTCGCAAACACCTGGAAACATTTCAAACAAGTTTGTAACAAATCAACAATTCGAGTTCTTATTAATCAAGAGAATTCTAACTACTCCAAAAGTCCCAATAAAATTTTCTTCCATAATTATAACATTTTTGGAAAGGATTTAACAAAAATGTATCCTTGTTTCTTCAGAAATTGATCTACTTCCTTGACAAATTTAATTATTATTTTTACATTAATGATATTTGCATGAACCCTGCGTGCACATGTGACTCCGTTTCTTAATAAGGCTGGCTTCTTAAAAATGGCGTTCAGACGCAAAATTTACCTAGCCACTGTACTTTATAATATAACTGCGTCTGAGCGTCCGAATTATCTGCGTGAAAGACTGGTCTTAAACTAACCACGCGGGGGAAGGCTGCCTCCCTGCATTTGTTGCCGAGAATACGGACTGCGGCTTATAGGGGCTATCTTTCAAATATGCTGCAAGTAAAGTGTGGAATACCATACCTCCATCTTATTGAAAGCTTCAAACTGTGGCTACTTTTAACAACACTTTTTAGGTTTACGGCGTAACAAAACATGTATTTTTATGCCTATGTTTTGGTGTTTTCTTTTTTTATTTTTGACATTATTTTTGATAGGGGTTTAATCCTTTGTTATGTTTTTTTTTAGGATTTCAGTTTTATATCCTATTTATCCCCTTTCTCTTTCTATTCCTATGTTTGTTGTTGCTGTGCACAGCTCCGTAAGGTATTTTTTTCAGGCCTTAATTGAAAATCAGCGCTGTGGGTCCCACCGAGCGCATTATACTGAGTCAGGGACCTATTTCGGACGCACCATTACGATTTTTATTTAATATTGTTTTGATGTATATATATTTGTTGTATGTGTGTGTGTACGGGAACTAAGAAAGCACACCCGTGAGTGCTCCGAGCGGGCTCCGATCATAGGAGCTTGTGGTGGAGCAAACGTTGGGAGGCTCCAACTGTCAGTTGGAGCTTCACCGGTCACCGCTCGCTGGGCCGAGGATCCGTACTCGGCTCATGCGGGTGTTGGCTGATGAGAGACGGCACCTTCGGTCCTTGTGCGTCGGATCGAGGTATGGTTCACGGTTTTGCGCATGAGGACCGACCCGGGACGCAGCGGGCGGATTCTCTCGGATGGCTCTGTCGCTCAGTGGTAGTCGGGCAACGCACGCGAAGACGGAGCTCTACGGCAGGGAAGGATCGTCTGGCAAAGTACCGCAATCGTGGCTTTGTTGGGGGGTGGTGAAGAGCAGGTTGCAGGGGACTGGCCTAGTAACTACCCTCCGCAGTCGTCCGGAAGAGTGAACACCCGGCCTCGCCACCCGGCCTAGTAACTCTTCCGCGACGACAACATGAGGTAGAGCTCACCTCTCGGGTTGCCGCGATTGTTGTGGAAATGTCAAATGGAAACCCCCTTTGGGCCGCCCACCCTTAATGCCGTAGAGATGAGCGGCCACTTGAGCAGGGGTCATCCGAGAGTTTCAGGTGTAAGCGGCCTCCGACTCTGCGGTAGGTTGTGCCGCAGAGAAGAGGTTATGAGGTGCTTCAGTGATGAAGCCCCTTGCTGACTGCCCGCTGCGAGATGTGAGAATGGGCGGCTCGTGCCGCTTCTCCCCGGGGCGGCGGATATGTCGCCGTCATCACAACACCGGACAATGAGAGGAGACGTCTCTCCATGGCACGTCTCTCCACGGCGCGAGGGTCAAACTCCGCGGCATTAGCCGAAAAAAATGAAAAAAAAAAAAAAAAAAAACACCTCAAAATGAAAAAAAGTGTTTTTTTTTTTTTCATTTTTTTTTCAGACCTTAACATAAAAAGTTTAGTGGGTAGAAGTCCCACATACCCCACCGATCTCCCCATGGTCGGTGGGGATCTTCCCACACAAAAAAAGGTGTCACAACGAAGACTATTTGGTAATTTCAGACAAAATTTCTGCATTTTGACTGGAAATCAATATTTGAACAATTGAATATATTTTTTTATTAAATATGGGTTTGTTCTTGACCAGCATCTATCCATGTAGGAAAAATGGCCGACGATGGAGCGAGCTCACTTACCCGAATCTTGAAAAGATTTGGGTTGTATGAGCTCGGAAATACAGACTCGGCAGGGAGTTCCAATCCTTAGCAGTGCGCATTACAAAAGATGTTTTAAAGCGCTTGGTCCGAATTAGAGGGATTTCGACAAGGTTAAATAATTATATTAACCTGTAAGATATCAAATGAGGTAACCCAGTGACATAAAGCAAATAGATGCAGATATGTCATCGGGTCCAATTTTCTTAATAGATATAGTATAGTGCTCTCTAGAAACTACACTAAATATTAATCTAAATAGCAAAAAATATTTACAGCCGTGATATTTTGTTTTTCACACGTCTCTCGTAGAGAAAGTAGTCTGACAGGGAAACTATACGTTCCGAAATATTTTAAATCACAATAAATCTATTCAGTAACTTACCCCCCACTGCGTACTTGTTGTAAATATGAGATATCTTTTCTGCCTCTTGTTTGCATGAGTATGTCCACACGCCAATTTAGCCAGTACCATTGACCTGGAAACAGAGAAAGGAAATCAGTGAAATGAAAGACATAATAATATTCTTTTAAAAGAAGTAACGAATTCATATGCGTACATTAAAACATAATATGTTAACAACATATTAAATATTGATGGTTGTATTATATGAATATTTGTCGAATTCTCCTTAAAATATAAAGCATTTCAAATGTAATTCAAAGACGTGCGTTACTCGAGTTGTAGCTATCGTATAATTTACACAAGATATTTGAAGCGTCGCCCTCTTTGTTGTAAGCGTGTTTGTGTATTGCCGGACACACGACAAAAGAGTTGGTTTATGTTTATTTTGACGTAGTACTCACGCCGCTAAACACGATTTTGACTCATACTTGAATGGGAAAATTAAAGTTCAATTAAAAAAATAATTTAATTAAGTTCTACAGCCTACTTTGGAAATGAAATGGATATTCCAAGAGGCAACTTAGCATACTGCGATGGCAGTGCGTTGCGTCTGGCGGCAGTAATAGTCCCCTTACAGAAGAAAACTTTGAAATAAAGAATGTTGTGTTGTGTTTCCGTGAGTGAGTAAGGGATGCCAGACCCCATTTTTATATTCACTCTTAATCCCTTATCCTTTATCCTAGTAAAGTCAACAGCACAGTTGCAGCACCCCTATGGAGTTGCTCCTGTTAATTTGCAACGTTAGCCAACTACCTTCAAGTGGGTCATCAGTCTGCCTGCATACCAAAATAGGTGGAAAAACGGTAAACCGTTAGATCGAAGTTCCTACAGCAGAATCCATATAATAAAAGATGTTTCTCTGGAAGACTGTGATATCTTAATAAATGAGACACTCATTAACTTTTAATTAGTTTTATTTAGATAAACACAGAGTATTTTAATTTTACTTAAAAGTAACCGGAACGCCATTACAACATTTTTACAGAAACATAGACTATATGAATGTCATAGACTAAACATCACACGTAGACTGTAACTATGGTTTATGGTAATTTAGGAAGGTAAGAGTTTGTCAGGAATATGGTTATGATGACTTTTTGAGAGGAGAACTCTATTAATCCGACGTTTTCAGTGTAGTTTGCACTGTTGAAATTTAACGTCTGTCTATCAATAAAGTAATCTAGTTCTAATAGTGAGCTGTTTGAAAAAACAATTCAATATTATGAAATTTCTGGAAGAATAAGTTCCTATTTTAAAATTTGTACTCTATTGATTGCGATAGTTGGAATGCGTCATCTGTATCGTTTATTTTATAATCATAATTATCTAATTTCTTTATTAATTATTTTATAATAAGAGGTAAAGAAGTGGAAACTGATATCGTTTACTCGCATATCGACACACAATGCCTGTAAAGCTTAGTTTTAGTACTTACCGACAGGCGGTTTTGTTTTAATTGTGGAATGAACGTACTGTGCCCATATGACACTACATTACTGGAAACAAATGCATTTATTTTTTTATTTGAAAATTTTATATGGAATTTTGTATGTTGTCATGTTAATTAATTCAAGGATTTATTTTTAGAATGTTTTTTTTCATGATTATCAATAGATTGCTATTATTTTGAATACGTATTTTAATATAGTTTTAATAATATTTAAAAATTCATTTTAATTCATAAAAAATCATCTCGGATAACAAAGAAGGCTTCATCATAACAAGTTTTTCAACTATCTGTACTGGCCCAAAATTATTCATAGCGTTGAAATATGCTTTCCATTATGGCTTGTCCGCTAGCATAACAGTAACCACCTGTCGTCTAGCGATAGTAACGGCAGCTAGGATAATTTTATTAACAATAGTTTGTTTCTCGATGTCTTAGCGAAGTGATGCATAATTATTTTGTCGGACATGTTCGTTAGCAATTATGTGAGTTTGTTTAAATTGTTAAATGGGTAACAAGAACCGTGTTACTAGCCAAAAAATGTTTCGTAAAGGGGAAAAGCGAAGGTTTGATGCATAAACATGAAATAATACAGAGTATAGTTTTAGATGTGGAAGTTTTTAAATTATTTGCGTTCATTAAATTAGTTTCAAATACACCAGTGCATTTTAGTATTTAATTTTAATTTAGAAAGTAATTTATATTAGAATTATATTAATAACTTATTATTTTTAACTTAAATTTTAGTTAAAAAAATATTTTTTTAAACATATTAAAATAGTATACTTATTTAAAATTATTTATCACTAGCTGAACTCGGCCACGCTTCGCTGCGGCGGCGTACGCATGGGGCGCGCGGTACTGGAAACTGCTTATATATAATACTATATATCGTAGCGTGACGTTATATAGCTTATAGCCTTCCTCGATAAATGGACTATTCAAAACAAAAAGAATATTTCAATTCGAATCAGTAGTTCCTGAGATTAGCGCGTTCAAACAAACAAACAAACTTTTCAGCTTTATAATATTAGTATAGGTTACATCTTCTTGTCCAAAATTTCTCAGTGTCTTAAAACAAAAGTTTTCGACCAATGTGTGTTGCCAGTGATTACATATGGCGCTGAAACGTGGTTATCGTTATAACTATGGGCCTTGTAAGAAAGCTCAACGTCGTTCAACGAGCTATGGTGAGGCCTATGCTCGGAGTTACACTGCGAGATCGAATCAGAAATGAGGACTGGACAGAAGATAGCTTTGCAATTACCTTGGTAGTGAATAAAGCGGAAATAGAAAATAAGAATAAAGCGGAGAAAATAAAGAAAACAAATAAAATTACGGAAACTAAAATTACCACAGAGACAAACAAAGCAAACCAGCTGAGGACAAGAAAAGCAAGGAGAAGAAAAAAGGGCTACCGCAAAAAAAAAGAAAAAGACTAAAAAATATATTGATGTGACTAGCAGTGAAATTGAATCTAATAACACTAATATTATGAAACAGGACAAAATAAAAACATAAAAGAGAGAAGATTACAAATTTACAGTTCTGACATTATTGGAAGTGAAGAAAACGCTTAAAGGGAAAGCCACTAAAGGACTACCAATCAAGAGAAACAAAGATGAAAAATCGATAAGAGACACTCAAAAGATATTAAAAGTAAAAAATGCTAATTCAATAGTAAATACGACTAAAAAAGTGTTAATTGGTAATTTTGCGTAGAATGTTTTGGAATTACAATTTGACTAAATCAAAATTAGATTGGATTCAATGTGAGATGTGTCGGATGTACAACATTCAAAAACTATTGTATGAGATGTGGAAAGTTAGAAATCTTAGCTTCTGGTAAAAGTTAATGTTAATACCAAAGTTGATTACCAAATTGTTGTAGTCTTAACATAAATGCAATTTTATAATAAATTACATAACGTAAGTTAGTTTAAATCATTAAAACTGAAAACTATTTCTATTAATATTTCAAATTGTACGCAATAAAAGATCTCAGTAAATTATAAAGACTGTTAAATAAACAATAAAGATTACTTTAATTGATATAAATTTCTTTCTATCCAAAATAAAAATCATACCGAGGTTAGTATCCCCGCACGAGGCAAGTATCCCCCGAAGCATTTTCCACGCTAGGCTACTATCCGCCATAGTAGGCAATTATCCCTTTTCTGAGAGGTGAAATAAAACAGTATTTATTCAAAACCAGTGTTAATTATGTACACAAAAACAGGCTATTATAGAAGATAAAAGACCTATGTTTTGAGATACCAACTGAGATACAATAATTTTCAGCAAGTTCATATTTTTAAAAAATAAAGCTTTTTCGAAAAGTGGGGCAACTATCCGGCTTTTATCCTAGGTTTTCTTGAAAACACCCCAACAACCCAACGAATTTTAATCAGTTGCCTTTGAGAAACTACGAAGTCTCGTTTCCCCAGTTTGTCAAAATTGATTAATATGTCATTAAAGTTATTATTATTTACTTATTTGTTTATTTTCTTAATTTTAATTTTTTTACAATATAAAGCTAAAACTAAACATTGATGACCTAAACTGTTGACGACGAAAGTTACAGACATAACCCGGCGGATTAGTAAGTTGAAGTGGCAGTGGGCAGGAAACAGTACGGAGAGCCGATGGCGGCTGTGGAGTGAAGGCCACGGACAGCAAGCGCAACGTAGGACGCCCATCCATAAGGTGGACAGACGACCGATAAGGGCCACGGGTCGACTGCTTCTGATCGGTGAGAGGATGAGAGGAAAATGAGAGAACCTTGTCCAGCAGCGTATATCCTAAGGCTGAGACGATGATATGAATATAGATAGTTGAAAATAGACCATTTCGAAGGTGGAAATAAATCTCAACAGTAAAATAAAAAATAAAAAAAACTGTTTTTTCTATACCTATTTTATATTCATCCGCGCCCCTTATTCTTAGTTGTTAAAATATTTATTCAACTTTTATTGCTCATATATTTTTGTCAGGCGTTGAATTTTTTATTTTTAGATGATCCTTCGGGAGCAGGACCTTTTCTTGATGAAAGATATTCTATGGCCTTTTCTACATATATGAAAAAATATGTGCAAAAGAGCATTTAGGAACTTGGGCTTCATCCTACGAAGGAGTCACAGTTTATTCATGCAGTTGTCGCATTAAGGTGGATTTATATTACACCGAGCCGTGCCCCGGCCGGAGCCCGGTGAAGATATTCATAGTATGCTTTTGTTTGAATCAATTCACACTTCACCGGGCCGTGTCCGTGCCACGGAAAAAACAGGACGAGGGCACGGCCCGGTGGCGGCATGGTGTAATATGAATCATCCTTTATACAATGCACTAGTCAGGAGCCAACTGGAATATAATGCAGTAATTTGGGCACCTCACGTTCTTGATTGAACATATTATACAGAATAAATTTATAAGATATTAGGTCGGGGAAAAGTCTTTTCGCATATAGTATGTATAAACGGATCTCTACTGCCAACAACTGATGAGATTAAAGCAAGAAGTTGAGAGAAAGCGGCCGGAATTGATCAATAGAAAGGGTGTGATCTTTCATCACGACAACGCTTAGCAAAAATTAACCCTGATATAGCCCTGACCTTGCACCTTCAGATTTCCACCTGTTTCGGTCTCTTCAGAATTCTTTAGGCAGTGTCAGATTAACATCACGAGAGGACTTTCAAAAATACTTGTCGCGTTTTTTTGATTAGAAGTTCTAAACTTCTACAGCAACGGGATCATGTCCCTACCTATAAGATGGGAAAAAGTCATCGAACAAAATGGCACATAATACTGTAATAAAATGTAAATTTTTTATGACCTCTCCCGATTTGCTTAGCTTTTAGCCCTAGGACTTTCCCGTAAATGGACTTGCCCCGAGCGTTTAAAAACACTCAAGCGTGCAAACACAGCGATTGGGAAAATCGTGAAATAAATAGGGAAAAGCTATTAAAGGAGAGTTTAACTGTTGCTATATGAAAGACCCGGGAGGGTCACGGAGAACCAGAAAGAGAACCTCTTTCTGGTTCTCCTTTGAGGGCCGCCGCCTTTGAGGGCGGGTGCTACTAGCGTTAAGACAAAGCGATGCTAAAAAAGCCACTTATACTCCAATGCTAATGTTTTGAGCGTTCGAAAAACTATTTGTTCTGGCTTCGGTTCTTTCCGTGCACTCGAAAGCGCTACGACGCAAAGAACACGAGAGTCGAACCCAAGAAACAAGTCTTTAAGTTACCGTTACCAGAAACGAAATCAATGTTTGGAAGATGTTTTGGCTCTATCTATATTTATAATGTGGTAAAATTATGTCCCATAAAATCTTGCTCAGTAGCGGAATCCAAGATAAAGCTTGGGTCCTGGCTGACAGAGCTTTCGTATGAATCCAACGAAAAACTCCTAACTAACGTACACTACCTAATTCATTATTTTTGGAAGCACTAACTACGCACACACACTAACACTCTCAATCGTATACTTATAAAAGCACAGTACAATTTGAACTGTTACTTAGATCGTAAGTCCTTAGTTTTAAAATTGTAATCGTACAGTACGGGACCCCAAGATACAGATTGCTTAGTGCGGGGACCGGGGTTTATTATTAAGACTGTAATGTGTTATGGTGATAAATTGATTGTATTGAATTAATATATAAAAATATTAATTACTTTTTAATTTAATAACACGTCGCATTAGGATAAGCTTGTAAAGATAGATGTAAGTATGGTAATGAATATATTAATAAATTAACAAATAAATGTCCCTAACAAGGTGTATGCAAAATTTAACGATAGTCGCTTAAGCAGTTAAGGCGTAATAAACAAACGAACTCACTTTCGCTTGTAATAATATATTAATTGGGATTCACCCACTGGTTGAAATTCGACCAAAATAATTTGGAAGGTGAGAAAAATAAATTGTTTCCAATTTTTTTTTGATAACACTAAAGCCAATAGTTATAAGTACTAAACAAAAAAGAATGTAGAAAATCACTTGTTCAGAAACAAATTATTTATGTTACTGAACCAATGATAAAAGTTAGTTTTAAAGAACTAACCTATAAATTTCGAAGTACTATCTTTTTAAAACAAAATTAACTAAACAGGAGATAATGATGACTGTTCATAAATTATTAATTCGCTTTAAGATGAAACAAGAAAAATTAAATGGAAATTTAATTAGAAAAGTCATTAGCTATGCCAAATCAATTATACTGGATTGTTCAACGCCCGCAAACTTGTGTAAGAGGCTGTATTGAAATGCAAATTGGATCGTCATATGGTTACAAAGTTTACACGGAAAGAAATTAACTTGAAAAATACTTATACCTTGTTGTATTTCAAAATAAAATTCACTTGCAGCACCTGTGGCGTTCGTTGTTTTATAGGCGACGGTAAACACCTACCATCACGTGGACCACCAGCCTGTCTGACGAGCTTCACCTAAAAATATCAATAAAAAAGTTGAATTTGTTTATTTTTTGTTATTACTAGTAAAATTGGCAACCAATCCGTCTGGTAGTTGGTAATCGTAGTCTAAGGAATCAAGGAAAACCAAGGGGTTATAAGCGCGCTACCTACCCAGTAATTAAAGAGGTCTGTTTGACCGAGTGATTGATTAATCGGGAAATTTCAAACACTACTGAAGTTTGTATGAAATAGAACTTAGCTAAAAAAATTATAAATAGAAATGGTATTCAAGTGAAATTATGCAAACAGTTAAGGGTACTTGAACTGTGTATAAAACTTTTTTAAGAAACTTAATATGGCTGAGAGATTATTGTCAATTTATTGACACGCTATATAAATTTCTATATAAATTTCTGTACGTACATACTTATTAAAAAAAGTTTAAAAAAAAAAACAAACCTTATTATATATTGTTTTATGTTAAGGTCGGCAGACAGGCTGACGGCCCACTTGATGGTAGGTGGCTACCGTCGCTCTATAACACAAGCAACCTCACATCAGTAGGATTAAGGATGAGGGATTGGGAAGGGTTAGGGAAATGGGCTCTGGCATTCCTTACTGAAACACAACAGCACGTGTGCTGTTATTTCACGGTGGTCTTCTGTTAGGGAGTGGTTACTGCCGCCAGACGGACCGCCCAAATCACTGCGAAACGCAGTGTGACCTGCCACTACTTTTCAGATCCAGACCAGCGCCAAATTTGTAAAGTTAATTACCAAAATCTGCCGGGAGTCGAACCTGGGAACCCTGGAACAGAGCGTTAAGGCTCTGTTCTAGGGTTATGAGATATTATGAGACATGAGAGGTTCATTACATTTAAATGTATTGGAATATTTTTATGTAGGTATTAATACCTACATATACATACATAAAAATAAAATAATAAATAACTTAAAAAGTACCTATATTTTAAAAGTGTGACATTATAGCACACGATTAAATTAAATTAAGATTATTTAACTAAAATTAAATTAAATTAAATCAACGATTTTTAGTGCTATTTTTACATTTATTTTTACATTTATTACTAATTTTAAAAATTGTTATAGATAACAAATAAAATAAATAAAATATATTGTAGTGCTAAAGAAAGCAGGGCGTATGTGTTCAATTTCATGTAAGCACTTTTAAGGAAAGGTTAATGAAAAATTTAGACTTTCAATTTAGTAAATAGCTCAATGGTTGGTAATTGTAAAAAGCTTTTATCTTAATTAAAATAAAACCGAGCTATATGTTAACAGGGAATGGCAAATACGAAATCATTTGTATAATTTATGCCTCGTACAAGGTTTGTGCAAACATTTGCGCCAATATCGCATACCGCATCAAAGGTTCCATGTTCGTTTCATGTTCTCAAAGTCAGTTTATTGGAATGTGTAGGGCTATATTACATAATTTTGTGGTCAAATGCGCTGCGCAATAGGTTAAACGTTTAGTAGAAAGCAGTTTTTGCTAACGCGACTGTTAGTGGTGGCTAACGTATGTGCAAAGACGAATGCCCATCATGGACAGAAATAAGGAATATCCTATCCTATATTCTATTTAAAATGTTATGTTTAGTATTGTATATGTACTTTGATTTAAGTGATACTTAAGTTGTAATTTTATATTTTAAAGATGAGAAAAAGAATAGTAGGTATCCTGAGTTTCTTTCGGAATTTCTTCTCAGGATCGTCATCTTGGCTTTTTTTCCGAAACCCTGGTAAATTTAACTGGTATATTTAAAATATGAGTTCTTGGAGTTTCTTGGAGAAACCTAATTGATGAATAAATATTTTGATTTTGATTTTGAATAAAATAAGAATCATCAAATAATGCTTATGTCTATATAATTACAGTGAAATATAGCAAATATTTTTAGAATTTCATTTGATAATCACTTAATTAGCTTCGGAATGCTTGTAGTCACGCCAAGCAATTATTAAAGTGGACTGTATTTTTCGTTGATGGAACATGTAATCAAAGGACGAGGAAATGAAGGAAAATCTGTCACCTACCTCGTGAATCACCAAGTCCTTCAACGGCGAAGACTGCAACGGGCCCGTCACACACAGAGTCCAGAAGCTCCAGCACTTTACCACTTCAATGATTACACTCGCCGAGCGGGAAGCGTGACCGAGTAGATAGATTACAAGCACAATTGCGTGATAACCATGAAATAAATTTAAATCTCGCAAGTCGAGATCGGTGGGGCGAGTCTTTTAGGCGTGTTATTGTTGCGATGTTTTACTTAGACTGACTGCAGTTTCATAAAATGGCTGGTCGTGCGGCTTGAGCGAGACAACGCATACCACAGCGAATTACTATCAATTAATTGTAATTGATAATTGAGGTTAAAAGATTAATTAATTCCCATTTCATTCATTCGTTCGCAAGACTAGGCTAAGGTATCCATTTAATTCATTTTAATTCATTTCTTTAGAAAACGGTTCCTTTTATTTAAAAAATAAAACCGTAAGAATTAAAAATCATTCATTCATTCAATTGTTCCTTATATAGCTTGCGTATCCGCATTTTTCAGTATTCTGGTTTGAATTACATTTTGTATTTTCCTAGCGGTCCATCTCTGGCATTTTATAGATTTGTCCATCTGTGGCATTTTTTTGTATGGCTGATGGGCATTCCATTGAACTTCCATATTTAAATTCAATAAGTTTTATCAGAGATGTTTTGAAATTATTTACTGAAATTTTAATTTCTTCTGTTAAATTACAAAGACTAACTAATAATTTAACAATTAAAAACTTTGAGAAATTTGTAGTAAACATTTATATGGAAAACTTTTTGGCGATTGTGTAAATCTATCGGGGACTAATACAATTTGCAGGGTACCGTGTTAATTAAGATATTTTAAATTTTTCTGGAATTTATCAAACGGCGTTCAAAACGTTCTTGAAAATGGAACTGACATTTTACAATTTGTTACTCTGTAAAAGTAAGTATATCAAGTTTGTAAAGTACAGTACAACATAAATATATTGGGATTCCAGATACAATTATTTAAATACGGTTTTTAAATTTCTTCCGATGTCCATCACTAGACGCTTGACATTAATTTTAAGCTAATGCGTTTGATCATTTTCCAAAATGATATCGCAGTAGTTTTGATATTATTATAAGTTTTCCTTTTAAAAACATATATTTATTATGCTAGAGACAATTATTCTTGTCACGAATTTTTCCAGCACCTTTAAGTTTAATCGCGACCATTTAGATGTGAGAATATTGAATTACTGTTAGCAAAGGCGAATGTGTGTCAAATGCCAATGAAATTCAGTGCAGTCAAACACATACCTCAACGTCAGTGAACGCGAGGAACCGGCCTTAGTTGAGCACAAATCACTGAGTAAACGTAACGGTTCATTAGTCTTACACTGTCGAAGGCCTAGCAAACATTCTATATTTTATCTTGCCCCGTATTCACACGTCAGCGGTTCCATCGTATATCGGCAGAATCGATTTACCCCAACGATGCTGTTGCCCTTAATTTTGCTAAATTCGCTCGCAGCAATGAGCGCGAGTTCGCATCGTCACAAAAGGTATCTAGTGTATCCAGACGGAGGGCCCGCTCGAGCTCAGGTAATTTTTGTTTCATCCGAACAAATCCATGTAAATTTACATAACGTTAGCCGATTTAACTTAAGTAAATGATGTTTTCTTTGCACACCGGATCCAGCTTAACGAAGCAGCATTTTTTTTCTTGTTCGCGTGAATTTAAATGCAATTAAGTTGCTCGCTTCTGTCCGCTTTCTAAATAGTATTAATTGTTGAATTTTGTTTGTTTTTTACTTGTGTATAAGTTGGGTATGATTTTTGCTAGTTAAATTTTTTGTATAAAAATATTAATGTGTTAAAATAATATATATTAACTCTCTTATTCATTGTTTTCTTCTCTATGTGTATTATTTTTATCTTCTTTTATTAATGTTTCTATTGTTGTTCTGTTTCAGTTCTCTGTCAGTAGTTAGTCTTATTTTGCAATCACATTCGAACGTTGTCATATTTTCATTTCATTTAATTTATCTTTGTTTTCCATTCCACAAATCATTTTTTGGGTTAACATTTGACTTCATGTGTTTGTTTCGTTTAAAGTTCTGGGTTAAATGGTACCTACTTATTGTTTTGTTTTTTTTTTCGTCACAAAAACCTGCAATACGGTCTGCTTAATAATGCGCTCTTCTAATGACAGTTATGTCGTTTTGTGATCAATTGATAATTCAATGATTGTGATACAGATTGGCGGCAACGAACACAAGGTCTATTTCAATGTAAGTTGCATATCTTAGTAATCTAGGAAAATAAAAGTGTTATTTCAGTGTTTGTTATTTGAATTTTGTCTTCTGCAGTGGTTTCGTCATTATATATCTTGCATATTTATTACGGTAACAGATTTTATACCTATTCATCATTATTTGCATCATATTGACATCGTTTTTAATGTAGGAATTTTATTCTGAAGTCTTGAATTGGTTATATTAAGGAAATACTTTAGTTTTGATAAGGATACTCAATTGTAATATTGTGTTTTGTGAACAGTTAAAGACAATTTAAACTAATAATTTCACCACATTTAGAAATTAAAAAAAATATAATATTATCCTTACAGTTCATTGTTGGCCTTGGTATTCCAGTCGATCTAAAAGAACAGTCAGTGACTGTTGGAACTGTTATAAAGTTCCAGTACGATTTACCAACTAATAGTACAGAGTATACTAGCAGAATTTATGGATTTGCTAACACAGTATCACGAGATATGGACGGAGATATGGAGCACTTAGATCATGAAAGCAACGAGTCAGATATCTCTAGAAAATTAGATGGAGCAGATGATGGAGAAGATAATGAAATAGATAGTAATAATAATAATACGTTGGTTGATATAACTTTCGACAAGAGAAGGAAGAGATCGCTGTTATATTCAGAAGGAGGAGCAATAAATAGTGTAGACGATACTAACGAATCAACAACTGAAACTTTAGAAGAGGCTATTAAAAGACAAGAAATGATAGATCGCAATTATATGGAACCAGAACAGGAACCACAGAGAATGAACAGATGGGATTTCTACAAAGTAATGGAACATATGGTTGAAAGGTGACTATTTTTTTTTGTCATATCTGTAATATTTTAAATATTCCTGTCATAATTTAACTTAGGAAATGCCTCCGAAAGAACCATTAGCATTTCATAGTTTTTATATCTTGATACTTTTTTTACATCCTGAGTGAAATGTTAGGAGTTACTACTACTTAGGACAGTACTTTAAGAACGAGTGAAGCATGTTGATATGTAATCTGCAACGTATCTCTAAATGATCATAATGTCATCTATGTCTATAGTGTTAGACCTACGCCGTCGTCCATGAAAACAATGTGTAGTTTAGGTAATACGTTGAAGGACCGGGACAAGACACTGAGCTCTAGCGCTCTAAAGCGGACCTTAGAAGATCATTTGTATTGACATGTCGTCAATACGCATGATATCTTCATGCTTGCTATCAATTAATCACAATATTAGTATAAATAATGAATTTATCACATTGAAGAGGTCTTATGCGCTGTTTATAGAATTATGTTTCTGTTTTGTTTAATGAAATATTTTTCTTGTTTTTGTCCATGTATGTTTTTCTCTTCAAGTCCCATAATTCGGAATAATCTAATAATAACAATAATAATCAACATAGATATTAATAATAAGATGAACTCCTTCGTATCCACGCAAACGATTTCCCCTCATCGTCTGGAATCTCTTGCGGTGCGGTGCCCATGTCCATCGTTGATGCCTTTTCGAAACGAACTGAGCTTTTGCATGACATGTCGATCTGAAGACGATCATGCATGCATGTCAGTCACAGCTTGCAGGATGAAAAATAAAAGGAATTGTCAATCAATATTATTAAACGGTCATGCATGCGTGACAGAACATAACGCATGTCATGGCGCATGATCGTCTAGTTTCTGCTTTAATAAAGCATCGCAACACAAACAGCATTTGTGATCTCTTATTTTACAGAAGTCTTTCTGAGAAGCTGATTGCAGGTGATATTACGGTTGCCTTGTTTATGACTACAGGATTCTGTGTACCATGGTACTACTAAACTAAAGTAGTATATAGAAGGTGGCTAGACTCTCCGATCTTATAGCGAAGATTGCGTAGTGCACATAGCGTAAATAGCTTTCTTAATATTTTCATGATCTCTATACGTTGTGGATCATGTATCAATGTGGTTTAATTGTTCCGTCTTAAGTTGTAAGTAAGTCATAATAAGTTCCTATTAGGTTGTATCGTTGTGGGGAACACTGCCTCACAAACTCATAAACCGGGTAGCACATAAGGTTGCAATTACACCTTTTTACAGAAGACTACCATTGAATAACGGCAGGTGTTCTTCGTGTTTTGGTGAGTAAATAAGAAAGAATAGGTCCGTTCCCCTATCCTTTCTTATTCTTTATCCTGTATCTTATAAACTTCTGCACCGCACTTACATTCCCTTTTAGTGTTGCTTATGTTTAGCTTATCTACCATAAATAAATTGTTTATCTTTTATAATGCGCACTGCTAACGACTGGAACTCCCTGCCGGCGCGGCGTCTGCATTTCCGAGCTTATACAACCCAAATCCTTTTAAGGTTCGAGTGAATAAGAATCTTCTGGGTGAGCTCGCTCCATCGTCGCCCTCTTCTTTCCTACATGGATAGATGCTGGCCAAGAGCAAACCCATCTTTAATAAAAAAAAATTGTCAACTTTAATTATAATTTTCTGTAAACTTATAGTCACCGGCACACAACTTGGCAAGATTTTAACGTAGTGGGGGAAAGTTTGCGCATCTTACACTCACGTACAATAAAAATGGTCACTGTTGTTTTCATAATATTTTAAATTAAATTGGTATAAAAAACAATAAATTTGTTATAAAATGAAATTATTATTAAACATTAAATTTAATTATATTTCTATATATATATATATATATATATATATATATATATATATATATATATATATATATAAATGAATCCCTATTCCCTTGGTCACGGCATCACGCGTGAACGGGTAGACCGATTTTAATTCGGTTTTCACTAATGGAAAGAGGGATAAACGGGGAATGTTCTTATATATAAAAATGTATCCCCATTTCTCCTGGTCACGGCATCACGCGTGAACGGGTAGACCGATTTTAATTCGGTTTTCGCTAATGGAAAGAGGGACAAACGGGGCGAAGCCGGGGGCGGGCCGCTAGTAATCTATAAAACATACTGTCTTATAGCGCCTTTATCACTGTCGCTTTGTAAAAGCGTTAAAAACGACTTTTGCGCATCTCGCCATTCTTGCCAACTTAGGTGCCGGGAATTATACTAGCATATCATTAAAAATATCTTCAAATATTTATAAGGTACGGCTACACGGGCAGACCTTGTTTGCTTCGAACAATCTGCGAAGCGGCGGAGGTTCCTTTTACCCACGAAAGCGGATTACTTGCCGAAATTGGACATATACTATTCACGTGAGTCTATTGTAGTTATTTTGTCAAAAAATTCGATTTATGTGCAATAATAGTTGGGCGGAGAATAATGTTGAACTTTCTTCAAGAGTCTGTGAATTAAAATGGCCTTTTAGCTTTTCGTTGTGAAGTTAAAAAAAAAACACAATTCTCTATACATAAATGCAGTATTTGTTATCCATTGCGGAAATTGAATCGGAGATTTGATTAGTAGTCATAGTCCTCCAGAAGTCATCTTTCAAAGAAAAAACTGCTAGGTTCTGAGATACAGAACAAGTTTCTGAGCCTGGTTTTTCTTTTTAAAAGCATTAACCAGAGCGTTGATTGTCCGTCCCTCACATCAATGATTAAGTTGAACACTCCCAGAATGTTTGCTCGAGCACATTACTTTAGACCTTTTAATATAAGATTTAGTAAAAGTAAATATGGTAGTAACACACCGGTTTCTTGTGCTTTGCGATTTTATAATAAAATATTTCGCAAGTGTGACATTGACATTTTTTCTTATAAAATTGGACCACTTAAAAGGGCTTATAATTTTTCTATAATAATGCTGTGATTTTCTATAATTTAAATTCATACTTGTAATGTTTTTTCTGTGTGGTTATATGTTATGTCTAAGTAAGTATTTAGTTGGTAAGCCTTGTCAAATAAATAAATAAATAAATATTTTTTAATGTGTCGGTCTAGTATTTTTTATATTTATGATAGACTAGCTTTTCCCGCGGCTTCTCCCGGTATATTCTCGTACTCGTATACTCTTATATACTTCGTGTATTCTTAAAATAATTTTGAAACCGCACGAGTATGTAGTTTCAAAATAAAATGAATAAAACAAAATGAAGTCTCAGAATTCATTCTCGGTTATTCATCGTATAGATAAAATTTTGATAAGTGCCTTTTTGTATTTAGTTATTTTAAAATCCATTTCAAAAGGAAAACAGATTTTTTTTATACAAATTTCTCTGCAAGATGCAAGTTTCCAAAAAGATTTCGATGTTTGTTACCCAGTCACGTGTAAACTGTTGAATATTATTGCACCATATGCTGCACTTAAAGATACAAAAAATACTGCTGAGCATGGACGCACAAAAAAAGTCGGACAGAGTCTCGCTAATAAAATGCTGTGTCACTCAGTGTCGGCCAACTCGCCTGTACATACAGGCCGACACGCACACATTCACACATTAGTCTGTCATTACGCGTGCAAACGTCAACGCAACCGACACGTTACGCGGCGAAAAAATATAAATATACAGCATGTCTTGTGTGATGAAATGGTTTAAAAACCGTAGTGACCGAAAGAAAAAAAATCCAGGAATCTCTTTTCATAGGTAAATTAATAATTTCCCGATTTTATACATTAAAATCAATTTTCATTCACTAGAACAAAATAATTTATCCCAAGTTCAGTGTGATTACCGCCGCCATTACGGTGACTCAGTTTTGTCTTAGCGAGAGTTCCGTCCGACTTTTTTTGTACGTCCATGCTGCTGAGATTATTCATCAGATGGCGCATGTTAACCGCAAGCATTGCATGCCGGGGTGGGTAGCTAAATTTTAAACGCTTTAGTTAATTCCATAAAAGAAATCGCAAAAATTCCACGAAACTCCGGCCACCGGATTTGTAGGCAAGCTTTCTCCTAACTGCAAGATACGACAAACTAATACACAAATTTAATAATTTTCCACAGACCATCGTCGACTAAAGATGTCCTATCTCACCACACTGACAACGAATATCATGCTGCTGAACAACTTGGAAAAGAAGAAGGCGTTGATTGTGAAGTGTTATTTCCAGAATGCGAAGGTTCTGTACTAGAAACCTTCACCGAGATTGGAATGAACACATTACATAAATTTGGGTTGTATTGATTAACTTAATTAGAAATGAATGAAGCTTGCATTAAACTTGAATTGTAATTTTTATTTACTTTTTCCTATACAAATGCATAGTAAGTAAAATACAATGTACAAAAATGTTCGAGATTTTTTTAAATGTTAATGTTGGCAGACAGACTGACGGTCCACTTGATATCGCCTATAATACAAGAAATTCCACAGGTGCTGCAAGTGCGGTGCTGACTACAGTACGATTAAGGATAAGGGATTGGAAAGGGTTATTAGGGAAATGTGCTCTGGCATCCCTTACTCACTCACCGAAACACAACAACACACGTGCTGTTATTTCACGGTAGTCTTCTGTAAGGTTACTGTCGCCAGACGGGCTGCTCAAATGATTGCGAAACGCAGTGTGCCCTGCCACTACTTTCCAGATCCAGACCAGAGCCATCGAACCCGGGAACCCTAGAACATAGCTATAAGGCAAGCACCCTAACCACTCATCCAACGGGCTAGTGAAATTGAATTACGATAAAATATAATTAATATTTTTGAATTTCTACAACTGGAACTGAAATCGAATAATACGAAAGTCGGTTTAGTTACAAAAGAAAAAAAAAAGGCAATGAAGAACAAAGGTTAATGAAATAATAAACAACAAATAGGTTTAACAAACAAAAAAGAATTTAAATGAGTACGTAATTATCCTCAAAGTTTTCAGAAGAACAGTCATAAAGAAGTGGTAGGAAAGTCGTTTTAGTATTCTAAAATATTATATATAACGTATTTATTTGATTTAAATTTAATTTATTTACGACAATTTCATTATATATTATGTATATTAGCATACAGGAAGCAATATACATAACAAAAATAGAAGTAAATACATCTAATAAATTTGAGGTGTCTGAATGAGTGTTCTGTTGATTGATTGAAATTGAGCCAAATATTAGTATCAATTTGTTTCTATTTTCGAGTTATAGAAGTACTTTCGATATAGAAATTCCACGTGGACTCCTATAGACGTATTTATAGAAGTTGGCTAATCTAGGCACAAAGCTATCGATGTCACTGGAGAACAAAGCCAATGATAAAATGTATTACATTAATTACTCATTTATTTATTTATTTTATTTTTATGTTTTTTTTTTAATTTTTTTTTTATTAAAGATAGATTTGCTCTTGACCAGCATCTATTCATGTAGGAAGGATGAGGCCGACGATGGAGCGAGCTCACCCAGAAGATGCCTATTTAGTCGAAATACAGACGCCGGCAGGGAGTTCCAAAACTTAGCAGTGTGCATCACAAAAGATGTTTTAAAGCGCTTGGTCCGAATTAGAGGGATTTTGACAAGGTTAAATAATAATGTTAAGATCGATAATGTTAAGGTCGTCACACAAGCTGACGGTCCACTTGATGGTATGTAGCACCCGTCGGTTAGAACACAAGCCAAGCCACAGGTGCTGAAAGTGCGCTGCCGATCACAGTAGGATTAAGGATAAGGGAAGTGATAGGGGATAGGCTTCGGCATCCCTTACTCACTCACAGAAACACAACAGCATACATGCTTTTATTTCGCGGTTACTTCAGCTAAACGGGCTGCCCAAATGACTCCTAAACGCAGTATTAATGCTGATAGTTACTAATTAATTACCAATGCTGTCGAAACTAATTAAATGCTGCTAGAATTGCCGGTCTTAGTAATTTATATTTTTCAGCTTAGTGTAAAAAAAAAAACATTTAAGTTTAAGCATGTTTATTACTTTCACACTTAAGTTCAATACATCCATTGAATATTTTGTATAAAATTGTTTAATTCAATAACATTTCTTGCTTTTAATTCCAGACTTCCAACATAATAATAAATTTCATATAACTTTACAATCTTTTAACTTATTTTGTACTAAATTCCACTCTTGTGTGCAGTAGTATTTTCCATAAAGTATCCACAACATAGATATATCAGGAAACTTCATACAATTTTGTGAACATATCAACGACTGATATAGAACAAAATGAATATATGCTCATACAGTTCTGATTTTTCTGTCCATTTTTGTATGCGTCTATGTATGGGAAAGCTTCTCTCATCTGCATGGGATCATCGGTGATGTCATTGGTGGGACTGAAACAGAGAAAACATTAATTAAATACTGTTAATATTATTCCTTCAGATTAATATTTCGAACTACATCAAATCTTATAAGGGCCTTGTAAGAAAGATCAACGTCACTCAAGTGAGTCGTACGTTCTCTATTTACCAAAGAAGATAGTACTAATTCACAGGTTTGTGATGAAAAAATTTTTATCATAAAAGAGATACATAAAACAACTCTTCTACACTACTATTATAAACAGAAAATATTTGATTTTTTGTATGTTTGTTTCTAATGGATAAACTTAAAAACGACTCAACTAATTTTAAAAATTCTTTCACTTGTAGAAAGCTACAAGTGAAAGAAAGAAAGGTACCCTATGTCCTTTCCTGCATTTCTGACAACGTGTTTGCAAAATTTCATGATGATCGGTTCAACGGTTTAGGCGTGAAGAGTTACTTTCACATTTATAATATAAAAAAGTTGATAGAAAAACTAACATAGATCTTAAAAAATGAAAATAATATACTTAAATTTTCACTCCAAATGGAAAGTGTCGGACTGCAAATGGAAGTGTGTCGTGGCGATAATATTGTTTCAGTTGCTTTGGCACTTCGAATCGCAATTTCCGACATCGCCTCTTCGGACACTGTTTAACTTACACAGTATAACGAGTCCAGTAAGTAAACACTTCAACATGAAGGACAATTTTTTTTAAATATAAAAATGAAACCTTTGTCCCAAATATCCAATTATATAAATTTATAATATTTGTGACGATATTTATTTACCCTAATCTCCAAAACCGTCCAACCGATTTCAAAAAGATTGTAAAAATGAGTATTTCTCAAACATGCTCGGAAATGTAGGAATTCTTGTACTAAAAACAAGCCACGAAGTTTGTAATTCTTGGCTCATGCATTTTTTTTACCGGCCTAGGCCAAGAATGTTGTATGAAAATTCATTCCTGGCCACTGCTCAGCCCGATGAAACCCGAAGTTTCACGAGTCTTCACGAACGCGCCCGCCGCTGTCACAGACGTAGTAGGCGGGGGCGTATGGCTGTTTTCTTTGCACTCATTGAAAATAAGAAATAAAAAAGGCGGGAAAGCAGACTTTTTTCAGTACCTACCTAAATATTTATTGATTTTAGTAAACATTTGCGTTTGTTTTATTCTAAATAAAAATAATAAAATATATGTAAATTAATTTTTTATAATTTTTTTCATATTATACTATTTTTTTTTTGCATTATCACGTGTTTCATTATTTCCTCACATTTATTGAGAAAAGCACTATACCAGCCTCGACCGGAATGAGGATTGCCGGACTTTATCAAGGAATATGTCTTGGCAAACCACTTCGTCCAGCAATCCTTCACTTCCTGGACTCTGCAGTAATGTACTATTGTTGGTTCCAGCTTGAAAGATACGATGATATTTTTAAAGATACGCAGATGAAGTTGCGAGGAAAGTTTAGATTATTACCATAGCTTTCGTTAAGTACCTTCTAAGAAATAGACACACATCCAATATGGCAGGTAACGACATCGTTTGTTTAACTGTAATACGAAATGTGGTCAATCGCCTAAGTAATCATCCTTGCTTATCTAATTAATTCAAGGGCCTCTTATTGGAAGTTGATGGACACGGCCCATTTGATGTTGGATACAAAATTAGTTTAGCTAATGATAATATTACTTACTCGCAACCCTTGTGACTTAACCGTCCTTGGCGGTATTCCTTGTAGAAACTACCGGGAAAACCACAACTTGTTTGGTTAGAAATTTTGTCTACTTAGAACTTGTTGGTGAATTCCAACACTTAATTTAAATTTAAAGACATCATAATTATGTACGTAGGGGTCCATATCACATCATAGTACAATCATAGTACCTATGTACAATCGATAAAAATTTATGTGCAAAATAAAAGCTTTTTCTTAAACTCTAGACTACGCTTTATGTAAACTTAGACATTCGTTTTTTTATGTTTTAGTGAGGATTGTCTTATTCGTTTAATTTTCTAATTAGCTAAAACGATTTTAATTGTAATTTGGAAAGGTTTTTCTTGTAACTCTACCTCCTCTTGTAAAGTTTGACACCAAAAACGCGATTTATATTTTTTTTGAAATAAGGTAAGGGCAAGTAATTGACAGAATTATTTTTTGTTTTGTAAGATATTTTTATAATAATAGTAACACGTTTTATATAAAATAAATAGAAATATCAAGTATTACTTTTTTGTTTATAGATAAGTTGCATTTTCAAATAATACAATCTCATTGCCTCTTGGAGAAATCTTAATATACTTATAGATGAATTTTATTACAATAGGAGATCGGACAAATTTTCAGAAAGTATTTTAAATTAATCTTCATGGATATTTATTCCCATAAAAAATACTATTTTATTTATTTATAGTCTTTTAGGTACTCAAAATCATGTTTTAATATTGTTTGTTTGAAAATGCCGCCAAAACGCCACGATAGTTCATCTGAGAGCGCGTAACGTCATTTGTGGTCATATCATAATAAAACAGCTGCATTGGCATAAAGACAATGATTGCCCACAAATGACGTCACGCACTGTGATTGGGTTTTCAGTATAGATTAAAAATATTCTAAATAATAAAATTTTATTTCTTTCTTTTAAAAATATTTAAATGAATTATATTAAATTATTATTCGATAAATAATCGTAAAAAATGATATATTTTGTTTCTAAGTACATTTTAGTATTAATCTGATTAGTGTCCGATCCCCTATTACTTAAATCTATGTATTTATAAGGGCAATTTCAATTCAAACAGCCTAAGGCACACCGTGTTCCACAGCCACAAATTAATGAACTGAAGTTACAAAAACTTTACAAAAGACAGCATGTCTGTGAAACAGCATGTTTCCTGCTTAGTTTTGGTAAGTGAATAAGCTAATGCGCCGTTAGCCTGCCTGTCACCCATAAACATAAAAAAAAATCAAAATATCAAAATGTTTATAATATATCTTATAAAGAACCAATATCTATAAAATACACTATTCTTTTAATATTAAGATCGGTAGACAGGCTGACGGTCCACTTCATGGTACGACGTGGCTACCGTCGCCTATAACACAAACAACGCCAAAGCTGCTGCAAGTGCGTTGCCGACTACAGTAGGATTAAGGATAAGGGATTAGGAGGAGATAGGGAAATGGGCTCTGGAATTTCTAAGTGATGAGACTATATTATAGAGTAAACGATGCAAACTATGTGTTAACATAAATACATTTATTAAATGATATTAAAGTCTTTTAGATTTACATACCACTTATCAGTTGAATATGTGGATATAAATTATTCAGCAAATAAATTAATTTGAATTTGAAAATCTATATAAATAATTATGATTTTTTATGTTAAAATCGGCAGGCAGGCTGACGGTCCACTTGATGGTAGGTGGCTACCGTCGCCTAAAACACAAACGACGCCAAAGCTGCTGCAAGTGCGCTGCCGACTACAGGAGGATTAAGGATAAGGGTTTGGGAGGGGGATAGGTAAATGGGCTCTGGCATCCCTTACTCCCTCACCGACACATAACAGCACACGTGCTGTTATGTCACGGTAGTCTTCTGTTATTTCAGGGAGTGGTTATTGCCGCCAGATGGGCTGCCCAAATGACTGCGAAACGCAGTGTGCCTTGCCACTACTTACCAGATACTTATTTACCTTTTTTATGATATTTTTAATTGGTGGTGGTACACTGCAATGTGAACTCAAAAACTGCGAACTCTCATCTGGCATAACAGCACATGTGCTGTGTGTTTGTGGGAATAGGGGATGCTAGTGCCAATTCCTCTATTTACTTCTTATCCTAAGCTATCTAAAGTGGCACCGCATTTGCAACCTCTACGGCATTGCATGTGTTAAAAGGTGAGGACAGCCAAAAACGCGGTTCGATATGATAAAAAATGTGATTTTTAAGGACTTACTTAAGGACGAAAGTCACAAGTTCATGAAGTAGATCCTCTTCGTCATCAGAATGTATCGGTTCTGCTCCAAGCTGACATAAAGCACGGAGTACACAGAAAGTACCGTTGTGACCATATCTGAAATGATTTAGTAGTGAATGATTATGTGATTTTGAACTTTTAAGTACTTCAGTGACTTGTGACATTCTTTATTTTGTAAAAAAATTAAGTACATTAATTTTCGTATTAGTTTCAATTTGTACCATCTATAATAACGACCGCATGAGACATCACGGATTTTCCAGCGTCAATATGGGTCAACGAACATGGGTCGTTTATTAGTGTGGGATGAAACCTGCATCGACACATTGATACCGTCCCATCTTCACGGAATAGTTGCCATAGCAGGTGCTGCCGTAAGCGCAAAATACTCAAATCAAGAGATGTCGGTTCGGGCTACATTTTTTCGGCCCTTCGTCGGTTCTTGGGGGTTCCAGGATTTTTTAACATTTTGTCAAAATGCTTGGACGATATAACTGGAGACTCCAAAGCTGGATATTAATTCAGTCACCAAAATAACCTTGCAATACCACGGGTAATGCAGCTCGTGTGCTTGGAACCTTGCCTAAGGGATCCAAGCTTTGTACCGTAGTGGTACTGTTTTTTTATTATTTATTATAAATAAATATATTAATTACACATATCACCTCATTTTTAATTACTCCTTCATGTTATTTATTTTTAATCAGTTTTTTTTTAATTTTGACAAACCTTGGTTCGATTATCAATTCAAAATTTTCGTTGTCACAAAATTTTGTTTCCGTCGCGGACTGCCGTCGCCATTCTGCTTTTGACCGTTTTGGTTTTCGTTTCTAGTATAATTTTTTTTTTTTGTATTTTCAATATAAATATAAATATATATTTATTATAAGGGATAAATACATTCAATATTTCCCCATTTATTTCTTGGGTACGTATTTCATCTTATTTGTAATAGTGTTAGTATTTAATTCTGTGTTTCTTTTTATACTAAATTAGGCTTGCTTTCGCCGGCCATTTTGTTATCACTCTAGATTATGAATTTCCATATTTCCATAGCACATTTTATGTTTCTAATATTTGATTAAGTTATTATTAAATTATTGTAAAATTCATAAATTTAAATTGAGTTCGTTATATCTTTATAATTACTTATTTTCTTTTATTATTTGTTCTTGTTTTGCCTGACCATTTATTGACCAAATTAATAACGGTCAGGGACCTTGTACATTGATACATATGTGCTTAGATATTTCTAAACCATTTTCTGGGATCAAGTCCGGGAATAACAAGTTCAGGAGTAATAAGGATTCTCCGTAACTGTTAATTATTCGAACCTCGGCTTGCAGCTGATACTTCTGGGAGACGTAGACGCTACCAAGTTTTTTTTTTGAGATTGGATTTTTCCTACGACACTGGATGAAGACCAGTACAGAGGATTTTAACTTTATTGCCGAGCTTGTCCAAATTTTCCCGTTTCAGTTAAGTTACTTACATTAGATATGTAAAGTGAAAATTGTGATTTCAAATGAGGATTCGATTCAATGTGTATATAAATTTAATTTTACGCACAGGGCAATTTTAGAACTCACTCCCTGATTTAATTTAATTTTTTTATGTTAATATATATTTTCAAATTGCTTAATTACCGCATTTTATTTATTAGGTAATTAGCTGGCGCCCATCTTATTTTATTATATATTTTTTTCCTTTCTTACTCTGCCGATTGCATTTTTTTTTGCCACCATAAGGCGGCTATGCAACAGCTTTATATGACTAAATAAATAATTTCTAATAATAAATAACTTATAATATTTTTTTTCATAAATTTTATATAATACAATTGATATTATATATTTAAAAAAAAAACGAAAACTAGTTTGCTACTGGAAACAAGGCAAGAGGCTTAAGTTACGGAAGGTTAAAACTACATAATGGGAAACATCTTGATGGGAACAACTACATAATGGGAACGTGTCAAGAAGTACCGTCTTCTGTATCGCTCTCCTTGGTCTTACCATGTAGTTTGTAGAGTTTGTGGAATCGAGATATCACAGTATGGTCACCTTGTAAGTTAAGGTACTTGCTTTACTTTTTCTGTTTGGTTTTCCGAACCACGAAGTAGATGAGATTTGTTTGTAGCTGAGAATAGGCTTATCAGTGATTACTAGGTGTACCAGAGAAGCGTTGCAGGACCATAATCGAAAACAAGCGTAAATAATATTCATATAACCAAGTAGTAGTCCATATAACGGATGTATGATTCTGGGTAATTGCTTTCGTTCAATGTTTTGATTGATTACTATTAGAAATAATAAGCCTCAGTATCTCTAAAGGACAGTGGTAAGTCTAAAAATGTTGATTAAAGCATTTGCCAAGACATATTCCTAGTGATTGTTCGTCTCAATAACTCGTCAGCTATCGTAGAGACTTTTTCTTTCTATCAAGAGGATTGCCAGTTAAACTAGTGATGGTAGGATTGATTAATTGACCAAGCTTAGATTTTCTTTTGCTTGGATTTTCTTTTCGATTTTTCAAAAGTCTGAAAAGCTGAAAGTCTTCGGAGTTTCTGTGCAAGCTTGGATATTATCAAATTATTAGGATTTTGTGCAAACGGTGGAATCATAAAGATTTCAAAGCTGATTATTCGTTATAACTTGTATATAGCCAGCATGCTCCTATTTACCAAATTTTCAAATGTCTCAGTTCGTTTCTATTGTTGTTATTTTGTAGTCCAGACCTCATATCATGCCTTAATTTTAAATGTGCGAATCTATACAAGAAATTATACTTGGAGTAACACATACTGCATTCAAAAATTAAAAAAAAATGTAGATAGAAGAGATATATATAAGCTTATAATATCTAAATTTAATTTATTTCCGGCCAAAAAGCAATCTCCTTTATTAACTAAATGTCGACCAATATTTTACTTAATCATGGCTTTCACTTATATTTTTAATTAAAAAGCGACACAGAACAGACTTCCTTCCATAAGTCCCGATTTATTTATTAATCTGTCTGTGTAAACGGCAATAAATTACCCAACGACAATCGGAAAATGGAAATTGACAAAACCAATTTACGTGAAAATTGCTCGGAAAAGTACACAATTGCCTGAATACAATAAATTTAATTTGTGATAGCCCCCGAGGTTATCATTGGACTCGTTCCATTAGTTTCGAGTAATTTCTAATGGCTCTGATACAAATTAGAAATATGATATATACGTAATCCTTATACGTAATCTGTAGGTTTATCAGACCTTTCATGTACGAGTATATTAGAAGACATATTTTGTTACGTCTGAATACTCAAAAGCTTTTTAAATATTAATTACTAATTATAAGATTATAATTAGTAATTAACTTCTCCAGATGGAGCAGTTGTTTTCCCAGACAAAAAAGTGACCATTTTTGTTTAATAATCTCTTAATCTTTAATTTGAGCGTTACATTTAGTTTTTACTAATTTATGAGTTTGTGTCGCTATTTCATGAATCTGAGTTTTTTCTGATTTCGGCTTTCACATAAAACATTATTGGGATTATTATCCAAAAAATGAATTGATTTACATAGTAATTTTAACAGTCAACCAGACAAACTGTCCGGGGATTCACAGTGTTGGTATTTATAAGAATGTTGGTATGAAAGAAAGTTAGCGGATATACTCGTATATTCACCCATTAGCACCACTCAAACATGCCTATTATGTGTAATAATCATAAGCAGTGGACAATATATTATGTAAAATTACACTACCTCTGGCAAAGTCGGTGAAATATATTATATATATTTTTTTTTCAAGTAAAAATCAGCTTGCCTCCTATTGATAATGGAAATGGAATAAAAAGGGAACAGGGGAGCGGGCTCTGGATTTACTTACTCATTTACCGAAACACAACAGCAGAAGGGTTATTATTTCACGGTAGCCAGGACCAGTAGCTATATCATGCCTATGAGTTAGTCATTATCAAACAAGGAATAGTAACGGTGAAATCTGTAAAGTTGACATGAACCTCTTGCTCGAAGTCTAAAACCTATTACAATGGTTGACCGAAATAGAGGATATTTAAGTAACTTAGTTCATAAATCATGAAAACTTAGTAGCAAGACTATTGATATGCAAAAAAAAACCCTAAAAAGAATATTAAATTGACATTTGCAAATAAATTAAAATGTGTATATATAAATATAATCAAAAGGTAAAATACCTATTTAAGATATCCTCTACATATTTGTAAAAGTGATAGAGTCTGGCATCATTTTCATAACTTTGAGGCATTCCTTCTTCATCTTCGAATTCTTTAATTGAATTTAAATCTCTTCTTCTCGATTCACCAGTGTATCCTGTATTAGCATTTAATATGTCAACAGGAATTTGAGATCTGTTCCACGGAAGCTGGAAGTTGGCTTGAAATGCCCAATTTACGAAGATCGTTTTAATCGGCGTTGGTGTCGCTACGCCGCCATTCAACTGAAATATTAGGGAAGAAATAAATTGACTAACAGTATTATAGTTATCATCGAATTACTCTTAGTTATAAATCCACGCGAATGGTACCAAATAGCTATATTAAAATATTGGATACGCTCTAAAAGTGTTTATTAATGCACTGAATCTAACTTCAAAAAGATAAGATAGATTTGAGATACATATATTCAATTTTAAGAAGGAGGTAATTCTTTGGAATCGATAATCGATAAATCCAGATTGAATGAACTGTTGGGAAGCTGTCGGGAAGCTAAGAGACATCTTCTTGTCCAAAATTCCTCAATGCCTCAAAATCTCAATGATCTGAGCGTTTTGTCGGTGAGGACATAAGGCGCTGAGAAATTATCTCTAACTATGGACCTTGTAAGAAAGCTCAATATCGCTTAATGAGCCACAAGGAAAGCTATTCTTGAGGTTAGTTTGCGAAATGGAATTAGCAATGAGGAGATCCGTAGTTGATTAGTAAGTTAAAGTGGCAATGGAAATACATAGTATGAATTGCCAACGGCTGCCGAAACTGGAAGGTTCTCGAGAGGAGACCACGGACCGGGAAGCGCAGCGTAATACGTCCTTCCACAAATTGGATTGGAACTATCCTGTGTTGTCAGCTACTTCTGACCTATCGTACAGGAAAATTATGGGGGAGGCTTAGGTCCACCACAGAACGTTTCTACGACTGAAATAATGACCACTACCCTGCATGAGCAAGCAAATTATGAGCAACCCTTTAAGGACTTTATGTATTAGTATCTGGCAACAAACTCGAAAGACAAACGCATTTTGCAGTGGTCTTCTTTAAGAGGGATGTTACAACCGCCACTTAAAATGCCCGGCTCAAGCCGGCAAAGTATGCGGTAAGCTCTGCAATTACCTCCTTGAGATATGGTATACCTATTTCATGATTTTAAGTTATACGATTGCAATATTTGAATATAGTCGGAATATTTCTCCTCAATCATCAACAGTAGAAGAAAATATTTTTACTACTCTATTACTAAAACTACACCACAGAAGAAATTAACATAATTAGATTTATGGATAAGGGATTGGATAGGAAAATGGGCTCTGGCATCCCTTACTCACTCAACGAAACACAACAGCACACATTAGTCCGGTCAAATTAGACCAAAAAATAGGAGTGAAGGTACACAAATTCGCACCCAGCTCAAAGTTGGTAGAATTGTTCAAAACACCAACATAAATGAAATCTAAAAGATCCTCATCGATCCGATACCTGGAAAAAAATTTACTCGGGGTCAAAGGTCACAAAAACGGGTTTTTCGTGCTTTTCAGCAAAACGGTAAGTTTTATCACAAAATTAGTTCACACAAAAATTGTAGATCAGATAATTATCTATAAAAAATGTCTAAATACTTTTTTTCCTAAGAGCCACAATTTCTGAGATATAATGATTCAAAAAGTTGGAAGAGTTGTAATCGTCATACTATGCACACGTTTCCACGCCACCTTTGAAGTAGTGTACTTAGAGCGTTTCCCCGGTAGGCCTATTCCACGGATCTGTTGTGATTATGTTTAATTTGAAACTCCGGAATTGCGCTCAAGACTAATAGTATCGCATGTATTGGGTATTCTAAGACAAAGCAGGTATACGACTCTAGCCACGGAGACAATTGACTCTTAGCGAATAAAATGAGGGACTGGGTTTCTTTTTACCTGACATTCTCATAATTATTTATAATATTTATGTGTAAGTTACACTGACCAATAGAATAATATTTTTACTTCTATTAGAACTTTAGTGGTGTACCTATATTATGACGATTACAACTCTTCCAACTCCTCGGATGTCTAAATTGACCGGACTACATGCTGTTATTTCACGGTGGTCTGCTGTAAGGGGGTGGTTACTGTCGCCAGACGGGTTGCCCAAATAACTGCGAACGCGGCCCTAACCACTCATCCAACTATTATTATTATTAAAAAACTAGCCGAGCCCCCAACTTCGTACACGTGGTATTCTGTATAGCGAATACTTTTTTGTTTGTAAACCGATTGGAATGAAACAAAACTAAATGTTACGAGAATCTTGCTACAATACACCAATGAAAACCGCATTCAAATCGGTTGACTCGTTTCAGAGATAAGCGTGCACAATCGCACAGACAAACAAACAAAAATTCTAAAAACTACTTGACCTCGGTAACATAAGTACAACGTGTACAAATTGTATTTTTGAAACACGTCTCTTTTACGATTTTATTATATGCGTGACTTACTTGTAGCAACGTTGAATTTGGGAACAATAGTTGCCGGCGGTTCCTATGCGGAGAAGCACTACCATCCGCTTTGCATGACGCATTCACAAGTAAATACACTACTAGATTTGACATTAAAAATAACCAGACACAATAAATTGATAACATAATTATTAGTTTATTTTGAGAACAAATTATATTCTATTCATTGTCAAATTTTAGAAAGTTTTTACTATGTACATATTTAAATTAAATTTATAAAGACATTTCAATTAAAACATAATTAAAAAAATTAACTAGAAATCCACGTAAGCACACAGTGGTCACAAGTTAAAAAAGCGGTTTCTGTAGGTAATGTGTTACAGTTAAATGGAACGAAACGGATGCTGCTATTGGATAAACAAATTAGTGCAACGTCTCCGCAGTCATGTGATTTTGAGATTTACGTAGTAAGTACTTGTAAACACAGCATTAGGGGGCCTTCACACGAGAATCAATCAATATTGCCAAATTTTTTAAATTCATCATAACAAATTGAAATGTCGGTATTGTTTCTATTATATATAGTTTGACGTTATCTTAGTTCGTAACTCCCTAATTAGGCCAAGTGTTTAATGCTACTGCGTTACCGACTGAAACGATAAAACAAGGGTTGAAAAAAAAAGGGAAATAATAAAAACAACTTATAGTACGAGAGCTCGCAACGTCACGAAAAAGTTCATTTTAGGTCGATTAGTTTTTCTATTGATTTCTCATTGATACTGACGGTCGGTAGGAATGCAGTACGTCTGGCACCTGGAAGCAGTTGCGTTTACCAGTGCGCATCACATCTGTACAGGGAAAATTGTGCATTTTGAAATTATTTTAAGACAATTTTTTTTTTATAATTGTATATGCCTCTTTGGCTATATAAATTTATAGTTGCCAGACATTTTTGTCGTTGTTAACATTGCCCCAGATACAATTTTAATAATTAAAAAATAATAATTTTCAAATATCTTTAGTATGTCTGTAATTTTAATATAATATAGTTCTATAATCAAAGAATATAATATTAATTTGCCGGACAGAAATTCCGTTGCTTAATTAGAATTCAGATCAATTTAAGTATCGGGGAGAATAGGTGAGTTAGAAGAGTGCGGCAACTTTGCTAGATCTTATACTATTAGATTGTACACAAGTTCCTAAAAGCAATAAAATCTAGTTAGTAAAATTATTAATATTTCCTTTTTTTTCAACTCTTTGTTTTATCGTTTTACAGTCGGTAACATATTGAAATGTTGACCTTGATGTCAGACGTTTCACAGAGATGGCGCCATCATCGTCATAGTGAAATATTAGTGTCGGGCGTTTCTCATGTGTTAAATTTTTCATTTTTCAACGCAGACGAAGTTGCGGACGAAATCAGCTAGTATCGAATAATTGAGTACTACAAGTTAAGGCTTATTATAACATAGCAAACTAACTTACTGACAAAATTAATAGTTATTGTTCATAATGTTCCTGTGTAGTTTATTAATGTATTTCTTAATTTTCTAATGTTAATTTACCTAATGGTTCAAATGAGTATTTATTATTTAATAATAATTTTCTTAATGAAAGACCTATTGCAAATGGGCAACTACGGAAGATTCTTACCGGTTTAACTCCCATAGGAACAGCTTTCCGAACCGAGCGGTGGTCGATTCATTTACCTACTTGAATTGTATTTGACGATCTATAAATACTTGTAAAAATTTATTTTGATTAAAAAATTAATAAAAGTGTGTCTGAATTCTGAGAACAATTCGATAAAATTTTACAAAAGTCGAATAAATTTTCAGCAAGTATTAATATCTTATTTATTCTGAAGATTTTATGAAATAATCTTCTTTTTTGTGGATTTTAGTTTTTTTTCTTCTGTATCTATGTGGAAAGTTGTTTAATAACTGTCATGTTGTACTCTCTGCGTTTAAGCAATCAATTACTATCGAAGGGACAGTGTGAACGTGCCCTAATAAGTCTCTTTAATGTTTACATAAATTTCATACAAACGGGACGTGGCACAGAAGCACCGCCATCGAAATAAGAAGGTTCATGAATAAATTTAATATATTCATAATAAATTAAGAACATAATAAAATTAATTGATAGAGAAGAGTGCCTTTGCAGATACAATGAGGTAAGTGATTTATTTTTTATTTTTTTATTCTTCATAGTTACGGAAAATATAGTTTTTAGTTCATACTTTTTAGTTAAAACATGGATAAAATAAAATTTAAAAGAAATAAATAGTTAAGATAAAGCTAGTAAAAATATGTCTGCCAACGCTTATAAACCGCAAGCAACGCCAATTTTGATTTAAAAAAAATGTTACTAATATTTCGTAGTAGTCTTTTGATTAGGGAGTGGCTACGGCTGCCAGACCTTTTACTTAACTTCTGAATGCGGAATACAGTATATACAGTTTGCCTTGCTAAAACATAAATGCGTTTTACATTTTTTATTTATTCTATTTTTTATTTATTTTATTTTTTATTTTCATTTGATAGAACAACCTACAGCAAAAATTCATCAAGTCACACAAACAAATGTATAGACACATTTATACAACTGTATAAGTTGCATATTATCTATGTTAAAACTTTTAAAATTATACAATTGTGAACCATTTCATACAAATACCAATTAAAAATACATATTAATATTAAAAGCAATTTCGAAGAGAAGAGTGCGCACTTAAATTCAAATCAATTACAAAAGTCAAGCAATATCAAATAATATAAATTACACCAAATAACAATAAAATTAAACTAATAACACCTCACAATTATCTTATTATTATCATCGAAATATAATACAATATAACCTTCTAGATTATTATGAATTAAATATATCGTCAAAGTCAATCAATCGATTCATCAATATTTTACAACTTTGAGAGCTTTCTCTTAAAACTTTATGTTATAGTTAGTTAGTTATATTTTACTATAGAAATTCTTAAAACTGAGACTCTATTGTCTATAATATTCTAAGATGAGCTGATATCGTGGCATTGTCACGAGCTGACAAAATATTAGGTAGGTGAAAAAGTCTTTTCACATATAGTGTGTATAAATCTCTTTGGCTGTACTTACAATAAAATTATACATAAGATACAAAAACAAAAAATCGTTTTCAATTCAAAATTAGTAAAAATCCAAAAAAAAAGTAAAAATTGCACAATGTTTGCGATTTAAAAAAAATCATGTTAAGTAGACCTTCCATACTCGCTAAAAAGTCATTGATATGATAAAAGTACCTTGATATGATTCATTATTAGAACAGTGCAGGCTGTCCAGAATTCGTCAATGGAATAAAAAATATAAAATTGAATCACCTATTTAAACTAAATTAAAGGTTTCCTGTAATTGCAGGTTACGTGGGTGGCTAATATTTATTTTAATCAAAGTCATCGATACAACAGTTCAGTTCAATGATTTCGAAAAAGATAACTTTAGATCGAAGCGACAGATAAACGCATTGCCTTTGGTGTATCCTTATGGTGGAACTTATAAGGTAAATAGTGGACTTATTATTTTGTGTTTTATTATAAATATATAATAAAAATATAAAATTTTATTTCAGGCACTTTTTTTATTTTTATTTATTTTATGAGCCAAGGGCCCCTAATAAAGTATGCATGTCCCACAATGCGGATTATACTTACAAAAGTTTTTAATTACAATAACGGCAAATATCATATACAGTTAAGTTATAGTTAAATAGATAAGTTATTTTGAAGTTATTTTAAAACATTTAGAACAGTTAAATTTTTTGTATCAACTTATAATTAAACTGGTGAACTGCATTGCTAGCTTTGTCTTTGTCTTTGAATTGATAGAATAAGTCAAAACTACCATGGTAACGAGTTACACGAAACAACTTTCTTGGAAATTGAAAACAAAAGGCACGTGGTATTAAAGTAATATTTTCACTTTCCTAATTTGTAAAGTAGATTTTGGTCAGAAGTCTTACAGATATTCAAATGAAATTTGTGTGACATATTCACAGAATGTTAAAAAAGTTTTTAAGATAGTTTTTATATTATTTTTAGTAATTTTTTTGAGTTATAACCTTAGAAAGTTAAGTTGTTATACTTGATTTTATAAAAAATTTGAGAATAATATTTTTTTATTCAGTGTAGTTCAATAGCATCAATTAAATTGTGTTCTCATGTGATAGCTATAGTATCAGGCTATAAGAATAAATATAAATTATAGCTTTAGTAATAATGGATTACTCACAATAAAAGAAATTGTTTACGAATTCGGAGTTACATAAAAGCAGCACAAAAAGCTGAATAACTCGAAACCTAATAATAATCGCTGAACATACATGGGGGTCCATTGGATAGGTATTGGGGCCCCTCTACCACCACACCCCATTTGATCCGTCGATGCTGGGTCAACCTGTATATTTGTTAAACCTATTTTCAGCTACTTATTGGATTTGCCACTCCTGTGCCCAACGAGGATCAAATTAGCTTGGTGTTCGCAGCTAATTTCCAGTACCAATATTTGCAATTTCAAAACATAACACAACTATCACAGTATTACTTCATTAACACCGTGTCAAGGGAACAAAGAAATGCTGAACTCGCAGCCAGAAGAGACGAGAGAATTGTCTTCTATAAATCTGTTGCTGATATGCTTGATGCGTAAGTCCATTGCTTAACTTTAAGTTCACCTCGTATCTAGGATTAGATACTTAGTTATTACTTACGGTATTAATACTAAGTAGTTTGCTTCAGTTACCTGTGGCTGACACTGACTCTTGTACTTATTACTTTTTATAGTTTCATTGATGTATTCAAAAATTCAAAATTCAAATTTTATTCTGCAAATAGGCCGCAGGGGACTCTTTTACATGTTTTGAGTCTACCAGCGCTTCAGAAGGAATGCGGCCATAATAGTCAAGAAGAATGCGCCGCAAGAAACTTGGCAGAAAGTCATCAAAAACAAGTTACAATTTATACATTTCAAAGTAGTTATTAGCACAGAAAAACTAGAACACACTTAATTGTCGCGATTTAATTGACTAGGTGATGTGTAGGGTCTCCAGGTCAAATACCCACTTTGGTAGGTACTGCGAAGGGATGTATGAGGTCCTTAATAATAATTAAATAAGAATTAAACTGAAATTCAAACTGAGTCGTTGGCTTCAGGCGGCACAAAATCGTGGTGGTTGGCGGTCATTGCAGGAGGCCTATGTCCAGCAGTGGACGTCCATCGGCTGAAACGAACGAACGAACGAACGAAACTGAAATTACTTAGAGACATATAGTCTCTAAAGGTCAATGTAAACTAAATCTATGGTCAACAGTGATGTAGAAAGCCACCATGGTGGATGTCAAAATAAAAATATTAAAATATATTATTTAAGACTGTTATTTAAAATTAAATTTCAAAATTAGTAGAATAAGTGAGCAAGCGGCGAACAACGGCAACAGAGCCGGATAAACGTGATATGGGTTTCACCTGGACACTGCAAGGTCACATTTGATGTCCTAATTGTCGTCTGCTGTCAGTTTTGGCTAAGTCATTTCATCACATAAGTGTTCCTCAACTTTATAATACGCTTTTTCAAAAGTGCGGTATTGAGGCACTTTATTGTAGAATCTCACGGTCTGTAGGGTTGAACATCGATCCATAGAATCTTTAGCAAGCCTTTTGCTGGTATTTTTGATTGATAAAAATAGCTTATTTTATTATCAAATTCCACTGTTATCAAATTTGATACATTTTTCTACTAAAATATTTTTTTCCATTCCAGGAAAGGTCTGAACGGTTATGAATGCGTATTGAGAGCGATCTGCGAAGCAGCCCAGTATCCAGTCCAAGAGGAGGGATTTGTTGGTGAAGTTATGCATATACTGTTGACGTTAGTAATATTTTTAAATAAATTTTTATGCAACACTTAAAGTTGTTAAGCCCGAATCGCAATTGAGAAGGCTAAAATTTTGTATGCCGAGAATTTCGTCGCAAAGAAGACAACAACCTATCACTTTGAAATCTGAAATTTTATAAATTCTACACGCAGATTAATGTAATTCTCAGTCTATCTTTCAAGGACACAGCCAAATAATTTTTAATCGGCGTAGTGCAAAATGAAATTATTTATTTGACAAGGTTTACGAACTAAAGACACTTAAACATAATATACAACACAGAAAGAAACATTACAAGTATGAATTTAAATTATAGGAAACACAGCAGACTCCTAGAAAAAAAAATGTGAAAATTATTACGATACACTGTATGTATATTGTATATAGCCCTTTTAAATGGTCCAATTTTATATAAAAAAAATAGACACCCTAAATTATTTCTCTCCGTTCCTTTCTGCCAAGTATTTATTTTATTTGCTAGTTGTTACGTCATCTGTATGATAAAGATGGTAGAATATACATATTATAAACTTTTCTGTTTCTTTTATAGGCATGTCTTTTTTCTTTTATAGGTCTTTATTCTTTCTTTTATATGTAGGTTGTCTGGAAGAGATCGCTCTTAGCGATAAGGCCGCCTGTACTCACTTATTTGTAGTATTTATTTGTTATTTTTATTTATCTTTTGTGAGTAATAAAGAGTTTGTCTGTCTTGTCTGTCTGTCTTAATTACTTCACTAAGTGACGAAAATCGTTTCCACGAATTAGCCGTTCTTCTTTCTATTTTTTTTTTTGCATACAAAAGGAAAATTTTCTGAAGATATTTGTTGTCCCAAATATACATATATATTCAGACACATATTTAAGTTGTTCGTTGTTAACTTTTATTTTTTCTTTGAGTTAGAGGTTAATATTTTTGTTAACATAATAATTAATTTTAAGAGTGTACCTAAAGTAACATAAAATATTCTGTCCTTAAAATTTACAGGCCAGACTATGGGAGGTCTCCCTTCGAGGAACCAGATCTGGACTGGGAACAAGCTATGTCACCGTACAAGGATGCTGCTGTGGCTGGACGCCAGATGTTTAATTGTCCTTCATTATATTCCTTATGCCCACAAGGCCAAGGAGTTTTGGATTTAATCACAAGTCTTACAAATGAATGAAGTTAAACAAAACGGTAGGAATGGGAGACAATACAACAATGACTTTATTGAAAAATTAGTACTATTCAAAAAGGAATTGCATTTTATCGCTCCCTTGGGCTTGTTACCAAGCTTTGCTAGCTTGCTATAGATCAGCCAGCAAGAGATGGCAGTATTAGCATCGTAATAAATATAAATGCGAAAGTTAGTTTGTTTGTTTATTTATTGCTTTCACGCCTTAATGTTTTTTTTTATGTTAAGATCGGCAGACAGGCTGACGGTCCACTTGATGATAGGTGGCTACCGTCGCCTATAACACAAGCACCGCCAAAGCTGCTGCAAGTGCGCTACCGACTACATTAGGATTAAGGATAAGGGATTAGGAGGGGATAGGGAAATCACCGAAACACAACAGCACACGTGCTGTTATTTCACGGTGGTCTTCTGTAAGGGGGTGGTTAATGCCGCCAGACGGGCTGCGAAACACAGTGTGCCCTGCCACTACTTTCCAGATCCAGACCAGAGACAAATTTGAAAAGTTCATTTTTCAAAGTTGACCCTGCCGGGAATCGAACCCGGGAACCCTATAACAGAGCGTTAAGGCAAGCACCCTAACCTGCACTCATCCAACCAATTCTTAATTATTTTGGAATCATAAAGAAATTTTTTTACACGTTTTCAGGGATACAGATAATGATATAAAATATGAACAATAAAGTTTGAATTTCACACTTATGGTGGAGACAAACGCTAAATACTAAAAATATCCATTGTTTAATGAAGATGTTACAAGAAGTAGACAAGACAATTGCTTTGAAAAATATATATAATATACTTAAACATGTGAAGAACCAATTGTATTGATTAGAATTTTGGTTAAAGTAAAAGAAACTCCACAAAAAAAGTTAGAACTCAAGAAGAATTTGACTTTTATTGAAAATTCTCTCGAAAACGGCTTATTGCGCGCATATGAATCCTGTACCTATTAATAAGTTAATGTCAGTTAAAAAAATTGTATTAATAAATTTTTTTTTGCGTACTTATTGTTCTAATGGTAAAAACAAAAAAACACCATTTCCAGGCCTGTTGAATTGTCTCCGCCGCCAGCGAATTCTATTGTAAATGTCATTTGCCTAAGTGAAGCCCTTAAGAAAAGAGACGCGGTAGAAGTCGGCAAAATCTAGTTATAAAATAAAGTCTCTCTCTCTCTCTCTGTCTCTCTCTCTGTTTCTCTGCTAACCTCTTCTAAACCACCCAACGTATTTTGATACGGTTTTCACTAACTGAAAGAGCGATAAATGTAGACAATTTGCAGAAAAAAATTGCATCAGTTCGAAACCGGGAGCAGGACCATATTTCATAAAATATGGTAGATTGTATTACAATAAAAGCGGTTTTAGGGTAGCGCCGATCGATGGATAAAGGGTAACGTGTTCTCAGATCACAAACACGACACATGCTTGTGAAGAGAGGCACGTCTAAAGCAAATTAAGTAAATCTCATATATGGTGCTGGTCACGCTTCTGCGATCTTTCCCTTCGAATATTTACATTGACTTAGATTAGTGTTACTAATTGTTCTCGAATCGATTATTCTTTAATTTATTTTATACTAGCTGAACTCTTCGCTGCGGCCCATACGGCGGCGGCGTGCGCATGGGGCGTGCGGTACTGGACACTGCTTATATATAATACTATTTATCGTAGCGTGATGTTATATAGCCTATAGCCTTCCTTGATAAATGGACTATTCAAAACAAAAAGAATTTTTCAATTCGGACCAGTAGTTCCTAAGATTAGCGTGTTCAAACAAACAAACTCTTCAGCTTTACAATATTAGTATAGATATACGTAACATTTATAATTTACAAATACCCTATGTGGGTAAAGTTTTAAAGTGTAAGTAGATTTAGACAAATTCAAATGTGATTATCAAAAGAATCAAAGGGTTTTGTTACTACTATTTATGAAAGAACACACACCAAAAACATATATGAAAAATATTTTACACTCGCGACCCGCCCCTGTCTTCGCACAAATGCAATGTTTTTCTGTGATTTGTAAGTTAGCAGAGAAACAGAAAGAGGCGAACCAGCGACATTATTTGTAATATGTATAGACATAGACTGTATTTGTTATTCCTGGTTGTGTGCATGTAGAAATACAATTTTGTTTATTATTGCGCTCTAAAGAATGCTTTTGAATAAAAATAATCCAACATAACTTGATGGTAGATGGCAACAGTCGCCTCTTAACATCAAGCAACGCCACAGGTGCTACAATTGAATAAGGATTAAGGATAGGGGACTGGGAAGGTTTAAGGAAAAGGGCTCTTGCATCCCTTACCCACTCACCGAGACACAAAAGCACATGTGCTGTTACTTCACGATGGTCTTCTGTAAGGGGATGACGCCAGACGGGCTGCCCAAATGACTGCGAAACGCAGTGTGCCCTGCCACTACTTTCCAGATCCAGACAAGAACCAACTTTGAAAAGTTCGTTTCAAAAGTTGACCCTGTCGGGAATCGATCTCGGGAACCCTAGAACTTCGCGTTAAGCTAAGCACCCCAACCACTCATCCACTCACTTAATTGGTGATTAGGATGCCGTAATAATTACAATGTAATTTTTATTTATGGTAATTTATCCTGAACTAAATGTTATTTTAAACAACATGTTATTTTAAAAACACATGAATGTGTATAGTTAGTGTTTTATACTCATA
Source organism: Bembecia ichneumoniformis (assembly GCA_910589475.2). Lineage (NCBI taxonomy): Eukaryota > Metazoa > Arthropoda > Insecta > Lepidoptera > Sesiidae > Bembecia > Bembecia ichneumoniformis. The sequence continues at coordinate 3,319,744 of OU342533.1, read as the reverse complement.
GTGATGATTAAGAAGGATTTTAATAGAAAACAGTTGGTATGTATTTTTTTATCAAAATGTCTACAAAAATTCATAAAATAAACATTAGGTGCAACATGAATTCAAACTTCAATATTTTTAGTGTTTTAAACTTTTTTTTTTATAAAATCTTATTTTTAAATAAATTTTATTTAAACAAAGCATCGCAATATATTTTTAGATTTTTTGATAAGGTGCAGTTTTTAGCAAAATTTGGACAAAAACTCTTATTGCTTAACAAAATTTACCGGTCAGACTTTTTACAATTATAAAATATCACATAATATCAGGATATAGGGATCTCTTTAAAATCATAAATTTATGAGTTACCGTAGTGACACCACAGCGGTCCCAATGGGCAATCAGCCCCGCACGACGATTTAGATGCTCTGAGAATTTATTGAGTGGTCTTCCCGTAGCTAACTGGATTTATTTTGTGCTTACTACGCGCTGAGGTTTCCTTCAGGTCTCGTCATTAAGTAAAGATGGGTACAGTTTGCGAGGCTAAGGTGATCGATGTTACGTCTAGCGTATCCATTTTGTAAACAAGTTTATGATCAATTACTTTTTTATATGTTTTTGTATTTGTTTTTCTTATTATTATTAAGATTGATAAGTTATTGGTTCTCTATAAGTTTCTATTGCCATCGCAATACCAAACGGTATGCAAGTGTTGTACAGATCCAGACAGAATAAGGATAAGCAACAATTTGAGGGTAGGAGAATGGGCTATTTACGGTGTTCGAGCCAGACGGGTGGCCCAGTTTATAATTATCTGGTAATTAATAATTAATAATACGGTTTATCATATTAATAACCAAAGAAATAACGAATGCTGTGTTTTTATCTATTAAGAAAATGACTATGTACAGATACCTACTCGTACTTAGTTTATATTCCCAACATAATATTATAGTTTTCACTTAATATAAATTTGAGTTTATATTGAGTGATTATATTAACTAATATTAGATATTAGATTGTAAATCTATACATACGTATATAATAAAATCGAAAATGAGCCGGGTTTCTACATTAATCATTAAAAAAAAAATTGTACACGTTGTACTTATGTTACCAAGGTCATCAAATAGTTGTTAGAATTTTTGTCTGTTTGTGCGTTTGTGCACGATAATCTCAGAAACGGCTTAGCCGATTTGTATCGTTTTCACTGATGTATTGTAGCAAGCTTCCCGTGACATTTAATGTTTGTTTCATTCCAATCGGTTCACAAATAAATAAAAAAATACGTTCTATACCGAATACCACGCGTACGAATTTGCCGGTTACTAATAAAGTAATGAAAAGAAAATCTGAATTGTGCTTATTAATTATTGCTAATTAATAGCCTAAATTAGCCTGACGTAGCCTTAAGTTTGGTAAAGATATTTAATTTCATTATTTGTTTCTATAAAAATATGCAATTAATAGCTCGTGTAGTGTATATGCGTTTATACTGACGTGGTGCGCACGAGACAGTATTGCCAGCGTGAGGAAGAGAGTAAATAAACGCATACACCACTGGTCGTAAGACATTGAAGGTAAAGTACTGGTCAATATTTTAAAATAAAATATCTTTGAAGTAAAATATAAAAGTTGAATAATCCAATTCTTTTGTACTGCTTCAAAGAATTTGATAAATATGTTAAGGTGCTTGCCTTAGTGATCTGACTTAAGGGTTCCGATCTCGGTTCCCGGATGGGAAAGGAACTTTCTAAAGTTGGCTCTGGTCTGGTTATAGCAAGTAGTGGCAGGGCATACTGCATTTGCTAATTAATAGCCTTCTGGAGGCAGTAAACCGTCTCTGGCGGAAATGTGTGTTAATATGTTTCGGTGAGTAAAAATAAGGGATGCCAGAGAACGTTTCCCTATTCCTTTCTAATCCCTTATCCTTAATTCTACTAAGGTCAGCACCGTACTTACAGTACCTGCGGCGTTCTTGTGTTAATAGGCGAGACTGTTGCCACATACCATCAAGTGGACCGTGCCTGTCTGACGACCTAATTGTATAGTGTGAACCCTGAATATTTATTATTTTTTATACTTTGACTTCGTGTAACGAGGTTTTCACTATATATAGTAAAATCAAGTTGTAACCGCGAAATTCTCTGCAGGGCGTTAGGGCTCCGCAGGCGATCCAACCGTTACTCACCGACCGAAACCCAGGGGTAGACACTGCATGAGACCTGTGTTATCTCGAGGGTGCGACTACTTGAGGGTGAACTTAGACAACGGAAAGCCAAGATTTCAATAACACAACACTTTAATGGAAAAATTTACACACATAAAATAGGGTACACAACAAGGTTAAAATTTACGAAACACAAATGAAAATACACACAAATAAAGAGGAAAAAATTTTGAGGTTATATGGTCCTAATCTTCCTCGCTGAAGGCAGGGGATGATCTCATACACTCACACGTCACAAAAGTACTCAGACCACGCCGAAGTGATGCCATGTGGCCTGGTGAATTGGCGAAGGGAGATGTCGACAGGGAATACCTCACAACACGTGGATGTGCTCGTCTCCGACTGCGACGCAGCGATAGTCCAAACCACTGGTGGCTTGGAATGCAGGACCGACCCAGGAGTCGCAGGGTAGTTCACACGTTGTCCTTCGAGGCTGCATGCGTACTGGCGGGCACGCCGCCATGGGACCTTGTGGCCGAAGTGCAGGTGACCGTATATCTGGGTGTTACAGATATACGGTCTCGGGGAGCTCAGCCTCCGCAAGAGGTAGTTGCGCGAATCCGATTGCGTGCGCGCGGTAACCTCCTCCGCAAATGCAGCGAGAGGTTGGTCGACCCTAGTGCCGGCCACCGCACCGTAGAGGCCATTCGTCCAGTGTTGGACGAGTGGCTCCAGAGGAGATACGGGGCTCTCACGTTCCGTCTGGTGCAGGTGCTCTCGGGGCATGGCTGCTTCGGGAGTTATCTCCACCGGGTGGCTCGTAGGGAGCCAACCCCAAAGTGTCACTCTGTGCGTGCACTGAGGACAGCGCACAGCACACTCTTGCGGAGTGCCCTAGATGGTCGGCGTAGCGAACTGAGCTCGCTGCGACCATTGGATTTGACTTCTCTCTGCCGGCCGTAGTGAAAGCTTTGGTCGGCAGCAGAGCCGCTTGGCAAGCGACTCAATCTTTCTGCGAAGATGTCATCTCGCAGAAGGAGGCGGCGGAGAGAGAGCGGAAAGACGACGTCCTGTCCAATCCCCTCCGTCGCCGACGAATAGGACGCAGGCGGCTGGCGCACGCCCGCCACCTGGACCCCTGACAGGACTAGGGCGGTAGATGGGGACTCTACCGCCCGCTTCATCCTGAGAGGCACGGCACACCTTGGCAGTTCGGGTCCGCCGTCCAAATGAGCCGTGTCCGGTTGCGGATCCCCGCGGTGGAGCTGCGGAAGAGTACTTGTCCGACCTCGCAACTTCACCAATAGTGGATGAGGAGGACGCCAAGAGGTTTAGTTGGTAGGTCTACCCCACTACCATCTCGGGGCAGGAGTCCGACATAACCCACCGGTAAAAAAAGGCTAGTTCACACGTACGTGTGAGGATGGTCCGATTCTCTCTTCAATTTATCTGGCACTTGCCAGATACTCGTACTTTTTATTACCAAAAATACGTTACAAAGTCTATAGTGAAAATCAAATACCTTTGCTGTATTGATTAATCCTTTACATACATGTTTCGTCAAACATCCACAAGTCTGCGACGTATCTATTTCAAAATTGATTTATTAGTACCTAATTGGGTATGTGAGCAGTCACCGGATCAAATCAATTAAGTTTAAAGTACACGGATGTGTTTAGTCAGCCGATTTCAATTGGAGTACAGTTAATCTTGTATGCAGAGTTAATCTTGTCTGTTTTCTTTATGGTTTTCACAAAAAGTTTTTATTCGCTAGTCATTTGGTATATAAATCACGAAGTCAAAAACTCAAGGGGATTATTGGGACAGTATTTTTTTTCATAGAAAATGAAGCTGAAAGTACTCCTTACAGAATTAATTTCCGTTTAGGAAAGCACGTCGATTGGTTAGTTTTAACGTTTTAAAAACAATAGGGTATATGCATGTATTTTTTTTTGATCTATTGTTTACATCGTCTTAGCACGATAAAAATAAAATTACTTTTGTAAAAATATTTAAAATTAAGAATAAAATTGAGGCGTTTAAACACCGCCGTTTTTGCGCGCCTTCACTGATGTCACAAGCTATGTACAGCATTTGTTGCCGTCAGTGTTCTATCAACGATACGAGTCTGTTGACATCAAAGATAATTGTATTAGTGTATAGATGGAACAATAAAAATTGAAGATTCCTTAGATACTCGATACCCGTTTTTCTAATGGCTGCATGTCGTATGTTAAAAAGAGATAACAATAGCCGAATATGACGTCTTAAAACGCTGCGCGCCATAAAAAAGGCAACGTCATATTTGTTTATATCATGCTGGTTAACAAGCGCGTTTAGCTTTATGTGATTTAAAATACTTAAAAATCTGAAAGTGTGATTTCATAAATCTGTTGCTTGCCAAGAATGGCTTGTACTGTTCCCGTTTGTCCAAGTAGAGTGGGTGTTTTGAAGGAGAATAATGGAAATATATCATTTCACCGGTAAGTCGCACAGCTCGCACTCATTAATTTTGGTGTTTTGTAAACAAATTTTTATAATTATTTACTAAAAATGAATCATAGTACATGCATACACAGCTCTAAGGTTGATTTATTTAAAGAAAAGCTGGTGTTTATAACTAAAATTTACAAAAACCAAAGTTAATCGGAATATTTGACATTTGTCTTGCTTTATAGTGCTGTAGTCTGATCTTGATAAGTTTATCGATATCGATAACTAATTTATTTTTAGTAGAGTGTTGACAATTTCTAGTATTCACTGCAGGTTGAAAGTAATTTTTATCAATTTATAACAGATTTCCCACCGACATCGATTTAAAAAAAATGTGGACAAAAAATGTAAGAAAAGCCGACGATTGGAGAACTTCGCAATATACAAGAATATGCTCGATGAACTTTGAAGATTCTTGCTTTCGCCAAGGATATCAGCGTAAAATTCTACACTCGGATGCAGTGCCGACAATATTCCCAAAACCCCAAACCACCATCGTGTAAACCAGTAAGTAATATCTATAAGTTATAAAGAAGTTATGCTTCAATCTATGAAAATTATGAAAATCTTTTGAATCATTAATAACCAAAAACTATTTCTTTTCAGAAATTACCCAGAAAAAGAAAACTTACTAATAAATACGTGGATACCCAAGCGTCAACATTAACTGCAAGTCTTTAAATTAAAATGTTGACGAATCACAGATGAACGATATCACAGATTAAAATGAAACGATATCACAGATTAAAATGAAACGATATCACAGATTATCCAATCTGTGATATCATTTCTAAAAATACAACTTTAAGATTATCGAGTTTTTTTTCTCTCGTAATACAAACCTACTCCCGTTCTACCCCAGGATGGATTCTAAATATTTCTACTCAAAAAATAACTATTCTTTTGAAATATTTTGGTGAAATAAATGCGAGAAGTTGCATACAATCTCATACAACCGATTAGCAATGCGGCGAGTACCAGTACGCACCCACATTTTATTTATATTGAATAACCAAACAGTACACTGAAACGCATTTAGCCATACTTTTTATCCGTCATATATTTAAAATCTATATCAACGATATCTAGTTATCCAAAAAAATGCACAGCACTATTATACGCTATAACTTTAGCTTGCATTGTATAGTCAAAATGGAGACATTCACTCATCTTCGACCCGACAGATTATATATGTATGTCTCTTTCAATCTTATGACAATTTGAAGGTGTTAGAAAGAATAAAATATTGCTGCATTTTGTGATCCACCTATAGGTACAGACTAATACAACATCTTTGGTTGACATAGCATCTGACGTCAAATTTCGTCTCAACCAATGGCTTTCGTTTCGCAATTTTGGTTTTCCCTCGCATAATTTGCACTTTTTATTTATAAAATTTTGGAATCAAATAAGGAAATAATGTTTTAGATATAATGTCCGGTCGATGAAAATTCAGAAAAAAATATTTGAATTAAATTTAAACCTTTATATGTCCCTATTAGATGATGAATTAAATAAGTGATTTCTTTGTACATGCATGTGATGTGCACTTATTAATATTTTTGGTATAAAACTAGAATAATTTATTTGAAAAACACTGTTTTTCTTATATATGATTGAATATGTTCGGGGCAGTCTACATTTCGTGCATAAATAATAGTGATCGAACTAGTTATAGTTACCCACTCTCTTCGGCCTAACAACCGAATCGGATATACCAGCGACGCTTCTTTAACGAGAGCATTGCCCACTAGTAGCTACACAGCTGTACCTTAGCCCACATGTACGGGAGTATACAGGCCCGTACAGAATAATATCTGATTTTTAGACATATTTAAATATCTATGTATTTACAAATTACCTACTTACAGCCGGAACGCTGATTCTAAGAGGAAGACGTAAACAAGAAACCTCAAAAAAGAAATATTCTTAAACAAGAATAAAACAACGTAAACAAGAAATATTCTTTTTAATTAGGTGACAACGCGTATATAATAAAATCTTTATTCCTTATTCTTAAGGTGGTGACAAACGCTAAATACTGAAAATATCCATTGTTTAATGAAGATGTTACAAGAAATAGACAAGACAATTGCTTTGAAAAAAAAAAAAATATTATACTTAAACATGTGAAGAACCAATTGTATTAATTAGAATTTTCGTTAAATTAATAGAAACTCCACAAAAAAAGTTAGAACACAAGAATATGACTTTTATTGAAAATTCTCTAGAAAACGGCTTATTGCCCGCATATGAATCCTGTACCTATTAATAAGTTAATGTCAGTTTAAAAAAATGTATTAATAATTTTTTTTTCGTGTTGTTCTAATGGTAAAAACAAAAAAAAACACCATTGAATTGTCTCCGCCGCCAGCGAGTTCTATTGTAAATGTCATTTGCCTAAGTGAAGCCCTTAATAATACCCAGGTCGCAGCATACTGGCAGCACCTGTGGCGTTGCTTGTGTTAAGTTCCACCTGCCAAGTGGACCGTAAGCCTGTCGGACATTTAAAAAAAAAATAGTATAAAAGGTATGCTTACACACATGGAAAATTTCTCTTGTTAATTACATAGGCACAGATGAGAGAAAACCGAAAACAGTCAAAAAGAGAATAAAATTTGCGGTACTTTTTTAGACATATATTTTTGTTATAATGTTGGTCGATTTATACAGTCACTCCATTTTGAATTCAGGCTTATTTTCATAAGCTTTCCGATTAGCCTAGTTACCAATCGTTCCTTTTATTATTTTTAATATTATTATTGTACATGCAAGATTAGATATCGGTGTATGGCGAAACTTCAAGCAAGGAAAATGGGCACGACGATATTGAAATTTGGCAACCTTCAAGTGTTGTGTTATGCCATTTGTCCGTAGCTGATGATTGTCTTCTGAAAATTGATAATTATTTTAATACCAATGATGTTAAATGTGAAAGTTACAAAATGTATAAGAAAAAGCATTCCGCAATACGGTGGACAATATGGTAAAAGATTTAAAAACAACGTGAAACTTCATATATAATAAAAACTTTAATAGACGCCTGCTTCATGTGTAAGGTATCGGTATGGGTCGATTCATCGCCGCCGATTCATCACCGCCTATTCACCGCCGCCGATTCTTCGCCAAGTCATTTCAGCCCCGGCCGATTCATCGCCGGCCATTTCATCGTCGTTTGTTGTGGTCTATTGTTTATAACGCGTAGTATTGTAGAAAGCAAAAGAATTGTTACTACCAGATGTTTATCGTCAGAAAAGACGTAAATTTTCATAATATGTGATATATTTTAGTTTTATTTTAGCAAATGCCATAGTTAATTTGAAATCACATTAATGACTTATTTTCTCAAAAAAGACTATCTATTGCAAAATGGGTAACAAGACTTATTGTCCTGGGAACGTGTGTGACATTGATTTTTTAAAGTGATGTTAATGTCGATATTTTAACTAAACGGTGATGAAATAGCCTGCGTCGATTCGGCCGGTGATGAAACGGCCAACGATGAATCGGCGGTGGTGAATCTGTCCTAGACTCGTAAGATATGAACACTTCGTAAATAGCAATGCAAATTATAAATTAATTTAAAATTAATTACCAATCGTAATTTAGTATTTAGTAGTAGTAGTAATTTAGTAGCCAATCGTTTACTAGCTTCGCGGGCCACATTGAAACTAGCCACGATGGTAGAATCGGTGGTGGGGGGGGCGTTACTAGCTCGAAAAATAGAACGCCATTCCATTAAAACCATCCTAGCTTGAGACACTAGCTTACTAGCTTATTAGCCTAGAAAAAAAGCTAGTTCAGTATACACGAAGCCAGAGTTACTAGCTTGCTAGCTCACTAACACTAGCTTGCTATCCTAGCTTGAAAATCTAGCCTCGTGTATCTCGGTTTAAATGTCATAGTCTTACAAAATATTTTTATAATCATTACCATGCACAGTAGCAGTAGATACGATGATTGTTACTTGGAGTCTCAAAACGAAAACTACGGAAAACTAGTCGAAAATACAAAATGGCGGAGAGTCGAAAATATAAAATGAGAATCACTGGTCAGAATCGCGAAACATGAAATTTAATATTAACGAAACGATCATCTCTAATTGAAATTACAAAATGGTGGATTAGCAAAATGGGAATCAATAGTCGTATAACGCAAAATTCCAGATTAGCAAAGCGACAATCATTAGTTTTCCAGATGAAGACATTTTAATAAAGTCTCTCAAGTAAATTAATTACACATAGGAAACGTAAAACTAAAATTGTATATTTTAGTTCGCGTATTAAGTGGGCTAAGTGGCCCCAAGAGACATATTTGTCTCTTTTGTCAATCTTACCTTTGTCAAATCTTACCTGAAGACCATTTTTAGAATTCTATGGTAAATTTCCCTTGATTCCCCTAACAAGTCAATTTCGCAAATGGCCCTTCGTACGCAGTGGAAACCGTTCAAACCGTTTCTGAAATAAAACTTCATGTAATTTAGATAATATTACGGAAGCGTGTTAAAAATACATGTAGGTAACGATAAATAAGTAATACCTGTCCAGTAAAATCTCGAAATTATTGTACAAAGTAGCCCTCCGAAGTCTCAAATGGTGGTAGGGATGAAATGAATCCGGAGGATCCTTCCAATTCATACGAAATCCTAACGCCTGAGCGAATATCTGATTCCACGGCACCATGTTTGCTTTGAAATTAAGGCGTAACTGCAAAAAACTACTCATGTAACGATTCATATATTAACTTAAGAGTAACTTTATAACTTAAGAGTAACTTTCATACATTCGTATATTTTTAGGCGTTCATTAACAGTAAGGGACTTGGGGGTCATCAAGTTTTTTTTTATGTTAAGATCGGCAGACAGGCTGACGGTCCACTTGATGGTAGGTGTTCCGTCGCCTATAACACAAGCAACGCCAAAGCTGCTGCAACTGCGCTACCGACTGCAATAGGATTAAGGATAAGGGATAGGGAAATGGGCTCTGGCATCCTTTACTTCACTCACCGAAACACAACAGCACACGTGCTGTTATTTCACGGTGGTCTTCTGTAAGGGGGTGGTTACTGCCGCCAGACGGGCTGCCCAAATGACTGCGAAACACAGTGTGCCCTGCCACTATACTTTCCAGATCCAGACCAGAGACAAATTTGAAAAGTTCATTTTTCAAAGATGACTCTGCCGGGAATCGAACCCGGGAACTCTAGAACAGAACGTTAAGGCAAGCACCCTAACCACTCATCCAACAGTATCCAACGGTTAGACTTTAACCGCTTAATGCGGCGGCCTTTTATACAAACTTACGCTCGTGGCGGCTAACAAATTTTTCATGATGCCGGAGGGGCATCATCCGCCATAGATGATAGTGATGCCTCTCAGGTATCATCAACCATAAACAATAAATAAATTTTCGTTTATTTATTGTTTTTAGTGTAATAAATTATTATAAAAGATACCTTGTAAAAAAAGGTTTAAAACCACTAAAATCTTAGAAAAATCCATAATAAGGCTATAATAATTCACAAACGAAGATTATAGACATGATTTCTCGGAAAAATAATAGTAATTTTACTTAGTTTTAACCTTCCAAGAGACAATTTCACAAAGATTCAACAAATCTAAATATGATGGGGCATCATCCGCCATACAGAAAAAATCTTTATGATGCCCCTGCTGAGGCATCATCCGCCATGAATCGGTTAAAAGGTCATAGTAGACAAGATAGACAAGACAAGACACAGTTAAGTTCGAAGTTACAAAATAAAGCAATTAAACGCCACTGTTTTAAAAACTTTGAGTTTTTGACTTAATACAATGTCGACGTTTTGTCTACTAGATTCTCAGTTATTTGGGCAGCCCGTCTGGCGGCAGTGATCATCCTCTTCAGAAGATCACCGAGAAACACAACAGCGTTGTGCTATTGTGTTTCGGTGAGTGAGTAAGGGATTCCAGAGCCCATTTTCATATCTGGTGTAAATCCTACACCAGCGTCGGCTGCGCACTTGCAGCACTTGCTTGTGTTATACGGAGACAACAGCCACCTACCATCAAGTGGACTGTTAGCCTCTCTGACGACATTTAAAGAAAAAAATAAAAACAGTTTTTTAGACATTATGAATCCAACCAGTATAGAATATCAAAATAAAAATAAATCTAAAGTAGCTCTCTATAAAAACTTAATTTTTTATACTTGCTATAATTTTTAAGAGATTTTTTTATGATTTTTTTTAAACCTACTTATCATTTAAAAGGAAGATGGACACAAATAAAAATTTCTAATAGTAAACAATCATTTAACAAAAAATTTTTATTTTCTAATAATTTATTTATTTCTTATGAATATTAAAGAAATATATTTTTTTATTTAAATGATACTACGTGTTAATAAAGTTTATAATATAAAACGAGTATAAATAAAACATAATTGTTACCATAGTTTTACATACTCACGACGCCACTCCTGTTTGCTAATTAATATGTTACAAAAATTTAATTTTCATTGAAATATTATTAGATAGTTCACAGTTTGCATTGAACATTTATTACATTTGACTGATTTTTCAAATGTTTGTATTTACAAAATAATACTGAATATAAGAAAGCATAAAAATATGTATGAATGCTTAATTAATGGCTCAAAAATAATTTAAATAATAATTTAATTTGAATTCATTCAAATAAAATTATTCATTTAAGTAATACATCCATTCGTAACGTGTCTTCATAAAATGTATAATTTAATTTTTATGGAAACAAAAAAATATATATTTACAAATAAGTTTGAAACGTTCCTAAAACTCAGGAATCTTCTTTGACGGTGATACATTTTGGTTTCATCATTAGCTTCGCCATAGTCCAGAAAAATAAATATCACAATACACACGTAGAACAATAAAATCACATGGTAAAGTTTATTCATAATATTTTAAAAAGAATGTCACAATTTTTTTTATGCCAGAATTCTGCGTACAGAATAAATTAATCACAATAAAGAGTTTAAATTATATTATAGAATTCGTTTTTTAAATGTTTCTTTGTCAATTTATTAACGCTAACTACAAAAGAATACTTTTAAAGTTTATTGTGGCCAGTGTCATGGAAAGAAATGTTCGTTTTGTTTAAAAATTCACGAACGAAAAACTGTTACTTTTGCAAAAGGTGAGTTTTATTTAACGTTTTAATTAACGCCGTTATTGCTTGCTTGTTTATTCTGAACCAGTTTCAATGTACAAACGTCATGACGGTATTATTTACAGGGTGATTATTTTTGTGTAAGTATTTATTTAAATATATTTTGTTCACTATGATGTATTTCGAACTTGCTTCAACTTCTGATTTCTATAAATACTTGTTGTATGTTTGTAATGAATATACTCAAAGACTATTGGTCCGAATTTTAAAAATTGTTTCACGTATAGAAAGCTACATTATCAGCAAGTAGCATAGGCTTCTCACCCTCCCTTACCTCCCCCCTTACCCCTCTCCATACAAAATGGCCGTTTTCAACGAATAATATTTTATAAATAGACGCGGACGAAGTCGTGTGCAACAGCTAGTATTTATGTAACTGCAAAACTGAAAATAATTATAAAATTATTGTCTATTTTTTGGTTACATATTCTCGTTTATGTTAGAAAGCGTTCTCGTTCTAATTTTATCTCGTTCTCGTTTAGAAAGCGAATAACAGCCGAATGAAGGTTGACTTGTATGTAAGGCTGTCGTCAATTTATTGGCTAAAGGAACAAGGTGAGGTTTGATATTGACGCATTAAAACATAATGCACACTTGATTTTATTTCACAATAGTACAATCATCCATATGAATTAAGGATAATGGATTAGGAAGGGATAGGGAAATGGGCTCTGGCATAGAATGGAAAGTTTTTTATAAGGATTGGCTACTATAGCACACGGTCTGCTTCATTTGTAACTGGAACGCAGTGTGACCTGCTACTTTTTCTAATATTGTAATAATTTTGTTATTTCCTAAAAGAATGTGTTATTGTTGCGCAAACTCTAATAAACAGTAATTAATTATTACGAATTCGAAATTAATATAAACGTAAAAACAATTTTAATTTGGTAAAAACACATACTTGATTTAATTTTTATTTTTCAGTTCTCCTGTAAATGGCTTTTGGATTTTTAACTAATTAATTTAACAATCATTTTTAGAAACATATTTGAAATTGATATATATATATATGTGTGTGTCAATATTTAAGTGATAAGTAAAGATTTAATTATGTTTGTAAGTTCTCTCCTACTAATTATGAAACTTTGCCACGTTCGAGCCGAGGTTTGGCGTTTAAGTGAGATAGTGTGCAGATCAAACTGATATAACTTTATCAATAGGTCAGAAAATTAGTAACAAAAACCGCGAGCGGAGCAGCCGGCAATAGCTAGTCTTTATACTGACCACCTTAAAATAGGTTATTAAGTAGCAATTTCTGTCATTTTACATTTTAGACTATTTTAGGACCTACTATGTCGCTTTAAACCTAATGATATAAACACATTTACAGACAGACACAAAATAAAATTTAAAAATGTATTATATGATTCTTATAAATATATAAAGGACTAGCTTTTGTTCGCGACTTCAGCCGTGCCTTAATTTCTTAAATGTGGAAACATTTATTCATTCTTTATTGCTCACACTTCGGGAACAGTATTTTTTTAGACAGAATTAAATTTCGAGGTGATCGATAAAGTACTATGGAGATATGCGGATTCAAAAAAAGATGTATGCAATACCGCAGTAAAATAAGTAATAATACTTGAATAATAAGATATGCAAACACAACAGTGTTCTATTAATTGTGCAATTAACTGTGTTTAAAAGTCCATATTAACTAGGCCTAATTTGTAATTATTCTGAAATTAATGCAGAATTTAAGAAACAATAAAAAACATATCCACTGTTAAAATAATATATATTTGAATCACAAATTAATTTTATTTATTTAATTCTGAAACATGAAAAATGAATAATTACTCGATATTTGAAGAGTTTCTCAACTTTTCAGGTGACTGAGATATTCGTGCATAATATTACAATTTTGTTCAATTTTGTTCGTCTAGACTTTATCCATCCTATAGGTTTTCCAACGATTACACTAATAACTACAGCTTCTATTTGTATATCGTGTCTAAAGAATTGAGGTCGGTAAGTGTAAAAAGACTTTGTGATAAAACTAAGCACAAAAGTATTTAGTACTTAAACATATAAGCGTTTTTTTTTAAATTGTTGAGTTCGCGTTTTGGATTTAATAATGTGTAGTGGTAAAGGAATATTATTGTTTTACGTATTATGCTTGATAACTGAAGTGAAAAGGAGTAATGGAACGAGAACTGGCGACTATTACAATCAAACAGAAGAACTGGAGAATAGTTATAATAGTCATAACGAAGTGCTATCCAGGCGAAAAAGGTTTATAATATTTGACGAGGGCAGTTCGTTGCAATTGGGTAAGATTTTTTTAATTTCTTAAACTTTGTCTAAGGGCCGGTTTAGATATCAATAAGTACAGTAGCGAGTTAAGAAATCAGTCATTTAATAACAGTTAATAAGTTGATGAGCCCGTTGGATGAGTGGTTAGATCTGGATGGTCTGGATTTGGAAAGTGGTGGCAGGGTACACTGCGTTTCGCAGTCATTTGGGCAGCCCGTCTGGCGGCAGTTACCACCCCCATGAAGACCACCGTGAAATAACAGCACATGTGCTGCTGTGTTTCGGTGAGTGAGTAAGGAATGCCAGAGCCCATTTCCCTATCCACTCCTAATCCCTTATCCTTAATCCTACTGCAGCGCACTTGCAGAAGCTTAGGCGTTGCTTGTGTGATAGGCGACGGTAGCCACCTACCATCATATGGACCGTCAGGCTGTCTGCCGACCTTAACATAAAAAAAATAAGTAGTGAATAGTAAGGCGAATCAGTATTCATAAGTTGCCCGAACAAAAAGTCGACTAGTTGCGTCAACGGTTTTACTCGACTTAAAGAGTATTTGGGCCTCCAAAACAGCTGTTGAATTACTTAACACTAATTTAAGTGCTATAATATTGTTACGTGCGGGGTGAGAAAAATGTCGTGTAAGGGTGAAAGGAGTCGATTTATTCTTGCAGACCAAGATTTATTCCAAATATCACAAGGTTTCTCGATTAAAGCGTTGCATCTCTAGCCAGTTTATAGCGGTTAGTTATTATTGCGTTTTGAATTAAAAAAACACTCATGTTTGAGGTATTTTTGTATAAATACGAAGGTAGTTTTATAAAATCACCTAATTTTTACACTAACAAGTGTTTTCAAATATGATATGTAGGTACCGTACTAAATTAAACTCGCCGATTCACATGCCTAGCAGTTAAGTTGGCGAGGTACAGGAGACGCGAGAAAGACTGTCGTTGCTCAAACGACAATTAGGAACTTAAGTCACCGATGACGCAAGTTAACTCGCCACTGTACTTACTGAAATGTAAACCAGGTTTAAGAAGCTTGCGTTGTAGCTTGATCTAAGATATAAAACGATAGCTGGCAACTGTGAACTTTTTAAATAGCACATTGCCAATAACACATTGTTATTGGACGGAGTGGTTATGGTATTTGCCTCAGGGGTTCCGGGTTCTTTTCCCGAACAAGGGCCAACTTTTGGAAATGTACAAAGTTGGATCTGACAAGCAGTTATAGGGCACACTGCGTTATGCATTCAATTGGGGAGCTCGTCTGGTGGTAGAAGACTACCGTGAAATAACAGCTTATCAGATGAGAATCACATTCTCATCTGATAGTGTTTTTATTTTTTATTTTAAGATCGGCAGAAAAGCCATTTGATGGTAGGTGGCCACAGTCGCCTATAACACAAGCAGCCAAGTGCGCTGCCGACTACACCAGGATTAAGGATAAGGGATTGGAAAGGGATAGGGAAATGGGCTCTGGCATCCATTACTTCACTCACCGAAACAAAAAAGCATACGTGCTGTTATTTCACGGTGGCCTTCTGTAAGGGGATGGTTACTGACGCTAGACGGGCTGCCCAAATGACTGCGAAAAGCAGTGTGCCCTGCCACTATTTCCCAGATCCAGACCAGAGACAAATTTGAAAAGTTCATTTTTCAAAGTTGACCCTGCCGGGAATCGAACCCAGGAACCCCTCTGAACCTGGGAACAGAGCGTTAAGGCAAGCACCCTAACCACTCATCCAATGGACTCGTCATCACAGTTTTTTAAATGTAAAGATCGTCAACAGTCAACAGATGATGGTAGCTGGCCACCGTCGCCTATAACATAAGCCACGCCACAGAAGCAACAAGTGCGCTGCCGACCATAATAGGATTAAAGATAACGGCAATTCTTACTCGCGTACCGAAATATAACATTGTTTACTGCTGATAGATGGGCTATTCAGTTTAAGACTGTATAAAACCCATTGTGTTAAAACTGTGTAAACTGTGTTTAAAACTGTGTAAAACCCATTAGTGTCTTGCCATAAAAAAATCTTGCCATGATAAAAGTTTAAAAATATTTAAAATGCCTTTGAATTTGACAAAAGCCCTGGTTCAGCCTTATTCCCTGTGCTAAGGTCACAATAAAGTCTACTTTAACTAGAGTTGTAAGTAAACCATATTAAAAACACGAGTAGAGAAATTGGCACCAGCTGTTTGTTAGGTAATAAAATTTATGGTACTTAATTTACTTATCTTTTGTATGTAAAAGTCATCAGACAGGCTGACGGTCTACTCGATGGTAGGGGGCTACAGTCACTTATAACACAGTGCTGTAAGTGCGCTGCTGGCCATAGGATTAGCAAGGAATTAGGAAGAGATAGGGTAGTGGGAATTAATAGTACATTTTAAATATTAAAACAGTGATTTGTTAAAAAAATGGATTAAATTATCACACCTACAAATTTTATTGTCATCCATATTAATATTATAAATGTGAAAGTAAATCTGTCTGTCTGTCTGTTACTCTTTCATGCCTAAACCGTTGAACCGATCATCATGAGATTTTGTATACACGTTGTCAGAAATGCAGGAAAGGACATAGGGTACCTTTCATCTAGAAACGCCTGACAAAACTATAACTGCAATAATTACATTGTTCATATATTTAGTCAGGCGTTATGTTTTTATTTTATAACGCGGGCAAAGCCGCGACACCAACTACTTGTCTATAAGTTAATAATATTTTTTTACAGTTTTTTGTGTCACCTATCCAACAATATTTGAAATTGGTGACATTTTTCTATGGGGTTATACTTCAGCGTTAGCTTACGAGTTGCCCCAGGACCCATACTCTCCATTCATGCACCATGCTGACCCCTTGCACCGGAGAGCCGACACGAAAACTATTTATTATACTGATAATGACGGAAAGGTGCTGTTTAAATCTGCGTATAAGAAGTAAGGAGTTATTTTCTTAAAATAATACAAAACACTTATGTTCTTAAGATAATTAGGTTTTTTTTAATACATATGTAATATAATTTTTTCTTAGTTAAGTTAGAGTTCAATTAAAAAAATAATACTGATATTTTAGAGAAAATTGACATTAATTTATTGAAATACATAGTTTTATTGAAAAATTTCTTATTCTTCTAAAAGGTAAAAAGAAAGAAAGAAATTCTTTCTTTTTACCTTTTAGTGATAATGGCTGCATCATTGATGGACAATAAGTATGTATATAATTTTGTAACTTTGTGTCATTTTTCTCTCTAGAAATACACGAAAATACATAACTGAGATTTAATAACTATTGAAATCTCATTTAGGTATTTTTAGGTTAGACAATACCTACTTTATTAATAAATCTTATCTCAAAAATTGCACATAAGTGCTCTAATTTTCATTTTTGTGAAAATCGGTTTTAGAAAACAGTTAAAATTTTGAAGGATCATAATTTTTTTAATGTTAAGCACGGCAGATAGGCCGACGATCCACTTGATGGTAAGTGATGGCTACCGTCGCCTATAAGACAAGCAACGCCAAAGCTGCTGCAAGTGTGCTGCCGACTACAGTAGGATTAAGGATAAGGGATTAGGATTAGGAGGATAGCGATATCGGCTCTGGCATCCCTTACTCACTCACCGAAACACAACAGCACTCGTGCTGTTATTTCAAGGTGGTCTTCTGTAAGGGGGCGGTTACTGCCGCCAGACGGGCTGCCCAAATGACTGCGAAACCTGTCATGTGTTACTGTTGTAAAATTATATTATTTTTTTATTTCAAACGAAGATATTATTTTGATGCAAACACGAGCCTTTGCTATCATAAAATTTTATTAATCCAAATAAAATGTATTTAATATTTAAAATATCATATTTTAGGCTTTCGTAATAATTTATTAATTTTGTAATAATAAATTATGTAAAGTGTAAGTAATAAATAAAAAAATCAAGGCTTTAACAGTGAAAAAGAATTCGAATCTTGAGCCTTTTTACAAACTTAGCCTTTTTAATGGTGGACGACAACAATAAAATATTCTCAAAAAAATAATATTTACCACGTAATAGTGGCTGTAAAGCCTTAAGTGCTACAAAATGAATCGTGTTTATATGCAGGAAGCCGCTCGTCAATCCAGCGTTTGCGAAGCGAAGCGCGGACTTGCCTCTCGAAGCGAACCAATTTAAAGCGGAGACGTTCAAAATAGACAAGCGGCAGATGCACGCTTCGAAACACAAACGCCGGTTTTTGAAAAGCGAACACATGGAGGAGCGAAGCGTCGAATTTCACAGAAGCAGTCGCGCAACACTTTATCGGAAAATAGAAACATTGTTGCAAGCGTACGTTTTTCATTTTGTTTACAATTTTTTCCACTGTTTTACTTTATCGTAAAAAACTGCGTGGCAATTTTTATAATAAGTTATTGCAGTTGATTAAAAAAAAAACTATGTAATAATATTTTGATGCATTTATATTACAAAAAAAATATTACACATATGTTATTGTACGGATGTATGTATTATAAGTATAGGTAATAAAAAAATAAAATCTCGAAATATAGTGGCCTCGGCGCCGAATATGGTTTTGTACCATTCGGTGTCGAGACACTCGGTCCGTGGGGGCCTGCAGCAATGAGCCTCTTCAAAGACATCTCGAAGAGGCTTATTGATGCGACGGGAGACCGAAGAGCTGGCACTTTCCTCGGCCAACGTATTAGTTTGGCCATTCAACGAGGAAATGCTGCCAGCGTACTTGGTACAATGCCGCAGGGTCCATTTTTATATTACTAGTTTTTAATCAATTTAATATTAATTTATTTTTAGATTACTTAGATAATTTTAGTTTTTAGTATTTAAATCAGATTAAAAAAATTACTTTTTGTTAAACCTAACTTTGTTTTCTGTAAACAGTTTTCAGTGTTTTGCCATTTTTACGGGAACAGGGGGTAGGCAATATACGTATAAAGGTTATATAAAAATACAACATAAACGCTCACTTTTTTGAATATTGAATATTTATAAGCGAATAAAAATGTAATTCATTGAGTATGAAATTCCTCGTAAAAATTTAACTCTACTTCCCATACCTTACAGTACCGTATAATGTGTATTCCTCATAACATTTCCTCTAAAAAATATTTTCTCCCAACAGTAAAACTGTAATCAAATTATTTTAATCGCAGATTATTTCTGAAAGAATCATATGTAAATTATGTTACTAATTAAAGTACTAGTCTAACTATTTAAAATTGATGATCTCAGCCGAAGGACCTCCACTGCTGGTCATAGACCTTCTAATTTTCCCAATGGGACCGGTCAGAAGCAGCCCGATATCGACGAAGAACTAGTATTTTAATATTATTTACAAATGATTACTAGTAAGTTCACATTTAACTAAATGAAATGTTTATGCACTTTTTTAATTTTAATTTTATGCACTTTTTCATAGAGTTGGCAGGAACGGGAGGGATTGCCTTCTGAAAACTTTGTGCCTGGTCGGGCAATCGCAGGATAACACCCAGGGGAGTTTCTTTGAGGAGATTCTGAGAGCGGTTTTCACGTAAGTTCCTATCTGCGAAATGTATAAAAGGAATTTTGAATAACCCGTGGAAGTAGATTCAGAACGTTATTTATTGGTAGTCGTTGGAAAGTAAATATATCCTATCTGTATCCTACAGATATATATTCACGTAAATAACACATGCAAAGATAAATCGAAGTTGTTGTATGTTTTGGTATGTGTGCAATCTATTGGGTGATATGATATGTTGTTTACGTAGCTAAAACATTTGGAAATAACTATATTTCAAATATTTCTCTAGTAGCAGTGATAACAATAACTTATGAAAAAGATATCAATACCGACGGTATTTTAAAAAAAAAAGTAACCGTTAGTGTCTCCATTATAACATAAATTTTGTTGTGCAAAAATGTAGTAAGCATACCAGGTTTCAGGTTAGGATTAATTAATAACTTCATTAAATGGACATAGACGCAAAGTTGCCTGTCTGTGTGTATTCGATAAGATGTAACTCGGAGAGTGTGCTCGAGAGCTGCATGAGATCATACCGCCTTCTCCTTTCTTCTATCGGACATGCAGACGTACGGCTGGTTACTATCCTCACCTTGTCGAAACATCTCTAATTCGGACTAAGCGCTTTAAAACATCTTTTGTGATGCGCACTGCTGAGGATTGGAACTCCCTGCCGGCGTCTGTACAACCCAAATCTTTACAAGGTTCGAATGAATAGGCATCTTCTGGGTGAGCTCGCTTCATCGTGGGCCTCATCCTTCCTATATGGATAGATGCTGGTCAAGAGCAAACCCATCTTTAATAAAAATTAAAAAAAAAGACTAGAAAATCCAAGTTTGTAATATCTGTAGGTTATGGTAAAATTTACTTTCTTGCACATTGAGTTCTATGCCATCGATATCAGAATGCGATTGTTAAGAAGATTGTAAAGCCTCTAATAAAACCATCTTTCATTTACTTTCAGCTAGTTTATATAGAGTTATTTATTTATTTATTTATTATTACATGGCCTCCAACGAGGCAGGCACCGAAAAAAACACACAACAAGGACAGGAAAAAATAACATGGCAGATGCCGCCGCAATTAAAGGAGGCACAGCCTACGCCAATAAAAGTCGAAGTAGCATCCCGGCAATAAAGTTAGAAAAAAAAAAACAAAAAAAAAAAATGATCGAAAAAATTATGAAAATTTATCAAAAAATGTATCAAAAATTTATCAAAAAAAAAAAATCATACATAGAAATATAATTAAATCGGAAATTTGGAATAAATGTCAAAAATAAACTAGTGTTAATTATCTGAACCACGGACAAGGATGAGTCTTTTAATTTTGGAAAATGCGTCTCTAAAAACTCATCTTGGCGTGCGGCGCCATGTGTGAGTGTACTTGTAAATATACAACTTTGGCTACAGCAGAAACGCGTTGAATCGAGTTGAGTCGCATTTATTCCTTGTGCGTCCATCTCAGACGAATCGAATCGAATTATTCATTCATCGCAATATTTTTGATGAAGAAGCTCCAAAATAGTGGCTACACGACATTAATATGAAAAGAAATAACTACGATGAATTTCATCATTTATATCCAGATTTGAAAAAGGATAAGTACTTTTAAATTTTTATTTAGTTTTTCATTCATTTTTATTTAAAAAAAGATTTTTATGAGTTTTTAAACGATACCTACATAAATAAACAATAAAAAGCGTTGGAGCGCATCCGCTTCTCCGCATCGACTAAGATCAATCCTGTCGATCAATTCGGCGCGTCGCGGCTCGTCGCTAATGGACGCAGTTTCATAGTAAATATATAGGAGACGACTTTCTGCGATTCGATTCGACTCGGCTCGGCGACCCTAGTGGACGCGGGCCTTTAGGCGTCGTCCTTGTTTTGCACACTCCGTCACTGTATCAATACATGATTAACGCACACATAGCGCCACGAGCCAAGATTATTATAAATTCGAAATTGTGTTAGTTTGTTACGCTTTCACGCTTTAACTAATCAACCGATCATCGTGAAATTTTTGGAATGAAATCATAAAAAATATTATTTCAGTGATAAAGGAAAGGACATAGGGTACCGTTCATCCGGAAAAAAAAAACTACTAAAAAAGGGTATTACACCCATTTTTAAAAAGTGTCTCAATTAGATTCTGTAGTGCTAATGAACCACTAAAAAAATACCAAATTTTTATTCAATCGATAATAAATTTAATTGAAATGCATTTAAAATTTACATTTTCAAATTTCGCGCGTAATTTGACGAAAACGCTGGAAACCATCTTGCTCTGTGGTCATTTTACACAGCCAACTGACGCCGGTAATTGACATGACACTGACTGACACTTTTTTGTTTACACAACCGTATGACGTAAAATGGCGGCTACTATTTCATTGTGTATAAGAACAGACTAAAAATTCTGAAAACTTTGAATTTAATTTTTAAAATTTATTTCGTTATTTTACGAACTAAAACTAACATTTTCCGACTGCTTTTTGCCTAAGCTATCTCAATAATATACTTTTAGATTTTTTTTCATATAGACTAAAATACCCTATTGGATACCTATTTATTTTATATTATTTAATTACATTCTCCATACCAGATGTCACGTGTTTCAACAAAAGTTATGTTAGTTACGTTTGGTATACACAGATGTCACTACGTTTTATAAGTTCAAATATTTCACTTTTTCGGCGATAGATGTCACTGCGCAGACAGGTTATAACGCGCTATCGTTTCCTTCCCTAACGCGGACTACACTTTTCATACAAGTCCAGAGAATATAGAATTAGGGAACATAAATACATGCGCCATCTGTCGTACAAAGTTAAAGTGACAGGTAACGTAACGCTTTTTAGTTAACGCTTGTATTAATTTTACTCTTCATAAAATATCCATACCTGGGGCCTTATATGAAAAACGATTCTTTTTTAAATATTATTTTTTATGTAAAGGACAGTAAGCCACCTAACGGTCAACTTTATGGCAGATGGCTACTTAAGCGACCTTAAGTTAAGCGACCTTAACTTTAAGCGACCCCACAGATCCAACAAATACACTCTAGATCTTAATAGAATAAAAGATAGGGATTAGGAGAGCGATAGGTAAATGGTTTCTGGTGTTCCTTATTTACTCATCGATACACACCATCTGGTCTTCTGGAAGGAGGTGGTTACTAATAACATAAGGGCTGCACAATTTACAGGTGGGAAATGTATCCATGACACCTGCTAACACCTTACCAAAACAACAATTGAAATCGGTTAATGCCTAAAAGCTTCTCTATAGCTTTAAGGTATATATATATATATATGTGTGTGTGTGTGTGTGTGTGTGTGTATATATATATATTAAAGAGCCAATTGCATTAATTGGAATTTTCGTTAAAGTAATAGAAACTCCACAAAAAAAGTTAGAACACAAGAAGAATTTGACTTCTCTCGAAAACGGCATATTGCGCGCATATGAATCCTGTACCTATTAATAAGTTAATGTCAGTTTAAAAAGTTGTATAGATAAAATTATTTTTGTTGTGTATTGTTCTAATGGTAAAAAAAAAACACAATTTCTAGGCCTGTTGAATTGTCTCCGCCGCCAGCGAGTTCTAATGTAAATGTCATTTGGCCAAGTGAAGCCGTTAACAACGTCTTTATGCTAATTAAAATGTTGTCTACTGTCTAAAGACATTGTTTTGATTTACCACCCCTTTAATTTTTCGTCTAAATAATGACCACTTGCAATTCAAAGTTACAAGTCCTTATTAGTTTTCATTTAAAATACGTGCTATGGATCTTGGTGCTATATTAACTCACAATTTTCTTTTGCTTTTGAACAGGATTTTCTCATTAACTTTTTTAAAGATATTCGGTGTAAGGCCAATAAATTCTTCTTTCACAAACACCAATCTGAACAGTTTTAAAATTGCAATTATCTCCACAACATAAATGGGATTTAGGTCTACGTTGATAACCTTCATAGGATAAAGGTTAAGGGATAAGGTAGGATTGGGAAATGGGTTTTGGCATGTTAATATTTGACTATTCCCTTGGTCTAGTCTAGTGGTTGAGGTACTTGCTTTAATGTTCTGTCTCAGGGGCCCCGGGTTCCAATCCCGACAGGGCAAGCTTTGGAAAAAAAATCAAAGTTAGATCTGATCTGAATCTGCCAAGCAGTGTGAAGGCACGCTGTTTTTCGTACTCATTTGGGCAGCCGATTTAACGGCAGTTACCATCTCTTCACAGAAGACCAACGTGAAATAACAGCATGTGTGCTGTTGTGTTTCGTGAATGAATGAGGATGCTAGAGCCTATTGCCTATCCCTTTCTAATCCTTAATCATACTATTGTCAGTAGCGCACTTCCAACACGGCAGCCACCTACCATCAAGTGGACCGTTAGCCTGTTTGACGCCTTAACATACAAAAAGCTATATGGATTACCCAGCTTATGATTGTGGGACGTAGCATCCCGTAAATATAATCCTTAAAATAAACAGGTAGATATTTATACAAAAATGCTTTAGATTGTTTTTTTTTTCAGGTTACCCAAAGGTCGTGCCACAGACATTCTAGAAGAGTACGACGCTGCTGTCGGATCTAAAGAAGACTGCAATATGCTATATCCAGATTGTGATGATTCTTTAATGGAAACGACTACATCGACAATTAATAAATAACAGACAACATTAAATGCAAAGTGAAAATTACTAATTAATTTGAGTTAAGACTGGGCACACACTACGGAATATTTCACAACAAAATATTGTTTCCATAAAGGGAAAGATAGGTGGATAATCAAATTCTAAAAATGAGTAACGACGAACAACTTTATCATTTCTTGGTTTCAAATTTGAACTGCATATATAATTTTAAATAGCTGATAATGAAATTTGAGGATTATAGTTGGTTATTTCTTATGGTCCAATCAAATGGACTTTCAAATGGACCTTCAGCCAGCCTATCAATACATGGATTAGCTCAAATGTATCTACCGTGTATACAGAGCCTAATGTTAAAACAAACACTATTAAAAGGCAAAAAATTAACAGAAATGTCTGCAGTTAAGATCGAGTTGTGTCATTAAAAAAATAGATCTCAAATAGATTAAAATATAGAGACAATTTAACACCTTCCGAAAAGTTTTTATTTAGAATTAGTATAGTAATTAATTTAATGAATTTGTAATTTTTAAAATTATTGTATATATATTTTATATTCCATTATTGAATTTACCGTTAGCTTAATAATTTTAGTATAGTACTCCAAATTCAATACAGTATGATTTATATGTTTAAGGAAAACTTGTGAAATTTTTTGTTGTAATTACTTATATAAAGTGAATTTATTTAATATAAATCAAAATTTCAACTGACAAAATAATATGTAGTTTTCTTTTTCTTTTTACACATTAGCGTGAGTAATTAGTAGAGCATTGCAGTTGAGGAAAATTAAATACAATAAACACGAAACTAACTGTAACTTCTTTGACATGGGACTTGTTAATTGATGTCTCATTTATGAGCACTCCGAGTTCACAGCGCAGAACGTGTAGCTGAGAACAGTTTATTTTACGATTTGTCACTGGCAGCTTTCTATTCGATTTTCAAAACATTCGTATGCATGTAGTGCTGGTTTGTGGATATCGATTGAAAATTTTACGTTCGATCATGAGTTCTATTTTTAAAGTTGCAATAGTCGCCATGTTGTTTTCACATTTTGTCACCGGTAACGATTCAAATGAAACAGAGAAGGGACAGTATTTATTGTCTAGAAGAAAAAGATTTCTAACTTTCCCAGATGGAAGCTCGTTTCAATTAGGTAAATAAATGAAAAATAAAATAAAATTGTAACGAGTACACGCTAATACGTTTACACTTTACAAAATGTCAATTTAACAACATTTACTAAACTGTTAACGGTTCTGTAAAAGTTGCCATTGCTCTTTATTTACAGTGTTCTGTGTGCAAACATCGGCCTTAATTCCTATTGGGGACATTTTTCTATACGGTAACACTGCGGCTTTGGCGTGGGCACTTCCGGCGGACCCAAAATTTTTCTACATGTTTAAGAATAAAAATACAGCTCAACGGAGAGGGGACTTGGAAAACGTTTATTATTTGGATGAAAAGGGAAACATCATTGATAAAACTCCTTATTACAGGTAAAATATATATTTATATTTTGTTAATATAACGGTCATTAGACTAGCTGACGATCATCTTAATGGTAGGCGGCTACCGTCTCCTATTAACACAAGTAACGCCATTGCTGCCGCAAGTGCGCTGGTGACCTTAGTAGGATTAAGGATAAGGGATAAGGAAGATATAAGGAAATGGGCTCTGGCATCCCTTAATCACTCACCGAAACACAATAACATACGTTCTGTTATTTCACGGTGGTCTTGTCTTGTGTGCCTGCTCAATGTGCCCTGCCAATACTTAAACGCACCAGATCAGAGCAAACTTGGTAAAGTTCATTTCTAAAGTTAACCCTCGGGGATCCCGGAATTCGAACCCGGAACCCCTGAGTCAGAGGGCTAGAGCAAGCGCCTTAACACCTCGACCAAGGGGCTCGATAAAAACTATCATTTTTATATATGTAACTTTAAAATGTTTTCATTCTCTCTATCATGTGTAACGGCAAGACGTTGTCTAAATGTTGTCATTTCCTTACAAAATGAGTATCTTTTAAGAACTTGATTTAAAAAAAAATGAAAAGTAATAAATGTTTACAATCGAAAAGTGACGTTTTGTTCGCCCACTCCTCATATATAAAGGTGTAAAATTAGCATGAACATAATATAAATTTAAGCCAATATTTAATTTATTACAAAAACTTATTACAAAAATTATGAAATATATATTTATTTATAATTGTTAATTCCGTCCATTCCACATATCCCTATTAATTGTAACCACTGTTTGAAAACTCAGAAACGATAATACATTCACAAATTACATTGATTTGATTTTTCCTAATGTAATACAATTACAGGAAACCATTAACGGGTCCGGTGTTTGTAAAAAGAAGCATTAATAAGCAAACGAGTTTCAAGGAGAAACTTAGGCTTAAAATTGACAAACTGAAGATGCATAGGCGGCAAGTGGACCGGGATTACTTGAAGAAACATAACATGGACGTAGAAAGAGTCCAATTTCATAGAAACACTCGAGTAAATTTGTATGGAAAATTAGAGAGTTTGTTAATAGCGTAAGTGATTTTTGGAGAAATATCGATTACTTTAAGGCTAACGATAAAATAGAAAAAAATAATCCCACTAATATTATAAGTGCGAAAGTTTGTGAGGATGGATTTATGGATGTTTCACGCAAAAATGGCTTAACGAATTTGAGATTTGGTAGACAGACCG
This sequence comes from Bembecia ichneumoniformis, assembly GCA_910589475.2. NCBI lineage: Eukaryota > Metazoa > Arthropoda > Insecta > Lepidoptera > Sesiidae > Bembecia > Bembecia ichneumoniformis. Next base: position 3,292,763 of record OU342533.1, on the reverse strand, counting down.
GATTAACTCAGGGGATAATTTTTATCCTAGAAAAATGTTAGGTTCCTGATGTATCGTCTAAAAATACAAAAAATTGAGCCAATGTCGCTGTGGCGCCGTCGTCACAACGATAACGATGATGCGCCCGCAAGGAATGAAAGATGATGAACGACAGAAAGATAAGGTATGTGGAATGAAAGTACGAGGAGTTGCGATCGCGAGAACTGGTATGAAAGAGGATAGTATATTTGGAGGAATTCGAAATAGAAAAAAAATAATAAATAAAATAAAATAAAAAATAAAAAACTGAAAACTACTAAATTTTGGTATAGAAATTAGACCTTGGAGAAGAAATTTAACCGGTATATGGTATTATTAATTTTATTAATTAATATGGTACTTGAAAAGGTATTTAATTCTAAGCAGACCAAATAATGGTCAGAATAATGGTTGTCAGAATTCCTTTACTCTGAAGATTTTTTATTTATTTTATTTTATTTTTGAACAAATACCCTACAATACAGAAAACAACAAAATACAATTTAGACAGAATCACTTTTTACATTGACCCTGTAATGAACAGGGCCACTTACAGGGTATAGCTAAGTAGATGTTACCTAAATTTAAAAAATAAAATCAATTCTAAATTATAAGGGGAAAGGATCTGAATAAGCACTTAGGGTATGTGTGTGTGTGTGTGTGTTTTCTTATAATCATATTTTTAGATGTCTCTTTAGAAAAGTTAAGAGATAATGGGATGCGTTTTCAAAATACACTGCTTGTATGCAATTTGCAGACTCGGTCAGGATGGAAGACAGTGCATTCTTTACAAACTATGTGAATCGACGCATTATTCTCCGAGACAAGGCACATTCCAACAGGAACTCCTTAGGGTTGTGTTTACGTAAGTATTAATTATTATACAATGTAATCTGTAGTTTCCTGTTGATAATTCACTACCTATATACTTAGGTTAAAAATTGCTTTTTGAGAAAAAGATGGTATGCTACCATCTATAATATACTATACTATACATATACAACTTTGAAAAATCAACTTTTCAAATTTGTCTCTGGTCTGGATTTGGAAAGTAGTGGCAGGGCACACTGCGTTTTCGCAGTCATTTGGGCAAGACCGTCTGGCGGCAGTAACCACCCCCTTACAAAAGGCCACCGTGAAATAACAGCACGTGTGCTGTTGTATTTCGGTAAGTGAGTAAGGGATGCCAGAGCCCATTTCCCCTCTCCAAGTCTCTTATTCTTAATCCTACTGTAGTCGGCAGCGCACTTGCAGCAGCTTTGGCGTTGCTTGTGTTATAGGCGACGGTAGCCACCTACCATCAAGTGGACTGTCAGTCCGTCTGCCGATGTTAACATAAAGAAAAACAAAATTATAACATGAAATAAATATTTGTCTAGGTTACCTAAAGGCGTAGAATTCGAAAAAGATGATCACAAGGAGTACGACAATGCAAGCAATAAGAACCTCGATTGCGCCTCACTGTATCCCGGATGTGATGTTCTTATAACACCTAGCCTGTAAAATAAATAAAGTCAATACTGAATTTATGGAATTTCATTTATATTGATATTATTATTATTATTAATAATAATAAGATATCTGATATCTAATTTTAAGTTTTTTATAATATTTATTGTTTTTATATATATATAATATGTATATTGTAAAAAATTTAGAATTAAGAAAAGAAATAAATAAGTATATAATAACAATAGGATAGTACGTCCGTTTCTGTCCTTGTCGCCCTGAATCCCGACTGTGCTTCTGTCGGGGGTAATACCGTCTCCTCCTCATTTTGGCTGGTTTTACCGGTGGTCTAACCACCGGTAGCTTGGGCTTTGCTTCGCTACTACAAATTTTAAGTTTCTATTAAAATATATTTTTTTATATATATACATATTGTAAATAAATTAAAATTAAGAGTGAATATAAATAATTGCATAATAATAAAATTCTCTTTGATATGTAATATAATATTGTAAAAATATTGATTTAGCTGAGCCTGCAACTTCGTACGCGTGGTATTTGGTATAGCGCGTAACGTTTTTGTTTGTAAACCGATTGGAATGAAACAAACATTAAATGTTACTGGAAGCTTGCTACAATACATCGATGAAAACCGCATTCAAATCCGTTAAGCTGTTTTTGAGATTAACGCGAACAAAGGCCCAGACAAAAAGACAAAAATTCCAAAAACTATTTTTTTGACTTCGGTAACGTAAGAATAACGTGAACAGATTTTTTTAAATACTTAATTTACAGTTTACGATTTCATTATATGTATAGATTTGTTAATTTCATTTTAATTTTTTTAAATATTTTTTAAATAAAAAAAATTTATGGTTTCTGTCTTGATTTTCATTTGTTAATTGCATTTTATTAATACATAATCTTAATATAAATATATTACCAATTAATCTGTAATTTCAAATATAAACTATATATTTTAAGTCCAATTAGTTGCTAGTAAGTATATAAGATATCGCTGAAAATATCTACTCAACAAATTTTATTGCATTAAAATTACAATTAAATACATGTTAAAGATGTATGTTGGTTAATCAGATTACATTAAATCAAATCACATTTAATCCTACTAATATTATAATTACGAAAGTTTGTATGTTTGAATGTTTGTTACTCAATTACGCCAAAACGGCTAAACGGATTTGGATAAAATTTGGCACACAGATAGTTTATTACCAGGATTAACATATAGGATAATTTTTATCCTGGAAAATGTTAGGTTCCCGAGGGTTTTACCTTTATATACAGTTGTGTTATTTTTACTAAACACCTTTTTTTAAACACAAAAATAGCTGCAGTATTAATATCTAATTAATCACATTTTGAGACAAATAAATAATTATGATTATTCCAAAATTTGCAAAAACCAATGATAAATGAAACTTACGTACAAATTTAAAGACTAAACCAAGCATACTGCGAATTTCTTTCAAAATATGTGTTCTTTGTGGTTCGCAAGTAGGCCTCATTTTTTTTAATAGGCCTTAATATTGTGAGAACTAGTTCAAAGTTAATTTGTACTGTCGGACATACGTGCTAAATGCCTCGGATGTATTCGCCGGAACGCCAGTCGCTTATTGTTTACCAGTAACCTGTGTGCTTGCTGTAACACTGGGTAAAAATATTATTTGGTCTATTTAAACGACATCTCTTTGTGTCGAATAATATCTTTGTTCTTCAATAAGTTCTTAGTTAATTTTATTCTTTCGTCGGTGCCTCTAACAGGTAAACCTTTATATTTATCTATTTTTTCATAAGATGAAAGTTCAAACAGATGAATCTTGAGCAAACAGTATTTAATTGTTACCAATTCAAGTTAGATTATACGCAATTAAGTATTAAATTAAATGCATTTAAAACACATTTTTTTAAATTTAGTTAAAAACATTTTTTTTATTTCATATAAAAAATATGACCTTTTCAAATAAAATCTCATAAATAATTAACATACGAGTAACATAACAAGACTTTTTTTGTATTTCATATTTTGTCAAATCATATTACAAAATTTAATCAATACAAATAACAATTATTTAAAAATATATGTAATTCTTTGAGTTTTATTACATATCCACTTCATACTATTATTAATATTCATTTTCTTTTTTGGCCCAAAAATATATAGACGGCCCCATCGAATAAACGTGCAAGAGTAAAATGACAACTTCTCAGGAAAAGATAAAAAACGCTTATTTTAATAGTAGAAACCAAAGGTAAAAAAGTATCTTTAGACTAGTAACTATATTATCTTTTAAAAAATTATAACCGACTTTCAAGAAATTCTTGAAAAACCATTTAATTTTTTTACTCTTGTGAAATTTGTGAGACTAGATAACAGTCATGACCTTTAACATGTACAACTTGAATACGTATAGTCTAATTTTACCCTATTATTCTACTTAAATCAAGTTTCTTTTTAACTCGGCTATAACCATTTACCTGCTTGTCCACAGTACATTATTTAATGAGTGAAAGATAGATAGAAAGATAGATCTTATGTGCTAATAAGATCGGTTCTCAATTTCTCATTTATGTAATACATCATTGATTATTTATATGGAAAAATAAGTAAATTAATGGATTAATTATTTTTACATGAATAAAAAAGAAAGAAGACATAGGTAACACAAACTAAAAAAATCAAAATAGAATAGTCTATCTGTTTTAACCAGGTTTTAACATGTTCTTTCTTGTACGCTCGGAGGCCTTAAAAATATGCAATAATAGCATACACTGTTATTCATATAATATAAAAATATATTATTTCCGTACAATTAAAGAATTAAACTGGAAAAAATATTTAAAAAATTAGGAGGGTGTAGGATAGGCAAAGGAAACCAATAATGCAAAAAAAAAAAATAGTTTTAAAACTCTTGAACATTTATTAGTTGAGGTCATCGATTTATAAATGTGATTAAATTTATTAAAAATGAAATCTTTTTTAGGAGGGATATGGATAAAAATAATGTTATATCAACGGTATTAACATTTAGTTTATTATGCACTACGTCGTTCGCTTCATTAGTCAACCTAACATCTGCGCATTCAAATTTGCTATCAAGAACCAAACGTTTCTTATCATTTCCCGATGGAAGTTCTGTACAGTTAGGTAAGTTTTATATGTTATTTATAAAGAAGTTGTATCATTTGATGATATGTGTATGGTTATTCCAGTGTGTGATATCTTATAGTGTGTGATCATTTAATTTGTCTTATTACGTTCCTATAAGCTTTATTGCGACTGTTGTGTGCCTTACAATGTGTCCGTTGATTGCTACTTTTCTAGGAACCACAAGGTCTCCTTCATTGTTAGAATAAGTGATCATAATTTCTAAAACGCACACGAAAATCGCAGTTTCTATCTGAATACAAATTATAGATATCTATTGTTTCGCTGTCCAACTAAGCTATTAAGAAATGTTACTAAAAATTGTTATTTTAAATATGAAAACTAATTTTTTTTAATGTATAAAAGTGATAACAAACCTTAATTATATTATTATATAAAAATTAAAATTTCTAGTTCCAGGCTTCGTATATTTTTTGAAGTTACTACACAAGTTATCAAATTATTTATTTTTCAGATAACATGATCCATTGTTAGTTATTATTTAATTTATATACTTTTAATTTATATAATATATAATTTTAATTTAGTTATTATTTTAAGGAAATAGTAAAAAGGTTAGTCGAGATCACAGGAGACCGAAGAGCTGGCAGCTACCTCGGACAAAGAATCAGTCTAGCTATTCAAAGGGGGAACGCTGACAGTATCTTCGGAACCTTGCCTAAAGGGACTCCTTTTAATAATATATTTTAGTTTTTATATTAAAATAAAATTAGGACTTTCGATTATAGTTTATATTAGTTTATTATAATTATAGTTTTATTTAGTTATAAATACCGTATTTACTTTGATATTTATATACAATGCTAAAAAGCTTATTATGTTAGAACATTCATAAAATGTTTAAAATTGAACAGCAACAGTTATTAAGATGATGTTGGCGCTAGCTCGTGTCCCCTCTAGCAACGACGCCGTTTTTTAGAAAAAAAAAAACTGCGTTTTCTAGAAGAAAGCAAGAATTTCATGCAATTATCGGAAGATAATTGTATGAAACCCGTCAGTTTTTGCTTCGACAAACATTTGAGAGGCACTACAAAAACGAGGCAACCCCATCAGCATTGTTAGCATCAGCATACCGTTGTTGTATTGGATTCGCAAGATGCTGGTGGATTTCTTGGTGTAGTCGGTCCACAGATAACTCGTGTACATATTTTGACAGTATGCTTTAAATAAAGTAATTTTAACTTGATCTGTACAAGAAAATCTGCGAGCTAACATATTACATCTAACCGCCAATGTTCTGCTATTTGCGCTTTCATGTCAACATGATCTTTGAGATTGCTGGTAATAAAATGTCCAAGATAGTTAAATTGGTATACCCTCTTTATCTTGTAATTATTTAATAATATTTCAGGATCATCACTTTGATATTTATCAGTGGTCATATAATTATGCACGACAACTATCAATAAAGATCATTTTGTAGTAGTAAGGCCTATTAAATTGTAACAGTTGTGTATCTGGCTTACAAAATTCTGTATTAAATATAATATTTATATACCTATGTATGTCTGTCCGCTTCTGTCTTCATCTCATCTAAGAGTAAAATAAGAGCATTAGTGCTTTTCTGTTCGCTTGAGTTCAGGGTTAATAGAGCTTATTCCCCCATCATAATCCTGCCTGTTCTATTTCCTTGTTAATCTTTAGCGTCTATGAGTCTTACAGGAGTTACAAATGGAAGTAATAGGCATTGGTATACAGTGTACAATTACATCTGATCTGACCAAGTGCTAAGGCGGGAGAAATAATTTTCTACTGTCTCAGTACTCAATAGGGGATCGGACAGTAATCAGATTAAAATCTAAAATGTACTTAGAAAGAAAATATATAATTTTTTACGATTATTTATCGAATAATAATTTAATATAATTCATTTAAATATTTTTAAATGAAGAACTAAAATTTTATTATTGACAATATTTTTAATCTATACTGAAACACCAATCACAGTGAGTGACGTCATTTGTGGGCAATCATTGTCTTTGCCAATGCAGCTGTTTTGTTATGATATGACCACAAATGACGTTACGCGCTCTCTGATGAACTATCGTGGCGTTTTGGCGGCATTTTCAAACAAACAATATTAAAACATGATTTTGAGTACCTAAAAGGCTATAAATAAATAAAATAGTATTTTTTATGGGAATAAATATCCATGAAGATTAATTTAAAACACTTTCTGAAAATTTGTCCGATCCCCTATTCAAGATTAATGTTCTAATTAAAAATGACTCTACCCTTTTAGTATACTGCACACAAAACCATGGTTATCTTCAAATAGGCGACATAGTTTGGTTCGGCAATACGGCCGCCTTAGCGTGGGAACTGCCCACAGATCCTCAACATTTCTATCTGTATAAGAAAAATGTGAAAGACTTTGCTCAACGGAGAGACGATGTGAAGAAACACATTTACTATGTTGACGAAAAAGGAAAATTGTTATCGAAAGTGCCCTATCGAAGGTTGGTACTCTAAACAAAATATCAATTTGTATATTAATTTTATGATATATACATATACCAAGTAACAAAATTTTATTTATAGTTTATCTAGGATATTCTAGGCTTTCAAAGATAACATAAAATCTACAAAAACTTGCTTAAAACATATTTATAGTCAAATATGTGTTATTTTATGGTCTATCAGTACCTATATGTAATAAAAAATCGGTATTTTTTTTTTGTAACCACTGAGTTACTGCTTGAGCCGTATGTGGACGAGCATTGTCGTACATAAATAAAAAATCTTGCCCCATTTGCAATCGGTGCGGTAAGATTGTTCTACCTTGGCAATAAGAAAGTGGACTTCTTGAAGGTGTACCCTGCGTGAAATCCGGATGGAATCCAAACCGAGATTCACCAGAAAGCATCACTGTGGAGATTGGAGATCATTCCAATCCAAATGTAGGGAACATTGAAGTCTGCGTACTCGATTGCCTCGGCGGGCGTAACGGTGGTATCCGCAGCAGTCTGCGAGAGTGAAGGCCGACTTCATGCAACCTCATAGTTTGGTCACTTACTGTTAAATCTTGTTCTTCCCGCAGTCTTAAAACCAATTCCAACACCGTAGAAGGTTATCTTCTCGCCGTTAATAGTAAAAAACGGTTGGTCAGCTACTTCGCCTGTTAGTCGATAGAGAGAGCAAAATCTGCATATTACGCTTTTTGTCTAGCGCCAAAGCTATCCGCAACATTCCCTCGAATAGCACCGCCTTCAAGCATACTTACAGCACGAACCATTTCTTCTCGGCTTATTTAATATGTCGAAAACACCAAAAAAATTAATTTAAATAAGTTTAAATTAAAATTAACGAAAAACCTGAAAACATTAATTAGGACAAATTTCAATTAAATTAAAATTTTCCGCCCCTGTAAATATTTAAAAAAATGAAATTGAGATAAAGTACACGAATGGTTCAGCAATAATTTGACATTTAAAACTTTTTCATAGGATTGATACTTTTTGAGGTACACCGATAAATTTAGAATATCCCTAGACAGTTTTTTTTTTAAGTTAAGATCGACAGACAGGCTGGCGGTCCACTTGATGGTAGGTGGCTACCGTTGCCTATAACACAAACAACGCCTAAAGCTGCTGCAAGTGCGCTGCCGACTACAGTAGGATTGGATAAGGGATTAGGAGGGGGATAAGGAAATGGGCTCTGGCATCCCTTACTCACTCACCGAAACACAACAGCACGTATATGCTGTTATTTCACGGCGGTATTCTGTAAGGAGGTGGTTAATGCCGCCAGGCGGGCTGCCCAAATGACTGCGAAACGCAGTGTACCAGTGACTTTTCAAATCCAGACCAGAGTCAATTTTGAAAATTACATTAAAATTTCCAAACTTGACCCCGCCAGGAATCGAACCCGGAGCCCCTGAGACGTTAGGCAAGCACTCTTGCCACTCATCCAACGGGCCGTCAGTTTTGAGGTGTGTCAAATCAGCAGGCAAATAAGAAAACATTTCAGTATATAGAATCAGGTTCGAATGAGCTATTAGAAGAAATTGTTTGTATTTAACTATAGAACTGAGGAACCGGTCAATATCTGTATCATTCAATAACATTTCATTAAACACACTAATGAAATAAAATTCCAATAAATATAAAAAATATATATCAGAAATAAGGTAGTGTTTAAGGAACATTTAGGTATTTTTTCTGGTGGAAATAGCATATTATTATTCCCTTAAAGAATTTTTAAGTGATGAGACTATTTTCTAGAGCAAACGATGCAAATTGTGTCTTAACATAAATACCTACAATACTATGTGTAACACAGAAAAAAAAACCGAATCAAATTAAACTAATTTTCAGTGATAATTAACTAATGTTTACAATTAAATTAACTTTATACGTGTGCTGTCCATTCACTCTTCAATATAAGTTTTATATTTTATTATGGTGAATTGTGACTCATCAAGAATTTGAAATATGAAATCTTTTATTTTTTCAAAGAATTTTCGTTATTTTTTTTATGTTTGAGTTAGATTTATGTTTATAGTATAAGAAACCTTTGCATCCTGGGGAGCTTGCAAGTAGTAGAATATTGAATACGACACACACAAGTCTCGACACAGATACGGAAACAATTACATCTACGCTATTAAACCATAATTGGTTTCCACTTTTATCTTAGGAGCTCTGAGGAATTTTATTTTTCCAGAAAACCACTTGTAAACCCAGCGTTTGCTAAACGGAGCACAGACAATTTAAACACAAAAGAACACGACAATATAACGAAGACGTTCTCTATCAAGAAAATGCATGAAATGCAAGAGAGTAAAAGTTATCTTAACAATTTAGACGCTGCATCCGCCGACTTTCATAGGGAGGGAAGGAAAAGTTTTTACGTCAAGTTGGAGAAGTTTTTGGAAGCGTGAGTGCCTTTGATTTCTTTATAAATATTATTTATGTACTTAGAGATGAAATTGATAAATTAAATTTTATTATTGTTTCTTATAATTATTTCTTGTTATATATTATGTAGAAACTTGTTATACATCCCATTAATTCTAGGTTTAATTCTAGGATAAATTAGTTTTTATCAGCGTTTAGACTTTCCAAAAAAATGTCCACTTTATCAGTGGAACGTACCTTTTATTTTTTTTAAATATTCAAATTCAAAGGTATTATTTTAAAAAAATAAAATTTTAAATAGACATTAATGTAAAATTTATTCATAGTATTAAATAATTCGTGTTAGCTTTGACAATAACTGAATTTATACTAATTACAATGGCAGGTTGGGTTGGCGTGGTAGAGACTGCGTTCTAAGAATCCTTTGTCAAAGTGGCAAAAGGGAAATGGAACAGGGGACCTTCTTAGAGGAAATTCTCTGGGCTACATTTACGTAAGTTACTTAGTTAAGTTATTTAATAGTATGTCAGCTTGATTTGTTTAAGCTCTTTTGTAAAAAGTCCTGTTTTATTTTTGTGGCAATAAAATTACTGTTTTATCTTTAATATAGTTTTACAAATAAGAGTAATAAAATGTTCCTGAATGGGCGACAGTTTCAGCATGAGCTATGTTGATCTACTTATTCTAACACTTTGACCTTTGTTTACACTTTTACATATTGTTACGTGCGGGGTGAGTTAAAATGCCGTGTAAGGGCGAAACGAACGATTTATTTTCACAAACCAAGATGACTTCCAAAATTACTAAACTTGTCCGATGAAACCGTTAAACTTGCCAAAAGTCGTCAATGATTCCTTTAATGTGTCGCCGGTTCACTGTCGCAGATAACTTCGCAAAAGCTCTGAAGAGTCGCTTTCGTATCGCTGGTAGTCGCACCATTAACTCATCTCGTCAGCCTGCTCTCTTATTTATACTTGACGCCAATGCTTCGATGTATTTCGAATTTTTCAGAAAATCTAAACAAGATCGTAAACAAGCCATTGAAATTTCGGGAATGCTATTTCTGTTGAAATGTAATCTCTATGTTGTAAACATAAGGACCAATTTCCTTTGACACTAGTCGGGAAGGGGCGTGGCTACCATCGATAGGGTGCGACGTTCGAGACTTTTGGCCGGCGCGAACGCTTTTTCCAGAACTTTAGTTAGTCGTAACAATATCAAGAAATTGGAGTAATTGCGAAATATGAATTTTATATCTGCTTGTATCTCCTTTGGCGCAATAATGAAGCATTTACGGATTGGCTTCTTAATGCGTAAAACAAAATTGTAATTTGCAACATGATTTTAATAAACTTAAAGTTTCGATTTTTATGTTCATAGTCCCTTCTTCCTTATCAAGCAACATAATTCTTGTTGGGGTCAATTATGGGCACCACTGATTCAAGGAAGCTGAAAATGATTTACAATATTTCCAGCTCATTTTTCGATTTTTTTTCTATCGATTGGGCTTACAGAATTTTCGATGATGATGAAAATTTTTTTTCCAATATTTTTTAGATTACCTAAAGGAAAGGAATTCGAAACAGAAGAGCATAGGCAGTACGATATTGCGTTTAATAACAACGACGACTGTTCTGAACAATATCCTGACTGTGAAGATATGAACGGACAACAGTTATACTAATTTTTAATTATTCTGATGGTTATTCAAACTTAGCCATGTTATTTTCTTTCATTGTTTAAACATATGTACCGAATTAAACATATATACCTATTCATTGAAGTAGTAGTAGTAGTAGCCAGCGTACTTGGTACAATGCCGCAGGGTCCATTTTTATATTATTAGTTTTTAATCAATTTAATATTAATTTATTTTTAGATTAGATAATTTTAGTTTATATGTTAGATATTGGTTAATCATGTATATACATATATTAACTATGTTTTCTAATATTCCAAATAAAGAACTGTTTATTGAATAGATTTTATGTATAAGGACTTCTGTTCTATTTTGTGTAGAGGGGAAAATATTGACTTGTATTCTTGCTCATTATTTATAAATGTAAAATAAAAAAATACAAATTATATATATTTTTTCATTGCATACCCAAAAAACATACATATATGTTTCATGTATTTAGTTAATATCTGTCATAACGATGGACAATACATTAACGAAACTTGAATTTGAATAAATAAAATTTTAGTAACTCAAAAAATGTTCAATCGATTAAACTAAGTAGTAATTTAGTAATGGCAGGGCACACTGCGTTTCGCAGTCATTTGTGCAGCCCGTCTGGCAGCAGTAACCACCGTCTTACAGAAGACCACCGTGGAAGACCACCACGTGTGCTTTTGTATTTCGGCGAGTGAGTAAGGGATGCCAGAACCCATTTTCCTATCCGATCCCTTAATCCTACTGTAGTCGGCAACTCACTCAGCAGCTGTGGTTGTTGCTTGTGTTATAGGCGACGGTAGTCACTTACCATCAAGTGGACCGTTCAAGTCACGCGAGTTCAAGTTGCACTTGTCCCGTTTTTTTGTATTTATAGGCAGCAATAGTCTCCAGTACCTTTCTTAGTTAATAAAACGTAAAATTGTTTCCCCAAATCTAGAATAATGCACGTCACCCCCAAATAATTGTTGAATTTTGATTTACATGTTCCAAATCAACAATCAAAGACAACATAACGAACTTGAAAAGCCAGACGCCTTAGAAAATTCCACAGAGGTGTGAAATGTGACCAGCTAATGAGCGAAGGCTGTACGCTCTAATTCATTGATCAAACATTTCAGCTCGTTGAACAACCTCAAGATTCTTGGGATTCTAATTTACGTTTTCCTATGGTGGATAAGAATTTATGGTTTAAGTTTTCTTAGTGACGAGGAAAATATTTTATAATTATGAATTTATTTGACACAAACAAATTCAACGTCGACAATAGAGGAGTATATACAGGATGATCAATCCAAATGAGTCAGTGAACAATAAGACATACGAAAATATTTAATCCGACACAATCCGAATTTTTTTATTTAAATTGTAGACATTTTTGTTTATTATTCATATAAAGTACTATAGCAAATTTATTTCTTACTAGCGACCCGCCCCGGCTTCGCCCGTGGTGCAATTTTTATATAAATTCCCCGTTTATCCTTCTTTCCATTAGTGGAAACCGAATTAAAACCGGTCTACCCGTTCACGCGTGATACCGTGATCAAGGGAAATGGGGATTCATTTTAATATATGGAGATGACCGTCACTATCAACTACAGTAATTAGAATAACTAGGGTTTTTCTTTTTTAGAGAGATCAAAAAGTTCGATTCTTGGTTGCGTATGAGTCTAATTAAAAAAAATGCAGTTTTTCTTAATATGAAAATCGAAGCCTTAGTTCCTAAGAACAAATTTTCTTATCTCTTATGGTTTTAGATTTGTCCTCACTGATCCAATTGGATTGATCGTAGTATATTATACATATAAAATTCATATATTTCTACACAAATACCTAGAATATAGATTGAATATATCTATCAAGGACTTTATTAATTTACACAGTAGCTATTATATTATTGATCGTCTAAAATGTGTGTTGTATTCAAGAAATGACTCAACAAATCCTTACTATTACTAACATCAACAACAAATCACATGTTCAATTTCTGTGCGTCAATATACATCCTTTCAACGTTTGGAGCGTTTCAAAGTAACTTTTATTAGTTCTTTGAGTTTCCAATTTACTCTCCATGCTTTCGTTACGGTTTGTTGTCGTTTTGGCTTGTACCGCGTTAGTCGACTGTCATGGAACTACGACGGTCGATCAGTGTCCCAATGTGAAGACTTCATTAAGTTCCATTAGAAAGCGGAGGTATCTCTCTTTTCCCGAAGGAAGCAATGTGGTCGTAAGTTAATCTAATTTATTTATTATATACTAGCGATCCGCCCCCGGCTTCGCCCGGCGTGCAATTTTTATATACCCTAAAACATTCCCCGTTTATCCCTCTTTCCATTGGCGAAAACCGAATTAAAATCGGTCTACCCGTTCACGCGTGATGCCGTGACCAGGAGAAATGGGGATTCATTTTTATATATAAGACTAGCGGCCCGCCCCCGGCTTCGCCCGGCGTGCAATTTTTATATACCCTAAAACATTCCCCGTTTATCCCTCTTTCCATTGGCGAAAACCGAATTAAAATCGGTCTACCCGTTCACGCGTGATGCCGTGACCAGGAGAAATGGGGATTCATTTTTATATATAAGACTAGCGGCCCGCCCCCGGCTTCGCCCGGCGTGCAATTTTTATATACCCTAAAACATTCCCCGTTTATCCCTCTTTCCATTGGCGAAAACCGAATTAAAATCGGTCTACCCGTTCACGCGTGATGCCGTGACCAGGAGAAATAGGGATTCATTTTTATATATAAGACTATATAAAAATTACTATATATAAGATTTACTATCTCTAGTCGTAGGGTCAAGTTAAAACTGATGCTATAAGCGACAGGTGACACCTATTAATTTTCTATTTCAGGGGTGTGAATAGAAAATTAATAGGTAATATTAATATCCAGCACTACTTTCCGCCCTTGGTCATTTGGTCATACCCCTTCCAGCAGACAGAGCATAATTAGCTCTGACAGGTTGCCCGAGACTGGTATGATCAAATCATGTCCAGATCAAATTATGCTCGAATTAAAATTAGCCTTGGCAGAATGAGTGCTGGAACACATCCCGATCACGCAAATTTTTCAATGTGAGATTGCTTCATTATTTTCATATTATTTTTAAAACTTATGCTCTGAATTATTTATATTTAAACTCAAAATGCGTATTTACATATGCATTTTGAGCTTATGTTACAGATTTTGGTAGCCAAATAGATTATATTCTCGATATACTCGAATCACTTACAAAACAAATGAGTTTTTTAGCAAATTAAATGAGTTTGAGTTTGAGTTCCTTTAGTTTAATAGTAGAAAATAAATATTATGATTTATTTTCAGTAATAAGTGAATGTAGTATATATAGTAAGTGCTCTGGGATGCCAGAGCCCAGAGCCCAATTCTTCTACCCAATCCCCTATCCTTAATCCTACTGTAGTCGGTAGCGCACTTGCAGCACCTGTGGCTTTGCTTGTGTAATAGGCGACGGTAGCAACCTACCGTTAAGTAGACCGTCAGCCTGTCTGCCGATCTTAACATAAAAAAAAATATAACTTTTACACGTAAAATTTTAACAGAAATGTGTTAAAATTATTTGCAGTACATTTGAATCGGTCATTTCAAAAACCTCATAAGTCACTTAATCAGAATTTTTCAGAAATCAATAAAAACTGTTTCATACACAAACAAATGAGTTTTAAAGGACTTTTTTATGTTCAATTTAGTATTTGAGTGGTAAAAAATTAAAATAGCGAATAACCTTTACAGCTTATTATTATAAATAATGAAAAAAACCTGAAAAACAGTTCTTGACTTATGTTGTTTTAGCGAGAAATAGGGTTAGTGGTATATAATTTAACCAAAACAATAGTAGTAATGATATTTTTTATTGCTTTTAATTGAGAATTACACTTAAAAATAATCTTATTATCATTTTACATGTATTAATTTGTCATGTTTTAATATCTTTATGGGTATATTCTCCATCATTCTCATCTGGATTATCTTCAACATTTGCAGTTGGCCATCTAAAAATGTTGTTATAAAATGGCATATGCTCTTCCACAATGCTATCTTGATACGCATCTCTCTTTAAGAAACCATTTTCAGCAAAAAAAGCATGTTGGAAAAAAATGTGGCCTAAGAGGTTTTTGAAATGACCGATTCATTTTCTTTATCAGTAGGCAGAACATTGATGAAAAACGAAATTGATATAATTGAATGAAAAAAAAAAATAGTAGGTAGAATATAAATTTTCTGGAGAAATAAATTATTTTACTATCTTGATTTTTTTAATTTAATTTTAATGTTATGTTTTTTTTTAATTTTTATTTTTTTATTTTTTTTACAACGCGTTATATTTGATTTTTTACAAGCGTTGTTTGTTTTCAAGTAAAAGTCAGCAGGTAAACTGATGATTTAATTGATGGCATGTGACTATCGTAGTTTAACACAAACAAGCCATAGAGGTTTTGAAGCGCTCTGTCGAGTATAAAGTATAAGGGAAAAGCAGGAGATATGGGATTGCGCTTTGGAATTCCTTACTCACTAACCAAAACACAACTAGCGCTGTTAATTCACGGTGGTCTTCTCAAAGAGAATGGTTACTGCCGTCAGATGACGGGCTGCTCGCTTTATACTTGCGATAACCTACTACTAGATTGTTGCATTTAAGTGTAAATGGTTAATTATACAGTTAAACTGTTAGCATTCTCACTCGAAACGTTCGCTCGTTATCTAATCACTTATGTCCTTTGTGTATCTTTGACATAGTAATGATAATAATATATGTAGGTAATATTTTATGAAGAAATATTTAACGCTGTCAAATTTCAAAGCGAGCGAAACCACGAACACAGCCATTTTATTGCGAGAATGTAATTTTGTTTCTGCAAATCATATACACAAGCCTTCCTCTTTTATCAATCCTTCCATTTGTAAAAACTGTATCAAAATCCGTTAAGTAGTTTATATATATAAATATCAGGAATAGTATTATAATATAAAAGGTGCTATTACATCAATGCTGATTTTTTTAATCGCGATTGAGGTAATTTTAAATTTCGCCTGTATTTGTATCTATTAATATGTAGGTAGTTAATTATTATTATTTTGTCTTGTTCTTCTAGCTGACAATA
This sequence comes from Bembecia ichneumoniformis, assembly GCA_910589475.2. Lineage (NCBI taxonomy): Eukaryota > Metazoa > Arthropoda > Insecta > Lepidoptera > Sesiidae > Bembecia > Bembecia ichneumoniformis. The sequence continues at coordinate 3,276,448 of OU342533.1, read as the reverse complement.
TCTCTAGTAAAAGCTTTTATGACTCATGCACCATCAGGATGGAACATAGCATTGGAGATAGATGTCATGTATCCACTGCCAGATACCAAATTCGTCAGCGCACATACTAGAAGAAAGTTACATCACAGAGAGAAAAGAGAATTTTGGGAGAGTTTAGAGAACGCGTTGGATTTGTGAGTGTTTTTTTTTTTACCTTTTTATGCACTATAGTGTAAGAAGTGATTTTTATACCATTTTTATAAGAATTTAAGTATATTTTCATTACATAATAATAATAAATTAATAGCAGTACCTACCAAAGAAAAAAATTGACATCGAATCTCAATGTGTCATTTTTGTCTACAAGATTATTTTCTACGTTATAGTAGTAGACTTTAGTAAATTATTTATATTTTTTTTATTTAGGTGGTCAGTAAAGCTGACAGGCAGTCCACTTAATGAAAGGCTGCCACCATTGCCTATTAATATATGCAATACAGCATACCTTACTCACTCACCGAAACACAACAGCATACAAGACATGCTGTTATTTCTCAGTGATTTTCTGTAAGGGGATTAGTTACTGCAAAAAATGCAGTGTGCCTTGCCCCTACTTACCATACTCAGGCCGGAACTAAATTTAAACGGTTTATTTTCAAAGTTTAGAAACCCTGAGTGCTGTGGCAAGCACCTTAACGTCAATTCTAAGTTGACGTAGTTTTTTCTTTTTATGTTAAAATCGGCAGACAGGCTGACGGTCTACTTGACGAGAGGCGGCTACCGTCGCCTATAACACAAGCAACAACACAGGTGCTAAAATTGCGCTACCGACCATAGTAGGATTAAGGATAAGAATTAGGAAGGGATAGGGAAAATGGGCTCTAGCATCCCTTACTCGCTCACCGAAACACAACAGCACACGTGATATTATTTCACGGTGGTCTTCTTTAAGGGGGTCTTGTAAGACTGCAAAACGCAGTGTGCCCTGCCAATATTTTCCAAATCCAGACCAAAGCCAATTTTGAAAAGTTCATTTTTAAAGTTGCTCCTACCGCAAATCGAACTTAGGAACCTTAGAGCAGAGCACCCTAACCACTCATCCAACGGGCTCCTCATCGTTTAGTTAATCATGTTTACCGTGCACTATAACGCTTATTTAACCAAATTTAATTTATAACTCATTTTAACACATAGCCTAAATACAAAGACAATTTTCCTTTCTTAGCCACAACGTGAATGGACGCGCGTGTATTTTGAGAAGTATTTGCGAGGCAAAAACCGAGTTGGCGCCGCCGGGAAGGTCATTAGTTCACGACATATTGAGGACATTATTTACGTGAGTAACATATCTTACTGGCATCCATTCGTTGCGTATTTATTGAACGATCGAATGTACTGGTTTGCCAATGTTATTATGGAGGTCGAAATATTTTGTCATATAGATGTCATATCGGGTATGTTCTTATAAGTAGGTACATTTCAAAATTGTTGGCACATTTCCTTGACCTTTTGGTTGTATACGTAAATTATCTACTATATGTAAACATTTTATCGATTATTGTACCATGCCTTACTACAGGAATCAGGCTTCTGCTCTGGGGGTTAAGGTTGGCTACAGTCGTCTATATATATACGGCCATATACAGAAGCAAGGTATATAGCGTTTCGCAGTTTTAAATTGAGCAGTCCATCTGGCCACAGTAACCGATACAGTATATGTGCTGTTGTGTTTCGATAAGTGAGTAAGTGATGTCAGATCATATTTTCCTATTCTCCCCTTACCTTTCTTATCCTACTTTCTTATCCTATTCTTATCCTACTAAGATCTGCAGCGCAGTTGCATTTATGCACATTCAGTTGCAATGCATTTGCATAATTCCAAAGGATTTCAATTATAAAAATCAATGGAATTTAATATATATATATATATATGTCAAGATCGGCAAACGGGCTGCGAAACGCAGTGTGCCCTTTTTTTTTTTTTTTTTTTTTTTTTGCGTGGGAAAATCTGCGAGCCAGATCCCCACCGACCATGGGGACATCGGTGGGGTATGTGGGACTTCTACCCACTAAAAACCCACGGTGCTTCCTCGCGCCGTCTATGGGCGGGGGGGTAAGGGATCGTAGAAAACATACATCTGCCTCCCCCGCCAGACGAGGCCCGCGCACTTGCGGGCTCCACCTCGATTAGGCGCGGAGTTTGATCTCCGTGCCGTGGAGAGACGTGCCGGAAACACACAGCACGTCTTCCATCGTTGCCCGGTGTTGTGATGACGGCGGACAACCCCATGTCCACCGCCCCCGGGCGAAGCGGCACGAGCCGCCCATTCTCACCTCTCGCAGCGGGCAGTCAGCGAGGGGCTTCACCTTTGAAGCACCCCATTACCTCTTCTCTGCGGCACAACCTACCACAGAGTCGGAGGCCGCTTCCACCTGAAACTCTCGGATAACCCCTGCTCATGTGGCCGCTCATCTCTACGGCATTAAGGGTGGGCGGCCCAAAGGGGGTTTCCATCTGACATTTCCACAGCAATCGCGGCAGCCCGAGAGACGGACTCCACCTCGTGTTGTCGTCGCGGAAGAGTTACTAGGCCGGGTGACGAGGCCGGGTGTTCACTCTTCCGGACGACTGCGAAGGGCGGTTACTAGGCCGGTGGCCCTGACCGGGTCTTCACCACCCCCCACAAGGCCACGATTGCGGTACTCTGCCAGACGGTCCTTCCCTGCCGTAAAGCTCCGTCTTCGCGTGCGTTGCCCGACTACCACTGAGCGACAAAGCCATCCGAGAGAATCCGCCCGCTGCGACCCGCGCCGGTCCTCATGCGCAAAACCGAGACCCATACCTCGGTCCGACGAACAAGAACCGGGGGTGCCGTCTCTCACCGGCCCACACCCGCATGAGCCGAGTACGGATCCTCGGCTCAGCGAGCGGTGACCGGCGAAGCTCCAACTGACCGTTGGAGCCTCCCAGCAAACGCTCCGCCACGAGCTCCGATGTTCGGAGTTCGCTCGGAGCCCTCACGGGTGTGCTTCCTTAGTTTCCCAGCGACAATCCGGTCAGCCAAGCGAAGGCCGGTGACCCCACCGACCCCTGCAACCGTCCGGATTGGCGAGGGTTAAGCCCCCCCACCGCGACAAGGTCCCAGCACACCTTGGGGGGGAACGCAGTGTGCCCTGCCACTACATATTTTAATTATTTGCAAAATGTGTTTTTAGTATTTTAATATTTTTTTCACCTCTCCAGTACGAAAAGGGTGCTTTTGGTGCTTAAAAAAAAAAAAAAAAAAAACTCGCAGGAAAATCGATTTTTGCTGTGAGCGTGAGGAAAAGTGATTCAAATTTTGAACACGCCATTTAATTCACAGGAATGACATTAGGACGATTTCATTAGTGTCTCCAGCCATAGCCGACTAGAGTTGGCCCAGCTGTGAAGATAGTTCACAGCCGTTCATATACTGGTTCAGCATTAGGTCTTGGTGTTTTTGTACTGTTTTGGTAAATATATAAAAAAAGAATACGTCCAGTGGTGATGGTCTAATTCCAGAAAAATTAAAATTGTCTTAATTGATTTTCTTACGTAAAGATAAAGACCTAGTAAAGCTTTTCTCGCTGTTGAGGTGACTCACTTCGCTCAGTAGTCATATATATATCTTGTCACGATGTATGTTCGCGATAACCTCTGAAACTACTGAACCGACTTTGATCAAACTTCGTAAGTATCTGTTTTAATGTAATGTACTTCGTAAATGAACGGCATCCGCATCCGAAGTTTACCCTCTGTGTCCCACTTGCAACTTCTTACATAAGTGCGATAGAGAGAGAAAACTTCGAATGACATTCATGGTAGTGCTGCTGTCGATTAATTTATCGATACAACATTCGGATACAGTAAAATAGGATTAATTTCTTTTTTTTTGTATAGTAAGATAAGATTAACGAGGTACTCATTCATATCATCATTAATTTCTGTAATTGAACGAAAACTAAATCTGATACAATTTAAAATCGGCTACAGTACTTTCAGCTTTATTAGCAAATATTAATATTGTGATTATATCAAAATAATGTGTAAAAAATGCATAGTTTGTGCCGATGGATGGATTTCGTTGAAATTTGGTAGAGACATAGTTTGAATCCCATTGAAGGACATAGGATACTTTAAGGAGGTGAAAAGTTTGGAAGTTTGTATGGGAAAAATACTTATTCCGCGCAGACGAAGTCGCGGACAAAAGCTAGTAATATATAGATTCAGATCGACAATATGGCACGACTTTAAGTATACTTGCCAAATTAATTATTTATGGATCCCATTAACGTTTATTATGTAAAGCATACAGATGTCCGAGGAGATACCAGCATATGATACCAAAAACCAAACGGCCTGTAATAATGATTAATATCTCCATCGGCAGTTAACTCAGCACTTCTAGAATATTTGCTGTCAAGTCCTTGTTATAACTGCTCTAACTAATCTCCAAATGTAGATAGTAATCGCTATGATACTCTAACTTGTCGTCAAATCTATCCGATGTGTTCTGTATCAAGATAATTGCCTTATAATCCCAGTACGTGACAGGATTCTCTATACGCGATCGAATTAATTTAATAATAACGCCACACCAATACAAGTCTTTGGGTTTGTTTATAATGTTTTAATGATATAAGTGTCTACCTATAATCTACTTATATATAAATAAAAATTAATCGCTAAATGTGTTACTAAGCGCAAAACTTGAGAACGACTGGACCAATTTGAACACATAAGTGAATTTGAACATCAAATTAATCAAATATACAACGTACAATATAGATTACGAAAACTAATTGTACCACCAAAAATCCAATAACCCTCGTGATCTATTTAAGTACCGCAATGTATATTCCCATTCATAAAAAAGTTGAATACAAACTACTTGTTGAACAATACTTTCGGGATGAAATTCAATTTCCCAAAAATCATAAGCATCACGTCCAAAAATCTTAAGGAACTTAAATTTAATAATGAATATGGCAAAAGAAAATCACAATCTATAGAAATAAAAAAAATAAAATCACACAAAAAAATATTATTATAGTAAAAGCACATTTTGTAAATAATTAAAATATGTAGTGGCACATGACACACTGCGTTTCGCAGCCCGTTTGCCGATCTTAACATAAAAAAAACTATAACAATAATAACAAATTAATAATAACAATAAAAAGGGTAATTTCATTAATCTCATTTTATTAAAATTAAAAAATAAGATATAGAATTTTAATATTGGAGAAATTGTATGCAATCTATTATTATATTTATATGATTTACTGTCTGTTTATATGTACATGGATAGTGTGTATAAATAACTCATTGTCTAGACAACCCTACCAAGGGCTTAAGACATTACCTACCATCTTATTATAATGGAACCGATAAATAAATAAATAATTCGACAATTTATATTCGTTTTTATTTTTTTTATATTCGTTGAAGTCAGAGGAAAATTGTTATGAAAAGAAAAATTGAAATAATTGCTACTGGCATAGTCAGGGACGATGGCAAGAGACCGGACGGCATGTCCCTGATTCCCTGGAGTGTGGGAAGGGTTCTAGTGTGGGACGCTACTTGCGTGGACACACTGGCTCCTTCCCACATCCACGGAACGAGTCGGAAAGCGGGTGCGCCTGCTAAAGCGGCCAAAAAATTAAAGACGGCCAAATACCGGGGTCTCGGGTCCGGATACACTTTTATGCCGTTCGGAGTCGAGACCCTTGGTCCGTGGAGTCCCAGCGCTCTCCAACTTTTAAAAGACATTTCAAAAAGGCTCACCGACCGACACCACTGGTGACCGACAAGCTGGCAGCTTCTTCGCGCAACGCATTAGCATTGCAATACAGCGAGGAAATGCTGCCAGCATCCTCGGCACCATCCCGCGGGCGCCCAATTTTTTACATATTTTTAGGTTTTATTTAGTTTTAGGTTTATTTGGTTTTAGATGTAAATTATTATTTATATGTATCTTTATAATCGTAAATATATATGTATTGCTACTAGAAACCTATAAAACCAATTTATCTAAAGTTCCTAGGTGACAACTCAAACGTGTTCAAACATGTCAATCAAATATTAACGTCAAATATTTTTGACAGAGCGATGTCTAATTCATAATGTCGCATTACTACATCGAGATAACGCGGGTTCTCGTCCGATTACAGAAGTTAAGCAAAATCGAGAGCGGTCAATACTCGGATGGGTGACCATTCGGGAACATGTTTGCTTTTTTATTATCTGTGATAACTTCACTGATCCTCTAGCAATGCTTCCTTTAAGAATAGTAGCAATTTACAATGTTTATACTAAGAAAGTACACTTCTTGTGTGAACATCGAAGTAAGCAAGATCGGTTGCAGTAAGTAGGTACTTGGATGAGTGACCTGATAACCGTCGGTTGGTTTTTTTGGATATTTGGAGGTTATACTAATACTAAAAAAGTCAACATTAATTATTTTTTTATTGTGTTTCTATGAGTAAATAAAAAATACATAGTCGCTCTAAACCTACATATTCTAAGCTTTCCTTTTTTTATTATTGCTTATTTCTCTAGGATAGACATGTGTACGATGATAGCAATAAAAACAAACGGAATTATCATACAGTAATATTGTTAAATATAATATTCGGCCGATCTGTATGTAAATTTAATCCATAACACGCTGTTCATTACTTGTATCATTACCATGGGCGTAATGTCGTTGCGATAATAAATAGCGAATCGCCACCCCATTACACTGGTTATTGTTGGCGTCACTGAAGCAGATCATATAATACTGTCTATACATACAAAATTTCAACTTGATCATTAATATTGTATGTTCAAGCTTGGTAACAAAATAACGAACCTACAAAAATATCATCAAACTTGTTTACCATGATCCAGTCAGTGGATACAGTAAAGAAATATAAAACCGTAAGAAATACGAGCTCGTTAGATGAGTGGTTGGGGTGCTTGCCTTAACGCTCTGTTCTAGGGTTCCCGGTTTCGATTCCCGGCAGGGTCATATTTTTTTTTATTTTTTTTTATCTCTCTTTATTCCCGCAATCTGTCCATGTGACATTTGACTGGATATTAAGTATTTGTTTGCAAACGTGTTTGGAGCAAAATCCAGTGATTTGCCCAAATATAATATAAAATCTACGTTTCTATTAGGTCTTGTGGCGCACACCTCCTTAGTCTCTTGAAAGTTGTACCCGGTTTCTTTTCCATTAGGTTTCTTGCCAGTGGGTTTGGGTGGTTTAGGATTCTCTTGCGGTTGGACTGCAATGACTCTGCCACTACGTTCTTTACAGTTTCTATCTTCAGTTCCCGATGCAGACGGTCGTTTTTAATGTACCATGCAGCATTGGTAATCATACGAAGCATTTTGGATTGGAACCGTTGCGGTATTTCAAGGTTTGAATTTGATGCTGTGCCCCACAGTTGCACTCCGTATAATCACCTTGTCTGCGTGCGGAAGATCGTATGTATAAATCAAATATAATAAGGGACCCATAATGCTACCCTGAGGAACACTTGCTTTGATCTTATACAGATTTGTCGTGCTATCACCATGTTTTACGTAGAAATGTCTCTCCTCAAGGTGATGTTTTATGAACATGAAATAGTTGATGGGTAAGTTAGTAAGTACCTTGTATAGAAGTCCATCGTGCCACACTCTATCGAAGGCTTGAGATACATCCAGAAAAACCGCTGAGACGTATTGTTTCCGTTCCATAGCGTTATTTATTTGTTCCACTAGCCTATGTACTTGCTCTATTGTTCCGTGACCCTGCCTAAATCCAAATTGATGTTCAGGGATTAGATTGACTTCGGCCATTTTAATTACGAGTCTATTGATGAAGAGTTTTTCAAGGACTTTTGAAGGAAGAGATAGAAGGCTGATTTTACGTCTGTAGGGTCTTTGCCTGGCTTCGGAACGAGAATTATTTCTGCTACCTTCCATTGGGGTGGAACAAAGTTTCTCCAGAGAATGGAGTTATATAATTGCGTCAAAAAACTTATTCCCTTGGGTGGTAACTCTCTTAGTATTTTACCCCTGATGAGATCATATCCTGGGGCTTTGTGTATTTCCACTTCAGCCGTTGTAAAGTTCTTAATAGATCAAATTGGTGGGTTGTATTTAAGAGGGTTGATACTCTTTCTTCTTCAGTTGAGGTGAAGCCTTCATGAGCAGTAAACACTTGAGATAAATGCTTTGCAAAATTTACACTTTTATCTTGATCACTTTTAGCCCAACTACCGTCGTCTTTTTTTACTGGAGATTGATGGATAATTGGTCTTTTCAGCTTTTTAGTCGCTCTCCAGAGAGAATAATCCGTAGCTTGCGTGGCATCAAGGTTTTGTAGATATATTCCTATACCTCGATTTCGGTTGTATGTGAGAGCATCTTTTAGTTGTGAAGCAAGTTTGTTGAATTTTGTTTTATCTGGTGGGCACTTTGTGATTTGCCATGTTTTCCTTGCTTGTCGCTTCTTCTTTATTAGTTCAAGAATGAATTTTGGGTATTTAAAAAATAAACTTTTCAAATTTGGATCTGGTAAGTACTGGCAGGGCACACTGCGTTATCGCAGTCATTTGGACAGTCCGTCTGGCGGCAGTAACCACCCCCTTACAGAAGACCACCATAAAATAACAGCATGTGTGCTGTTGTGTTTCGGTGAGTGAGTAAGGGATGTCAGATCCCATTTACCTATCCCTTCCCAATCCCTTATCCTTAATCCTACTGTAGTCGGCAGCGCACTTGGACCGTTACTGCCGCCAGACGGGCTGCCCAAATGACTGCGAAAAGCAGTGTGTCCTGCCACTACTAATGACAGTCAGAGACGCTTTTCTTTTATTTTTAAAAGCTCATACATCCGTATTTAGTGTTGAACTTGATGTGTGACTCTGTCTACATTTAAGTAGACATGTAGACTGACATAAAAGCGATATATCACACGAATGGAGTATCCAGCTATCGAAAATTTCTTTCTGAAAAATTTTCTAATATTTTTTTTATATATTATACTGGGTTATTATAGCTGTTATTATATTTTGAAATATAAGTCGGGAGAGGTGAGCAATAAAACTATTAACCGTTCCGCTCAGTGGAAAACTGATAGAAATGGTGTGTGAAATGATATATATCGTGACCAACTGTGCTATGTATCATAATACCACCTATCTAACGGCCTCTTTAAGCTCCGGATGATTAATGGCGTGTCATATTTCTTGATATTGTCCTGAAACTGTAAAGGAAATTTTCACTTCTTAAATTTTAAAAACAACATCATTTTCGACATAGGATGTAAATGTTAAGATTTTTTTCTCAAGGCAATTCATCAAGTCTCTCCATACACGTTTTCTAGATTAGAGTTTTCTTTTACTGGGAATTTTGACAAACTGAACGTATTGGGATACTAGAAATTCTAAAACAGGGAGTACATTCCGAACCTGAGCACTTTCAATCACGGAAAATAAAACGAGAAACAACTTATGCTCTCAAACGTCGTAAAATTGCACGTCTACTGCTCCGGAAGACAAGACGTTCTTTCAATACGGCTGTCGAATTTGAAGTTTAAAAAGGCTATGCTTCTAGGAGCATTTGATATTTGATTTTTCTTGTTATAGTTATGGGTGCCTACGAAGGTTGTGCAATATGTTTATATTCCATAACTAGCTGAGCCCACAACTTCGTGTGGTATTCAGTAAAGCGCGTAACTTTTTTGTTAGTAAACCGATTGGAATGAAACAAACACTAAATGTTACGGAAAGCTTGCTACAATACATAAGTGAAAACTGCATTGAAATCGGTTAAGCCGTTTCAGAGATTAGCGTGCACAAACGCACAGACAAACAGACAAGCAGGCAAAAATTCTAAAAACCCCTTTTTTGACCTCGGTAACATAAGTAGAACCGTATACAAATTGTTTTTTTCTTTTGAAAAAAAAAAATAATGTACGGACACGGCTCGTTTACGATTACATATATTTGTTATTAAGGGATTAACTGAGGCAAATGACATTTACTATAGAACTCGCTGGCGGCGGAGACATTTCAACAGGCCTAGAAATGGTGTTTTTTTGTTTTTACCATTAGAACAATACACAAAATAAAAAAAATTATTAATACAATTTTTTAATCTGATATTAACTTATTAATAGGTACAGGATTCATATGCGTGCAATAAGCAGTTTTCGAGAGAAAGGTCAAATTCTTCTTGTGTTCTAACTTTTTTTGTGGAGTTTCTATTACTTTAACGAAAATTCTAATTAATACAATTGGTTCTTCACATGTTTAAGTATAATATATATTTTTTTCAAAGCAATTGTCTTGTCTATTTCTTGTATCATCTTCATTAAAACAATGGATATTTTTAGTATTTAGCGTTTGTCTCCCCCTTAAATGTATAGATTATGTTAATTGTTATATTTAGATAGCCACTTAGTATCGAAATTATGGATGGATCTATATGGGTCTATAATAACAGCAAAGTTAGTTCAATATAATTGAAAATTTAGATTATTTTTGAGGTCCGCAGTTTTAGTTCAAAAAACATTCAAAAAACAACTTGAATGCATAAACTGAACATATAGTGTTGTAAAATATAGGTTGAGATGCCACCTAGTAACAAATTATCAATAAGAACTGTGGATGAACGGTGATTTCTTGAATATACTAATACAGTGAGTATACAAGAGAAATTAACGAGACAGTACCTTAAGAAGGCAAAAGTATTTTGCCTGACAGGAGATGTGCTTGGAGGATAGCATACTGATACAAACAAAAAAAAAAAAAAAAAAAAAATGAACGACATTATTAATGGCAGAATGTGTATAGGACATTATTTTAATTAAGAACTGATTTTGTACTCACATTTTAAGCAAATGTGTATTTCTTTCTTTCTTGAACTTGTCAACATCAACTTAGAGCTTCTCTCGACGACGAAGAAAAGTTCGGGACATGAATTAGCTTATTACAGAATTACACAATTTGCTAATTACATAAATTATCACCAGGGCAGAAGCAGTAATAAACGACTGTTTGTAATAAAGAAATTTCATTTAAAGAATTGTGCTTAAAAAGGTGCTTAATAGATTATATATGAATTAGAACCAACCTAGCAATAACACGCCGTCAATTTGTTTTGGTGTGCTTGTCGAAAAGTGGAGAAAAAATGAAGTCAGGAAATACAGAAAATTACCGGGCTTGCTCTATCTGGAATCTCCAGGTACGCCACTACCACCACTGCTATAGAGAATGTTCTTTTGATTTAACACTATTCAAGATTTAGTACAGAAACATTAATAATTCAGTCATCTTTTCTAGACTTTTATAAAAAGGTTAAAGATACCTAATGTCCTGTGGATTAACAATAATTGGTTGGGCGTTGTGTTTAGTGCTGGCCTTCTCGAAATTTCAAGCGAGAGAGAGCAGCTGTAGTTTGCTTGTCGCCGTCCATTTCGGACGCGACATCGCTCGCCTCGCTTATAAACAATAATTTGCTTGGAACGCTTTATGAACCTATCAGCGCACTATAATTTTAAAGGAGTGTTTCATCGAGGACAATAATTTGTGTTGGTGACTGGCGCTGAGCTGAAGTTTCTCATCTCGAGGACACCTGGACCTGAATGCATCCGTCGAGCAGGTACTGTTACTCGATAGCTCTTAATTTTATGTGAAGCGCCAGCCACGACACAAGAGACCTCAAACCCGCTCCCGCGCACGCCCTATGATGGTGGTTATATACACACCGCCATGCCTAAAATATTTATATATAAATGACATGTATAAATTAGTATCATGAGTAGTGACTTTGGTGTCAAATATCGTTAGCTAGCACGTTGGAATTTAATTGTAAGAAAAATATCCTATTAGAGAAATTCTTGTGTCAAGCCGTCAAGACTGTATATCATTAGTGAAGAACGGTCAAGGCTGTCGCCACCCTTAAGACCCGAAAAACAACTCCATTCAATGCACACGTCACAAACAAAAGCGGTCCAACATATGAGCACATTATTCAGAGACAACAGTAGAGAATAACCTTCTAATACGTACGAGTATATTATAAATGTGAAGATGAGTTTGTTTGTTATTTGTTTGTTAGCTTTCACGCTTTACCGAACATCATGAAATTTTGCATACACGTTGTCACACAAAAGGAGATAGGGTACCTTTCATTCAGAAAAGTACTGTTCCCGAGGGACCATCTAGAAAAAAAAAACCAAAAATAATATATTATGAGCAATGCAGATTGAATAAATGTTTTAATATTCAAGAAAAAGAGGCGCGGATGAAGTAGGGGCAAATCCCTAATTCCCTTAGTCACGGCGTCACGCGTGTACGGGTAGACCGATTTTAATCCGATTTTCACTAATGGAAAGAGGGATATAAGGGGAATGTTTATATATATATATGAACACACCTCGGGTTAAACCGGGGGCGGGTCGATAGTATGGAATAAAAATTCAATGAAATTTAATAATAAATAAAATATCTTTTGACTAAAAAGTTTAAAAAATACGTTGGTATATTGAGAAAGTTCTTTAATATTTTTTTCCTTTGTAAATAGTCATTATCACATAAATAGTATTATATTATAAATAGTATAATAGTATTATATAGTATAGTATTACTTAGATAATGGTTATTATCTAAGTAAATAGTCGTCATTATCACATTTGAGTTTATAATATCTCAGCTAGTTTTGCGGGCTCATAACTAGCTGAGCTCGCAACTTTGAACGTGTCGTATCCGGTATAGCGTGTAACTCTTTTGTTTCTAAACCGATTGAAATAAAACAAACACTAAATGTTACGAGAAGCTTGCTACAATATATCAGTGAAGACCGCAGTTAAACTGTTTCTAAAATTAGTGTGCACAAACGGACAGACAAACAGACAAAAATTGTAAAAACCATTTTTTTGACCTTGGTAACATATGTACAACGTGTACAAATTGTTTTTTGAAAAAATATTTAATGTTCAGACACGGCTCGTTTACTATTTTATTATATGTATTGATTAGGTACGTAATTCTCATAAAAAACTTGGAATAAAAATTTTGGAAAGTCTTCTTGTGAAGGTCTTAAATGTATTTTTTTGTACTTTTAAAATAAATAGTTTCCAAGTTATTCAAGAAAATAGACGAAAATTTACCATTCCCCCCCCCTTATCTCCGGAACTACTGAATCTAAAATTTTGAAAAAAAAAATACAGAAATACTTATATATTATAGGAAAACTTATAAGAAGTCGATGATATTAAAATAACATGGTAAGTCACTCAATATTGTGCGTAGATTTAAAAAAACATGATAGGTGACATCGTACGGAACCCTCTTCACGCGAGTTCAACTCGCACTTGTCACTTTTTAAGTTTTTTATTTGAGTTTTTACGTCAGTTTTTTAAACCTTAAGGCAGGCTGACGTTTCACTTGAAGGTGACTATCGTCGCCTATTAACACAAGCAACGCCATATGAGCTATTAGTGTGTTGCGGTATATCTCTTACTCACTCACCATAACACAACAGCGCATGCGCACTTTTTTCACGATAGTCTTTTATAAAAGATTAGAGCCTCCAAACGGGATGCTCGTTTATGATTACAAGTCGAAATGTACACTCTCACTACTAAATATTCTAAATATATGATCAGTATCTTCACTTACCTTTCCTTACACTGTGATAGTGTCTTTAATAAATTATCTTTATTTTGCAGGGCTCCATTGCGCGAAGAAGAGTTCGTGAAGGAAACGGGAGGGTTATACGATGAATTATTGGACCCTCACTTCTGCGACAAGGTCAATGATTGCCCACTCTCTCTTCTACATTTTGTTCTTGCGCTGAATAAACAGAAATACTAATAATATTGATATTAATTTTTAAAAATTGTTTTCTTCCTATATTTATAAAAAGACTGGCAGAAAGAATTGGGCCAATTTTAAGGCTGACGGTTTCCGCGACGGTTACAAGCAACGCGATAGGCCTGCAAATTTTAGTAGTGGCAGGGCACACTGCGTTCCGCAGTCATTTGGGTAGCCCGTCTGGCGGCAGTAACCGCCTCCTTACAGAAGACCACCGTAAAATAACAGTACGTGTGCTGTTGTGTTTCGGTGAGTGAGTAAGGGATGCCAAAGGTCATTTCCCTATCCCCTCCATTAATCCTACTGTGGTCGGCAAAGGGGACAGTAACCACCTACCATCAAGTGGAACGTCAGCTTGTCTGCCGGTCTTAACATGAAAAAAGGATTTCATAGGATAAAGGACAAAAAGAGGATAGAGGGATCTGGTAATACTTGTTCATCGAAACAGAATAGCACATGAGCTGTTATTTAATTATGGTCTTCTATAACTGGTGTTTACTGCCAGACGGGCTGTCCAAGTTTGTGACGACGGATCGCATTGGGTTGCCATTGATTTTCAGTTATCCAAGTATTTGATACTAGTTTTGATAGGCAACGCAGGCTACCTAGCTGTCATCAATTGAACTACCAGCCTGTCTTTTACCTCATCTAATAAAGTTAATAAATGTACTTCTTATTTTGTAATAAATAAAAATGGAAGTTAATCAACCAAGAAAGTACTTCTAAAGAAGAAGGACAAGGTAAGTATTCTTGAAGATAATGTGATACGAGCACATTGATGTCGGTAAGATGAAAAAAGGTCCAACTGAAGATGATCCTTAAACAAAGTACCAGTAGCAAGGTAAAACAGGAAGTACATACCTACACGCAAGCCTGATAATCGAGTTTATTCAAACGATGTATTCTATTAAATCGAGTAGAAAGTCAACCTCACTTGAACGTGTTCACAAGTCATAAGCGATAGTAAAATCTTTTCGCATTATGGTATGTGTAAACTTGTAATGGAATCTCTTTGGCTGTACTATTTGTATTTAGCTGGTTTTGATGACATTAAAAAGGTAACATTCCAAAAAAAGAAAGAAATTAGTAAAATGTTGTTTTTCAGCTATTTTTCTTTGTTTTTCTTTCTGTCAAAATGAGTGAATCTAATGAAGAAATTCAATACATTTTAAAATTTTATAACAAAAAAGGAAAAATGCAACGCAAGCCGCGAAAAACTTTGCGACGTTTATGGACCTAATGCAGTGTCAGTAAGGGTAGCAGAAAGTTAGGCGTTTTCAGTTCGGGAATTTTGTTGTCAAAGATGCACCTCGCTCTGGTTGCCCTGTTACGGATAAAATGGATGCTATTTTTTAAAAAAGTGGAGCAAGGTCGGCATATCAGTAGTTACGACATAGCTGAAGAACTGAGAATTGACCACAAAACAGTTTTAATCCATTTGAAAAAAGATGGGTACACAAAAACTCAATATTTGGGTGCCACACGAGCTCAGTGAAAGAAACCTTATGAATCGTGTACTTGATTTTGCGATTCATTATTGAGACGTAATGAAACCGAACCGTTTTTGAAGAGATTGATAACTAGTGATGAAAAGTGGATCACGTACGATCAGAACGTCCGAAAAAGGTCGTGGTCAAAGCTCAGTCAGTCTTCATAGACTGTGCCAAAACCCGGATTAACTTGCAATAAGTATGCTGTGTGTATGGTGGGATTGGAAGGGCATTGTTAATTATGAGCTTTTATCTCCGGGCAGAACCATCGATTCGGATCTCTACTGCCAATAACTGATGAGCAAGAAGTTTAGAGAAAGCGGACGGAATTGATCAATAGAAAGGGTGTTATCTTTCAACACGACAACGCTAGACGACACACATATTTAGCCAGTCAGCAAAAATTAAGAGAGTTTGGCTGCGAGGTGTTAATGCATCGCCATATAGCCCTGACCTTGTACCTTCAGATTTCCACCTGTTTCGGTCTCTTCAAAATTCTTTAGGCAATGCCAGGTTAACATCAAGAGAGGACTGCCAATACTACTTGTCGCGTTTTTTGATCAGAAGGGCTAAAATTTCTACAGAAAAATCCCAAAATCATTACCTACAAGATGGCAAAAAGTATTCGATCAAGATGGCACATATTATATACTGTAATTAAATTCAAGTTTCGGCAATGCTATTTCTGTTAAATGTAAACTCTATGTTGTAAACATTGGGACCAATTTTCTTCGACACTAATCAGGAAGTGGCGCGACTACCATCAACAGGATGGGACTTTCGAGACTTTCGGCCAGCGCGAACGTTTTTTCCAGAACGTTCCCTAGTTAGTAGCAACAACATTAAATCGAGGTGCTTCGTGAACAGACTTAAAAAGATCTACGCCTTAATTCTTTAACTTGGAACCACAGAGGCCGTTGCCGCTCCGCCGGTCTGATCACTAGTCTCGTCCATTAGAATCGATCACACGGGTAACACACGCCACGCATTTGCATTCGACACACACAGGCGCAGAAACGATTCAAAAAGAAAATAATTTATTCTATTACTTTGAAAACACTATACTTGTACAAAACATTCCAATTTACTGGGAACCTTGCCATATTATTTTATAAAATGCCTTCACCTCATATAATGTTTATTTAGTAGCAGAGTCATAAACTAATGACCTATTTACAGAAGACCACGGTGTACTGTTGCGTTTCGATAAGTGAGTAACGAATACCTTGAAGCGAATATCCTCTTATCCCCTATCCTATCAAGATCGGCAAAGCATATTAATCCTTATGGCATTGCTTATATTAATATACGACTGTGACTACCAACTATTAAGATCCCATCATCAGTCTTGTCATCCTTGTCGACCTTTAGATAATAAAGTTCCTTACACCCAGGACCGTTTTTAGGTAGTTTTATCGGGAGATATTTGTCATCATTTTTCTTCTTTAAGGCTTAGTTTTTATCTTTTTTTAACACTCATCTGTCACTCATTCTTTTACAGAGTCGAAGATACATTATGAGATACCTTTATTGTCTCTTTACTTTCTTTTTATATAGTTACGTTTTGCGTAACATTTGTCCTAATATTACAATTTAGTGAATATTACAATATTTCTTAATTAACACATTGTTTATTTAAATTTCCAGTAACTCTTATACCCAAATGAAACATACCTATAGATATAGCCAAGATATGGCACGGATCGTTGCGGGTTCAATTTGCAAGTTTTATGTTTTTACCACACTGTGAAAATATATGTTTATTTATTTATTTATTTACTTCAGCAACAGCTTGGCACACTCAGCGTTTATTAGCATTAACATTCAACATTAATGGTCCAGTGTGCAAGCCAATTAAAGCTGAACACGTCGTTTCAGTTTGGTATACAAACCTGTATAACATCTTATATTATTATGTTATTATGTTAAAATGTACTACGTATATTAGATAATATACAATAAATATATATAAAATTTATATATCCACGCAATATACTAAGTGAGGAGTTATAGACTAATCCCCCGCAACATTCATCAAAATGTGTTACGGTTATACAAAGTGATCAAACATAATTCAATTATGAAAACGAATTTATACGAATATATTAATCTTTGTATATCTGTAATCCGATACAGATATACAAATATAATTGTTGTAACATTATATAATATAACATATATAAATAATATATGTTATAACAAGAGACATATGTTTGTAGAAGTCGTTGCCGATAAAGGCAGGCATTGATACTCCATTAGACTATCAAAAGACTAGAGTTATAATGCCAAAAGTCTAACATTTTTGTATTTTCACTACATTTCATTTTGTAATTTTTCTTCGAAATAGCACCTCTAAATCCAACCTGAGTTAAAGCTTACTTTAAAAACTCGTTCTTTCCAATTCCCAGCAATGTGAGGAAGCTTTTTAGCGAAAGATCCCTTGAAATAGTTATCGCCTTACGACGTGTTTACAACTGCCACAACCATTTATTTTGTTTAATTTTAAATATATTTTTTTATAAACTTAAACCTACATAACACGATGAGATATTTTATATAAGTACACATACATAATTTTTGTCAATGTCAGATGAAATTTAAATATAGTCCGACGTCATTTTATTTATGTGCAGGATATGACCTACCTCTACGAAATTGTGCAGTTGCTTCAGTTTAAATAACTTTTTTTTGTAAAGTTCGACAGACAAACTGTCGGTCCATTTGAAGAACCTTTTTTTATAATTATGTATTTATTTATTTATTTGCTGCACATAAGTTATAGGGGTTTTACAATAACAATAATAAGGCTCTTAATACTACTAATATATAAATAATTACATTTTCAAAATTTGCAGTAGGTACATACCTTTTTTTTTTTACAAGAGGAATCCATCATGGATACCCATCCGTCTGGGGACAGACCGGTGGGTTATGTCGGACTCCTGCCCCGAGATGGTAGTGGGGTAGACCTACCGACTAAACCTCTTGGCGTCCTTCTCATCCGCTATTGGTGAAGTTGCGAGGTCGGACGAGCACTCTTCCGCAACTCCACCGCGGGGGTCCGCATCCGGACACGGCTCGTTTGGACGGCGCACCCGAACTGCCAAGGTGCGACGTGCCTCAGTAGGTACATACCTACTGCAAATTTTGAAAATGTAATTATTTATATATTAGTAGTATTTATATATTAATTCATTAATGTCTTAAGAAGTTATGAACAGTAAACCACGTGTACAATTTTATTTATTCTTGAACTGCACCAAAGGTTAGAATCCCACTACCGACAATTTTAAGAATACAATACTAGCAACGCTACAGGTTCGCAGCCGAATTAATAAAAGATTAGGAAGGGATAGGGATAGGGTTCTAGCATCCCTTGCTCACTCAACGAAACACAACAGCAAACAAGAAAAAAGGGCACACAATGGGCTTCCGCTACTTGCCAAATCCAAACTAGAGCCATTCGAACCCGGAACCCTTGCGGCATATCGCCAAGGCAAACTCCTTAAGACAAGGACTAACATCAGACCGAGCACAATTTTTACCAAAATGAGCGCAACCTAAAGCCTATGACTTAAGGTGCAATATTGTACAACACGTTTTTGTAGCTTCTCGGATTTGACCGAACAGATTTAAAAATGGAAGATTTTTCTTAAATACGTTATTGTGAAAAATATGAAAAAATAAATAAAAGTAGCGGATTAAAATAATAAGCTAATTAATAAGCTTCAAAATACTTAATGTAGTTTTTGCTGAAAATATGACAAGAAAGCTTTTTTTGGGCAGTAATTTACTATTATTTATTTCTCAGAACAATTTTTTTTATAAATCTGCCCGAATTAAACTTTTTTAAGTATAGTCTGTTGCTCTGTATTTTTATCTAAGTTTTAATTTTACTCTAACAAGTCAAATTATGCGACGAAAATAATGCTTTTCTGCTAAGTCTTCCACATAATTCATTAAATAAAATAGTGAGTGAGAATAAATAGCGAATCTGTGGTACGATTTTAGCTCGACGAAGTGATATATGTTTTCATAAATCTTTAGAACGCTAAACTGTTTGATAAGAAAATTACAGACGGGTCGCGAATCCCGAATTTTCTGCAAATTAATCTTGTAAATAAATCTTAAACGAATTAGATACTAATATTGTAATGTCTCTCAGTGATAAAGTTAGTCCACTCCAAAGTAGACTTACTCTGCTCTTTTTTTATGTTAAGCTCGACAGACAGGCTGAAGGTCCACTTGATGGTAGGTGGCTACCGTTGCCTATAACACAAGCAACGCCACAGGTGCTGCAAGTGCGTTGCCGACTACAGTAGTATTAAGGATAAGGGATTAGGAGGGGATAGGGAAATGGGCTCTGGCATCCCTTTACTCACTCACCGAAACACAACAGCACACGTGCCGTTATTTCACGGTGGTCTTCTGTAAGGGAGTGGTTACTGCCGCCAGACGGGCCGCACAAATAAATGACGGCGAAACGCAGTGTTCTCAAGTTTGTTTCGTCAATATGTACTCTAAGTCTTCAAATTGATTTTAGAAAATAGATTTTAGCTACCAGAGCTGTTTTCAAATGTAGAAGATTTAATTTCGGATTTCAAACATGTATTTCGAAATTTCATAGATTAGAATAGTGTATATATATATTTGTATTATAAATATATACATAATATTTATATATTTTATAAATACATACATACAAATTATAAATTTATATATTTCAAATTTGTTATACAATTTTATAAATATATACATATAATAACGAATATCAAACTATAACAAACAGACTATTTTACTATCTTCATCCCTATTGAAGTAGCTAATAAGTATACCTTATTAGTGAGTTTTTTTAATTAAATATATTATAGTTATCAGAAATACTAATAAATTTATTTGTGTCAGTGGAATTATATAAGTTTATTTTTAATTATAAACTATAGTTTTGAAGAGATCATTTACTCAAATATTTAGTTGAAATAATCGATTTTACAAATAATCAACTATAAATCGTTTGGGATGTACAAAGAGAGTTTGAGATCCTTATTGACTACATGTAGTTTTATAAAAAGTAAATAAGAAATTATGACATATAATATTAAAATTTGAATAAATATAGTTATAAAATTATTTCATTGAATTAAATGAAAAAATAACCAATTTACTAATAAAAATCACAGTTAGTCAGTATTATTGTAAACTTTTTGATTATGTATAGGCAATTCTTGACTTGAATTAGAAATTTTAAATCAAAATATACTTTCTTAGGGTCAATTTTACAGATTTGCTATCGAATGTTCTTCGATTGGTTATGCAAGATCTACATAAAAAGAAATAAATATATTTTTATTGAAACGAACACATTATGCGCACAATACAAGTTTAACAGAAAAGAAAATACAATATTTGTCAGTGCATCCATCAATGTCCTACCTTAAACGGGCACCCAACTAAGCATGTGCTGGGCGTGTTGCAGGCCAAACAGCGCTGATCTTCTGTCGGGGACCTTTCGTTGGCCTCACGGACATCCGCCATTATTCTTAAAATACAAGAAATATATTAAAAAAAAAAACCTTACTAATTTAAGATTTTATGTTAAACATGTTGTACATTATGATATTAATTATAAAAATATTGACACAACTACATCTGAAATTAAAAGGCATTAAGTAACTATAATATAGATTTAAATAACAGATAATATTTCGCTTTTTAAATTAAATTAAGTATATGACCACATGACCAATATCTGGCAAATAAATATTATCTAGCAAACAAATAAAGCCTTGCATATGTTTCATATCTTGGTTTTACACGGCCACGCTTCGCTGCGGCCCATACGGCGGTGGCGTGCGCTTGGGGCGCACGGTACTGGACACTCCTTATATATAATACTATTTATCGTAGCGTGATGTCATATAGCCTGTAGCCTTCCTCGATAAATGGACTATTCAAAACAAAAAGAATTTTTCAATTCGAACCAGTAGTTCCTGAGATTAGCACGTTCAAACAAACAAACTCTTCAGCTTTATAATATTAGTACCTATAGATTAGATGAAGTCAAAACATTTTCAATAACTTTTCCTCATTTGTGAACCCATTTTCCTTTCTTTGTTAAGTAGCTATCAGCGAGCTTAGTGCTATCTCTAAAACTGTAAACAGTTTTTTTTTCAACTATTTTTTTTTAAATAAGAGTCGGCAAGAATATTAGATGTTTGTCATGTTAAGATCGGCAGACAGGCTGACGGTCCACTTGATGGTAGGTGGCTACCGTCACTTATGATACAAGCAACAACATAGCTGCTGCAAGTGCGCTGCTAACAAAATTTGAATAACTTAACTTAAGTGCGCTGGAATAACTTAATCACTCACCGCAAATGTGGTTACTGCCGCCAGACATGGCTGCCCAATTACTGAGAAATACAGTCCTTCCGACTACTAAATAACGAATATGGACTAAATTGGAGATCACTTATTATTATTAATAAAACTAAAATTTTTCTGCTTCAAATTAAAATCCCAGAGAGAAACCTGAACTTTTTCTAGTGTTGTGATAATGTGAACGTTTTTGTTTTCTTACAAAAGTAGGGTAAAGTTTCCGAATGTTGACATCAGTCGTGTATATGAGCGTGATTTGTCCGCAAACGGATTGAGAGTAATGTCAGTCACATTTTTGCGGGCCCCGGCCACCGCTCTAATGCACCTAATGGAATGGCCCAGATCAGTCATCGCGGGGGCAGGCTAACACTTTTTTACCCAACTACCGATATGAAAAGCGTACATCTCATATTTTACCGACCTTTTTACGGACGCAATATCTCAGGAAGATGTCTCATCGCTGAAATAATTAAATTTTTATATATACATATTTTTGCGTATATCAATTTTATATTTGTTTTTATTACTGGAAAATGGGGGGAAGGCCCAGCTGGCTGAACCCAAGGCTGAGATGAAGTCTCTATACGTTCGTGAGGATTATTTGATTAAAAAATCAATATTTTTATATGTCATACAGCCTTATGTAGGAAGGTACCAAGTTATATTGAAGCTGTAATTGTAGAAATTTAAAAAAATAGTAAATCCGATTTTTTTTTATTTTTAAGATCGGCAGACAGGCTGACGGTCCACTTGATGGTAGGTGGCTACCGTCACCTATGAACACAAAAGCTACTGCAAGTGCGCTGCCGACTACAGTAGGATTAAGGGAAAGGAGATAGGGAAATGGGCTCTGGCATCCCTTACTCACTCACCGAAACAGAACAGCACACGTGCTGTTATTTCACGGTGGTCTTCTGTAAGGGGATGGTTACTGCCGCCAGACGGGCTGCCCAAATGTCTGCGAGACGCAGTGTGCCCTGCCACTATTTTCCAGCTCCAGACCAGAGCCAAATTTGAAAAGTTCATTTTTTCTAAGTTGACCCTGCCGGTAATCGAACCCGGTAACCCTAGAACAGAGCGTTAAGGCAAGCAAGCACTCTGACCAGACCACTCATTCAACGGGCTCGTCAATAATTTTGAAAATAATTTAATTATTTAAATAATAAATTATTTAAAAAAGGCTATTAATACCCGAATTATGATTATTTGACTGATCTGATTGAGACTGATGGCTGATTATTTGTAGGGAATAGATAACAAGCCTTGTATACAATTATATACTTGTATTGTATAGCAAATTGATGTTGAAAAGTATACCTAACAGGTTTCCTGCCAATTATTCCTCACAGAATATGCTTTTCAAATTGGTGGTATATGCAAAAAAATGACTAATTTAAGAGACTGAAATTTGCTCCTGTATAAAAAATATCTTTATTTACTAGCTGTGCTCGCGACTTCGTATGCGCTGTAGTTTTTTTTCTTTTTTTCTTTTTGAAAAGCGCACAGGAACATAACATTTTTCCAAGATTAAAAGTATCCTATATGTTAATCCAGGTAATACACTATCTGTGTATCAAATTTAATCAAAAATCCGTTCAGCCATTTTTTGAGTGATTGAGTAACAAACACACAAACTTTCTCATTTATAATATTATTAAAGTTAGGATTAGGATTGTTAATTACTCAAAATAACTTGATCACAAATGTTTTATTAATTATTTTCAAGGTTCTTATATAATTGTCAAAACTTTAATTTTAAATCTAATCATCAAAAATGGATTTTGCTGCTAACACAATAATGTATAAATTTAAGTTGTATGGATTTTTGGATTG
Organism: Bembecia ichneumoniformis; assembly: GCA_910589475.2. Classification (NCBI taxonomy): domain Eukaryota; kingdom Metazoa; phylum Arthropoda; class Insecta; order Lepidoptera; family Sesiidae; genus Bembecia; species Bembecia ichneumoniformis. The sequence continues at coordinate 3,252,889 of OU342533.1, read as the reverse complement.
TCTGTACTTACTGGTTTTTTTTTTTACATTTTTATTGTCATTTTTTCTTGTTAATCAATAATTTTTTTAAATCAGTTATAGAATATTATAATATATTTTTTTCGTTATCGTTTGAATAAGGTGTTGGCTGTTAATATAAATGATTATTGAATTAATTAGCACCTCGCCAACGGTATTTTAGTCGTGAAGTGTAAATTATAGAATCCGTTACGGACTTAACAGGTTTCACGATTTTTAAGCCATTCGCTATATACCGACGTGCATTTCCAACAAACAATTTCGAGTCTGTAATTCAAATACCTAGTGTAGTCTGCTTTTAGCTACACGTGGCGTTTCGTATTTCAAAACAAAGATGTCAAAATTGAAAACATTTTCACTTCTTCTGATCGTGTGTTGTTTCTTGGAAACAAGTTTGTCTACGGAAATAGGTCGTAAGGCGAAATCAAAAGTATTGTCTCGGAGGCGACGGTATATCACTTTTCCAGAAGGTTCGAGTTTCTCGGTGAGATTTTTTACTCTTTATTTTACTCTTTACACTGAGCACAAATTTCATGTGATACCTATATGGTATGTGATAATACCACGTACTAGATTTCACGCTTCGATCACCCAATCTTTTCTAGAGAATACTGGTACTCTATACACCTTATTTAGTTCAGTTTTGAACAAAACGCGTAAGCGCCTTAGTTAAAACGTCGCTTACTACATTTTCATCGCGAAAATTTTTTATCCCAACAGCGATCTAGCGTTGCATGTTGTATCGTTTGATTAGACTTCACAACTTTTGTTTTAGCGCTGCAGCTTATTTAATTTCAACTGTTATCAAGATGGAGGAAACCTTGATATCATCTCTAGTACGTTAGAACATTATAACCCAATGTGTCAATGAAAGAAATAATGGTTGGCAATCATTATTTTCAAAAATTATCTTTTGAGTGACTGTAGACGATTACCTACTGCCATATAAATGTTATAAGGAAACATAAAATAAATAAATAAAATAAGCTTTAATCACTGATAAGTTATATTTGGATTTATTTTGTAATTCATGTTTGAATCAGACATCTCCAACCTTATCAGGTTGTCCGAAGACATAGGCCTCCTCCAGATCATGCCACCTGCTGCGGTCAAGTGTCAGCTGTCTCCATCTTTTGGGGAGATCATCATCCCATATTGATAAGGATGGGATGATAAGGAAACATAAATATATTAAAATAGTTAATTTCCAGTGTGCAGGTTGCATGACAGTTGGAGTGATAGGTCAACCTGCTCCCACAACGGTCCCGGGCACATTTACCTTTGGCCTCAATTGGGGTATAGCCTACGAACTGCCAAACGAGACTGAAACAGCCCAATTCTACCGCAGGAAGTTCAGAAAACCAGTTGCCCAAAGAAGAAATAGGAGAGAATTGTACCAGAAACTAGAAACTATCGTAGACAGGTGTGTTCTTATTAGCGACTTGTAGTAATAGTTATCAGTAATAGGTCTCTTATCTCTTTTTCACTCAATGAAATACAATAACATATGCGTTATTATTTCACGATAGTGTTGTGTAAGGAGGTTATTATTGCCGCCAGTCGGGCTGCCGATTTTATGGTTTCAAAATGCAGTGTGTCCTGTCAGTACAGAGTGTGCAGAATATAAACTCAACAGGGAGTAACTACATTGTTGTTGTGTAAGGGATGGTTAGAAAAACTATTTGCAAGCACCATCGACGTAATATCCAACAAGACTTCTAGTACAGGGCGAACGCATTCAGACAACACATTAGAGAAATAGATATTATATAATTCCACACCCGGTAATGTTCGGGCAGTAACGACCAGTAGAATTTCGTCGTGACCTTGATCGGACCAATTGGCGTTCAGTACCCCGCGACCGCGCACCTCACTTAGTTGCCAGAACAATTTGCATTGTGAATAAATAGGTATTAGCCGTCTACTTGGATATTACGTCGATTGCAAGCACACTGCGTACAAGAGATATAATCTTGACAGTTTAAGTGACATAATTAATCACCGCTTTATAGAATACCTGTGTGGAACAACATGAGACAAGGAATTCTTTCTCTTGTCGTCAAAGCACATTAGTGTCCTGGCGGTGCTTGAGTTAATATCATCAAGTAGAGTCTGCCTATCAGTCTGCCTGCTGCCATTTTTATATAAAAGCCAATTACTATTCTTTACTTACTTGTGACTTGTCAAGTTGCTTGCCTCCGTTTTTTATAAGACAAACCTAAAAAACTGAGTTATTTAAGTCTATTGGTCCTAAAAATCAGTATATGATGTTTATGTAATAATGTTTTCGGTTTCAGTATGGGCTACAACGGCAGACAATGTATTTTAAAAACCCTCTGCGAAACAACTCAGCGTCTTGTACCACATGGGGAAAATATGATCGAAGAAATGTTTAGGATATTATTCACGTGAGTTCTCGTCGACATCAAATTTTCTTGAAAAGTTCCTTTTTGTTACAATAACGTCAATTTTAACACCAGCGTTACGTTTTGTAACATTTTTAAAAGGCATTTACAGGCGTTCACTATTAAGATCATGTCAAAGTAATATAAATAAATGTTACATATGCTGTCTGTCTGCACAACTGAAACTGAACTGAAATTTTCTTCTGGAATATTCATATAATGTGAAAAATAGTTACGATTTGTAATCAAAAACTGTTTCCGAACACTTACCTAGTGGTCCAGGAAAATTTGCTATCAAATCAAAATTTCAGTCCTTCAGAGGCATTTTTGATATTAGTTTCTAGAAGATATGAAATATAGATGGGTGGGAAATTTTTTGATCCCACCATGTAGAAGGGATGAAAAAATTAAAATAGAGCTGTTTTTTCCAAATTATACAAAAATGGAAAGAGAATAAAGTTACATTCAAATGTTGCAGAGACTTTTGTTTTATATAAAAGAGTTCATATAACTTTTTTTGCTGGAATTAAAATTAACAGAGTTAGAAAAGTTGGTTTAGAGTTTAGAAAAGTAACAGAGTTAGAAAAAAGAAAAAGAAAAGTTTTTACACTGTGATTAAAACAAATTTCGTATCAACTCTTATTTATTAACCTCCCTAACTCCGTTAATTTTATTTAATACAGATGTCATTTAAAATATAATTAATTAACGACCTGATGTCCTCATTAAACACACAATTCATATACCTTCTTCGCTTAAATTTTTTTTCATTAGTCAAAAACGTCTAAATTTCCGTTGGGTAGTTAGCACACAACAATTTTATTTAATAATATGTATAAATATAAAATAGATATAGATGCATATTAGTTGACAGTAACAGTTCTAAGTTACGCATATATATTTTAGGCGAAAACAATTTCAGACAGGCTAACATTTCACTTTATTGTAAGTAGTATCCGGCGTATGTACTCGCAAGCAACACGAAAGCTACGCAAATGCACTTCCAATCCTATTAAGGTATGGTAAAAGGGACAAGACGAAAGGATAGGAGAACAGGATAAGAATAGGATAGGTCAGATTGAATGACCAGTTTTTACTAATATTATAAGAACAAAATTTATGTTTTACTCTTTCAGGTTTTTACTTTTGAACTTATTTTGACGAAACTTTTTAGTAACACTAGTTGGTGTCCGCGATTTCGTCTGGATTGAAAAATGAGAAAACATCCGAGATCTTCATCACTATGACGACGGTGGTACCGCCATGGCTACTATGGGGGCCCATTTTTTACATTTTTAGACGGTCCCTCGGGAACCTAATTGAACTTAATCTGTGTACCAGCTACCCATACATCCATCCTCACAAATAGGATTGTTTATATCTAGCAAAAACTAGTTACTAAATGTTCTCATTTCCTCCTATAGGTTTCCCATATCAAAAATCCTACCGACGGAGCCGGTAGAACATTCAATATACGATGCAGCTCATCGACTTGGTGTGATGTTGGAAAGTTGCGACATTTACAAGTGTCCCTTATCGATGGTCGATTTAGTACAAGGCTATTACAATGCACCGGCACCTAAGTTAGATCCAGTGACCAATCCTTGGTCTATTTTCAGTAACAGCTTCACCTGAACAGAAGACACTCAACATTGATACATGATATTTTGAATTAAACGAATATTACTGAATTTTTTTTCATTTATAATTTTAACAATTTAAAAAAAGAAACTATATAAATGATAACACTAAAAACCAAAAACCAACTAGGTTTAGCCTTGTGCTATCATGTTATGCTTTAAAACTATTATTAAAATATTTAATATCTAACTATATACAAAAAACTACTATTTTGATATTTTAAATATAATTTAAAAAATATTGCCTTAATTTGATTTTAAATTTTGAGTAATATAATTGTTACTTTGAGTATTATTTTTTATATTTTCGCATATAGTATGTATAAACTTGTAATAAGATCTCTTTGGCTGTACTATTTATATCTGGCTTGTTTGGATGACATTAAAAAGGTTACATTTCATAAAAAGAAACAAATTGGTAAAATGTTGTTTCCAGCTATTTTTCTTTTGTATTTCTTTCTGTGAAAATGAAGAAATTAGATACATTTTAAAATTCTATTACAAAAATGGAAAAATGCAACGCAAGAAGCGAAATTTTTATATGACGTTCATGGACGTAATACAGTGTCAGTAAGAGTAGCACAAAATTGATTTAAGCGATTTCAATTCGGGAATTTTGATGTCAAAAATGCATCTCGCTCTGATCGCCCTGTTACGGATAAAATGGACGCCATATTTTAAAAAATGGAGCAAGATCTGCGTATCAGTAGTTACGGCATAGCTGAAGAACTGGGAATTGACGATAAAACAGTTTTTAAAACGTAGTGATTATATACTCTTTGACAGTTTTGACCCATTTGAAAAAAGCACAAAAAAGTTCGATATTTGAACACGAGCTCACTAAAAGAAACCTTATGGATCGTGTACTCATTTGCGATTTTTCATTGAAACCGAACCGTTTTTAGAGGAATTGATAACTGGTGATGAAAAGTGTAGGTACGATAAGAAAGTGTAAAAAGTTTGTCAAAGGTCGGTCAGGCTTCACAGACTGTGCGAAAATCCGGATTGACTCGCAATAAGGTGATGCTGTGTGTGTGGTGGGATTGAAAGGGCATTGTTCATTATGAGCTTTTACCGCCGGGCAAAACCATCGATTCGGATCTCTACTACCAACAACTGATAAGATTAAAGCAAGAAGTTGAAAGAAAGCGGCCAGAATTGATCAATAGAAAGGGTGTGGTGGTCTTTCATCACGACAATGCTAGACCACATACACTCAGAACCACTCAGAAAAAATTAAGAGAGTTTGTCAGGGAGGTGTTAATGCATCCGCCATATAGCTCTGACCTTGTACCTTCAGTCCACCTGTTTCGGTGTCTTCAGAATTTTTTAAGCAGTGTCAGGTTAACATCAAGAGTGGACTACCAAAACTACTTGTCGCGTTTTTTTTAATCAGAAATCCCAAAATTTCTACATCAACAGGATTGTCACTACCTACAAGATGGCAAAAAGTCATCGAACAAAATGGCATATGTATACTGTAATTAAATGTAAATAAACTTTTAAAAAAATATCTTGAGTTTTCATATAAAATGCGAAGAAACTCTTTCCCCAACCTATAATGTATAGATATAGAATAGATATTCTAAAACAAAAGCGAGTAATAAGAGCACCGTTCGTGTTACTCATTTGGGTCACGGGAACTAAACCCAAGAAATATGTTTCTCTTCAAGTTTACTGTAATTTCAAAGTGTCCACCATACTCTACTTTACGAGATTTTGATGAGTTATCTCAACAGATAGCACAAAAAAAAAAATTCCGTCAAATGTACAAGCGTGTGTTCGACACGTTACAAACAATAGGTAGTAAATAGATAAAAACAAAAAATGAGCCGTCACGGGACGCCTGGTAGATGTGAAACATCCAGTGAAATAAAATGATATTTATTTAAGGTTTATTTTTATTGAATACAAAAATTTAAATATTTATTTCAAGTTACAACAACCACCAACAATCACAACAACAACAACAATCACCACGGCACGCGTCGCCATACCGTACACACTACTACGCATAGACTGTATAAGTATATACCATCGTATAGCGTGGTGACGCGTCGCCACGCTATCAATCAGTTTCAACCGCGCCTATAGATGTTTCACATCAAAAATGGGGAATAACTGCCCGCCATTAAATAAAGCGTCCCAGCCTGCTACTTACCTTACTTACTTAGAGGTGTCACAATGATGTCAAATACAGAATCTATTTTAAACTTGTTTTTCGAGAAGATTAATACTTATCATCTCAGCAGTAAGACATCCACTGCTGTACATAGGCCTATAAATACTTGAAGATCCCATAGGATGAGTGGTTAGGGTGCTTGCCTTAATGGCTTTATTCTAGGGTTCCCGGATTGATTCCCGGCAGGGTTAACTTTGAAAATTAACCTTCAAATTTGGCTCTGGTCTAGATCCGGAAAGTAGTGGAAGGCACACTATGTTTTGTAGTCATTTGGGCAACCCATCTGGAGGCAATAACCACCACCTTACAGAAGACCACCGTGCTGTTGTGTTTCGGTAAGTGAGTAAGGGATGCCAGAGTTCATTTTCCTATACAATCCCTTATCCTTAACCCTACTGTAGTCGGCAGCGCACTTGCAGCAGCTGTGGCGTTGTTTGTGTTATAGGCGACGGTAGCCACCTACCATCAAGTGGACCTTTAGCCTCTCTGCCGAAAAATTCCTGTAGGACCAGTCAGAAGCGTGGTCAGAACCTGGATCCAGCGTACACCGTCGTCAGTCCATTTTGAGGGTGGATGTCCCACGCTGCATTTGCTGCACTTAAGAACCTTCCGGCCCTAGCGGCAGTCGGCTCTCTGTATTATGTGTCCTGCTTATTGCTACTTCAACTTACTTTTATATTTTCATCATAAATTCAAAATAGGCAGGCACCATTTATTTCCGATTTTAAGAAAGGTGAAATTGATTTTAAGTGAAATGGTTTAGTGTTTATGTAGAAGGATGTCATTATCTTTACATTTTAAATTTATGTATTATCTTGAGATTAATCTTAAGATTGATAGAAAATTCTTACTCCTAGTAGCCAATTAAACAATTTGGGAACATGCATATATCATATAATTTTTTGTCGTTTCCGGTTTGTTCCCTGTAGAAACAGTTTTCCGAACTGATTGTAGATTCTTTTTTAAAGTGCCTAACGATTACTAGGGGTTGGCCGTCAGCTCTGAAACTTTTCTTGGGATACACGGAACAGATGTTCTTCACTGAAGATTCCGGTCCATTCCTCGATGTTATGTAACTTCCAGGGTTCCACCTTCCGCCTTCCAGGGTGCCGTCTCCTTTCTAGATGTTTTTCCCATCATTACCAACTGCTGAGGTTCATATATATTATTACTTATGAAACACAAGATAACCAATTTTATGCTTTTATTAATTTGATGCTATATTAATTTACTTTAATTGCATTTGATAATCCATTAAATACTTGCAAAAGTTTATATAAATAAATAAATTAATTAAACTTTTGTATAAATAATGAAGTGTATGAAACATTACATTATGTTTAAATTAATCTTTTCTTATGTGAACTTAACATAATCAAACGAATACGTAGCTTGTTTTTATCGATTTGGAGTGTGTCCTAATAAATTGTCAGTAAAAGCTTTTTGGGCCATTTCTCCAATAACGAAGTTTATAAATTAAAGAGGACGCCTTTCTGATCGCTACATAAGATTAACTGGATTTAACCCTTTGATATTTATGAAGCGCCCATTTTAAATTCTAATTCCCGAAATCCAGTAGAGAATATTTTAACAGCCCTCGTATATTATGAAAGATACTTTATAGTGCGCAGTAACTTTCGTAACAATTACTTTTTTAATTACTTTCGCCTGTAATTAGGTCCCTCTTTGTCTCCCACACTGTCATATTAATGGCGCTGTCGCAACGAGGAACGTTTGTTATTAATTTTAAATTAATCCCAACTATAATTATATATGTTAAAGCGGACTTGTTTGTTTGTTAATCTTTCACGCTTTATCTACTAAACCGATAGTCTATGTCCTGGACTAAACCGATAGCCTATGTACCCTATGAACAACAAGTGAATTTGTTTGTTATGCTCTCACGCCTAATTACTCAATCGATTATCTTGAAATTTTGGATACACGTTGTCAGGGATACACAAGCGGAACACTGTTCCCTAAAAATATAAAAATCATCTAAAAGATATAAAAATTCAACTGCTGACAGAAATGAATAAATTATTGCTTTTATACTTTTTTTTTTAAGATCGACAGACAGGCTGACGGTCCACTTGATGGTAAGTGGCCACCGTCGCCAATAACACAAGAAACGCTACAGGTGCTGCAAGTGCGCTGCCGACTACAGTAGGATTAAGCAAAAGGGATTAGGCGGGGATCGAAAATGGGTTCTGGCATCCCTTACTCACTCACCGAAACACAACAGCACAGTTATTTCACGGTGGTCTTCTGTTAAGGGGTGGTTACTGCCGTTTTCAGGTTTTTCGTTAATGTTAATTTTAAAAAATTACCTCCAAATCAAAACGCCAAAGCTGCTGCAAGTGCGCCACCGACTACAGGAGTGAAGGGAAGGAAGTGAGGATAAGTGAAGGGATAGGGAAATGGACTCTGGCATCCCTTACTTCACTCACCGAAACACAACAGCACAGTTATTTCACGGTGGTCTTCTGTAAAGGGGTGGTTACTGCCGCCAGACGGGATGCCAAATGACTGCGAAACATAGTGTGCCCTGCCACTACTTTCCAGATCCAGACCAGAGCCAACTTTGAAAAATTCATTTTCAAAGTTGACCCTGCCGGGAATCGACGGGGCTTGACGAAACGAGCCCGTTGGATGAGTGGTTAGGGTGGTTGCCTTAACGCTCTGTTCCCGAGTTCGATTCCCGGCAGGGTCAACTTTTCAAATTTGGCTCTGGTCTGGATCTGGGAAAGTAGTGGCAGGGCACACTGCGTTTCGGAGACATTTGGGCAGCCCGTCTGGCGGCAGTTATCACCCCTCTTACAGAAAACCACAGCGAAATAACAGCAAGTGTGCTGTTGTGTTTCGGTAAGTGAGTAAGGGATGTCAGAGCCCATTTACCTATCCCTTCCCCAATCCCTTATCCTCAATCCTACTGTAGTCGGCAGCGCACTTGCAGCACTTCTGGCGTTGCTTGTGTTATAGGCGATGGTAGCCACTTACCATCAAGTGAACAAATAATTAACATAAAAAACATTAAAATAATAATAATAATAATTTCAATCTGATTCTAAACAAAATACCACACGTACGAAGTGGCGGGCACAGCTCGTTCGTAATAAGTTCACAATCACTAACAATTGTATCAGCCAAATAATGATTGTATGAGTATTAAAGTTTCTTAAATTATTAGGTTTCAATACTTTTTTAAATTCGTATAATGTTAGGCTTGAATACAACTTAACACTGTTTTGGAAAGAAGTATTAAGTAAAAGGTTTACCTACTTAAGGGAGAGACAAACCCTAAATACTAAAAATATCCATTGTTTAATGAAAATGTTACAAGAAATGGACAAAACATGTGAAGAACCAATTGTATTAATTAGAATTTTGGTTAAAGTAATAGAAACTCCACAAAAAAAGTTAGAACACAAGAAGAATTTGACCTTTATTGAAAATTCTCTCGAAAACGGCTTATTGCACGCATATGAATCCTGTACCTATTAATAAGTTAATATCAGATTGAAAAATTGTATTAATATTTTTTTTATTTTGTGTATTGTTCTAATGGTAAAAACAGAAAAACACCATTTCTAGGCCTGTTGAATTGGATCCGCCACCAGCGAGTTCTATAGTAAATGTCATTTGCCTCAGTGAAGCCCTTAAGCAAATCCAGATAGAAAGTTCAATTTTTTCTTTAAATTGACTGCCTAGTACAATGCTGGAAGTATGAGTTACAATGTCCACCTTAGTCATATTACAAATGTGGAGAAAGAACTTTGTTCTAGAAATGTTTTCACTAAAGTATCACAATTCTCTTTTAAGTATACGATTTGCTCCAAATATAATTGAGTTCAACACAATATTAGTCCCATGGCGATAATTACCTCTTTGTTCACCGAGTTTTGTCGCTAAGTGAAAAATGTAGTACCCGTTAACTTGGTTGTTATTCTTTGAAGAATGTTCAAATCATTCACATGTACACGTGTTGTTATTTGGTAAGGTCAGATTTAATAGAAACTTCATGTTTGTATTTTGTATGCAAACTAGAGTTAAATCTTCACCTGTTGCTAGATAGTATCTGGTAAAAACATGATACCAAATATAAAATTCAGCGCGTTCATTTTCATCGTGTATTGTGTTTTTGAATCCAGCCTGTCGACGGATATAGGTCGTAGTGCCAAATCAAAAGTTCTCTCTAGGAGGCGACGCTACGTTACTTTTCCAGAAGGCTCCAGTTTTTCGGTATGTTTTTTGAATATTTATTTTCTTTTTTATCTAAATATACCTAGATTTTAAAGTAATTAAGTGTTCTTTTATGGATATAATAAATTATAAGTTAACTAAGTTGGCTTATTAAATAATAGTTGAGCCTGTAACTTCGTACGCGTGGTATTCGGTATAGCGCGTAACTTTTTTGTTTGTAAACCTATTGATTGTTAAAACAAAACTCTCCACAATATTTGTCTGAAACACTTTGCCATTTTTGTAAAATTTGGAAAACGCAAATTAAGTTGGCTTATTAAATAATAGTTGAGCCTGTAACTTCGTACGCGTGGTATTCGGTATAGCGCGTAACTTTTTTGTTTGTAAATCGATTGATTGTTAAAACAAAACTCTCTACAATATTTGTCTGAAACTCTTTGCCATTTTTGTAAAATTTGGAAAACACAAATTTTTTCATACTTCTACAGGGTGGAATCGAAAATTTCTTTCACTCGTCGATATTTCATAGCTTCTAGAAATTTATTTCAAAAATGCCCCTGAGGGTCTCAAATTTTGATTTGTTAGTAAATTTTCCTGGACTAAATAATTAACAATTTTTAGCAATTAAATATTGGAAATTGATGTTAACATGTAAAATTTCATTGCTTTGAAATTATACGGTCCTAAGTAGGTACCTATCATGTGTACCATGACATGGATCAATGTGTGTTACCAATAGTGGCATATGGCCCAGAAACGTGGTCTCTAATTATGGAACTCGTAAGAAAGCTCAACGTCGTTGCAGCGACGTTTGAACTATGGAGAGGAATATGTTAGGGGTTGCTGTGCTAAATTGAATCAGCAATGATTCAATTTAGCACAGCAACTATTTGAAACGTTCATTTCGCCGAATTTAAATACAATCTTATTAATTTTTTTTGTTGTTTTATGACAAAATACACTTTAATTCCCGTATTTAGTGCGATGAAATAGGTACAAGGAATGGGCCAAAGTTTTTACGGCTGCGACTATTAGAAACGGGTGCGGTTTATTCTCATAATACTTGGGATATAGATGCCCGCGACTTCTTCCGCGTTGAAAAATAGAAAAATAAAGCGACTGACAAAATTATATTAGCAATATTACATTTTTCCCAGTGTTAACGCCGATAAGGCTTCTAATTTTATTTAAATTAAAAAAATCCCTATGTTGTCATACGAGCCATTTCCGCCACCTGTCCTTTTCCCACACAACCTCAGCGCTCGTACGCGCGAAAGAGAAAGCTGGAGGAAGCAGAGCGGATATCTTGCATGTTAACAACTATGTAAAAAAAAGTTTGCAAAAGACCGCGCCGCGTCATCACGATCGCTCTGTCGAAAATATTAAAAAATATAGTGAAATATGGACAGCCCTCTTTGTGTATATATGTATGTGTTTGTTTGTGTATTGTTCCTGAATCCTGTGACTGTGACAAGGACGGTGATAAGGATACACGTTGTCGCCGCGCCGAAGCCACAGCATATCAGCTGGGTAAGAGGTACTGTGCTTTCCCCGCTTTCCTATTACTCCTACTCGTATGACAATCTCTCGGCTTAAGTCTAAAGGATTATTATTATCCAAATCCGCAGTGATAATTTAAACCGCTATATTTTAACCGCAGTCCACTTTCAAACAACAAATGGCAACACCACCCAGGTTTTGGATTTTATCTTGATGAAAAGTCCGTCCTTTTCTACATACTTTTCTTTAGTAGTGGCAGGGCACACTGCGTTTCGCAATCATTTGGGCAGCCCGTCTGGCGGCAGTAACCACCCCCTTACAGAAGACCACCGTGAAATAACAGCACGTGTGCTGTTGTGTTTCGGTGAGTGAGTAAGGGATGCCAGGGCCCATTTCCCTATCCACTCCTAATCCCCTATCCTTAATCCTACTGCAGTTGGCAGCGCACTTGCAGCAGCTTTGGCGTTGCTTGTGTTATAGGCGACGGTAGCCACCTACCATCAAGTGGACCGTCAGCCTGTCTGCCGACCTGACATCCCTGACAAATGTATGCAAAATTTAATATTACTAATATTAGCCTAAAATAATAATAAAAATATAAGACTGTAAAAAATATTTTTCAGTGTGCCGTTTGTATTACGGTGGGTCTTATTGGTCAGCCAGCGCCGACTTCTTCGCCTGGTGTATTCGTGTTAGCCCTCAATTGGGGTATAGCATATGAATTGCCGAACGAGACGGAAACACTCAGCTTGTACCACAGAAAACTTAAGAAACCAGTTGTTCAGAGAAGAAATAGAAGACAATTGTATCAAAAATTGGAAGCCCTTCTAGATAAGTAGGTTTATGAAACTCATTTGAGATAATTCACTCAATAAAATATACATTAGTATATTATTAGTAGATTTATTAGTAATTATCTAATTACTAAATAGTACTAATAGACAATATATACTAATTATGTAATGATAATAACAAATAAATCTTTATTATTATTTTTTCGTGATATATTTATACGTACTAGCCTGCCCGAATATAGGCAGTAAAGAGGACCTCCATGAACCAATGAACATGAGTCAGTAAGGGATTTCAATGCCCATTTACCTAATCCTTTATCCTACTGAAGTCGGCAGCGCGCTTGTAGCCCCATCAATTGAATCATCAGAATCCTGTTCTAGGCTTCGCGTGTTCGATTCCCGGCAGGGTCAACTTTGAAAAATGAACTTTTGGCTCTGTTCTGGATCTGGAAAGTAGTGGCAGGGCAAAATGCTTTTCATTTGGGCAGCCCGTCTGGCGGCAACCACCTTTACAGTAGACCACCGTGAAATAACAGCACATGTGCTGTTGTGTTTCGGTGAGTGAGTAAGGGATGCCAGAGCTCATTTTAGTATCCAGTCCCAACCTTATGCTAAATCTGTAATCTGCAGCGCACTTGCAGCAGCTGTGGCGTTGCGTAGCCACCTACCATCGAGTGGACCGTCAGCCTGTCTGCCGATGTTAACATAAAAAATAAATAAAAAATCTACGGCACAATTCGAGTATAATCATGTTCGTAATTAGATACAAACTTTAAGATTCTGATAATGATATAAATATTCTGATATATGATTCCCGACACTGTAACCTAGAGGAATTGTGAACATTTTGACTAAAATAAAGTTTAGGTTAGGTAATTTTTTTTTATGAATTTTCACCAAAATAATTCCCAAAACTTTTGTGATGCAATAAGATTTTTTTTATATTTCAGCATGGGTTACAATGGACGTGAATGCATTTTGAAGACTATTTGCGAAACTACCCAACGAATCGTGCCGCACGGTGACAATATGTTAGAAGAAATATTTAGAATGATATTCACGTGAGTAAAATTATGGTTTCGTACGAATTGAAATTGAAGTTTAAGAGATGTTAGTAGTAAAGGATTTTGCAAAACTTCACAGCTATTCTGACGGCAGTAATCTTCTCTATATATAGGTAAAAATGAATCCCCATTTCCCTTGGTCACGGCATCACGCGTGAACGGGCAGACCGATTTTAATTCGGTTTTTACTAATGGAAAGAGGGATAAACGGGGAATGTTCGTATATATAAAAATTGCACCCCGGGCGAAGCCGGGGGCAGGTCGCTAGTATAATTATTTGTATATCTGTGAGACCTTTAGTCGATACTAATGGCTAAAAGAATTTGGATAGTGATTACAAATTCACAGTATACATACATATAACATCAATATCGTTTGTGGTTTCTCCTCAGATTGCCAATAACGAGAGTTCTGCCCACGGAGCCTCCCGTGCATGGTATCTATGATGCAGCCCATCGACTGGGCAGATTACTGGAGAACTGCGACATATACAAATGCCCTGTATCAATGGTGGATTTGGCACAAGGATATTACAATGCACCACCACCTAAATTGGACCCTGAGAAGAATCCTTGGTCTCTTTTCAGCAGTAACTTTGGATAAAAAGCAGATGAAAGTGCAATATTTTTATATTTTTTTACTTTTTGTTACTTTCAAAGGAGAACCCCTTCTGGGCTATTAATATACAAGCCAAACATATGTACCAAAAAAAGACAATTTGTTTTCTAGATTAGCCTAACTAAAACTTAGCCTCATTAACAATGGCTAAATGCATAATATTCGTGAATTTTGTTTTTCTACAAACGCACCCTGCTATACTCTGTGTCTTGGTGTATGGTATAATGTGTTTTTGAACATCGGATTCAAAATAATTTACTTAAAAGTTGTTTCTAAGTAAATTATTAAAAATACATGTCAATTGCAGAACGATACCTCGATGAGCGGGACGTAACTAAAAGTATTTTTTGTATTCTGTGTCTCCATTGAGTACCAGGATTTGTATTTTATGTATGTAATGTAATTATATGACATAAAATATCACAATATGACATTTATGAGATTATATACGTACCATTGCAATTATGATTCCCATCGTATCACAAAATCGTAACACGCGTCCACGACATAACCTCAAATGTGCATATTGTACGATGCATTTACAGACTGTGTGAAGATTGGGCTCTTGCAATCTTTTTTAATGTACTAATTACAGGCCAATTTCCAGTCCTGTACAGTGATAGCTCAGGCTTGTATAGAAAACGGGTTTCTCCTATGTTATATTATACTCATTAAACTCATATTGTATAAGCATATCTAAGTATTTTGGTTGTTATTTAAGTAGACTTTAGTGCAATACTACTATTTCAAAGTTACATATTTGTAAGATTACATTTAAGTAGTATGTCCAACTTATTCCAATTTGAAGTGGCAGTGGGCCCTACACTGGGGGCCGGAAGGTTCTCGAGTGGGGGCCATGTCCGGTAACCGCAGCGTAGGACGTGCAACCACAAGGTGGACAGATAAGGGTCGCGAGTCGACGATAAAAGTATTGTAATGGAGTATAAAGTCCATTACGAGTAAGATAAGTATCTTCAGATTTAAGACAAATAATCTAATATATAAAATTCTCGTGTCAGTGTTTGTAACAAATCTCCTCCGAAACGGCTGGACTAATTTTTATGAAATTTTTGTTGAATATTTGGTAGGTAGTAGAATAGGTCGTAAAGTATTTTTCACCCTCCTAACATGCACCCCTCATTTTTTAATCGCAATTTTAGAATTTCGAACAATATCCAAATAATTTAACCGTCGTTGATTGACGTGAAGTGTCGCGTCATTTTGACATATGGTTTGAAAATAAAATTGGACAAGATAGGTGGCGCCACAATCGGGTTAGAAAATTATTTTCAGGTTCTGGCAGGACAACGTCTGCTGGGTCAGCTAGTAATTTATAAAAGAGATCAAAACCAGGTCACTGTTTTTTTTTTAAATTACACTTTAGAGAATTTTGTAATAAAAGTTTTTCTTAATTTCAGTAATTTCCTGTGAATATTTCAGATTTTGAGCGCGAAGCACGTACTCGATGCGTTGTTCGAGTCAGTGCGCAGTTCAAACGGATTTTTTAATAATTTCAAACTTAAATATCTATGAAATCCTATTACCAAATTACACGATATTTTCATAGTAAAATTTATAATTTCTTCTTACCTAATGGTACGAGTTTCAACCGTTAAAAGGAAAAAATATTATTATTATTAATTAAAAATAAACTGATGACCTGATCTTGCAAAAGTGATTGATCTTCTGTTTGGACAGTAAAATAAACACAGAATTATTAGTAACGCATAACATTTAATATTTATATTACATTTCAATATTAGCAGTAAGAAGTCATGAGTGTATTCATATTAGTATATGGTAGTGCTTGAGTTTTTAAATTAATTTTATCATTACAAAATGGGACTTAATCGTTAAGTACTTAAGGTCTATATTTTTATATTTCGCCTTACAATATACGTTTCCAAGTACATCTAATATTTCATACATAATCACTTATACATCTTCCATTAATTATTGAGCTATCATGACTTACAATACAGTTTTAATTATTCATATATATATATGTTATATAAATATATATGTATGTTATACAGCATAGTGCGTTATTCTTAAAATAGTCAGTGGCAATGACGTCGTGATTAAATAAATTGGGATTCTCCTAAACTATTTATTTTTAACTCCCATTGGATTTCCATAAGTGTAATATGGTATGTTTATAATTACAATTACTTATATTAAAAATAAATTTAGGATTTTTTTCCATATCTATAACCTATAAGTATTTTGTTACATTTATGTGGTGTTCGTTTTGCGAATGTCATTTTCACTTGGCGTTGCTGGTATGGAAATTAGAAGGTTCTTGTTAAATCCTTTTCTAGCTATTAAAACTATGAAGAATAAAATGTATATAATTATACCTACTATAACATAATAAAACAAACGTTTCGAATTTCGGTTGAATCTCTTGTTGCGATCGAAATAAATTAAACTATGAAAAGAATAATGGAGGGGCACACTGCGTTTTGGATTCTTAAACTGGTAGCCTGTCTGCTGGTATTAACCACCATCTTATCATGGGGACCTTAAAGGCCTTTATAGAAAACCGCCATAAAATATCAGCACGTGTGCCTGGGCCTATTCCAATCCCCTGCTAATCCCTTATCCTACGAAAGCAGGCAGCGCATTTTTTTAAAATACAAACACACCAATTGGTAGAACCATAGCCTACTATTATTGTTGCACAAGCCATGCTGATCATTTTGGCAACGTCGCAAAATTCAAGTGAATGGTTCTAACTACACCCACTCATATTTTGATATTGAAATCTTGACTTGAGGTTATTTTAAGAGATTGACTATATGGCTTAATTGTTAATTACTTCAGAAAAGAACGTTGTCATTACAAAATAATGGAGCGAAATGGCGTATGTCAAGTATTACGCGGCAATTTTACGAAAGGCGTCCCTTGCTTTAATGTGTCACACATTCGCTCACTTTAACTTGGTTGCACAAAACTTTATTTAAAGCAAATCGCATGGACCACTGCGACGTTGCCAGTTCGACATACAGCACGGCTTGTAAATAGTAGTGGGCTATGGTAGAACCATACAACGGACAGAAGGCGAAATCCGGCACACCTATATCAACTTTTAAAAGGTCATTTACAAAGTTGACCCAGCCGGGAATCGAACTCGAGACCCCTGAGTCAGAGAGAGCGCTCGAACAATAGTCTCGTCAATTGTAGTCCCAATAGCGTTGCTCATGTTAAAAGGCGACGATAGCCATCTACCATCGAATTGACCTTTACAAAAAAAAATGTATTATTTAAGTGTCTTTTATAGGTTACTACTTAAATAAATCTTCATAAAATAAGTTTTAATTGCTTAACAATACGTATGTAGGAGTAATAACGGAAACATGAGTTTATTTTAACAATTGCCGCTTAAACATTTTTAAAGATTTCTATTTTTTAGTTAAACAGGAGCCTAAAAGCTCTAAATATTTTTTTATAAATAAGTTTTAACAAAGATAAAAACTAAAGCTACTCTGTAATTCCATTTTTAAAATAATAAAAGCTTCGCTTCTATAACCAAACCGTATTCATACGTTCCTACTTTCATATTTATACACATTTCGTTATTTATTTATAATAAGCGAGCCACACCCGGCTTTCCAGGAAGGCAATTTTTTTTTTTGCAAATTATAATCCAAACGTTTATCGTTATATTAGTGAAAACCGTTTCAAAATTGGTTAGATGATTTAGAAGGAGTTAGCGGAGAAATAGAAGTGGAGAGTGACTTTATTTTATAATATGTATAGATTTAAATTATTGGTTAAAAAAAATTTGGCTAAAAAAATTACGAAATCGCAAGGAATTATTTATTAGAATTTTGGAAAAATTATCAATAGATTTAATAATTAATATTATTCGCCAACAGTTACAGTATGTTCTATGCATTACAGCAAAATAATTTTTAAAATTTGAATGAATATCATCTTCTATTTTTATACCAGCAACACAGCTACTCTTGACTTAAAAAGGTGAAAAATAAAATAAAAAACCAACAAAAATTCCGTAATACTAAGTAGAGGATATAATAGTTATTATTACTATTAATTTTATCATTAACAATTATTATGAGACAATACTTTGAACGTACATTGAATACTTATCTAATAATAATGCTGTTTCGCAACCGTGATTATATTATATGATTAAAAATTAATTAAACATCCATTAAATCACGATATTTTTGTATAAATTGCTTCCATAACTTAAAAATTTAAGGGACATGCACATTTATTCATTCGATACTAAACGCTACATTATCGTTTTGTATCTAAATAAAAGATCTTAACTTATGCGAACTTAGAATTTAAGACTAATAAAATAAGGCACACAGAAAGACTAGAACAAACAATACGTAATCAAGCTATTTTTAAAGTAATAAATAATTTATAAATACATATTACATTTAACGTATAAACACAGATGTCAGTTTAATGATAAAAGTAAAAATACCTGGTATATCTCTCAGATTTTTTAAACTAAACACTTTGAATTTCTACATTTTTCATTTTAAAAACCAGTTGTAAAATGATGATTTTACAATTATATGTGTGCGTCAAAATGAAACATTTCTAAGCAACAATTCACAGGAAAACTTTTATTGTACTTTTATTTCAGATATGAGCAAAAAAAAAACCCTTCGGTTACAACTGAATCGACTGTCAAATTATTATTTTTTAGTATTGTTAGCGCAATTTAATTTTAAACAAGCACTTGTGCTTATATCTACTCTATATTTGTGTTGGTTTTTATAATATCTGCCGGCGATTTTGTGCCACACATTTCTTTCTTTAATACTTTTGTAAATACTATTTACACGAATATCGAATTTTGTTTTTAGCCTTTGCTCATAAATGAAATAAATAAGTAAATTAAAAACATACCAAGAAATTATAGTACATAGTATATGTGTGAAGATATTTCGTGAAGATTAAGTGAAAAGTATATTTAGGTAAATTCTGTATTTACATCTAATCGTGTTGGAAGCTCAACGCAAATTCCGTGATCGGTTTCATCTACTTAATTTATTACACATTATATTTATTCTAATGTTCATTACACGAATAAGCTATTAGGAGATTGTGAATTTGAACTAACCGTGTACTAAAAATTACAGCCTTTTCAACCGTATAAATATGAGGAAAATAGGGATCGGGATAAAAGGAACGGGATCGTAGATAATCGAAGTTGGAACAACATATTATTTTACGTCATTTTGGAAGACGTTTGATTAAACATGCGAATACTTTCTAGCTTATATTAAGTAGATATAGGGTGAAATGCTATGATGCGTAGTATATGCGAAAAAAATAAATTGAAAACACAACAGGTCGTGAAATTTAATAAAATGTGCAAAAAGAATATTTGTTAAATTTTGACGAAGAAATGACTAAGTATACGAAATCCTAATGAAGATTTCGACAAACCTAATTATAAAGCGTTTTGGATTACATCACTGATTCCATTCAGAAATTAAATTTACAAGTATAAATACAAGAAAACACATCACAACTCACCAAACGGTAACATAAACGCGTATGACGAAGTTAAAAGTTATTATTGCTAAAAAATTTTTTTTTAACGGACAAAGCAAATCTTCGATTTTTCTACATTCATTCACTACAGATCTACATTAAGTACATATAGTATGTGAAAGAAATGTAAAAAAATAAATTGTCAATTATTATTATTATTTAAATTCTATGTTGATCGACTATATATACATGTCAACATTTCGGTTAGGTTGATTCCTTAAAATTACTGACAGCCATGTGATAGCTGACTATGAGTTAACAGCTCCATAACCCAATGTAGACAAACTTGTTGGGAGTACAAATAATTTCTAATAAGAAATCTTAAATAATAAAAGTGTTATTAAACACAGAGCAAAAAAGACGATATGACACATAAAAATACATAGAGTAAAAATGATGTGAATGGAGTTTCCACGTTAGCTTTCAAAAGATCGAGTTCTCAATGCACAGATGAGAGATTATTATTTGGCACATTTTTGCATAAAAAGTTAACTTCGACGTTTTATAATATTCATCAATGGCTGTTGTGATGCCAAATATTAACAAAAAAAAAAAACATATCTTCCCTAATCTAATCTAGCGAAAAAATCAAATTGGTACTTATTATTGCTAATTATTGCGTAATATTATTCCAACATATTAAGGTTCAATACTTTTTTTTGTGCAAATCAATCGATAATTTTGTTTTCAATAATTAGGTATTTTATAATAACAAATTGACAAAGCTTGATTAAACAATGTAACTAATGGTTCTTACGATTCTCTATTAAATTAAAATATTATGTCATAAAAATTGAAACAAGTCAGGCTTCGTTCATTGAGTATATAATATAGATCATTGTACTAATTTCAGGACTATAAAATGTACGGATTCAAAATAGCTCTTTTGAGAAATAGTAACCTATCGACTGGCATTTTTCCACACATGATGAATAATAATCTTTTGCGCCGCCTATGAAGGTTTCAATTGTTATTTGGTGAAACTCTGGCCGTCCATTTTAAGCGTCCTTATACCGCACAATTTATTAATTTTAATAGGTACTAAAATGCTATTTCAAGAACTCTGTTCTCGAATAGTATTTAGTAAGTTTAGGTTTTTCAAGCGGAAAATTATATAAATGTTTAGAAAAATAAATACAGACACTGATTATTTATAAAACAGAAAACCTTTTAACAAATTTATCTGACACCGCGCTATAGAACTGACCCATTCGTCGACTAACCCTAAAACACTGAGAAGCTAATTTATACCACTTATTTATTAATACACATACCCATTACTTTATATTTACTTATTGACGAATTTTGAATCTAGCTTGTTATTGTTAATTTCTTTACCTATCTACCATTATATATTAGACAAAACTACTTTCGCTTACCCGTTTATTACCCGACACAAATTCAGACGAAATGTCTGTGCGTTTTTAAAGTAAAATTCATACCAACAATGAATAAAAGCACTTTGAAAAATTTAACGAAGAAATATCAAGACTAGAAGACCAGGACAAGTTTAGACGTCTTGGAGACGTGAACAATGAAACAACCAAATTTTACAAATCACAAGATTACGAATAGGTACAAGTGTTATTTTTAAGACGAAATCAATAGATACTAGTTAAAATTAACCAACCACGTTTAACTTCGTCCAATACAAATTTAGGGTCAATCAATAATCGTTGTATTAGATCAGCTCATACAATTTTTAACAAATCTAAAATACTGGAATCTAAATGTATTTTACTTATCCAAACGGCTGAGAACAATTTAAATTATTGCAAAATAAATTTACCTAAGCACACACGAAAGACCCACACTCAATCTAAACTACATTTAGCTCCAAAGTTCATGCCTCATCCGAAATTATTTACAAACGGAACAGTTGAACTGATTATAAACACTGTGTACAGAATTCGTAACACACGTCACTAAACAATTAGCCTATGGTGTTATAGAAAATCTATCTATTAGTTATTTGCAGTCATATAAAAATAACAACATACCGTTTTATCTAGCAAATATATCTACAATAAAAGTCGGATGATTTCTGAACATTGTGGGAAGCCAGTGTTCTTAGCTAATCGTAACTTTATTGATAGTAGTAATTACATAATACACTAAATTGGTGTGTTTCGGTGCGTGCAATAGCACATCCTTACTTTCTTTCAACCGACTGTGTGACTGTGAACCTTATTATTAAGGAAATTATTATTACAGAACAATTCCATCCAAAAATTCCATCGAACGCTAATCTGACGCAATTATAGCCAGTTTTTACGGTACACTTATGTATAGTCCAATCTTGATTGCTTTTCGTGACTGAGCTAATTTACTTTCAACCTTTGGCGAGCTTTTTACGGTCTAATTTCCATTACCATAGACCGTAAACTTTAAACTACGTTTAATTTACGTATCTTTAATTTATTTATATTAGCCCACTGTGTGCAATCTGACACAAACAGCTATTCACATTCAACAATACTTACGTTTAAATATGAAGACGAATCACACAAAACAATTGGTTATTTCACTATTTTAACCATCCCTGTTTTCCTAACTGCTTGCTGTGAATTTTATTAATATCAATAACTCTGAGTTATCTAAGTAATCATTATCTAATAAACATTATGATTTACGTTGACATATCAAATACGCGGCTCGAAATATTTTTTTTTATTATTTATAGATTGCTACAATACCCTACAATGGGTCAAGTGAGGTAAACACGCCCATGACAAGCGGAGGTGTCCGAAACAAACAAACACATCTACGAAAATGGAAAAAGTGATTTGGTTTCACACTCAAGTGTAAATGAAAGTAGACATTCTAATATTCAAGCTAATCTAATTACAAATTAACGGTTTACCTAATGTAAAGACTAAGGTCACAAACTCCAACAATGATTTAATCTAGTAGTGTTAGTAATAAGGTGCCGATAAGTGAGTAAAGACAATTACTAATCAGTGAAAATTGGTGAGAATTAAAAACGAGGGGAAGAAAACAGTGTACTAAATTTACCCTGTACTCTAGGATTTATTAGTGATTTTTATGGTTTAACATTATTTATTATACGGAAGAAGTAACCGGACGCTTCAGCGCATGACGCGATTAAAACGAAAAAGCATTTCGGCTGGTACAATATTAATTTCAGTCGTAACATTTTACTCAGAGCAAGCATCTGTAATATTTTCTCGGTTTTCTTTCTCAGAATTAATTCGCTCAAGCAAAGGAAAAACATTAATTTAGCACTCTCAAATTATCGTCTGATTCTTTGGCATACTGTATGGAATTATACTGTCAAACTGCTGGAAGATTTGGCACTCAGTTTAAAAATCTAACAAAACAAGTATTATCGAACTATCTAAGAATATCGATTTTTTTTTTATAAAAAATGTAACCTTACAATTGGCAGTCAATTGCGTTTCATAAATATAATCTAGTTAAATAATATCACCGTCTCAACGTGACAATATAATCTAAACTGGCATTACGAAAAGTTTATCCTTCAATTTCAAATAATCACTAGGCTTTTATCCTATCAATATATCTACAGTCCTTCAGTAACTTCATTACAACTACGCGGGAGTTAATACTTTCCATCAAATAAACGATATTGTCCTTATGATTTTTAGCTAGTACGCAGTTATCAAATTTTAAACGTATATTCATACGAAATACTTTCGCCATTAATTAATACATCGTCTACGTTAGTCCGGCTCTCATCGAGGACGTTTGAACGTACATATTATTATTATTATTATTATATTTGGATTGCTAATCGACATTTCAATGAATAGTACCTCTTTACAATAAATACCTAAACATTAAGAAATTGAGCTCGATTTCATTCGAAGTTAATACTTACAGTAAGATAAACGTTACGTTATCAACGCGCTATTAATATTCTCGTAACTAAATACAAACTAATACAGGAAACAAACATAAATTCCCTAAGTTTAACTGTACAACGTTTGTGCGCTCATGTTAAATTATACATTCAATTAAATATACCAAAAAGAAAATTACTGAAGTACACAAGTCCCAATGGAGCGTTTGCAATTTATAAAAATAGTCGTGGCGGATCCAGCGTAAACGCGAGACGGTCTTGACTTTTCACTTCTATTTCGCCTTCGACGGACATAAGTTTCGTTTTAATATTATTCAGTATAAAAAGACTGCGAAACGTTCGCGTATTAACGTTCTGAAACGCACCGGGCGCTTGGCACCACACTGAGCACAAAACAGTTCTCGCCTCACAGTTCCCAATCTGGGAGCTTTACATGGATCATCCATGCCACCACATGACCATCAGCTCCCAGAACGTCTTCGGCGGCGAGTGGCCGAAGACGTAAGATGAATTTCAGAGACCCGGGTCGAGCTCTGAGCCCATTTTTAGGAGTTCCAACTTTTTCTTTGCGATCTTCGAATACAGTATGTCTATAGGCTTGGTGTTATCGTAGAAAGTTGGCGCTCGGAAAATGATCAACGCTGTACCGAGTACGCACGCTATCGTGAACGCGAACAAGAAAATCCTATCCAACACCATGGCGACATACTTCCAGTCGTCCTCAACCTAGAAAAAAAAAATTGTCTAAGAAACAAAGTTTGTGACAAAATTTTCAGTATATACAAACATACTTACACTTTCAAATTTATCTTTATTCTTCACATGCTGCGCAATGAATCTTGACCCTTCTATCGTTTTTTCCATTTCTCTTACATAAGGTTTTTCTAGAGACGGGCTAGCATCGTCTAGATCTAGGCGACATGGAGATCCGGGGGGTGGAGAAAACAATTCATCGTCACCACCAGGAGGGGGCGGAGGAGAAGGAGGCATGCCTGGAAGTTCATATTCCTCGCAACCCCATTCTTTGAATTTCCCATCAAGCTCATCATCGCCGAAAACATCAGTCAGTACCTGGAAGTTTTGTATTTCTTTTAGAAAGCGACGTAAAAGAAAGAGTAACAATTAATGATATTATACCCAATAAAAAGTGGCAGATACGTTACATCCGTTCAGTAAATAACACTGTATAATTAAACTGAGTAGCAAATCTGATTATAGTTACACATGTACGCCGTCCTGCTTGACAGGCCGTCCTGCTTCCACTAGTTACCTAATTATTTTGATATTGATACGATCAAGTTTTTAAATGCCAAGTCTTATTGATAAAGTATTAACTTCTTTTTACTATAGCTTCATTGAAAACAATACATTGAGACCGATCCGTTTAAGCATCTAGAGATTAGAACGTCGGTTAGTGTATCGATGCAGCCTAAGCCCGCACACAATTAGGCCAGAGTGGAGATTTCGGTTTCGGGCTGCGTCTGCTAGCTCGTATATCGCGATCCGTCCGCAGCCACAAGGGGAACATAAATAACGGAGGCCGCACGCTCGTTAAGCCTCCGGCGTTGAGTAATAAAGGAAAATCGAAATGGAATGAAATTGGGTTGGAAGCGATATTTTCGCGATACACACAGAGCACAATGGATTTAGAATATCGCTGAAAGGAGTTCTCCCAGAAGAGTCCTGCGGCTGAGGACAATTAAAACGGTTATTGTTTGGGGAGACTTCGACGCGTCTCTAATAGCATTCTGTTTGCAATTGAATCAGATGGAAAATGATACAAGGAAGGAAAGTAAGGAGCGAATGTTGTTTTTTTACTTTGAAAGGGATTCCTTTCTGAAGAACTTAATTTGCGAGACCTTTTATACCATAAATTTAATTAAAGCGCTTCGAGACCGAGTGGTTTATTTGTAGTCTATGTATAGACGATTTTTTGGGAATGATTAATGGCTCGGAAAGAGTGTTTAGGATCGCCTGTTATTATTAATGTCCGTGATTTATAGATTCAATATTTCTTACCTCGGTGGGCTTATCGTTATCGTCATCATCGGGCGGCTTTTCTGGCCTTTGTATACATAGTATTCTGGGTAAAAAATCTATAAAGACTTTGCGCACCCACGGAGCCATATGATGGGTGACGGGGGACCTAAAATTTATGTTTAGCACCGCGATAGTGACAACTACTGATAATGTGACTAGCATCATTGTGAATAACAAATATTTGCCTAACAATGGCACTGTTAGCGACGTTGGCGGAATAATTTCTGCTAACAGTAAGAAGAATACAGTCAAAGACAGGAGGATAGAGATACAGAGCGAGATTTTCTCCCCTGAATCCGAAGGTAAGTAAAATACGAGGACAGATAGAAAAGAGATTCCAACACAAGGAATGATGAGATTGACTGTATAGAAAAGGGTTTTTCGCCTAAGAGTAAGGTTGAAGATTATGTCGGGATAAGGCTCTTCACAGCACGAGTAGAATTTTTCATTCCTTGTGGCGGGTACTCGCATGATGTCCCATTCTACCGAAATATAGTACTCGGATAGGTCTATCCCCATTCCTATGTGATCGGAATCCGCTGACTGCTTCAAATGCCTTAGATCGACCTGAAAGAAAAAGAAGATGCTTTACTATTTTGTGCACAGAAAAAAAGAATAAATAAATAAAACTGAGTCAGAGCCTTTTGCACACGTACGTGATATTCTGAAGAATGGAAATATAGTTTTATTTGTAATTATAAGAAGAGTGTAAAGACATGATGTTAATGATTCCCAATTTTAATTGAAGTTTAAGAACTATATCTTTTTCATTTCTCTGAATAACGATTTAAACGACAATCACGGTTCTCATATAAACTTAGAAACAGACGGAACAGAGAAACAATCGAATTAATAATATATGTATTATTGAGAAAAATGTGATGAGCCTAAATTTAAAGATTTCCAACAAGGTTCGTTTAAGTAAAACCGTAGAATTAAATTAGAAATTTTATTTTTACTTATGTCTAAGACATCTTAATAATCTACGCGAAAATTTTCCGTAAGCAGTTATATTTTACATCAACTGTAGAATTTGTTATGACTACCTATACATTTGAAATGTAAAATATATATTAAATGCAATATTTATATATAATTATGTTATAATATATATAATTAATTAATATAACATAATACAATTATGACATAATATAATTTAATCAAGTTGCTGAAGTTCTATTCACGTTTACACAAATAAATTTTGTTTTGTTTTGTTTGTTTTTGTTGTCGTCAAACCTGCATTTGCATAATGTCTATTATTTGCATGTGTCTATTATTTGAATCTATCCAAATTTATAATATCCAACTGTCTCTGTGTTAATAAATAAATAACACATAGCTGTTATTGGCTTAAGTATGTTTTTGGCGTGTTTAAATAAGGAAAACCTTATTCAAACACGTTAAGATGTTAAGGTTGAGGCGTGTTTAAAGTAATCAAAGTCACAAATTTCGTGGTTCTGTTAGTCCACTCGTCCATTGTAGAATTTTATAATATACTAAAGATATGGTTCACATTGAGGGACACATAATATATAATTTATCTTTGTCATTCGTAGTAAGTGTCAAATGGACATAAATTCCCAAGTGGCATTTGCTATTAATTAATATTTCCTAACATTATTCCGAGAGTGATTTAACAAGTCATCGCAGAGTTGTCAGTAATTATGTTTTGCCTTTAAGTTAGGAAAAGCGAGGTTCGTTATATGAGAATGTAGTGTTTATAAAGCCATCCATATATAATAGGGAATTACCTTACGATAAGTTATATCGTAATATAACCGTTAAAAATATATTCATAGCCAAAAAACAGAAATTTAGTAACAAAAAAAAGTTAAAATTAACTAAAAGCTACAGGCACTTCAAACACCCGCCATTTTGGCGCGCTTGTCGTGACGTCACAGTCTACAAATAACAATCAAATGTTAAAAATCACAAATATCTACACGCTTGTTGACATTTCTCAGACTTTGACGTTACATTCGAACTGACCGTTTCAAGTATTTTGAATTTCCCACAACTTTTTTGCACTTTTTAATAATTAAAATCTTAACGAAAAAGAAATAATAATAATAATATTTACACAGAATTAATTCTAAAGCAAAAATGTTGATAAAAAATATTTAAACCTTTTTTGAATTAGACGCATATTCCTCATTGGGAGTAGTTTAAAAAAGAGTAGTTTGTTTGATACTGATTTTAGTTTGATTGTCGTTTCAATGATGCAAATAATATTCTACTGAGAAGTACCCTTGTTATGAAATTAGATATGATTGAATTTCTAAATGTCTATTTGAAAACTTATTAAAATTGTAGAAGGAGATGAGATCTAAACAATCCCCAGTGAACTTTCACGCGACGTGAGACGCAGACGTGTAGTTTTAGCTTTATTTATGTGTTAGTAGGAACCGCAAAGATTTATTGGCTTCCTCACTTCGATGGATGTCTTCGGGCCTATCGCCGAGAACTCTATTCGGAACTTTTTATTACTTCCCGTCTCTCATAGATGAGTGTATCACATTGTTGTAACATTATTTATTACGTGCCAATAAATATTTTGTTTGACAGTTTTATCTTGAAATGTTTCATTTGGTAATAATTGGTTAGTTAGCAACTAAATGTACTTATTAAGTCATTAAACACTAAACCTGGATCTGTTATGAACTTTAAATTTGTTGATGTAGTTGCTCTTGCTATATATGTATGTCGTAATGATAATGACATGTTATGATGTTATGATGTCTCTTTTTAAAAACACACTTCAATAATAATATAAATTAATCTTTTAATACTCGTGAATGTCTTATTATTAATATGGACATTACATAATGGGGAACCCCCTATATATCACTCTTGTAGGAAACTTTTAACTTTGACTGCACATACACACTTTTTGTCAAAACATTTGTTTAATTTAGGACCTGGTAACCTGTAATACAGGTCCAGGCCAAATATCAACCATAGGCTCTAACAATTGCAAATTCCTTTATCCTGTGCAATTTATGATAATGTTTATGTAATTTGTGTGTTTTTTATGTAATTGTACAGGTGAATAAATTATCAGAATTCAGTCATACATGGTCTTCAGATATCGTGCAAATACAAATTTCCTTAGAAGATTTGTTCTTTTCATCATTGCTCTCCTTCAGGAATAGCATTGGTAACATTCTCGCTGGCTAGGGATTATAATATATTATAGTAGTCAGCTTTTCACTCTTAAGCCTGGGAATTATGTTTGCATGTGTCCATACATAATTCAATTGTAGGTATAGTTTATTTGATATTTTTCTGTACACATTATTATTATTATACTCTGTTGTTGTTAGTCTTATTTTTGGTCTTTTTGTTTTAAAATTATACATATTTAAAATCCGTAATTTGCTTGTAAGTGAAGAATTTTTCGATGTGAAAATTGAACTCTTAAGAGCTGTGGATGAATGAATTAATAAATAAAGAAAATGTTATTATTATTTGCAATTGATCATCATAGAACTATATAATAATATAAACCTACCGTATAACCATCATAACTCCAAGAGCCAAACTTCATGAAGCATGTCTGCTCGTCGAACGGAAAATATTCGACGTCGATCTCACAGAACGACTTGTAAATCGCTGGTGGTTTCCAAATAACTTTTCCATCGTGGTGTAAAATCGCCTTTGTCATTATTGTCACTTCGTAGTTACCATCCGCACTGTAGATAAAAAATATTTTTTATTATTATATTACAGAAAGCCGCAAGTAATTTACGGTATACTTGAAAGTGGGTGATTAAAGTCTCTTTCTATATCAAGGAGATGCCATTGCTGTGTCAAGTTAGGATACAAAATGAGACCACAGCAGCAAGACTTAAACAATGGGATGAAATTTGGGCTGTCATAAATTCTTATCGATCGGGCAGTCATTGGGCAGCCCGTCTGACAGTAACCAACTCCTTACAAAAGGCTACCGTGAAATAACAGCATGACTGTGTGCTGTTGTGTTTCTGTGAGTGAGTAAGAGATGCCAGAGCACATTTTCCTATAATCCTACTATGATCGGCAGCGCACTTCCAGCACTTCCAGCACTTGCAGCGCTGTTTGCGTTATAGGCGACGGTAGCAACCAACCATCAAGGAAACGTCAGCCTGTCTGACATAAGAAATAGAGTTAATAATCTCAATATAACTTATTGTCTCATGACACAAATCTTATTCAATATACAAAATAAGATTATGTTTCAATATAACATAAATAAACGAAAGCAAACACACGCAACCGTATTTGAAACAAATGCATTAAAGACCCGCGAAGACGAAGCCTCTAAAAGCGTTGTCATAACCAACTTTCGCAGGTTATTTAAACATGAAAATTTGTCTCGTAAAATATAGGTCACGTTGTCTTCCATTACGCTAACGCGGCGCCATCAAAAATAAAGTTAACGTCAAATTTTCACGGAAAGTGTAAACTGGCTTTTAGGGGAGTCACAGGTGCATTAAAGAGCTTAACCTCTATCTGGGAATATTAAAAATTATTACCGTTGTTGCAGCAACAGGAGCCAAAGCGATAAGAGAACGATTTTCATAACGTTTGAATGGCAGATATACATTTTACACAATGTAGGTACATATTATTTAATATTACATTAATTTCAACCTACTATGGTGATGGTAGCCAACCACCGTCAAATGGCTTTGAAAAAAATAATACTAGAAATTAATCTTACGCTTTTCATAAACAATTATATTTTGAATATAATTGTTTATTATATCCAAACTACACTTTATCGAGATAAAGGGTAGCTTTGAATCCATTCAAAGGTTTAAGATTAATTGAGTATAAAACATCTAAACGACAAATTTCTTCACATTTTTTAAATTGTTTATTTGTTTGTGGGCACCGATGAGGCGCCAAATATATTTAAATAGATGAGGGAAGCAATCATCACCGTAAATAGAAAAAAAATGAAAATTATTCGTGTATATTACATACAAAATCAAAATGTAAATAAAATATGTAAAAATATTTCTTATTACTTAATTGCGGTAATCACTTTATACCAAGTAATATTAAATATATATCTATTTATTCTATATCTGATACAGATTGATACGGTTTTCATTGATGGAAAGAGTGACAAAAGAGAAAAATTACACCAGTGTGAAGCAGGCTCGGGTTGCTAGTGTATAAGATTTTACACCAAGTGAATTAAATTAAAACTGCTTGTTTCTTCAAGCAAATATACATATATATTAATCATTTATTTAAACAGACTAGGGTTGAAATAAGAGGAGAGATAGCCGGCCGTTCGAAGTTCAAATGAAAATTATCTTTCAATTGACACTAACGCTAAAAGCAACTTGAAAAATCTAAGTTACCTACTTTCTCGGAAAGTGAGTCGTTTCTGAGACAGCGTCGAGTGTTTATCGTAGTGTGGCTAATGGTACCTTGATGCTATTTAGATTAAGCCACTTATCGTACCTTCCGTCTGAGCGACTTTGAGACCAGACTCGGTTGCATCGAGAAGATAGCTTCTATACACCAACCTCAAGAGTTTAAAGCATTAAGCTCACTAAATGGGGTAGCTAGGTGACACTAATGCACAGAAATACGGTGAACTGCTGCAGATAGTGCCTATATTGTAAATGCAATGTACACTGTTCTCTACACGTATAAAGAAATTTTCGAATTAAAACCTCCCCACTAAAGCCTGCATGAAATATTGGGAAATTTTCGCTGATAGTTTTGGACCAAAAATCTATAACCTCCCAAGGGATGCGTGCGGATAAATGGTTTTTCATCCCCTTTTCCTCAATTGTGATGATAGTATTTGATTCTTTATTGAATTTTTTATGTGACGTTATGCAAAATCGTCATTCTCCTTTCGTACGTGAATAATAAATAATATAAATGTCGAAGCTTGTCTTATTTATTTGATATTGTCTAGATAAAAAAAACATTTTAATACGAAGAGAAAGCGAACCTTAAAATCAAGTTTAGTTATGTTATAGGTAACATTTTACTTTGTAAACTAGCGGCCCATCCCGTCTTCGCACGGGCGGACATTTACTTTTTAAACACTTTTGAGTTTATTCGTGGAAAACGGCAATTTTGTATGGAGGGGGAGTAAAGGGCGAATTTGGGGGAAGGGTGAGTAGCCTATGTTACTCGTTGATAATGTAGCTTTCTATAGGTGAAAGAATTTTTAAAATCGGTCCAGTAGTCTTTGAGTTTATTCATTACAAACATACAAAAATACATACATGATACATACAAATATTTTCTCCTTATAATATTAGTATAGACTACTCTCACCAATCATCATTTCAAATGGGATTTATATATCCAGGACCTAGGTCTAGTACTCTTTTTTATACTGTGACCTAGGTTGGATCATTTTAATTTTAAATACGTTTTTGTGATTATTATACAGTGATATATTATACCTCATTGGGTTGGTTGCCATAATCCTAATCTTATAAACTAGCGACATGCCCCGACTTTGCACGGATGCAATTTCCTTTCTATGATTTTTTTATTTATTTTGATTATGAATATATACACAAAATATTCCTCGTTTATCGCTCTTTATATAGGGGAAACCCGCTTAAAAATTCGTTGGATGGTTTAAAAGAAATTAGCAGAGACGTTTTTGTTTTTAAACCAATTGGAATGAAACAAACACTAAATTTTAAAGGAATCTTGCTATAAAACATCAGTGAAAACTGCATTCAAATCGGTAGAGCCGTTCAAATTCAAAGATTAGCGTGCACAAACGTATAGAGAAACAGACAAACCGACAAAAATTCTAAAAACTATTTATTTGACCTCGATAACATGAGTACAACTTGTACAATTTTTTTAAAATGTTTAATGTACAGACTAAGCTCCTTTACTGTGCCCGCGGCTTCGCCTGTGTGGAATTCGGATTATTTCTTATAACGAAAAAGTAGTTTTTGTTGCTTTAATATAAAAATTAGACATGTGCTTTTGCTAGCTTTTTTGTAGGCATCATCAATCTCTACAACTTTTCTATAAAAACCAATCATATATCTCTTACCGTGAAAGCAGCTTTCGAGAAAAAAAAGAAAAAAAGAAAAATATTTTTGTTCAACCATTTTTTTTTCGTCCACTTACTTTGGAAATTCGATTACCAAGATAATATGATAATAGATAAAGATACATATAAGATAATAGATAAAGAGTAGGTATATATCCTGAAATTCTAATCTAGTGATATTTTTAATTTTTTTAAATCGGATGAGTAGATTCGAAGATACCTCTTATATACAAACAAACAAATAAACATACAAACTAACATATAGACTAGCGAAATCGAAATTTTCAAAAATTCTTTCTTAGCGGAGGCTTATTTATACGTTGTATGCCAGCTTTCTAGACTCAGTTGTTTTTACTGTGCGTTGATAGTCAGTCAGGACAAAATTTTTATAAGTAAATATTATTGAGAAATAATATTATTTTTAAATATTATTTTTGTTGAGAATAAAATAAAATAAAATAAATTATGTATGAATAGTGTGTATGTATATTGTATAGTTATAGATGTCATATATGTATATATCATACAGATGAGAAAACCATTCAACTCATCATTTTGAAATTTTTCATACACATTGTCAGCCTACAATAAAGAAATAAGAAAGTAGAAAAAAGCAGTAAAATATCCCTGGTCCATGAGGGATTAGTAAAAAATATTCCAAAGACATTTCCACAACTACTTCATCTGTACCAGTAACGCCCCGGGTTACCTGCTAGTTTCATATAGGTGGAGATAATTGAGCAAACCTTTGGGAATCAAATAAAAAAATATTTAAAAAAAACTAATATACAAATTTTAATATAATGTTAAAAATTCCTGATTTAACTAAAATAGTCCAATTTGTGAAATAACCTTAAAAATCATCATCATAACTTATAGGGTACTTATGCCAGTTTCCTCTTAAGTTACAACTTCTGGTTTATTTTTGCCTCGATATATACTCAATAATCTGCAGAGGATAATGGTTTTATCAGGGAGGACAACTTTTTGCTTTAGTAGCGGTTAAACTTAACTCGGATAAAGTTATCGGTCCACGATAACATGAAATAATGGGACTTGTCCCTGAAACGAAAATAAGGAGATAGCAGGACCATCTAATAAAAGTGGACTAAGGGCTTCGTAAAGAAAAGTTAAGTTTCATTGTAAAAAATGGTCCTGCTGTAACAGTTCGGATGGGGACACAGGTTTCTCGTGAACTTTCTAAATTGATTCGTGGGTAAACAGGGTCTGAGTTAGATTAATGTTCCGTGGAAATGCTTTTTTTGCTACTTATAAATTAAGTGGTCGCAGCAAATTATTTTAAGCTTATAAACGACTAAGTTTCCAATTTTATTTTCCAAAGAAAGAGTCTTATTTAATACAATCATTTCATTCCGCGGAAGCAAGTTGGAAATCCAATCTTTCGAGAGTCATCAATCAATCGATTTATAAACTTTTATACTCGCGCTAGAGAGACATGCGTGATTCTTGTGAAAACATTTGGTTTACGACAAAATGTTTACTAAAATTATAAATGTGAAAATGAGGATGTTTGGGTGTTTGTTACAAAAAAATACTATTAAAAAAAGTTTTTTGCGTTAAAAAGAAACTTTTTATTGTAATACTGCGTTTGGCACTTATAAAATTTTTATTCTGCGAAATGTACTATCTTCCGTCTCATGTCATGCATACTTCAATGTGCATTGTTTCACATGATCAGTCACAGTCGCTCCACTGAGACGGGAAGACTATGTTTCTGTGCGCAAGAAAATTTAGACCTAATTTTTTTTAAATAAGACTTGTTAGTGAGTAGAAGTGTATTGTGTGTAGACTGTTTATAAATTGTTTCATATTATTTTAACAAGATTGTGTAAATAAATATGACTAATAAAAGAACCCACGCGGGTGAAATTAGATTTAATTTTCTTTTTGCTTTGTACGCCTAGTAGCTTTTTAAAAAAAAAAACAATACACGTTGTACCTACTTGTGTTACCGAGGTAAAAAACAGTTTTTAGAATTTTTGTCTGTTTGTCTGTGCGTTTGTGCACGCTAATCTCTGAAACGGATTAACCGATTTGAATGAGGTTTTCACTTATGTAAAGCTTCCCGTAACATTTAGTGTTTGTTTCAGTCCAAATAGTTTGTAATCAAAAAAGTTACGCGCTATACCGTATACCACGCGTGCGAAGTTGCGGGCTCATCTAGTATAGTAATATATTTGAAAGATAGATTTTTTTAATAAAAAAAAAATCGCCTTGTCCATGTTATGTTTATAAAATAATTTTTCCATATCCAGCTGGCAAAAATTAATATTTTGATTTTTTGTTTTAATTAAAAAAAAATACGATAGAGTATTTTTAAAAACCAATTAGTGCTTAGACAGAACGTTTCCCTAAAAACTATCCAGATAAAAGAAGAAATACTAAGTAAATTGATTTTATCAATAATGCTACAGAAAAACCGTGACAAATGAAAAACAGAAATAAACTGAAAAAAGAAACACTAAAGGCATTAACGTATTACGTATAATGCATAATAAATAAAATAATATAATAATTAGATAACACGATAAAATTATATAATTACCTAAAAGCGAAAGAAATATCGCAAGCGAATTTATGCACCCACTAAACCTGCTCTGTCAAAATAGGGATAAAAAATGGATATTCATCTCTATATTATTAAAAAAGAAAAGAAAAAATTGACAATCTTACTTATTATATAGTACAATATCCGGAAGCCATATGTGTTCAGAGGGCACATGAAGGGTCTCGACGCCGCCGTAGTCTTCTGGATTCCACTTTAGTTTGTAGTCATTCCACTCCTGTAAAAGAAAAAAAAACTTTAATCTAATTCTTAATTTAAAACTGATATTTAAAATTCAATCTGGTAGCTTTTAAACAACATTATTTCAATTTACAACGATTGTTAGTCTCAACTAATGTTATAAATTACAATATCTACAGACTATAAATACTATAGTATAATACTATAGTGTATAATAATAATCTATAACTTTTCATAGCTAATTAACTAAACCGAGATACATTAATTAGTATTAACTTAAAAATTATTATGGACATAATTTTTTTTAACTAAATAAATTATTACTAATGACGTCGTCAATATGTTGTGTTTTGATTTTGTTATTATTTTAATAAGTAAAATTTATGATGTATTTATTTATTTTATTTTAGGGAAATTTACAGGCACTAATATTACATAGTAACAATTCAAAATAGAAACGCAAACCAAATAAAAAATTTCCACTTATAGCCGTACATAAATATTTAAAAAAAAAAAAATTACAACATAGTACTTCCAACATTTTTATATAAAATAAATAGTTTTTATAATTTTTGTATGTTTGTGCGTTCGCGCACGCTAATCTCAGAAACGGCTCAACCCGATTTGAATGCGGTTTTCACTGTTGTATTGTAGCAAGCATCCCGTAACATTTAGTGTTTGTTTCATTCCAATCGGTTTACAAACAAAAAAGTTGCCACGCGTACGAAGTTGCGGGCTCAGCTAGTTAAAGGTATGATACGATAGCACGAGATTAAATGTCAATGTTTTTTTTTTGCTATTTTTACATATGTACGTTATTAATTTTATAAATAAAAAATAAAATACCGCCCACACATTTACATTTTAGACATTTTGAAAAGCTTCTCATTCAGCAATCTAGACTATGCGAACCGAATCTAAAGTTATATATACGAGTATTGCGTGTTCAGTTGTATTGCAATTTCCACAAACTTTGGCTGTATGCGGATGTCGCTAGATTGTTTGAAGAGCTGCATGTGTATTTGGTTCGCTCTAATTCCTCACTTCCGTACAATTACACTACACAGTTTAATTGCTTGGCTCTGACTTCCCTTGCAGTTACGAACGTATCACACGAAAAGCATCGAAAGATTTCAACAAAAATATGTAATATCTTAAAGTTTAGTTACAAATATGATCGTCAGTAAATATAAAAAATCCGGGGCCACTGTGGTCACGATTATAAAATGATTAAGGTGGATTTATATTACACCGGGCTGTGCCCCGGCCGGGGCCCGGTGACGATATTTATAGTATGCTTTTGTATGAACCAATTCATACTTCACCGGGCCGGGTCCGTGCCCCGGCCGAGGCACGCTCGGAGCACTCCAAGAGCGACATTTCGTAACATGTTTTTTTTTTTCACTGTGCGCTCTGAGACAACTTCGCGAGGCCGCCTCGGGGTATTAATATTTACCCGAGGCTGCCGCGCGAGCCATGGCTCACGAACCAAAACCCCGAGGCTGCCTCGAGGTATTAGTATTAACCCGAGACTGCGTGCAAGGCAAACCCGGGAGGCTGCCTGGGGGTGTTAGAATTTATCCGAGGCTACCGCGTGAGCCATGCCTCGCGAGCCAAAACCGCGAGGCTGCCTCGGGGTATAATATTAATAATAATACTATATAACTTATAAGCATATGTAGTAATATTAATACAAAATAGTATAATAATACTTAGAAATGACAAAGCCGGTGGCGGCACGGTGTAATATGAATCATCCTAGATTCATTATCAAATAAAGTAGCTTTCAGTTTCAGTCTGTTTATTCTCTTACATTTTCTAAGCCACTCAACAGAATTTGATATAGTTTTCTCTAAAGGAAAGAGTGGTAGACGAGAATGGTTTGAACCTATGTACAATTTGCAAAAAGTCGGAGGCGGGTCGTTAGTAATTTGATAAATAACAGCCTGCGCCTTTCTGTTTCGGTGAGTCAGTAAAGGATGTCCTGAGCCCATTAGCCTCCTTAATCTTTCTCTTTATCCTGGAAAGGTAGGCAAATGTTGTTTGTTTTTATAGATAATACGACAGTAGTCTCCTGCCTTTTAGTTAATAAAGTAATTAATAATTTTTATAGTTACTATTCAAAATATTAAACGAGTAAAAAACAAGTAAATAATATATAAAACGTGTAACGAGTAAGTGTGTACACGTCGAATATTTTGAGGTAGGATATTAAGGTTATATTGGAATATTTTTAAAGTTTCTCGGAAGCGATAAATATTTTTATCGGTTCACAGGTTTCTATTACATTATGTAAATATAAGTTGAAGGGACTTTTATACTTTTGGCCTGTTACTGTGAAAATATGTAAATTTATTTATCGCTTCTTCTCGTTTTAACTTTTTTCGGATTATGTTTTGAGGACAAATAT
Organism: Bembecia ichneumoniformis; assembly: GCA_910589475.2. Classification (NCBI taxonomy): domain Eukaryota; kingdom Metazoa; phylum Arthropoda; class Insecta; order Lepidoptera; family Sesiidae; genus Bembecia; species Bembecia ichneumoniformis. The sequence goes on along the minus strand of OU342533.1, from coordinate 3,214,821 downwards.
TTTTTATTATAATTTTATTGACGAGTGATGAGTGACTCACGTTGGATGAGTGGTTAGGGTGCTTGCCTTAACACTCTGTTCTAGGGTTCCCGGGTTCGATTCCCGGCAGGGTCAACTTTGAAAAAATCTATTTTCAAATTTGGCTCTGGTTTGATCTGGAAAATAGTGGCAGGGCACATTGCGTTTCTAAGTCATTTGGGCAAACCGTCTGGCGGCAGTAACCACCCCCTCATAGAAGACCACCATGAAATAACTTCACGTGTGGTGTTGTGTTTCGGTGAGTGAGTAAGGGACGCCAGAACTCATTTTCATCTAAGAAAAGGGCTGACGATCTTCAAACGCCTGAACAGATCGTCATTATCTAGGAACCATCTCGATTACATCAGTTTTCAAACAAAAAAACCGTATCAAAATCGAACTACGATGTCATAGCCAGTTAGACATACAGCTGCACAAGTTAAACTCAGAACAAAAGTTAAATATTTGAAGTCTTGCTTATGGTTAGCCAACATGATATTTAATTTTTAAGGCCGTTGTATACAATTGGAGAGGTTTTGGAGAACTGAAGTCAAGATTTGTTAAGGTCTTTAAAATGAAGTTTTCTCAGAGGTTGAATGGGGTGGCTATGTTGACTCTCTGTGGTCAGACGCCGGAAATTGCGCTGTCTTATGAGCTTCCGGTTTGCCAATGGAGCTATTGAAAAAGTCGAGTCGAACGAAATTTCGTTCGAAGCAAACTCGTTTCAGAGTTTTTAAGCTGTGTACATTTTAAATTTAGTTTACTTACTTTTGGTATTTATGAAGCTGATTTAAAATTGGTATGAGACTATTGTACCAAACTCCATTATCATTGAGTATCATTGAGTAAGAAGTAAGTAAGTAGTAACATTAGACTTGAAAACCATTATCTGCACAGCGGGCTTAAAACAAAACCAAGCACACTCAGACTAAGAGCAACTTTTATAAGTTCATTACTATAGATGAACTCTAACCCCAGATCCGTAGATCTGAAAGACAAACTTAACCCCTCGACCAAGGCCTCATCTTTTTTTAACTAAGGGTCGTCAAACAGGCTGACGGTCTGCTATTAACGGCCAGACTTAACGGTAATTGGCTACCGTCCCCTATTAACACAAGCAACGCCGTAGGTGCCGCAAATGTGCTGCCGACCTTAGTATTATTAAAGATAAAGGATTAGTTGGAAGGAATGGGCTCTGGTAAAACAACACACATACTGTTAGTTCACGGTGATCTTCTGTAAGGAGATGGTTACTGTCGCCAGACGGGTTGCCCAAATGACTGCGAAACGCAGTCGAACACTAGCTATTAATTTAGAAGAAGGTGTAAAAAAACAAACAAAAAACAAACAACAAAAAAAACAGAAGAAAATAGTATCTATCTATACCTAAAAATATATCTAAAGGTAAATAGATATATCTATATAGATATAGATGAACCACAAGCCCACATTATGTGGTTTCATATCAAAATCTATACTAATTATAAAGCTGAAGAGTTTGTTTGAACGCGCTAATCTCAGGAACTACTGGTTCGAATTGAGAAATTCTTTTTGTTTTGAATAGTCCATTTATCGAGGAAGGCTATAGGCTATATAACATCACGCCACGATAAATAATATTAAATATAAGCAGTGTCCAGTACCGCGCGCCCCATGCGCACGCCACCGTCGCCGCCGTATGGACCGCAGCGAAGCGTGGCCGAGTTCAGCTAGTATATTATAAAACTAGTTGAACTAGCAATTTTTTAATCGTGGTATTCGATGTTATACTGCGTAACCTTTTTGTTTGTAAACCATTTGGAATGAAACAAACACTAAATGTTACGAGAGGCTTGCTACAAAACATCAGGGAAAAACGCATTCAAATCGGTTAAGCCGTTTTTGAGATTAGCATACAAAATCGTACAGACAAGCAAAGGGACAAAAATTCTAAAAACATTCTTTTCGACATTTTTTTTTGTACATTTTTTTCGAAAAAAATATTAAATGTAGAGACGATTTTATTTATTCTCGTTATGACACCTCGTTTACGATTTTATTATATACATAGAAGAAGAAGATGAAGTGGCTGTCTGCCTCTGTCTGTTGAAAAGATAAATAGATCTTGAATAAACTTAATACAATCATATATATATATATATATATATATATATATATATATATATATATATATATATATATATATATATATATATATTATACGTATAAAGTCCACTTTTGTCACTTTCTTCGGTAACTTCTTCAAACCACCCAACATATTTTTATACGGTTTTCACTAATGAAAAGATCGATAAATGAGCAAGGTTTCTATATATATTTGTAATTTTCATCCATGCGAAGCTTGGGCGGTTCGCTTAAAACATAATTTAATGATTAGAATCATTTAAGAATTAGACCATTTGGATGATTTTTAGATTCAATGCCAACCATACTACGATTTATTTCCTGCATATTAAAAATATGCAAAGTTTAATTAAAATAACCGAAAACCTAGCACGGCCATGAATAGTTAGTTAGAAAACAAAATCATTTAAGGCCTAACGAGTCGCGAGTCCCGTCCGCTACACAAATTCATCCAACATTTAAAACACAGTACAGTCACGTTGCGATTCTGAATTAAGACTTAGTGGACAAATTTAAATTGAGTTGTGGGAACAGTAATCATCTAGAACATTCGTGACCATGTTTTGGTTGCCAAAATAATAATTGAGTTTTGTACAGTGCAATGGTTTACGCGTGGGTAACATTTTCCAGAAATACTTATGTGTGCCATGTGGAGAATTTTATCATAGAAATTATGAAACTAGAAATTGCTTATTGACTGACGTTATATCTATTAACATTATACAATAATTATATGTCAATTAAAATTGTATAAAAACTAGAAAAAGCCGAAATCTACATCTGTTTTCTCAATTTTCATTATAAAATACGTTAGGTAAGCTGATGGTCTACTTGGTGGTAGGCTACCTTTAAAATAAGCGATATCAAGGCAGATGTATGACGCTCTGATAGATATTATTATGCACTGGCAGAGCCCTATGTACTGTACGGTATGACCTTAGTAGTTACAGTTGCACCTACAAAACTTATATGAACAAAATTTACAAATTACAAGTAAAGGTCTAAAAACATCTGTCTCCCCTAAATTAAAAAATATATATTACGAAGATGAAAACGATCTTTTTAGCAAAACACTTTATCAAAAAACTCTCAATTTGCTTTTTCACTACTGAAAGAACAATATTTTAACGAATCTTTAAAGAGAGTGATGGAACATCCTGTATGCACTAGGGCAATTTCAAAGTAGCGGTTACGTACACAACACGCCAATAATACGTAGGTACGGCGTATTATTGGCCGCTTACAATGTCCCGCGCCTTATCAATAGCCTACCTTCAGATCTGTGTAAAGGTATTACAATTAAAAATATTAAAGTTAAATTAAAGCAATGTTATTTAAATATAGTTTGATATTAAATCTTTTAATATTTTAATAGTAGTTTTAAAGCATAACATGATAGCACAAGTGCTATCATTACACCAATGTATATTTAGTTTTTTAAATTGTTAAAATTATAAATAAATAAATAAAATATTGATTTCAAATTCCAAAAACCTTTACAAAGTTCTTAACTGCTGGTGTAAAATATATATTTTATATATAATTACATTAAATTCATCATTAAAGTGTCATACTGAACTTTCCTAATAATAAAAAATTAAAAGGTTACGTAAAGTTGGCAATAGAATATTTGTGTTGCGATTTATTAATACGTATAATACGATTTATTAATGTTTACCGTGACCCATCTATATTCGACATTAAAATTCGTTTTCATTATGAAAACCACGTCCGTCTTTAAAACTTTTACGACTTATACAAAGTCAGTGTAATTCAGGGTGTGTCATTACTCGGCTACATTAAACGATATCAAAATGAATCTTAGAGGAATCTCATTTCCGTCCCACTATACTGCATACAAACAAATACCATATCTACAAAAAAACTTAACAAAATAAAGATAAAAATTTAAGCAACCTCAGAACCATAGGTTCTGCAAGTGCGGCGTCAATTTTAGTAGAAATTTAGAGAATTTTATTTTACTTAAGAAATGTTCGTATTACTTTTAGTTCTAAAATCTAAAATCTAAAACTTTTAATCTAAAAGATTAAAATTAATAGAGTTGGGGAGGTTAGAAGCTATTAGTTGATACTGTGATTTTTTTAAATGTACCTATTGTTAGAATTCAACATAATCAAGGCGTATTCTGTGCAAGTGTCGCACTGGCAACCGAGGCACCGCCATCTGGTGATGAGAAAAAGGTTTACGGCAGAGAAACAGAGGCGTTCGAGCGGAGAGGTTGTCGTATGCCCGCGCATCTTATTTAGAGAATTATTATAGTTGTGAAAATATGAGTCTGGGATTATAAGATAGTTGTGCACAACGTGGGGGAGTTTTCATGAATGTACCCCGAAGTAAGGATGTTTCTAATACTATCAACCCTTTGTATAATTTGGAAAAACAATTATTACTACTTTTCCAACCCCTTTTTTTTTCTCAAAAATTTCCCTTTGATACTCAAATTTTGATTTGTTATTAAATTTTCCTTGACTAATAGGGAAATGGCATCCCTTACTCACTCACCGAAACACAACAGTATACGTACAGTTATTATACAGTGATCTCTACTTACCCCTACCAGTGGGGGTAGGTTGAACAGGCGGTCTTTTGTTGGTCACTGCCGCCAGACAGCTCAGCCGTAAGAAAAAACATTACTTGGATTCCCTATCTGCATCCATTGATAAAATTCATTTGATAAATTTTTAAAAATGAATGCTGTCTCTTAAAAAATATATATTTGTTTCACTTGCGACTTTGAGTTAATTTGTGGTAGCCATAATGGTATTTTTAAGATTCAGCTATTAAATAGTTTAAATGTGAACCAATAAGGTTAAAAATAGATTGGTGTGGTGGATAATAACATCCCCACTACGTGTACCTACGCCTATATGGACAAAATTCAATGGTACCAAGATCTAATTTAGATAAGGGAGGCTGTTCTCCATATTAACTTGTATTGGGGCTGTTAATGAATGCAATTACGCTTATCATATTTGCTATAGTTCGGAAACACACATTTTTGCTACGCGTTGAATCTTATTTGATAGTAAAAATGTATATAAATAATAAAATCGTAAACAAGCCGTGTCTGTACATTATAAATATTGTACTTATATTACCGAGGTAAAAAAAAAGTTTTTAGAATTTTTGTCTGTTTGTGCGTTTGTGCACGCATTTTTTTTTGTTAATTATTGTTAATTTTTTTTAATTTTACTGCTAGGATGTTACTTGGACTCTTTATTGGCATAGGCTATGCCTCCTTTAATTGCGGCGGCATCTGCCATGTTATTCTTTTTTTGGTTTTTGCTGTGTGTTTTTGTTCGGTGCCTGCCTCGTTGGAGGCCATGTAATAATAAATAAATAAATAAATCTCAGAAACGGCTTAACCGATTTGAATGCTGTTTTCACTGATGTATTGTAACAAGCTTTACAAACAAAAAAGTTACGCTCGCTACCGAATCCCATGCGTAAGAAGTTGCTCTCTCAGCCAGTACGAAATATACTAATATTATAGAGAGACTGTGAACTTTGCAAGTTTCAATCGAGGTGTTGAAGAATGCATACTAATATTATAAATGTAAAAAATATATATATGTCTGTCTGTCTGCCTGTTAACTTTTCATGCATTGTCAGGGACACAAAAGGGCAAAAGCCATCATCCAGAAAAAATCAATATCCAAGAAAAATGGAAAATCAAACGCCTGGAAAAACTGCAACAGCAATAAAGATTGAATAAATTATTGCTTATAGATTTTGTCAGACGTTATATTTTTTAAAAGGGGTGAGGATGTAGTTGCGGGCACCATCAGTTATATTTTTTTTCTGAGAAAAGTACTGCGTAGCCTTAAGTAAAGTGTGATATAACCTAAACCTATTGAACAGAGTGGAACACATCACAAAGCCGACACGTTTCTTAACATATTCAAACCGCACACAGCCAGGAAAGGACCTTCGGAGAAAACATAAAAAACGCCACTAAAACTTTCTATTTCCCCACACGAATACGAATCCGCTAAGATGGGATGAAAAAACCCCCAGGAAATTACGAGAGAGAATGGTCAACACGGAAACTCTTCGCATTTAAAAGCCCATGGGCGCGTTAAAAAGCACTGAATTTTAATATTGGAATTTTCGAACGCAAATTACAGACCATTTTATACGGCCGACTTCAATTTTCGATCATGCGGCAACCCTGAAATGTGTGATTCGAATTTTGAATGGTTCAGTGCGTATTCCCGATTTCTTTTTTCTGTTAGAATTTTATTTCTTTTTTATCGATTGCCAGTAACATTCTGTCTGTATTGTCGTTCGTTGTTATGTATTTTAATTTATTTTCATAATATTCTATTTCATGTTGTGAATGAAATACCAACCATTTTCATTGCTCGCTTTACCATTTGAGCTCTCCCGACTAACAGATACTTTCTGTGCCATAAGTAATTACTGGCATCATCACAGATTTGAGGTAAAGAGAAAATTTTCCTATCTGCTAATAATTCCTTATCCTTTATCCTAATAAGGTCAGAAATGCATTTGCAGCAACATCAAGTGGACCGTCAGCAGGTCTGCTAACCTTTATATAATTAAATGTCTCCTAGTAGTGCCACACTGCGTTTTGCAGTCATTTGGGCAGCCCGTCTGGCGGCACTAACTACCACCTTACAGAAGACCACTGTGAAATAACGGCACATGTGCCTATTGTGTTTCGATGAGTGAGTAAAGGGATGCCAAAGCACATATTCTTATCTCTACTTTATTCCTTATATTTAATCCTACTAAAGTCGGCAGCTTAAGTGGCAATGGGCAGGTCACATTTCTAGAAACACAGATAAAAGATGGACCATAACGACAACGAGATGGAAAGGACCAGAAGGGAGAAGGAGTATAGGAAGTCCAAAGGAAAGGTCCAAAGGTCAGATGAGATTATTAAAATAGCAGGGAAAGATTGGCTAGATCTTGCTCGAGACAGGAAACAATGGAAAAAAATGGAGGAGACTTTTACCCAAACAAGGGATCTACAAGCCCACAACTAGCTTATTTAAATTATTAAATAGATGTTATTGTTATTTTTTTAATTGTTAGTGGAATAAATAAAAATTTATTATTATTATTATTAATATTATAAGGTCGGCAGCGCAATTGCAGCACCTGTGGCGTTACTTGTATTATAGACGAAGCTAATCACCTACCATCAAGTGGATCGTCAATTTGCCTGCCGACCTTAATATAGAAGAAGAAAAAGTAACTTGTGGATAAAATCCAACAATTAAGTCGATTTGTAGGTATTCCGCTTTCCAGACAAACCTAGATTTAACAGGAATAGTACAGATTGTATTGTTTACGAAAACAATCCTGAACGTAAGCAACAAAAACGAAATAACTTTGTACGAACACAACGCCAAATATCATCAACAAAAGAAGAGCAGAAATACGAGGGATAGTTTTCAAACAAAAATTTTGAAAAGTTAGTAACTCAGAACCCGAGTGGAATGCGAGTAAAGAATGTATATTTTCGTAAACAAAGCGCTTAAAATAATATCTCGTAATAAATGAAACGTTTGTACGCATGTTATTTTATTATTAAAAGCGCTTTTGAATTAGCGGAATTTCTCTCGGTCGAGGTAACGAACGAGATTAAATTATTTTCTTATCTCTAGCGACTTTTTTTGCTCTCTTTTTGAACTCTGATTGTTTTTTATGAAAACAAGCAATTGATTGTCACACGGTACATGTGACGACAAGTTTTATTAATCACTAGCTGAGTGTGGTATGTGATATAGCTGAGCACGTAATTTTTTTGTTTGTAAACCGATTGGAATGAAACAAACATTAAATGTTACTAGAAGCTTGCTACAATACATCAGTGAAAACTGCATTCAAATTTGTTAAGCCGTTTCTGAGATTAGCGTGCATAAATGCATAGACAAACAGACAAAAATTTTAAAAACTATTTTATTGACTTCGGTAACATAAGTACCTACAACGTGAACAAATAGTATTTTTAATCAAAACATATAATAAAATGTAAAATAAAATTTTATTATATGTTTTGATTTACGAAATCGAAATAAAAGTAGTTTGAATTGGAACTAATTCTTAAAACTTTGATCTATCGACTCTCCTTAAGAAACGTAATAATTTTTACTTGATACTAACATAATTTGGAAGGTAGGAACATTTTATTTTTTAATATATATAATACGCAGTACTATTAAGTTTTGTAGACATGTGCTTTTTGCTACGTAAAAAAGTTCAGAAATATTCTAAAAGCCTACTAAAATGTATTAAAAAAAATAGAAGTATATTTGCTTTCATGATTTAGTACAGAAGGGCACCGTGCAATAAAAGTATTTTTGTTGTTCTGTTTCGGTTAGTGAGTAAGGGATGCCAGACCCCTAAAACTTATCCTTTATTCCAGAAAGGTCGACAGCGCACTTGGCACCTATGGCGTTGCTTGTTTTAATAAGCGACGGTAACCATCTACCATCAAGTAGACCAGTTTTTGTGTTATTTTTATCTTTAAAACTTAAGGTTAAAATATTTGAGATTAAAATGTATTGTAGAAGTATGTGTAAAAAAGGTGTTAAGTTCCTTTTTTTTTAAAATTTAATTTTAATTTAATTCAATTCGTTCGTTAGAATTTAATTAACTTTTACATGGATTTAAAGATATCATCTTTTTAAATTTTTTTTTCTCCATTTTGAACTTAATTATCTCTTTAAAGGCTTCTTAAAATAAGTTTGTATTTCGTCGCCTTAGTGGTGAAGTGTAGTAAGCTATTCCACACTAAACTAGTTCCAAGATAATGACAATTGAAATAAATAAGCACCCACAAAAAATGTTTTTAGTTTTATCTTCTCTATTTGTATCGATTTTAACAATTTTTTGTGAGAAGGTAATAATTAATGTGTTGAAATTAAGGAAGTTTGATTTAAGTGCGCTTTTTTTGTTTCTAGTTACATTTAACTCCTTTCACGTCTGAAAGAAAAAAAACAACTTCTATTTGAGCTATCACTTAGATCTTTTCACCACTAGAATCTCCGTTTAACGCTGAGTATGATGATCTTCATAACTCAATTTGTTCAAAAGTGTGTTTTAGCTCTTTTCACCACTAAGGCGACGATTTGTAGTATTGAAAAATAATTAATAGCAGTTATTAAAAAAAAAAAAACTTATATCTACACTCCCCTTAAATAATTGAAAATGTAATCTAGTCTGGTCTGGTAGTGAATAGGTACAATAAAATTTAAGGTAAACGAAACCATTTTGTGATACAAAATTAAACAGAGTTTTAATTAAGCTACAAATACAAAAACCAATTTGAATTGCGTTCGTGTTTAATAAATGAATACGTACATGTTATGAGAACGTACGTTAATTGATAAATTGTTTTAATTGCTTAAATCTTTTGTTCAATGTTACTTCGTAAGGACCAAATCTAATTTTATACGACGAAATGAAGACAAATGTATGACGAATTAGGCAACTCCGAAAATAATATTAGTTACAAATAGTCTTTGTACAAAGGGCTTCTAAAGTCTCAAAGAAGTACAGAAATTATCATAAAACATAGTTAAAATTGTTGACAGAGAACAAACAACAAGAAATAGGTACATTTATCGTTCTTTTCACTAGTGAAAACCGTATTACAAGGCGTCATGTTAAGTTCGGCAGACAGGCCGGTTCACTTGATGGTAGATGGCTAATACCGTCGCCTATAACACAGCTGCTGCAAGTGCGCTGCCGACTACAATAGGATTAAGGATAAGGGATTAGGAGGGGATAGGGGAATGGGCTCTGGCATACTTTACTCACTCACTGAAACACAATAGCACACGTGCAGCTATTTCACGGTGGTCTTCTGTAAGGGGGTGGTTACTGCCGCCAGACGGGCTGCCCAAATGACTGCGAAAACGCAGTGTGCCCTGCCACTACTTTCCAAATCCAGATCAGAGCCAAATTAAAAAAAGTTCATTTTGACCCTGCGTCTCTTTGTAAAATATTACTCGTTGATAACGTAGCTTTCTATTGGAGAAAGAATTTTTAAAATCGGTCCAGTGGTTTTTGAGTTTATTTATTACAAACATACATACATACATAAAAATCCTTTTTCTTTATAATATTACATAGTATTATAGTAATATAGTATATAGTATAAACTAGCTGGGCCCGCAACTTCGTACGCGTGGTACTCGGTACAGCGTGTAACTTTTTGTTTGTAAACCGATTGGAATGAAACAAACACTGAATGTTACGGGAAGCTTGCTACAATACATCAGTGAAAACCGCATTCAAATCGGTTGAGCCGTTTCTGAGATTAGCGTGCACAAACGCACAGACAAGGAGACAAAAATTCTAAAACCTATTTTTTTTTACTTCGGTAACATAAGTAACATTTATTCCGATATATATTCCTATGATTAATTTTTTTTCTAATTTTATTGCTGGGATGTTACTTAGACTCTTTATTGGCGTAGGCTGTGCCTCCTTTAATTGCGGCGGCATCTGCCATGTTATTCCTTTTTTTTCCCTTGCTGTGTGTTTTTGTTAGGTGCCTGCCTCGTTGGAGGCCATGTAATAATAAATAAATAAATAAATAAACAAGTACAACGTATACAAATTTTATTTATTTTTTAATATTTTATGTACAGACACGGCTCTTTTACGATTTTATTATATGTATAGATTATATATATTAATTGTGATTGTTGTCGATGCCTATTCTAGATGCAGATTGTAATAAAATAATTATATCAAAGTTAAATTTTATAACGTAACGAAGAGTTGCGTGTATGTGAGTTTTTGCGGCGACTGTAGCTAACAGACCTCCATAAATCATCTCTTCGTCACTCGCGTCGGTTAACACATTTTTGAACGGTCTCTCTCACTTGTTCGCACGCTTCCATGTGTGTAGATATGTGGCTATCTGTTTATACAGTACACAAACGTCATTAAAAGTAGATTATTTCGACAAAGTTAAAATTGATATACGACAGTCGTACACAGAGTAAGGTATCGAGAATTTCCGTCCCGGGAAATACTTGTTGCGCGCTACTTATCGTTTTAATGTTGTAGTCGGTCAAGTTGCCTAAGCGTGTGGTTTAGTTCCGGGCAATTTTATCGGGAAATCGTTCTTTGTAGCTTTGTAAATAATTTTCGGTAATATCGCAGCTAGCCCCTACTACTAAGGTGTTTTCTTAAGTAAGTACAGTTTTTTAAGTAAATTTTTAAGTATAGAACTTAATTCTCATAAAGATTTTAACTGTGGTAAGTTTTAGAGGGTCATCTAATGACCCTCTATGTACAAAATTTATAACTAGAATGCCGTTGAATGCAAGTCAAAGATATTATTTCACTCTATGTTTACCCATAATTAATATTATTAAAAAAAAACGGGACAAGTGCGAGTTGAACTCGTGTGAAGAAGGTTCCGTACGATGTTACCTATCCGTACAATATTGAGTGATTTACCATGTTATTTTAATATCATGGACTTTTTATAGGTATTCCTATAATCCTATAATCTTTATAGATTATAGGAATTAGATTATTAATTCCTATAATCTATAAGTAGAAAACTAATTTCTGTATTTCTTTTCAAAATTTTGGGTTCAGTAGTTTCGGAGATAAGGGACGGACGGACGGACGGACGGACACACGAGTGATCCTATAAGGGTTCTGCTTTTTTATTCGGACTTACGGAACCCTAAAAATTATAACTAAAATTATACTAACCCCCGACTTTCTAATGATCCCAAACAAGCTACGTCCATTGTATGTTGCTGAAGAGTCCCACAGAATGCAGTATCAGATCCGGGTTGCCATATCACACCACCATATCACACACAAGTAACAGTATACCTACCAAATTTCACATCCATCGAACCTGTGGAAGTTAGTGAACTAGGAAATGGGCTGATGATCTTCAAACGCCTGAATAGATCTTCATATACTATATTTGGTGGAACCATTTCGATCACGTCAGCTTTCAAATAAAGAAAACCGGATCAAAATCAGTCCATCCGTTTGGGAGCTACGATGCCATAGACAGACTTACAGATACACAAATACATGCGTTTTTGCGTCGGGCGTATAAGTTCGAATCCTAAAATGGAATTCCGTCGCTATAGAGACGAAACCCAAACTAGTTGGCGCCCCCGATGAAACTATCGTGTAGCAACGGGTGTCAAGAAGTGAATCTGTCCCAAGTGAAACCTGTCTAGTGAAAGCCTCTTGTTGTCAAACCGTTCGATCAATCTATTGTTGGGCCAATATTCCACAAATATTCCAAACTAGCTGGTATTCGGAATAACGCGTAATTTTTTTGTTTGTAAAAAGATTGGAAAGAAATATGTACCTACACACTAAATATTACCGGAAGCTTGCTACATTGTAATACATCAGTGGAAACCGAATGAAAATGGTTAAGCCGTTTCTGAGATTAGCGTGCACAAAGGCGTAGGCAAAGAACGATTTTATTATATACTAGCTGAACCCGCAACTTCGTACGCGTGGTATCCAGTATAGCGCGTATATTTTTTTTATATTTAAAGCAATTTGAATGAAACAAACACTAAATATTACGGGATGCTTGCTAAAATACACAAGTGAAAACTGCATTCAAATCGGTTAAGCCGTTTCTGAGATTAGCGTGTACAAAGGCGTAGTAGGCAAAGAACGATTTTATTATATACTAGCTGAACCCGCAACTTCGTACGCGTGGTATTCAGTATAGCGCGTATATTTTTTTTATATTTAAAGCAATTTGAATGAAACAAACACTAAATATTACGGGATGCTTGCTAAAATACACAAGTGAAAACTGCATTCAAATCGGTTAAGCCGTTTCTGAGATTAGCGTGTACAAAGGCGTAGTAGGCAAAGAACGATTTTATTATATACTAGCTGAACCCGCAACTTCGTACGCGTGGTATTCAGTATAGCGCGTATATTTTTTTTATATTTAAAGCAATTTGAATGAAACAAACACTAAATATTACGGGATGCTTGCTAAAATACACAAGTGAAAACTGCATTCAAATCGGTTAAGCCGTTTCTGAGATTAGCGTGTACAAAGGCGTAGTAGGCAAAGAACGATTTTATTATATACTAGCTGAACCCGCAACTTCGTACGCGTGGTATTCAGTATAGCGCGTATATTTTTTTATATTTAAAGCAATTTGAATGAAAAAAACACTAAATATTACGGGATGCTTGCTAAAATACACAAGTGAAAACTGCATTCAAATCGGTTAAGCCGTTTCTGAGATTAGCGTGTACAAAGGCGTAGTAGGCAAAGAACGATTTTATTATATACTAGCTGAGCCTGCAACTTCGTACGCGTGGTATTCAGTATAGCGCGTATTTTTTTTATATTTAAAGCAATTTGAATGAAACAAATACTAAATATTACGGGATGCTTGCTAAAATACACAAGTGAAAACTGCATTCAAATCGGTTAAGCCGTTTCTGAGATTAGCGTGCACAAACGCATAGACAAAGGGACAAAAATTCTAAAAACTATTTTTTTGACCTCGGTGACATAAGTACAACCTGCACAAATTGTTTTTTGAAATGTATAGATGAAGAATCACCAGCCTTAGATGAACCCTACTTAATATGACTGATCGTATAAATCTGAGGTCAACTTAAATTGGAATATCAAAATCACCTAAAATGTCAATTTTTAACTTGATATAAACTTTCAATCATCGTTTTACAGATGATAATATATAGTTAACTAAAGTTTCAGCCAATTCAACTGAACAGTTATTTTATTGCATTTTTATCGAAAAAAATTTGGACGTGATTCTTTAAATTTTCATAACTTTTTTTATTGTAAATGAATATGGAATGAAACAAACACTAAATGTTACGGGAAGCTTGCTATAATACATCAGTGAAAACCGCATTCAAATTAATTGAACAATTTCCGAGGTTAGCGCGAACAAACTCACAGATAAACAGACAAAAATTCTAATAACAATTTTTTTGACATCGGTAACATAAGTACAACATGCATAACTTTTTTTTTAAATTGTATAATGTACAGAGACACGGCTCGTTTCCGATTTTATTATATGTATAGATATTAGTTACTAAGTGTGCTACCTCAAGGTATTTTTTAGCTATGCCCCATTCCGCTTTGGTGTATTATTATGAATATTATCTGAATTAATCTCTCCTAATCTAAAAGCCAAAATGAAAGGAAGACGATGACAAAGCCTACAGAAACGAAGCCGGCAAGAAAAAAGAATCGCAACCCATACTGCTTCTGACCAGTCAGCATAATATCAGATGAATTTGCAAGAATTAGCTTAAATTAAAGGTATTTATTTAAAACAGTTTTATCTCAACGACAAATGGCAGTAAATCCATAAGCCATATCAATTTGAGTATTTTTGTACAGGTTTAACAGTGCTTTGTGTAAAAGTTTAATTAATAATTATTCTCATTCTATAACATCCCGGTTTTCCAGAGTTGAGTGTACCAATACAATGCAAATATTGTATGAGTTTTGAAATTATGGATAAAAGAGTCTTATATTACATTGCCACTAACTAAAACAATAAAATATTTATACAAAGTCGAGCAATGCACTAGTTTGTGTCCCACAAGTTAGCGGTACTACATCTGATTCGTATTAAGCACACTCTGTATTACAACTCCCTAATAACATATTGATTGGGTACCCGAAAACTTTGTCCAAACTTCGCCCGTCCCTCTCGAGCCTGAGGGAAATTTATTGCTGTACTACTCTGTGGCGCTATCAACTTTTTACCGCCCACATAAAAGTTGTTTCCGTGATAATAAAATTATGATCGTGGAAGCGAAGTTTTACGATTTATTTATATAACTGACGATAGTTTCTGGATTAACTCTTGTATACTTTGACACGCATCGTTAAACAAGTGCAAACGATGCGCCATGCTTGTCTTATTACTTTGCCTTCTCATTTTAAAAAAAAATAAAAAATATTACCTAAACTAAATAATTATTATTCTATGAAAATACATGCCTGCGTAGAATGTGGACAACTGTGTAGCGAGTTGCACGCGCACAAAGCGTACCGATGTCTCGCTCGAATGATTTTGCATACTGTATGCGATTCAGTTGGTTAGACATTGGATGTTGATGAATTGTAATATTGTTATATTTATATATGTACTAGCGACCCGCCCCCGGCCTCGCCCGGGGTGCAATTTTTATATATATAAACATTCCCCGTTTATCCCTCTTCCCATTAGTGAAAACCGAATTAAAATCGGTCTACCCGTTCACGCGTGATGCCGTGACCAAGGGAAATGGGGATTCATTTTTAAATAAATAAATAAATTTATATGCTGAGGTTGACAGACGAGGTGATAGTTCACTTGATGCTACCGTTGCCTATAAATACAAGGAAATTGTATTTGCCAAATGCTAAGTTTAAGTCTTAAGGATGGGATGAAAGGATGGGCTCTGGCATCTATAAATCACTGAAACACAGTAAACGCATTGCTATTTCACTATAGTCATCTTTACAGACGCAAGAGCTTGCAAATCTGTAATGATCTTACATAGAGATATTTACAGATGAGCTATTTAAGCGGTAAAAACAACCAGACGAGCTACCCATTCATGACAGTGTGTCGTGCCACTACAAAAAATAAAATTTCTATTTCAAAATATTAAACTTAATACTTACTTTACAAATGAGGTTCAAAATGCTAATACTTTTGGTTGTTTTTTTTTATGTTAAGATCGGCAGACAGGCTGACGGTCTACTTGATGGTAGGTGGCTACCATTGCCTATAACCCAAGCAACGCCAAAGCTGCTGCAAGTGTGCTGCCGAATTAACAATAAGGGATTAGGGAAATTGGCACTGGCATCCCTTACTCACTCACAGAAACACAACATGGTGGTCTTCTGTAAGGGAGTGGTTATTGTCGCAAGACGGGCTGCCCAAATGACTGCGAAACGCAGTGTGCCCTGCCACTACTTTCCAGATCCAGACCAGACCAAAATTTGAAATGTATATTTTTCAAAGTTGACCCTGCCGGGAATAGAACCCGGGAACCCTAGAACAGAGCGTTAAGGCAACCACCCTAACCACTCATCCAACGGGCTCGTCAACGGTTTTTTTAATAAACATGAAAAATATTATGGTAATTAATAAAAAAATAAAGATACTTTATACAAAATAAAAAAAATACTAAGTTATCTATTCTATAAAACGTAGTTTATACTTCGTCTGTTGTCCAATATGAGTCTACTGGAGTTAAAGAGTCGGGTGCATGATTATAGGGATACGTTAACGAGTCCAGTATGTTACTAGGAGGTTGACAGCCAAATGAGACGCCTTCACCTTACAGTGTCCAAGTTAGTGGAGATAATTTATTTTGGAATAACAGACGGACTATCGATTAGAATATGATAAGATTGGCATTAGTGCCGATTATCGGGTAAAATTAATATAGAATTAAGAGGAAAGAATAGCTTTGCGATTCTAACGAAATAGGTATTTAGGAAAACACATGCTATCGCTCGTGCGCTCATGTCCCCGCGAATCGCGCACAACACATACAAATAGCCTCACGCACACATCGACGGACGCTGTTAGTTGACGAGCAATTACGGCGGAAGGCGAACTCTTTTATTTATTTAGTTATTTGTTGTGGCGTGCCCGAAACTCCGATATAAAGAAATTGAAGATTATAGTGATAATTTCAAGTAAGTAAGTATTTTATTTATTTATGTAATTAGTAACGATTATTTATTATTATTTATTATTTATTTATTTATTTATGTAATTAGCCAATTTCCCTATCCCCTCCTTATCCTTAATCCTAATCCTTACCCTATTCTTAATCCTTACCCTTATCCTTAATCCTACTGTAGTCGGCAGCGCACTTGTAGCAGCTTTGGTGTTGCTTGTGTTATAGGCGACGGTAGCCACCTACCATCAAGTGGTCCGTCAGCCTGTCTGCCGATCTTAACATAAAAAAAACGAGTGTAAGCTAATTTGATTTTTGATAAATCGGCTTTTTGCCTAAATGACTGACATTTTGTATTTTAAGTATGTATCTATATGATATTTACGAAACAAAAGATTTTTGACTTTGTTATTGTGTACGAAACTGCTGCATGTGCTACTATAATAATTATAACTATAATGTTTTCGTGAAATGCTAGATATTCGGTTTTGTCAAAATCAAAGTCAAAAAGTCGGTTTTAGGTCGGCTCAGGTTTCAACCACGTTTCAGCTAGGTAACTAAACAATTTTTAGGTACCTTGGTAGGTAGATGTAAATAAAATTATTTTTTAATTCCTGTAGATATAATAATCACACGATAATGGAAGCATATTATAGAAGGGGCAAAAAGAAACGAATACGCTTATGTGTCCGCCGGAAAAAAATGTCACTTCGCCAGAAAGGCAAAGAATTGGTTTGTAGTTTGTACACACCTTCTCACAGTCAATCTAACTCACAGTTATACGAGTATAGCCTAAATATATATATTTTTCAATTCTTATTCATGGACAGTTAAAATGAGTAGGTAGGTAAATTAGACACGTTACACACGTTACTGTTTTTTTTTTAGAGCTCCCACATCGCTATTCGTGCATTATTCGTCTATATTCGGCTATTTTCACGAACAAGACGAATAGGCGAATACTAGAACACCTACTATACGCCGGCTTATCGCCAATACCGGCATTTATAATGTTTTCATTAAGTATTTTTTTCGTGTGGGAAATTAGATAAAAAGAAAATCATTTTAGAAAATATTTTATTTTATTTCTTGTCCCTGTGCACCGGGATCAGTTTCTAAGGGAAGGATAACTGTGGAACCTACATGGAACGTAGTCCGGCACCCACTAGTTATGTTTTGGCATTACGACACGCACGGTTTATATTTATAGTTTGTAAATCATCAGTCTTCGAGAAGACAAACTTTAACAAATTCGATACTCCAAGACAGTGAAGATCAACAATACAATATTTCGAATAATACTACACCAACGACTTCAATTTCAAATTTTCACCTAATACGATCGAACCGGTCAGTTTTTTTGTGACAACCATTAAAGAAAAATAATGGAACAAATTTTTGCAAAGATGGAGAAAAGTGAATTTCGTGTCTTGATTAAACATTATTTATTGCGCAAAAAAATTATTACGGAAAAAAAAAAATTTGATAAATATTATGGGGATTCTGCTCTGTCGATTAAAATGATTCATAAGTGGTTTACTGATTTTCGCTGTGATCGCTGTAAATAATACTAATTTAGTTAATTTTACTCCTTGTTTAATTTTACCAGACTTATCAATCCGCCGAACTTACTCCCAACATTTTTGAAACAGATAGATATCGATAACGCGGGTGGGGATCCCATCTCTACTATCGACTTTTCCATTGACATCCCTATAATACGTGATGCTTTGCTTCCCCCCCGACCCCCAATCGTGCGATAGAGAGCGTTGCAACTCGCGACTGATAATAGGTACTTTTTTTGATGAAATTTCCATTTCGGGAGAAAACGGTTTCCACTGACTAAATCTTAACAAATCACTTTGATTTTGATACCGATCGTTTCAGCACGATATATTCTAGGTTTATAGGTTTCGTTTTTTTAAAAAAATTACACTGTTTTTATAAAATAAACGGCTTAATTCGGCAAAGTTTTAATCACAAAAATTAAGTTATTTGAGGTGCCTATAAGTTTGAATTTATTGCAAATTTTGAAAAAAGGAAAACCTATAAACCTAGCCTTTCATTGTGTCAATAACATATTAAAAAATCATGGAGATTGGAAAATATTTAGAAGTGGAAAAACATTTTCTCTTTTTGTATGGACGAATACGTACTATTCTTTCCTCTTAAGAGTAATGGAAAAAATTAACTCAAAGTTTCGTCGCTTTTGAAAAAAAAAAGGTTTTTTATTTTTCTAGAGTATTTGCTCTCTTGAATCTCTCGACGGTAATTTAATAATATTATTTTAAAATTTTTTGTGCTTATTTTGTTCACTATGGAATAAAATAATTTCCGATAGCAAGTTCTGATAGGTAAAATATAAATAAATTCATAAAAGAATAGACATACCATTGAAATACATGTAAACAATTATATGTGCTTATTAAGTTTAACGCATTTATACATCACGCGGCTCATAAAGGATAAGTGTTCGCGACATATCCACGCCTAGATGTCGCTATTGCAAGGAATGTTCGTGGTATGAAGGTTGGTCTGCGTTTCTGTGTATAGGCCGGCAATGAAAGATATGGATGGGGGTCTTTATTGAAATTAAAAGGTGTCTTTGTCGAAGGTTTTGTGTCAAGTTCATTGTTCACAGTTCAGGTCTTGTTCTGTCAAGGCTTTTAGTCCAAATACATAGATCAAGATACGTTATAAGTAATTCATTTGCCTATAATAGTATCCCCTTAGATCAATCGAGATCAGTATAAAGTGAGCTATCGAACAATAAGTCTTTGATTTTTTCACGCTCTCACAAACTGAAATATTTCTATTATTTTTTATTTATGAAATGAATGAATCTTTATTTATAACCACAGTAAACATGATACAATTGAACTCAACTCTTATGAATTACATGTTTATCAAAAATAAAAATAATTAATATACTGTGTGATTTGCTTATATGGGTAGTTGAGTGGAGGAAAATAAAATTCTATATTGTTTGAATATACCTCATTAGAAATTATCCTTTTAATTAGTTTTGTAATGGCTAAATATAAAAGAAAAGTGACATTTCAGTTAATGACAGAACCGAATTCGATGCATGGTGTTTCAAGTTCGCTAACAAGTGAAGCTCCTTAAAAATAAGAGTTAAGTATTAATTTCTCCTCTATATTGTCCTTGTTATATATTTTGGTACAAAAAATTTGATTTTTTTTTATTAGCTCTGAACAATGCTTTTTATTAAACGGTAAAATATTTAACAAAGCTTGTTTTACTTGTAAACATGAAAGCAGTCCTAAAAAATATGCTTAATTCTTTATTCACTAATGTAGTTTCTAAGTACCTTAAGTTATACTAACTAATATTATAAATGCGAAAGTGTGTTTGTTTGTTTCTTACACTTTCACGCCTTTACTACTCAAGCGATCATTATGAAATTTTACATACAGGCTTTCAAGGAAACAGGAAAGGACATAGGGTCTTTCATTCAGAAAAAAATTAATACAAAGGGATAATTTAAAAATGATAATAATAAAATTTAAGCGCCTGACAAAAATATTTGAGCAATAAAGACTGAATATATGTTTGAAGTCGCCGGGCAAAACTAGTTTTAAATAGATATTTTTTAAACTGTAGACAGCTTCGACTCTAGAATGTAGTTGTGAATATTATAGTATATAAGTTAATAGTTAGAAAACATTGCCTAATCGCTACTCGCTTTTCAATTACGTCCATACCTACGTGTTAACTTACGAGCCAGCTTAGGAACTATTAGCAGGCGTGCCAGGTACGTTTGTTAGTGCGAACACACCGCGTTAATGAGTGTCGGCTACACGCAGTTACTACGTACACGTTTACTACTACTTTCCTTGTTATTGTGGTCAATTTGCTACGAAACCGTAGAGGGCACCCTCTACGGCGCGTGTGGAGCTTCTACTCGTTTCAGTAAGCCCATTTTAATTGAATAAATATGCTACTTAAATACTTATGCAAATTTGTAACTAGACCAATTAAATTTCCTGGACAATGTGCTAAGATGTCAAAACTTCAAAATTAAAACTTTATAGTTCAAGATCTAGACTAAAAAATGAAGCCCAAGTAATGAAAATTAATTGGGCTCTGGCATCCTTTACTTGAACAAAACAGCACACATACTGTTATATCACGATGGTCTGTAAGGGAGTGGTTACTACCGGGAAATCGAATCTGCGAAAGCAAGTTTTTGTTTAACTGAAACTGATCTTGACATATTGCATAAACGTTTTCAGGGATACAGAAATGAACATAGAGTACTTTTCATTAAAAAAATAATTCTGTTCCGGGCATCTAAAAAAAAATCAAGTGCTAACAAAAATATATGAACAGTAGATCATATGAAAAGATTGAATAAATATTTCAATACCTAAGAAAAGGGCGCGGAAAAATTTGCGTGCTAAAGCTAGTCATTAACGCCAGTAAAATAATAACATGTAACGTGAATACAGCCTTTAAGGCAACTCATATAGGTTCATCGATTCAACTGTCGCATCCAGCGAAATTCAAGGATGCGTAAAACAAAAGAAAACAAAACAGGATCACACACAAACAACTATTAGTCACGTCGGACGTGACAACCCTACTGAAAGAGAGGGACGGGCTGTCACATCTCTCGCTCGCAGTCGACACGTCACTTTCCCTTCCGGAATGGCGGCCATTTGTCAAAGGTTTAACGGTCGGATGGGACGACACGTCCTGTTTGCTAGTGACGTCTTGGTGACTTCCGTTCCTCCTTTGTATTGCTCAATGGATGTGATATTGGTGTGATTAATTTTTACGATCCCCATACATAGAATTATATGAACTCGATCTCACTTATTAATTATTTATATTGTATCGAATGCGATGACGTTAACACGAGGGTAACAATCGCGTTATATTTATGATTCTGAAAGGGGAAAGAATATAGGCATAATTCATTGCGTTTTCATTTTTATGTTGAATAAAAGTGCTTCTTAAATTTGTCAAAATAATTGATTATATGCCATTAAAATCTTTGATCTAACACGCTTTAATGCTATTTTCCATTTTACTGGTAAATAAAAGGAAACGCCTATGCAGTATAATATTTATTCACGTCACACCTCTGCGTTTGGGTCACAGAAATTGATATGTGTACCAAATTTCAACTTAATCGGTCTAGTAGATTCGGAGATAATTGACTGTGACGGACGGACAGACGCACATACGAGAGATCCTATAAGGGTTCCGTTTTTTAAGTCGGACGCACGGAACCCTAATAATAAGGTACGGAAACAACTGAACTAAACTTGGCAGTCTGATTTTTTTAATTATAAGGTCGACCGACGGGCTGACGGTTCACTTGATAGTAGGTGACTATCGCCACCTATGATCTTTATCTTATATATAAAAATGAATCCCTATTTCTCCAGGTCACGGCATCACGCGCGAACGGGTAGATCGATTTTAATTCGGTTTTCGCTAATGGAAAGAGGGATAAACGGGGAATGTTTTAGGGTATATAAAAATTGCACGCCGGGCGAAGCCGGGGGCAGGCCGCTAGTATAGGTAGGTATATAATATACCGACCAGCCTGTTGGATGAGTGGTTAGGGTGCTTGCTTTAACGCTCTGTTCTTGGGTTCCCGGGTTCGATTCCCCGCGGGGTCAACTTTTGAAATAAACTTTTCAAAGTTGGCTCTTGGATCTGGAAAGTAGTGGCAGGGAATACTGCATTTCGCAGTCATTTGGGCAGCCCGTCTGGCGCCGTAACCACCCCCTAGGATCACGGTGAAATAACAACACGTGTGCTGTTTTCTTTCGTTGAGTGAGTAAGGGATGTCAGAGCCCATTTCTCTAAGCCTTTCCAATCCCTTATCCTTAATCCTACAGTGGTCGGCAGCGCATTTGCAGCACCTGCTTTGTTTGTGTTATGGGCGACGGTAGCCACCTACCATCAAGTGGACCGTAAACCTGTCTGCCGATCTTAACATTAAAAAAAGGATGGTAAACAACGCCACAGGTGCTGCAAGGGTGCTTTTGAGCATACTGGGATTGAGGATAAGGGATTGGGAAGAGTTGGGGAATAGGCTCTGAATTGGAATGAAATGAAATGGAAATGAGAAAAAAATAATTTCGGAATGCATTTTTTCCAATTCCAATTTAAAACGAAAAGCATAGAATTTAAATTACATTTTACAACTAAATAGGTATAACGGCTATAGGATCTTTTGAAGATACGATTAAATTCAAGATAAGTTCCAAAATTTAGTTAAAGATAAACAAGAACCAATTTCTTAACAGAGAAAACGGAGTCTCTTTAAGCCTAAAACGAAGTCTCCTTTAACGATTCGGCGATTTAATGAAGTGGAAATCCTTTTAGAAGCAGAGTTCTTAGGAAGTCATCAATGGAGGAAAAGTTATATTTTTACGGCGTGTATAGCCTCTCTATCTGGAGCTGCCAACCCGCCTTTGAATTATGTTTTACGATACTCCAGGAAGGAATATGATCGATTGAAATTCAGTGAGACAGATAATAAATAACAAAAGTTGGGTTTTATTTACGATAAAACTCTACTTATTTTTTAAAAATATATTTTAAAATTATTTATTATTGGGATAAAGCGATGTTTAAAACTTTTTTTTATGTTAAGATCGGCAGACAGGCTGACGGTCCACTTGATGGTAGGTGCGCTGCCGACTACGGTAGGATTAATGATAAGGGATTAGGAGGGGATAGGGAAATGTACGAATAACGCTTTGAAAAATTAAGATGTTAAGGAAAGTGATTTAATTTGAAAGGCCATTACGTGTTAACAATTTTAAATAATGTTTTTTAATTTTTGTTTTTAAAGAAAAGTTTACAGGTAGGCTGACTATCTACTTAATAGTACACTGGCTGTGTCCACGACTCACACAAAAATTAAAATATATGATTTTTTTAAATATGTATTATTAACGATCCCTCAAGAACTTAATATTTTACCTGTGCTATGTTATTCCAGGTAATAAACTATCTGTATGCCAAATTGCATTCAAGTTGCAATTGACGAGCCTGTTAGATGAGTGGTTAGGTGCTTGTCTTAACACTCTGTTCTAGGGTTACCAGTTCGATTCCCGGCAGGGTCAACTTTGAAAATGAACTTTTCAAAGTTGGCTCTGGTCTGGATCTGGAAAGTAGTGGCAGGGCACATTTGGGCAGTCACCACCCCTTTACAGAAGACCACCGTGAAATAACTACACGTGTACTCTTGAGTTTCGGTGAGTGAAGCGATGCCAAAGCCCATTTCCCTATTCCCTCCTAATCCCTTATCCTTAATCCTACTGTAGTTGGTAGCGCACTTGAAGCACCTGTGGCGTTGTTTGTGTTATAGGCGACGGTAGCCACCTACCATCAAGTGGACCGTCAGCTTGTCTGCCCATCTTAACCTAAAAGACATTAGAATTTTTTGAAATTTATTGTTCCATTTCTAACAAGGTCAAACATGGAAAAATATTTAGCAAAGTAGTTTATACTCGTATAAGTACCTAAAGGGGCTTTCGTTTTTCTACATTGTATGGTTTATATGTATAAACGCAGTTTAACTTACATTAGTAACAACTTCAGTCATTGTTACCTAATTTATTAATATTTTATTTATTTAGCTCTAATTTTTATTATATCTCTAAGCTATGCCATGGTATGTGCTTGACTTATTTTATTATCAAATTTACTATACCTTATGATGAACGGAAATCATTTACTAATTCATCAATTGCTTAATGTTGAATGTATTTAAACTTGGATTTTATTTGTGTAAAAATAGGTACGTAAATTTACATCGAAACTGACTTACCTGTTCTACCCACACGTTCGTTGTCATGATTTGATTTTTGAGGTTCTGAAAATAAAGAAAAAAATAATGAAAGAAGGAAGTACAATGCTAGAGGAATGGTCTCCAACCTTCATATTATTTTTACCCCTGAATCAAGGTTTGAAGCGCACAATTGTACATGCATGCATTTTCTCTAATGTTTCATATGTTTCTAAACAAAAATTACTACATTTCATCAGATTAACTATCCGTCTACCTAAAGAGCCTTATCGTGTTTTAATGGAATTGTAATAATGATATTGTCCTTAACATAGGCTTCTCATGTTCCTATCTTCCAATAATCGTATCCGTTCCTATAATCCCTTATCCTTAATCTTACTTTGGTCGGCAGGGTATAAATTGCTGACCGATTGCTAAATGTTCCACTCAATAAAGAAGCATATATAGATGAGGTGTTTAAATAAGGAACTGCAAAATTTTTTTTTGACAAATCTCCCATTATCTCTACCGATTAGTTTGTAGGATTCAAATTAGTATTTTGAAATATACTAATTTGAAATAATAATTAAATACTATTACAAATTTGTATATTTCAAAATAATGAGATTATGGTCTTACGATACAGGTCTTGCCTAGTGTGGGCCCTACTGGTTATATCTGAAAAGAAACATGATTTTTTTAAAAGACAGTTGTATATTTCGTGTTATACATAATTATGTTCTTTTGTAAAATGTTTCTTTTGTACAAGTAGGTATACGTAAAAATCTATTCCATTTGAGTTCATTTTATAGACTGTTCGTGTGATACAATAATATAATAATTTAAAAAAATGTAAAAAGATAACATGTACAATATTCTTTGTCAAATTTTTAATTATTAGCTAATTTAATATTAATTTAATATTAATTGATTAGCTGGTTACGCGCAAATGTCATATAACTTAATCCATACTTCCATACTAATATAATAAATGTGAAAGTACCTAACTCTATCTTTCTGTCTGTTACCTTTTTACACCTAAACCGCTGAACCGATCATCATAAAATTTTGCATACATATTATCAGGGATGCAGGAAAGGCCATAGGGTACTTTTCATCCAGAAAAAGTACTGTTCTCGAGGGTTCATCTAACGCCTGGCAAAGATATAACTGCAAAAAGATGTTAGGCGTTACATTGCTCATATATTTAGTCAGGCGTTATTTTTTTTTTCAACGCGGGCGAAGCCGCGGGCAATAGCTAGTAAATTATATAACAAATATCGTCTACACTATAAAACATGCTTTATAACAAATTTTGTTACATAGTTTGAACTCAAATTTTGTTCTACTGTGATAGTTGGGCTCACCTTTCCAACTAAATCAACTATTTGGATATCATTATTGCATAAATGCTTACAAAAACTTGATATATGTGCATAAAAAAATGCTTATTTGAAATACATATAGCTATTATGACACATTTGTTATGATTTTACAAAATACAAGTTTTATCTATACTAATTTAAGCTGAAGACTTTGTTTGTTTGTTTGAACGCGCTAATCTCAGGAACTACTGGTTCGAATTGAAAAATTATTTTTGTTTTGAATAGTCCATTTATCGAGGAAGGCTATAGGCTATATAAAATCACGCTACGATAAATAGTATTATACATATATAAGCAGTGTCCAGTACCGCGCGCCCCATGCGCACGCCACCGCCGCGCCGTATGAGCCGCAGCGAAGCGTGGCCGAGTTCAGCTAGTATTACAATAAAATTTCTGAAACGGTCGATTTATCTGTACAAAAATATTATCCGGTGTCGTGTCAAGTGAAACCTTTTGCCCTTGCGAAAAGGGGATGGTCTCTTTTCACACTCACTGGAGTTTACACAAGGGACGTCTCAACTTCTGACCTACCTGGGTGCCGAAACGAAATTCCCGTTAATGTTGACAAAGTTAATTCGGAGGTCTGCTGTTAATTGGATAATTAATTTTAGAATTAATATAATGTTAAACAATGGAGTCAATCTTATTAAAATTGCCTTTGTCGTTTTTTGAAATTATATGTACTTCTTTTGGGACGTTAGGATAAAAAGATTAGATTGTATTTATAGTGTTTACGGAAGTTATTATGTTATTTACTGATATTCTACAGTGATAATAATATTATTATGTACTAGTTGAGCCCGCAACATCGTACGCGTAGTTTACGGTATAGTGCGTAACTTTTTTGTTTGTAAACCGATTGCAATAAAACAAACACTAAATGTTACGGGAAGTTTGCTACTATACATCAGTGAAAATCGCATTCAAGTCTGTTAACCCGTTGCTGAGATTAGCGTGCACAAACGCACAAACGCACAGACAAACAGATAAACAGACAAAAAATCTAATAACTGTTTTTTTGACGTCGGGAACATTAAGCACAACGTGTGCAAATTGTTTTCTTGAAAAATATTTAATGAACAGACATGGCTCGTTTACAATTTTATTATATTATTATGTATAAATAATATTTATAAACTTTTATTTATATTGCAGTGTTGCATTTTTGATAAGTTATAAAAAGGTGCAATTGCATACATAGTAGACTCTCATAAGGGCTTCATAATTGGGATATTTTTTTTAGAAAACCAACCGATAGTATTTAAAGTTAACGATTTGTAAAAAATACACGACGAATGTTACTGAACTTAATGCAAATAAATATTTATAACTAGCTGTGCCCGCGAAATAGTAAGCGCTGTAGTTGTTTTTTGAAAATCCCACAGGAACCCAACATTTTTATCAGATCAAAAGTATCCAGGCAATAAACTATACGTTTGCCAAGTTTCATCCAAATCCGTTCAGCCATTTTTGCGTAATTGAGCAACAAACATCCAAACATATAAACTTTCCCATTTATAATAGTTATAATTAGGTTTGGAAAGAAGGTAAAGAACGCAAAACCTCCTATTTTTTATAGAAATAAAATCAAATTGGTGTTTTTTTTTTTTTGTAATATTTAGTTACCATTACGAGTACGTAGATTTTTTCCAAAAGGTAAAAATAAAAAATAAAAACTGGAGAACAAACAACAGAGCATATTTTTTCGGCGAGGCACGAACGACAACCAAGAATTGCAAATATGTGAAAACTTGCAACGAAAAACGTACATTGAGAACAAACGTTTTTCCTGTGTCGGGAATTCCTTTCGCCAAATAAGCAATATATTTTCAACGGACTCGATAGATCGCTGAATATTGTGTATTAGATTCTTTTATTATTTATATTCAATATTTTATTTTTAAAGTCACGATAACTTATCATAACTCTCTCACGAGACGCCTCAAGGGATTTAACAGATTTATCTTTAATATAGTGACATTTTAAGAATAATACCATATTATGGACCAATACCATTTATAATTTGACTGCTTCAAAATAGCATTGTGTTATTCAAAATATCTCCAATCAAAAGTGGTTTTGAAATAGCGTCTGTAATGTTCCAATTACATCCTGCTAATATTATTCATACATATAATGTGAAAGTATGTGAGGGTGGATGTGGCGTATTGCAGGGACGTATAGCGTTCGGGATGTGGGCTATTACATACTCGTGCTTTTTTTTACCTTTCCCGAACTCGTGCGTTCTCCTTCCCAACTGTCAAAATAATGTCTATTAAAAAGAAAAACCAACCATGAAGTTTTTACTAAAAAAAATTCATAGAAGTTTTTTATGATTCATGCAAATACGTATATTTCTAAAAAGAAGCTACTAATTTGTTTCAATATCAGATTTAATGATTTGATTGAATGAGTTAGGTTAGGTTTCATTTCATTTCATCTCATTAAATTTCATTTTCATTTCATGTCAATAAAAAAATTCTACTGAAGACTTGGCTGTATGGGCACAGTTTCCTTTGTCTACCAGAACGGGTGAAGAAAAAAAAATCTCTGCTTATATTCTACGGTTGGCGCCATTTTCCAGAAATTTTCTTTGCGAGTTTAGTTGTTTGTTTTATTAAATTGCTTAATTTTTTCGCAACTGTATTAAAAATAGTCGTTCAGTACACGTGCGGAACCGTCATTGCAACTTATTCCGACTGTCAACCCTCGCCTTCGGCTGCGCCTCGGCTCGGGTAGACATTTGTCGGAACTCTTTGCAATGACAGCTTTTCCGCACTTGTGATGAAATATACTATTGTTACTTTTTCACGCAAAATTTTGGATAACATTTGTCACACAGATAGCTTATTACTTGGATTAACATATAGGATACCTTTTCGCCTGGAAAAGGACCACTGTTTTCAACGCAGACGAAGTTGCGGACACAACCTAGTCTGAAATAAATCCCCTCCTTTCACAAATTGTGAAAAAATAGTTAATAAAATTAAATTAAATAGTTAGAAAGAAAGAAGAAAGAAAGAAAGAAACATTTATTGGCATTTAAAAGAAAAAAAAAATGAACACAACAAAAAAATAAAAACATTATAAGTAAACACCAAAAGGACACAACTCAGCTTAGGCTGCAACATTGTTACAGCGCTGAATTTCAGTTGTGCCCTTACCGATGTCTCATGACACGCACTGGGACCACGCAAGCAGTGCGGTGCAAGTATTTATTACAAAATTAATTTTTGTAATTAATTAATTAGTTAATTAATTAATTAATTAATTAGTTAATTAATTAATACATACATAGGTAAATACACACATACATAAATATAAAATGATTTAAGTGTTTTTATAGCACTTAGGTTGATTTGGTATCTATAATAGGATTTATAAAAATTTTATGATCGTTTTTTTTTTCAACTCTATTGATCGCCATGAAATCTCGTAACGTTGTAAGAGTTGGAGATCCAGCAAAAAAGTACCTACTGTTCCTAAGGGATCATCTAAAGATTAAAATAAAAAATTCAACGTCTGATCAAATATATGAACAGTAAAGATTGAAATGATTGAAAGCCTAAGAAAAAGGATGAAGTTGCGGGCAAAAGTTAGTACTTGGCAAAATATTTTGTTATTTTTTTATATTCATAACAATATAAAAAGTTATAAGATATATTTAGGTTGATAAGATATATTTAGGTTGGTTTGAAAAAAACAGCTCTCCGAAATATTTTAAGCAGATAAAAACCTATTGTCAAAGTTGTGTTATTTGGCCGGCGTATCCCTGATTGTTTAAAGTTTGCCCCATCGTGTTATCTATAATGTGGTCGTTTTAAGAGGCTCACAGTTGGAACTCTAAGCGGCAGTTTAATGAAATTTCTTAGGAACAATCGAACAAAGTTATCGTCGAACCAGTTAAAGATATCGGTGTTTGTGATAACATCGTCAGCTCGGATGAAAACGATTTAAAATATTGTCATTTCGCTCTTACTAAACGTCGAGAATGAATTTGAATTTAATTGTTTTTACGCCAATCTATGCGTAAAATCAAATTTCAGTCCGTTATAATTGTCATGGTTTGGTAGGTATCGCTAGTTCGTGTTCCTGTAATACAATATATCTGTCATATAACCTGACTTATGATATGATTATTAAGACAAAGACTAACTTCAGATATGACACAATTTTTACCAAAACGAGCATAACCTAATATTCCTTGAGCTAGTAGTAAAATATGAAAAAAAAAAATAAAGTAGCCGATTAACAACTTCAGTACTTCAGAACTCAAGTTAATTAATAAACTTAAATATACTGTGACCAGAAAGCTTTTTTTGGCAGTAATTTACCATTTTTGGGGTTCTGTACGTCCGAATAAAAAAACGGAACCCTTATAGGATCACATCATCCGTCTGTCCGTCACTCACAGTCAATTATCTCGGAATCTATTAGACCGATTAAGTTGAAATTTGGTACACATATCAATTTCTGTGACCTAAACGCAGAGGTGTGACGTGAATAGATGAAATCTGTATATGGAAGGTCATTTTTGGTGGAAGGTAGAAAATTAAAAAAAAAATTTTTGAAAACTGCATCGTGTGACATATCAAATGGAAGGTCTTGTTGTGAAGATCTTAAATGTATTTTTTGTAATTTTAAAATAAATAGTTTCCAAGTTATTCAAGAAAATAGACGAAAATTGACCATTCCCCCCCTTATCTCCGAAACTACTGAACTTAAAATTTTGAAAAAAAAAAATAATACAGAAATTAGTTTTCTACTTATAGATTATAGGAAAACCTATAAGAAGTCCATTATTGTCTGTATTTTATCTAAGTTTTAATTTTACTTTAACAAGTCAAATTAGGCGACGAAAATAACGCTTTTCTGCTAAGTCGTCGCACTTAGCAAGTTCCTTTATACGTTCTAAACTTCTGTTGCTCACCGGATAGAGTTCGGATTTCTCGACATTTAATTCTCTCTCTCTGACTCTATGAGAATCTGAAAAGGCTGCATTCCGCAAGTCTACATCCACTTCGGCGCTTGAATTTGCGATACATTCTGTGTTTTATTTGTTCGAGATTTCATTTATTAGCTCCGTAAGATTTTTATTAACTTCGTTTAGCTTTAGAAATTAAAATTTACTTTAGACATTTTTAAAAAAAATATTTTTTTAAAGTATTATTATAAAAAATGCCCCTCTTTATGGATTGTTCTAATAAATAATGTAAAAATGATTAACTGTGACCGGAGAACGGTGGCTTCACGGTAATTTTTTTAAAAATAAAAAGTTTCTGAATTTCTAAATCTCGGAAGGTTAGATATTATGTCAGAAGTAACAACATGAGCTGATGATTATTGCCAGATAGGCTGCCTTGTTATTATAACTGCAGAAGGCATCAATGTACATTCCTTTAACCAACGGCAACACATATATCATCGATATTCTCTACATTTTAATAAAAGAGTATTGAATTCAGGGGCGTAGCTACCGCCGTATCGGCCATATAAATTATACCAGGTGCCCCCGGGCTACAGGAGCTCTGAGTATAAGCATAATTTCGTAAAATGTTATGATTGACAATATCACGTAAATTTATAGGTAGCTTACGGCTCACGAATTTAGCGCTTACTTGTTTAGTAGTCTAATTGCATTGCGTCTAAAAACTGCGAGCTGTTTTGTTTCTTTTGTAAAAAATCTTTATCCTGCATTTGGATAGGCCAGTCAGGTAAAAGACGTATAAGCTCCACCAGGGCAAGCTACGCCACTGATTGAATTAGCGTTTGTAGATAGAAAACGAGAAGATTTTTTACCATGTACGATTTTTATATTGGGGATTTAATTAAAACATCTACTAAATTATTTTAAAAGTAAAAATAAATTACAGAAACTACAAGGTGTAAACTGGAGTAAATCTAGGTAAACAATTAAAATTTCCAAGAAACTTCGTAGAGGAACATTGCTGGCGTTACTTTGCAGTACGTCAGTTCTTAACTTCCGTTGCACACCGGGTAAAGTTTAGATTTCTCTGCGTTTAATTACCTGATCCTGTCTGGGGAACCGAAAAGACTGCATTCCGGAAGTCTACAGCGACTTCAGCACTTGAATTTGTGTTTAATAAAGCGTAAGAACTTACTAATAATGATATTATTATTTTTTTATGTTAAGGTCGGCAGACGGTCCACTTGATGGTAGGTGGCTACCGTCGCCTATAACACAAGTAACGCCAAAGATGCTGCAAGTGCGCTGCCGACTACAGTAGGATTAAGGATAAGGGATTAGGGAGTGGATAGGGAAATGGGCTCTGGCATCCCTTACTCACTCACCGAAACACAACAGCACACGTGCTGTTACATCACGGTGGTCTTCTGTAAGGGGGTGGTTACTACCGCCAGACGGGCTGCCCAAATACTGCCACTACTTTCCAAATCCAGACCAGAGCCAAATTGCGAAAGTTGATTTTTCAAAGTTGACCCTGCCGGGAATCGAACCCGGTAATAATACTATAATTACTATTACTATTAGTCCAACTTAGCATACAGATACACATATGATACCTTGGTTCAAACCTATTCCATCACATATAATATTCCAATTAGTTTTACCTATTGAATTTTGGGCTTTGCAGCATATTTAGTAATTCATTTTAATTTATAAAAATAGATAGGGTGCTGGATATGTTTTCCGATTACATACACTATTTTTATTACATCGCTCTCTTTTTTTCATACGTTCTACTCATAGTCGAACCTGTCCCTATATAACGAGTTTTGACACAACATAGGTAGTAATACATATATAACTATCCAAATCTTTTTTTTTAACTTTTGATACATATAAACCACGTCGCACTGCAATCATAAGTAATAGGGATGTTTCAGAGACTTAATTTATCAAGTGTTTCGGTGACATTCTTCAACTTGTAATTGACTATAGATGGCGCTGAAAATGTTAAGGTTATTCTCTTCAGCTTATTTTTATAAAATAAAGTTAAATAGTAAACTTCTTCACTCTGTTTATTAAAAGATATAAGTATATATTAAAAAAAAAATTTCATCAACGTATTACGTTGTTCAACTATTCATACTTTCATACTAAATAAAGCACAATTTAAGTTTCTGAACTAAATTCAATACTTTTTCAATATTTTTAATTTTTTATCACTAAATAAAAGAATTGGAGCTCATATTGTAAATTAACACAGTTGGAATCAAACTCTGTATCTGGATCTGGATTAACTAGAAACTTATTCGCCTGATTTCTGCTCTAGACAGTCAACACATTTGTTGAATGAAAGAACAAACTCGTTATGATTTCGGAACGCGTTTAGAAGAGAAGCCTTTCTGAATCGGGTGGTATTCTTCAGAAGCGGACGAAATCCTTTTGCACACAGAGGATTTTTCTGTGGAACTATTTCTAGTGCCGTTTATACGTGTCTTTAATGCAGATGTTATTTTGTTACTTATATGTTAGTAATTTTAAGTTTAATGAGAATTATTAACTTATAATTTATTATACTTACTCAATTAATAATTTGTTCAAGTTCGGGAAGAAGCTCTATTTGAGTGAAATTAGCATTGAGTTCGTTGTCTAGTTTAAATTAATAGACCGTTTATTAGAGTGCTATAGCACTTTAGGAGAATGTGATAAGTACCGTTTGTGATAAGTGCAAATATATAAAAATCGGCAGGTAGACTATAAGGCAGAAACAAATGTAGTTTCTTTTAACGACAGTTTGTGAAGATATTTCGATGTCTAACACTTAAACTCAACTTGCAGTGATAGCCCAGTTGGTCGATAGCTCAGATGCTAACAAAGCAGATGTATTCCTGAATTAGAATTGATAATGATTCGCTCTATTGGCGAAGGAAAACTTGGCGAGGGAACGGAGAAGATTAGCAATCTTCGAGGACAGTTTTGTGAAAAACGAAAACAGAGGTGCATATAAGCAGACTAGCGTCCCGGTACCGACTTCACACGGATGCAACTTTTTACATGGGCTATGTTATGAAAAATTTCAAAGCTAATTGAACAAATTAATTCTATATTTATCAGATGGCGCAAGTAAAAGCTACTTTCGTATTTAAGATACCTTTCATTTAACAGCACTTTTGATATCAGTATACAACAAACGAATAAAAGGAAATACATCACGGATTGCGAAGTGTTGTATCAAATTAAAATAAACAGTTCGTTGAGTTATCAACGCTCTTAATTTGAATTTCGACATCGCTATGTTGCTCTGCGACCAATTACCAACTTTAAATTAGACAAGCAATCCTGTCCCCTAATAGGACCTTGTTATTACATGTTCACAGCTGAATATTGTATGTGTTCAATATAATTGTTTGAAACTAAGCGTGTATCATCTAAACTTACAATTGATATAGGGCTTTAATATTTAATTTGAAGTTTACGCTAGCACTTAGACGCTTTCGATATAGTTCTTGATGACGCAACATTTTACCAACTAATTTCAAATTTATAAGAAACCTCAAAGAAATAATAGCACTTGTGCTGTGCACCTGTACTGCCAAACTTTATATAAGTGCTTTTATTTCAAGGTGACCTTCATTAAGTTGTTGGTTACTTTCACCTATGTACTAATGCCGAAGGCCATTCTTCTATCCACATTTTATATTTGTTCTCTATAAGACAAACAACGCCATAGCTACAGTTAGGAGGGGATAGGGAAATGGGCTCTGGCATCCCTTACTCACTCACCGAAACACAACAGCACACGTGCTGTTATTTCACGGTGGTCTTCTGCAAGGGGGTAGTTACTGCCGCCAGACGGGCTGCTCAAAAGAGTGCGAAACGCAGTGTGCCCTGCTATTACTTTCCAGGTCCAGACCAGAGCCAAATTTAAAAGTTCATAATTAATATTAGTTCGAATATTCATACCAAAAAATGTTACCACGACGTTTCATAACAAAACAGAACAGACAGACAAGCAAAAATCATTTATGTTTACAATATTAGTGTTAATTAATTAAAATAAAGCTGAATTGAACACAGTATTTTTATAAATTGCTAAACGGTAAGAACTCAGTATTTGTTGCCACGATATCCCAAGGCTTTTTTCATTCCCTTTTGAACTCGCTTATTAAAAACATTATTTTTTGTACAAATACAAAAAACAATGTTTTTAATAAGCAAAAAAAAAAATACAATGTATTTTTTTTATAATTTTCAGTTCAATCACTGAACCGATATTTAACCGGTTAACAATGAAAACATAAAGAACAGATTAGTACAGACTAATCATTTTACTACTAAATTAACGCGTCTGTTATCACCAGTTAACTGCTTGGAGGATTAGAGATTAATAACTGTTATGACTACGTCGATAAACTCATAATGGCACATTAAAATGAGAATTACTTGGCTCACTTATCTAAAACGATAAATTAAAATTTTCTCGTAGAATATAAAGCCGATTGTATATTAGTAGCGATTGTAAAGCCTAAATAGACAGCAAAATTCACCTAAATATGCATATACATTTTATTTATAAATATTTTTTATCAAGATTCCAACTAAATGCTACCAACATTTTTACCAGTAATGTTAAAATATAACATATTAATAATTTACTAGCCGGCCTAATAGGTGTTATCCTGCCCGAACCCGAAAATCATATCAAATTTCTATCGCCATATTGCAGACTTTAGTGACAGACACACGTACAGAAGAATATACATACTGATTCAAAGTAATTTTTAATACCTGATATAGGTTTTCAAAATTCAGGTTGATTGCGTGAGGTGGGATTGCTTATGTGTGATACTACGGGAGATGGTCGTACCCCAACAACGCGAATCTGTATCAAGGGGGACATTCGATGGTAAGGGTTAACGATACCATCTCAGGAACCTTCAAGCCACAGAAATGGGTTGGACAGGAATGTATTCTGTCTCCAATTTTCTTTAACATATATGGTGAATCCACTATGAAAAAAAAAAATTGGAGGTGTGTCTCTCGGAGGCGTGAAAATAAGTAACATAAGATAATATATGCGGACGACACTACCACACTCTTTGCGTCTTTAGAAAGATAGCTCGCCGAGCTGTTTCGCAGAGTGGTGTAGTAAAGTGGGACTGGTTGGGCTCTCTGTCAATAAGGCAAAAACAAAAATAATGCTTATTGACAGAACCAGCAGTCAACTTTCTAGAACTGGTGAACTCTCAGATCTAGAATTCGTCAGTCGGTTTGTTTATCTCGGATCGTTACTGTCTGGCCATGGGGAAAGTGAACGAACAGGTCAGAAGAAGGACTTAAATAGCCAAAGCAGAAATGAGCAAAATATTAAGTATATGGCAAGAAAGAAATATCTCTAATGACAGCTTAGAGATGTGGTATTGGAGAAAGGGAGAAAGATATGCTTCACATATCATGGACAGCTAGGAGGACCAATGAGGAATTGAGTACAGAGACTAAACTCTCACCGAGATTTTTTTATGTTAAGATAGGCAGACAGGCTGATGGTCCACTTGATGGTAGTTGGCTACCGTCGCCAATAACACAAGCAACGTTGAAGCTGCTACAAGTGCGCTGCCGACTACAACAGGATTAAGGATAAGGGATTACGAGGGGATAGGTAAATGGGCTCTGGCATCCCTTACTCACTCACCGAAACACAACAGCACACGATCTGCTATTTCACGGTGGTCTTCTATAAGTGGTTGGTTACTGCCACCAGACGGGCTGCCCAAATGAAACGCAGTGTGCCCTGCCACTACTTTCCAGCTCCAGAGCAGAGGCAAATTTGAAAAGTTCATTTTTCAAAGTTGACCCTGCTGGGAATCGAACCGGAAACCCTAGAACAGACCGTTAAGGCAAGCATTAAGGCGTTATTACGGGCAAGGTCACTTATCTAAAACGATAAATTACAAAGAATTTATAATTAGTAGGTACTAATATGTTTATGTATATTTCTTAGAATAAGAGAATATCAAATAAATATGTATAGTGTCCATACCGGCTCATTAGTTACATATAGGATGAGGTATGAGATTTCTTCACTGTGTGTCCAACATAAATTTTCCCTCACTACGTAACTAAAGTAGGTAGTAGGTATATATAGAGATTCGCAACCAACACTAGCGCTGATGAGTAATAAAACTTCATAATTGGATCGAGCGAGGTCAGCCGAGATAGAACTAACTAGGAGTGGACAATTTTCGCGCAGCCCTTTTCACTTGAAAATAATTTCTAGAACGAGGCTTTACGAGTTGAAGTGCTTCTCTATTAAAATTTCAACATCAACTAGCTTAGAGCCTGGTTTTGTTTAGAACATCAAAGAGGGCACTACAAACTTTCATATACCTAAATGGAGATGTGTGGTTATGATGGAGTATCATTTATTATTTCAATTTCAATTCATTAAAACTAACTAAAAATATATGATTTGCTAACATCTACTGCCTGTTTCATTAAATTGTAATCTGTGTCATTAAAAATGTCAAATTAATTTTGAATATTATTACATTAATAGTAATTAGGATTAATTATTTTTAATTAATTAAATTAAAATTATGCACGATACATTTCTAGTTACAGAAAAGCTACAGCTGAGATTTATTCACAAATTTATCTAATTCTAAATTTGGTCCTTCGAGATTAATGTTTTCCAAATTCGCAGTCCTTTCTGATCCTTTTACAGTGAAGCCAGTGATTTATTTCTTACGCGAGACAAACTAATGCGAGAACGATGATCCGAAAGAAAACAGAAAATCCTAGAAGCGGTTGGATCGAGTCTTGATTTGTCTAAATATTTTAATCAAAAAATAATATCAAAATTTAGTATTTACTTAAAAATACATGTAGTTACTTGTTATGAATGCAGTTTCATGAGATACAACAAAGTAAGAAAACCTCGGAGATACTCTCACTAATTTGATTAAATAATAATCGTTACTTGAGTGACAGTGTTTTTACATAATATGTTTTGTATATTACTTCTACGAAACAGGCAGTGGCAGATATATGGTCTTAAACTAAGAACGATTTTTATTTCTATATTTGTATTTATAGTACTTAAGGAGCTTGGGAGGAGTCAAATCAGTATTTTAATTAAATATTAAAACAAATGGTGAGTTGAAAAGTCATTAAAGAAAAATATATATTTCGTTGCCAGTGATGACATATGGTGATGAAACGTGAAGTCTATGACCTCGTAAGAAAGCTCAATGTCGTTCAATGAGCTATGGAGAGAGCTGTGCTCAGGGTTAAACTGCGAGATCAAATCAGGAATGAGGAGATCTGTATACGAACGATAGCTACCAACATAACCTGGCGGATTAGTAAGTAAAAGTGACAGTGGGTATGACACATAGTAGAGAGAGCCGAAGGTCGCTGGGGCTGGAAGGTCTCGAGTGGAGGCCACAGATCGGCAAGTGCAGCGTAGGATGTCCAATTGTCCACCCTATCAGGTCTGCGGCTATGTGCTATTCAATTGTATCGTATAAATTATATTATTTTAAAGTATCATAAAAATCCATTCTGTAATTTTTGCGTGGACGAGAACATTCATACACGAAACCTCGCAAAATTTCGCGTGTAATGTTTTTATCCTGCTAATAATATAAATGAACTTTAACACAAATTGCGACAAATTTATGATACCATATAAAAATCATGATGTTTTCTCTGTAAAGAATTTTAAATAAATAAATAAACGAAAGTTTGAAAATACAACAATACGAGTATATATTAATGATACTATTTTAAATTGCTTCAATTAATAAAAAAAAACATTGTAAACAAAATTATGGTTTTTCATATTTCCAACGTAATCCCAACGTAACCATGTCGCATTTAATTTTGCTTCTATTCGTATATTCACACAAGTAAATAATAATAAATATTTAGTAAATAATTAGCATATTACAGACTTGTCGAATGTTCTGGGGAAACTCGACTGACAAAATTTTTGTTTTCAGCCTGTCTGCCGATCTTAACATTAAAAAAAACGGTGGAATGTAGCGAGCTTAATTTATTGACTGACTATATTCAGCAAATAAATTATTATTATTAATAAGTAAATAGTATAAAGTAAATGAGAAGTAAAACGCTGAACTTTCAACATTATTGACACACAGAACATCCATAAATAGAAGATAGTAATAGAGGAAACTGTGAGCATTATTCAGCGCTTATCGAACGCTAACAAGAACATCATTACAGAGAGGCAATTCCAACACAATTAGAACACAATAATAAGAAATGAGTGTTAGTTTGTAGGGCCACCTAACTAATAGGGAATAGGCTCTCTGTGTTTGTCCGTTACATGAATTTACTACATGGGATATAATCGTTTTATTTACCTCTGTGGATCGGGAGTCACGCTACGCCCATGGTCTCGATGGGACTGAACTGTTATTAGCATTTTATTATAGTACTTGGTGTTTATTATTTCCTTTGTAGTCGTCAATCGTTCAACGTACAACACTCTATTTCTGTGGGCATTTACTAGTATTATTGCTTGGTGGACATACCCGTATAAAGCAATGTAACGCCGGACATACATTGACGAGCGTTGGATCTCTATTTTAAGATAACTCGTTCCCTCGTGGTAAATTTTACCTATGTCCATCATGAAATTCTATCTAATTTTTGGGGATAGATTGTTTAAATGGGATGAATAGTTTCGAAGATTACCTCCTACATACAAACAAACACAAAACTTTACCTCTTCGTGTATTAAATAGGTATAGATTAAAAATCAACATTCTCTGATTTAAAAAATAATAAATGACTACCTACTCAGATAACTTTGGAAGATATTTGAGAATTTTTAAAATGGCAATTATAAGATAAGATAAAAGTTGTAAAAAGAGTTCTAAAAATAAAATATCACTGTGTCATCCAGAACTGACTTTTTTGTTATATAATTCAATATTCAGGTAGACAGACTGAAGCTTTCTTGATAGTAAGCAGCTACCTTGCTTGTGCGACCCACAAACAAATATTAGGTTGGTTGCAAGAGCGCAGCAGTACTTGATGGTTTAAAATGGGATAAGAAATAAGAGAGAAGTAGGATAAAAGGAGTTAGTGGATCATTTAAGGCTCATCTAATTGAAAAATGTTGTCATTGATCTTTTTTTCTTTCATGTCTATCGATATTGTATATCAAAGTTTTTGAACAATTATGAGACTAAATAAAATATTCTTTAGAGTTAATTGCAATGTAAAAATATTTACTATTTAATTTAATTTTCATAGCCAATTTCAAAATCAATTTTAATTTAAATTATCACGTGTCGCCCAAAATATGTCTCGATAGTTGTATACATGGGAATGCTATTCAAGAACATGCTATATTATCAGGCTAATGATGTACATAAAAACCCGTTAAATGATTTACGTTGGATTTACTAAGAAACACGTGTAACATAATTAATACGTACTCTGTGCGAGTGTTGCACTGGCAACCCACACTCCACCATCTGGTGATGAGAAAAAGGTTCGCGAGGAGCGAGTAACAGTGTCGTTCGACAAGAGAGGTTGCCTTATGTCCACGCATCTTATTAGAGAATTATAGTTGTGAAAATATGAGTCTGGGTTTAAAAGGTACTTGTTGAGGAGTTTTCATTAATGTACCCCGAAGTGTTAACATGTCGAAATAATATAAATAGTTAAAATAACGCTTACACTATTATAATAACATTTTTCTTGTGTGAAAAACTATAAATTTTTTTGCTAAGTATATAATGCATTTTTTATTTTTTATTTACCTATGTTTCCAAAAAAAAGAGCGTAGGTATTCGCACGAAGAATTTAACCCTACACAGTCTCCGCGGGTCCTTGAGATTTCCTGTCAACGTATACTGTTTCTATTCCAAAACTTGTGTACCAGCATTATTTATCATTATCCTTAATGAGCTCTCCGAGAGCGTTACACAACAAAATTTATTACCAGCCACAAAGGAGTATCATAAATCAACAGCACCAGTAAAAGTTGACATCTTTTTTAATAACAATGGGTACCCGTCACGTCATCCATTGTAGCGTCTCGGTTATCGCTAATAAGCACCCAAAATAAGGATGCTGTTAAACAAAACCATATCGTTAATGAGATTCTCAGCTCAGATACAGGTACTTAAGTCATAATGTAACTGCGCAATAACATTGCTCCTTCTCTTTTTTAAGCGCTGAAAAAATGCTGAAAAGCGCTGCAGCGGTCCCAATGTCTATGCTCAGCTAGCTAGCTCAATCATCTGCTGAAACGTTAGGCGTAGATTCGAATAGTGTTTTCATTTGTGGGTTTCTCTGTTGTATCTAAAGACTGGCAAACAAATGTATATATATTTTATATTCAAAACAATATATTTCAAAATAATATTAAAAAATGAACCTAAATTTCATACATGCCTGTAACATGAATTAAATTTGAATTTATAGTGTATTTTACATACTCTTATAAAAGTAAAAAGATAGATCGTTTAGAACCTTAGTTCCCAGAGTGGTCCAGGTGGAGCCCCAGGGGTCCACGGGAAACTCGACGGAGCTCTACGTAGGCGTGACGAAAAATTGGGGGTGACAAAAAAAAAACCAATCAATTCTCACTTATTTCATTTAGAAAACTTCTCATTCGTGGTTGGAATTCAGCCGCAACGCAAATTTCCATAGTAAGATAGTTTTTTGTTGAGTTTTGGGATTATGGTAGAAATGTGGCTGCAGGGGGTCCACCGGAACCAGCTAAATTTTGAAAGTGGTCTATGAGAAACCTCTGGTTTAGAAGAACTTTGTTTTATTCGAGGATAAGACTTCAAATCAGCGGATATTCCTGA
Source organism: Bembecia ichneumoniformis (assembly GCA_910589475.2). Lineage (NCBI taxonomy): Eukaryota > Metazoa > Arthropoda > Insecta > Lepidoptera > Sesiidae > Bembecia > Bembecia ichneumoniformis. The sequence continues at coordinate 3,173,040 of OU342533.1, read as the reverse complement.
TAAACAAATAAACATAAAAACACAGACAGGACTAGTATTTACATGATTTAATGATTATTACACAATAATATTCAAAAACAATATTTGATGGATGATATTATTTGAATGAAATTCTACAATGAAATCAACAATATTGTTTCTAAGCTATTCAATATAGCTTATAAGCTATTGTTTATAAGCTATTCAAGTATTACATATAAATAGCTATTAAAATACAGTCGGCAGGCATGGTATAGCTTTCGACTTACTGCGTATAATTATATCCGAGTAATTAGAATGATTTTTATATTACTAAAACAAAATATTAAAGCTTTATACATTTTAAGCTATAAAGAATTTTAAGGGTAAATTCAAGTGAATGTGCGTCCTAGACGTTCTCTGGAACAAATAATATGGGTATATAATCTACTAGAGACTACTAGCGACTAGCCTTCGGAAAATTATATACCAACACTTTCCTTTTTCATCGTTCTTTCCATTTGTGATAACGGTATCAAAATCCTTTAGGAGAAATTGGCGGAGAGGCAGAGAGAGGCGGACATCGACTTTACTTTGTAATGTGTATAAATTGTATGTATATTTATTTATAGATTAGATAAAGAAGATCTCGAATGTCTAGATCTAGACTTAACAGTGTTTTCGATTTTTGTAGCTCTTAACGTAATTTCTAGGAAATTTGTTTGTGATTCGCAAGTGTTTAATACATAACACTTTTATATAATTGTGTATTAGGTCGGGGAAAAAGTCTTTTCGCATATTAGTATGTATAAACATGTAATAAAATCTCTTTGACTGTACTATTTGTATCTGGCTGGTTTTGAGGATATTAAAAAGTTACATTTCAAAAAAAGAAACAAATTAGTAAAATGTTGTTTCTAGCTATTTTTATTAGTTTTTCTTTCTGTCAAAATGAGTGTACCTAATGAAGAAATTCGATACATTATAAAATTTTATCACAAAAAAGGAAAACGCGACGCAAGCCGCGAAAAAAATGTGACGTTTATGGACCTAATGCAGTGTCAGTAAGAGTAACACCAAGTTGGTTTAAGCGTTTTCAATCCTGGAATTTTGATGTCAAGATGCAACTCAACCTGGTCGCCCTGTTGCGTATAAATTGGACGCCATTTTTGAAAAAGTGGAGCAAGATCGGCATATCAGTAGTTACGACATAGCTGAAGAACTGGAAATTGATTGGGAAGGAATAGGGAAATAGGTTTCGGCATCTCTTACTCACCGAAACACAACAGTCTGACAACAATACACATGCGATATTTTACGGTGGTTACTGTAAAAGAGTGTTTATTCCTGCCAATGACTGACAAACGCACTATTAAAATTAAACCCTGTTAAGATATTATCAACTTAAATTTCAATATTTTGTCTTTTCACTTAACTCTACGTCTTAAGTAATGAACATAATATGTGAGATCCCAAAATAAAACTATTTTTAACTACGCAAAATGAGTCAAATAAAATGTTTGAATACAGAAGGCAGTTTCAATTACATACATGACTACGTGTTTCCGTTTACTATTGAACTACAAGCTTTGCTTACCCCACAAAACGCCATTAACCTTGTTGTATGCACAGTACATTGGTTACACAATCTCACAAACTAAACTACACGTCAATTACATAGGCAGAAATGTAGCTCAGTTTCCTTTATTTATTCGATCAAATATGGTAGACTAGGATAAAGGGTACCTAACATAAAGAGAGGGTCGTGATTGTAGGCTCAAGTATTGTTTACGCATAGGAACAGCACTCGTGCTGTTTTTCAAGATGTTTTGCAACATTAGAATCGATTAAACAAGAATTATACTAATAATTACTTAACAAAATGGATAATAACACAAAATGGATTTTTGTAACACACACAAACACATACACATAGAGCACACAAATATAAACAAAATAAACACAATACCACATTACATACTGTTTTTATATTTAGTTGACAAATTAACTAATCAATATGGGATCTAAACCCCCACTGATTACTGTTACATCGGAAAGCGAATATCTCCCGTTCACTGACATTATTGTGTCTCCGATAATATCATTATAACAGATTAGGCTTAATATCTTGGATTTGGGACTATATTCTCCAAGACATAGCGTCGCGTTTCCGCTATAATCTTTGTTCTAGTTTACTGTTTCCAAAGAAAGGCTGTATTTTGTTTAACACCATTTATTGCTGATTATCAATAAATCGATAATAGCATCTTTAGTTTTGTCTTTATTTATTATGTATAGTATAATATACTTTTACTTTTAATGTTTAAATTATAAACAGTGAAAATAAATAAATAAATAAACGTATAATAAATAATAACTGTGCATTTTTAAACGTTTAAACACAAATAATTCTTGAAAATAAGTACAATTAAATTTTGTATGAATTAAAATTAAAATTGCTTTATACGAGTATGTCCAAGCAATAATTATTCATATAAATAATTACATTTACGTTAATATTACTCATTAATACCTAAGAGTAAGTGGCCTAAGGGCCCAAGGGCAGTTTGTAACCAGGTTAAAGCTCTGGTTTCCTAGGAAAGCGGTGCCGTCATATAGCGGCCGTAATACAGCGGTGAAAGACGTCACTAGAACGTTGTCTATGTAAACAAAATGGCGCGGTTTCCTAGAGAGCGGTAATGGACACCGTAACATCATAAAGCAGTGCCGCCATTTGCATGACGGCCGTCTTGTCGGTGTCAAATGGTTCACGAACGTTTTTCTTGATAGCGGTGAAGCCATTTTTTAAAAATTTTTTTTTTGACCAGTCGAAGTACAAAATGAGTTCCAACTCCAACTGGAGCAGCGAGGACGACGAAATTTTTATTAGATTTCGTACGTAATCATTCTCCTGGATACGTTTTTAGGTTGGGTTTTTTCCACATGTTGATGGAACTTTCCACATGTTGTCACCGTAAAGACGGCCGTCTTTTTGCGTCCGTTAAATTGGGTCCCTTAAGTGACGGCACCGCTTTCCTAGGAAACCAGAGCTTAATACTTAGTAAGTTATTTCATTTAAGCAATTTTTAGACTTAACATAATTCTGGATAGTTTCATTACTAAACTTCAGCGTTTTTCAAGTATTTATAAATTTTATTAAAACGTAACAATTTATGAGTTTTCTTAATATCTATGAAAACTCCATTCAAATTGGCGCTCAGTTTAGAAGGAAAAAGGCGCGTTTCTAATAAATGTCATAACTAAATAAAGTTAATATACTTAATATTTAAATGAAAAATCTTCAGTGGATTATATAAAACGATATTTAAAATGTGAAGTACATATAGAGGAAATTCAAAAACAAGTCTTGCCGCTGTGAGCACACAACTCAATTTAGCTCGGCTAAAAAGGGGCACGTACGTCTTGAATGCACGTACCTTCTTATGTCACCCGTTATTCCTTTACACTGACCGTGTTGGCGACATAAATAAAAAGGCATAGAATTCTGGACATTTTTAATAACAACAGGACCCCCATCATAGTTCCTTTGTACAGTACGTGACCGAGTTAGTTTTTTGTGACCAATTTAATATGAGATTTCAGTTTTTATTCTCATCTTTATATTTAAGGCAACATTTTTAGGAGGTTCTGTACATATAGAAAAAGAAACTTTGGATTTAGATTTATAAGTTCTAATGAAAAATGTTTATTTGAAATAAGGTCACTGACAATGTTATAAATTTTACGATAAAAAATGGATTCATTTTATATTTTAAAATATACTTACTACGCCCATTTTTTGTAATTTATGTGATATTATTTGAAAATTCGGAGCATGTTATTGTTAGTAACATTCAATTTGTCGTGCATGCTTATTATTAAAGATTTTGATTTAACCTCAAGAATATAAAACATCAGAGAAAAAGTTTTTTGATTATATTTTTAATATAGAAAACTTAATACTTAAAATCTAAGTAGAAATTCGATAAAAATCGCAAAATAAATATATCTTTTATATTATAAGCGCAATTAATGTCTAAAATATAATATTTACTTTCATGTAATTATGGTAATCTAATGTAGTGAGTGTAAAATTAATGTATTTATCGGCCAGCACAGGCCTGTTACAAATCGATGGCCCCATTGAATAAACGTGCAATAATAAAATGACAACTTCTCATTTTAATAGTAGATAGGTACATACAATGTATAATGAAATGAAACGTAACAAAGTACCTTTAGACTATTAGTATATTAAAAAAAAATTAAAAAATTATAACCGACTTTCAAGAAATTCATGAAAAACCATTAAATATGCATCTCGAGCGGTTTCGCTCGCTAGAAAAAACCGTAGTGCGACCTAAGCCTAATATAAATGTATATTATTTCCGTATAAAAAAAAGAATTAACTGCTATAGTAGGCGTAGTTTGAGTGAAAAATTGATAGAAAAAATTAAGAGGGTGTAGGATAGGCTAAGGAAACCGAAAATGCAAAAAAAAATCGTGTAAGAACATGTAAATAAATGTAAATATTTATTGCCTTATTTATTATATAGATGCGTGTATCATATAAATTAAATAACAAACAGGGGTTGCGTTACTTTACCGATCCCTAATAAAATAGAATAGAAAGAAAGCAAGAAAGGAATGGGTCAGCAGTATTTGGGCAGAGTAACGGCTAGAACAAAAGACGGAGGCCTCCAAAGTCAGCTTTATTTTCCTTTATTTTCTGGTAACAACCGTGGAGCGTGTTGAAAACACGATTTTAGTTTTAGCTTGTTTGTTTTCTTTTTTTTTCACACGAATTGAGGCTTGAATAAATGTGCGCCAAGTTTTGGCATTGTGAACATGAAATGCTTTTAAATGGAAAAGTGGGCCTGAGTTGTGATGAGATAAAGAGCTTTTTTGCTAAACTACTGTAGAGACGTAATATACGTAAGTAATTCAAGATCACTTGAATGTGAGGTCATCGTTATTTCATTTAAATTAATAAGGTGAGCTTTTTCTCGATATCTTTAACGGCTTCTATCTACGTAAAAACGTATAGGCATTTAACTCAATTCATTATTGATAGCAACATTGTGTGATTAAATCGTGTTAAACAATTACATATATCCAATGAAGTTTGCATGAGAATACGAGTTTGATACCGAAAGTATCAAACTCGTTTTAATATTCACAGCGTTGAAAGATGAGTTTGTAGCGAGAATCCTCATTGCCAAACAACACGTTTAACACGCATAGGTAATTGAATTTGTCTCAAAGTTAATTGTTGGTTAAGGGCTCGGGCGTCTTCTTACTCAGTTCGGTAACTTTACTACTTCTGATTGATGGATAGATGTAGGCATTCAATAACCAAGTGTTATTAACTACCTTCCACATTGTACATAAATTATATTATGTCGTATTATATTGTATTGTACTGTATAATATTTATAAATTGCAACACACGATGCTTTGATTTTAAACCACTATCGTTAAAGCATATGTTTTAAAGCATCGTGTGTTGCAATTTAAAAATATAAAATTTATGCTTTTTTTAAGACAGATCTGGGTTAAAAGCTTTCTAAAAGTCTCTAACGGTTTGTTCAAAACTTTATTTGGAATAATCTAAAATAGTGTGCATTTTTATAATCATTTGTAACATATAGGTACAGATTATTGTAAGCTATAGAAATAGTTACATATTTTCAATTGAATGAAAATAGTTAATGGATAACCAAATAAGTTTAATTTATAAGTTTTTTTTGTACATTACCTAAATGGTTTTAGTTAGCTTATTATTTGTAAAGTAGATTTAAGTTTACATATGAGTAATGTTAGATTACCTATACGTGAGTCTTTTAATTTAATTGTGTATAAAGATGAAATAATAATTTACATTAATATAATTTATTTTTACACTCCTATTACAACGTATCAATGTCCTATCAAGGTCGGTAAAAACTCATGTTATATGTAAGAACAGGTGACCTTTATTAAAAGAATATATAAACATTTCAAACCAATTTGTGTCATATGTCATAAAAAAATTCAAGATGGAAATTAAAACATTTCGACAACGTTTGTAAAGCAAAACAAACCGAGTTCATATAAACGTTGAGAGAAACGCACACATGGGAATGGCATTTTGTAAACAATAACCATGCTTTGGAAGCGACATAAGAAAATCGCTTCACTAGAATTTAAGTAGTTTCTGTAACTCTTAACAATCAAATACACGAACAATATTTATTCTGAAATTGCCAGGCATGTCATCTGAAGGACAGAGGCTACTGACGTCTCGCCTAAAAATACAATTAGATTTTAAATTCTCTTCTATTATTAAAGCTGTACTTATCTGAACTGCAATGTATAGTTTTCTTCCGAGAATATAAATACGCCATACTAGTATGGCACGGTACAATACAATAACGCTTTTAGGGTGGTGTTGGGATTACCTCGATTTTGTAGCCCATCAGGTATGTTTGCAGAGACGCGCGTAAATTGTTTTTATGCAACAATGCGTAAAAGGTGCGCTGGGGGAAGTATCAATGTCATGCTAAATATGGTCTGAAACAGGCTGGATTGTAGCCACATTAATCATTGCTTTGCCAAATCCAACGGCTAAGTCAAAAATTATTATTATACAAAATTGTATAATAAATCAATTTGACAGTTAAAAAAATGAGTCTCTGTAACTTGAATTAATAAATATTATTATTATGATTAAGTTTAACTCGTCTCGTCCCCCACTCCAAAAGCCAAAATGAGGGGGAGGCGGTGTTACCCTCGACAGAAGCATCAGTCGGGTTATTATAGTTTGTAGGAAACCAGATAACCTGGAGAAGCTGGTGGTGATTGGAAGAGCGGACGGCAAGAAGTCCACTTATAGCCGGTCTTCTAGCCGATGGACAGACCAAGTTACTGCCTTTACAGACCTCACAGATACATCTGCTATGAGGAAATCTGAGGACAGGATAGGTATGTCACCAAGACTTTTCAGAGCGGGTACGACCTTCAGCAATGAAAAAAGACTGTGATTTGAAGTAAATGCGAAAATGATAAATCTAACTAAACAATAGTATGACAATATTGTGTAATTCTCGTTAACTTTTTAAGCAACGTTGCCAATTTCCCCGAACTGATCTATGACTAATGTTTTTGGAGTTTCGCCAACACAATTATGTAGTAAATTAAAAGTGCTTCTTTTTCGGAGCTTACGTTACGTGACAATGGTAATAAAACAACAACACTTCAATAATATTGCTCACTTAGATAAAATACTCTAAGATAAATCTTGTTTTAATTTGATTTGTACAATTTAATTTGTAATTTAAATGACAGAATTACAGCCAAAGGGTAATTACATGTTTTAAAAAAAGAAACAGGATTCCAGAAAGAGGATTTTGACGAGCCCGTTGGAAGTGTGGTTAGGGTGCTTACCTTAACGCTCTATTCTAGGGTTTTTGGGTTCGATTCCCGGCAGGGTTAAGTTAAAAATGAACTTTTCAAATTTGACTCTGGTCTGGATCCGGAAAGTAGTGGCAGGGCACACTGCGTTTTCGCAGTCATTTGGGCAGCCCGTCTGGCGGCAGTAACCACCCCCTTAAAGAAATTCACCGTGAAATAACAGCACGTGTGCTGTTGTGTTTCCCTATCCCTTATTCTTAATCCTACTGTAGTCGGCAGCGCACTTGCAACACCTGTGGCGTTGCTTGTCATATAGGCGACGATAGCCACCTACCATCAAGTGGACCATCAGCCGATCTTAACATAAAAAAGAACGAATGCAGAAGAGAAGTAAAAGAGATGCAGATCATTAATTCATTCACGATCCATATTATACTTGTTTGTGTACCTTATATTACATACACAAATATGTAATTCAAAAGGATTTCCTACTAGTCTTTGTGAACAGAGGAAAGTTAAGCCGAGCTACATAAATGCTTTAAATTAAAATAAAATATTGCAGTAGAAAAATATTAAAAATAATAGTTTCACTTAGTGTAATGGTTTTTCTACAGCCACGAAAACATGATGTTAAGATCGGCAGACAGGCTGACGGTTCAGTTGATGGTAGGTCCCTATTGCACAAGCTACGCCAAAGCTGCTGCAAGTGCGCTGCCGACTACGGAGGGGATAGGGAAATGGGCTCTGACATCTCTTACTCACTCACCGCCCTGACACCTCATTTCACGATGGTCTTCTGTAAGGGGGTGGTTACTGCCGCCAGACGGCTGCCCAAATGAACGCAGTGTGCCCTGCCACTACTTTCCAGATCCAAACCAGAATAAATAAAATAAAATAAAATAAAATAAAATAAAATAAAATAAAATAAAATAAAATAAAATAAAATAAATCTTTATTTGCGCGAACGCATGTTTACAGGATTTTAATTTGTATACAGCAGTTACAGTACAAAGTATGTTCTACCCGCCAAGGGCATGCAAATATTTGTGTTAAATTGTTTGTAAACTATATTAATATTAATAAAGGAATTAATGTTTCTTATTATAAAATTCTTTAATTTGAAAATTTTTAAATTAAATTTTTCAAAGGTGACCCTGCCGAGAATCGAACCCGGGAACCCTAGAACAGAGCGTTAAGGCAAACACTCTAACCATTCATCCAACGTGCTCGTCAATAAATAATTTTAAAATTATTTTATTTTTAGGTTTATTTAGTTTTAGATGTAAATTATTTATATCTTTACATAATTAATAAGATAGATTAATAAATATAAATATAATATGTTAAACAAGTAAATACTTTAATGTGTTATAATGAATTTTAAGGTAAAAATTTAAGGCAGTCAAGATATGTAATTAACCATAACAAAAAGAACAAAGGAAAAAAAGGACTATTGAATGCGATGAGCATTAAATCCATCTGAAATTTCTGGAACAAAACGCGTCGCAGGACGTAAATGATTTAAGAATTTTTCCGACTACAGTATAGTTGAAAAATATCTGCAAAATAAAACCATGCAACGCATAATGCAAGCGAAGCACAACGTAGACAAAAACATGTTACCGGATAACTACTTTTTGGGATAAGCTTTAGCTAGACTAAATGAAATGAATAGCTTGAAGTCAAGAAATAGTTCACAAAAATGTTTATCCCATTTGTGACTCTGAACTGGCATTATCATCGTGCGATCTGATATGATCATAAGATATCATTTTTCATCAATAATCATCATAAACCTTCCCCACTGACATTCTTGACTGAAATATTTTAACACTTCGTCTTCGTATTGGAATAGGAAAATTATTAACTCCTTATTAATTTTCCTGTTGTATTTAGGTATATTTTCTTTGTGTCAGGAAGACTGATGGTCCACTTGATGGTAGGCAGCTACGTCGCCTATTACAAGTAGTCAAGTAGTCAATTGTAGTAGTGGCAGGGCACACTGCGTTTTCGCAGTCATTTGGGCAGCCCGTTTGGCGGCAGTAACCACCCCCTTACAGAAGACCACCGTGAAATAACAGCACTTGTGCTGTTGTGTTTCGGTGAGTGAGTAAGAGATGCCAGAGCCCATTTCCCTATCCACTCCTAATCCCTCAACCTTAATCATACTGTAGTCGGCAGCAGACTTGCAGCAGCTTTGGCGTTGCTTGTGTTATAAGCGATGGTAGCCACCTACCATCAAGTGGACCGTCAGCCTGTCTGCCGATCGTAACATAAAAAAAGTAACATAAGCAACATCAAGTGCGCTGCCGACCTTAGTAGGTAAAAGGATAAGGGAATGGGTAATTTGATCTGGTATCCCTTAATCGCTCACCGAAATACAAAAGCAGACAAGCTTATATTTCACTGTGATCTTCTGTAGAGGGAGTCGTTACTGTCGCTGTATAGGCTGCCTAATTTATGACTGCGAACGCATTAATCGTATTGTTAATTGGCCGAGACATGTGGATTTTGTCAGTGAGTTTTTTTTTAAATGTAAACGTCGTCAAATAGGCTGACTGTACACTTGATAGTAGGTGGCTATCGTTGCTCATAACACAAGCAACACCACAGGTGAGGAAAGTGTGCTGCCAACCTTAATGGAAAGATAAGAGATTAGGAAGAGAAATGAACCTTACTCACTCACCGAAACACAACAGAACATAATTTGTTATTTGAGAGAAAATCTAGCGTTGTAGTCCTTCTGCCCACTTGGATTCCAAGCGGCTTAATAGTTCTTCAATTGATGCAGTATGTACTAAAGGATTTGTCATTACAAGTTGAATCATTGAAGATTATGGAGATATTTCATTAGATAACTTCGAGACTAACACAGTCTGATTCCCAAAAGTCATTTGCAGGTGCGACGTTTATTTGCAATTACATCTTTTATTGATTTTCTTTAGGTCTTACAGCGTCGATTTTAATCATATCTTTTATTCATGTTATATGTAGGCACTGAATGATTCATTATTGGTTCACTCGTGTAGTATTCGCTCAAGTATTGTGTAGTATTGACGAGCCCGTTGGATGCGTGGTTAAGGTGCTTGCCTTAACGCTCTATTCTAGGGTTCCCAGGTTCGATTCCCAGAAGAGTCCACTTTGAAAAATGAACTTTTCAAATTTGGCTCAGGTCTGGAACTGGAAAGTAGTGGCAGGCTGATGATGTTCGTAAATATTTAAGCATCAAATTAAGGTTTCGCTTTAAAATTCATGCCATCGGTGTATTATAGGTGTCATGAAACTCATAAAAGGCGATCGTAAATTATATAATATAATGGTAGTCTAATATTCCCTAAAGAATACAAACCGTTGATCTAAGGGTTTGTTGGTACGTACATAAATAAAGATGTATATTATGTAGGTATATCACCAACAATATACTTACATTAGTTTAAAAAAATATAGTTATTAACTATATTATTAAATGATTTATAAAGCTTGGTTAGTTTTTTGGATACATTTAAATGTAAAACAAAAAATAACTTTTTTTTAATGTTAAGATCGACAGACAGGCTGACAGTCCACTTGATGGTAGGTGGCTACCGTCGCTTATAACACAAGTAACGCCAAACCTGCTGCAAGTGCGCTGCCGACTACAGTAGAATTTAGGATAAGGGATTAAGAGGGTATAGGGAAATGGGCTCTGGCATCCCTTACTCACTCACCGAAACACAACAGCACACGTGTTGTTATTTCACGATGGTCTTCTGTAAGGGGGTAGTTACTGCCGCCAAACGGGCTGCTCAAATGACTGCGAAACGCAGTGTGCCCTGTCACTACTTTTCAGATCCAGAGCAGAGCCAAATTTGAAAAGTTCATTTTTCAAAGTTGACCCTGCCGGGAATCGAACCCGGGAACCCTAGAACAGAGCGTTAAGGCAAGCACCCTAACCACTTATCCAACGGGCTCGTCAACTAAATACATATACGGTAAAAATGTGCCAGATAATATAATTAATATCTTTACATATAAAATTCTTCTGTCCGTGTGTATCCTCTTAAACAGCTGTATCGATTTTGATTAATTTTTTGTGTGTGTTTGAGTGGGGCCTTGAATGGTTTAGATTCAAAATTGAACCCGATAAGTGACGCTGCTATCGGGTTATCGGGTCCGGGCGGGACAACGTCTGCTGAGACAGCTAGTAATAATATAAAAACTCGTTGAACTTACAACTATGCAGAGAATTCAATAAGAGTCTTATTATTGGAAACATTTGGCAAAACGAATCTAGACAAATAATATAGGTAGTCGAATATGTGGTCTGATTAAACGGATATACTCCCCCCACGTGGCTTTAATACCTATCCAAATATGTACTCTAAAAATATGTTTTTTTTTTTTATTATTAAATTAATACAGATTTTATTTAAAAATGAAAAATATGGACCGTAAACAGAAAGTAAATTATCAATAATCTTAAAACCTTATATTATGAATCCTTTATTCATGAGGTTTCATAAATACACAAAAAAGTGATGTCAAATCTAAACTTAGGTTTAGATTTGACATCACTTGACACACATCAGTTATGTTAACTATTAATCCAACTTTAAACAATTTTGCCCAAAAATATATGGAAAATGATCGGTCTCCTTTGAAAGCTGAATATTTCCAAAGAGAACGTGCAGAGAGTTATCATATTTATGAATTAACTTTTTATATAAAATTTTAACCTTATATTAATTGTGTAAGTCAATTTGTATAAAAACGGTGAGATAAAATCTGTGTACCTAAGCATAACAACTTAGATATGAGCGTAACAACTTGCTTCAGCTGATGATGATGATGGGCAAGGTCGCTGGAAGAAAGAATTAGTCGTGGTTGAGAAACATAAGGGAGTAGATCGGGATAGCTAATGCTGTTGAGCTGTTCCTACGAACGAAAAACAGACATTACTGTTCAAGGCTGATCGCCAACCTTCACTAGTTTGAGTGGCACGACAAGAAGAAGAAGAAGACCAGAAAATTAAATTATCGAAAGATCGCCTTAACATATTAATATATTGTATATAAATGTTTTCATTTGAAGACGTAGGTACGTTTCAAAAATTAAAACCAATTTCAATTCACTGAAGAATGAATTCACTGAAAAATTAAGGAAACAGTGAGAAAACTTCGAATAAAAGCTAGTAGAAGTAGTAGTAGTAGTAGCACAATGCTGAGCCAGTATCCGATTCGCTGCCGCGAGGATACACACACGTTTTTTATTGATTTCTGTCCTGTTCTTGTATATAATGTGTCTTTCGTGCAGTGAATAAAAGTCTTTCTTTTCTTCTTTCTTTCTTTCTTAGTAGAGGTCCTATGGCCTGGTTTATACCAGACAGCTGGTAATTTATAATCCCGTGTATTACACTAAAGTGATTATCCGAATTCGGTTCTAGGGCTCACGACAGTGTAAAAGGGTAATTTAATTCTCCTCTTGCAAACATCAATTAATTTTTGCTAATGAATCAACACAATCAACGGATTTGATCTGATATTTCCATTGACGGGCAAATTGACATAAAACATTTCCAGCTGTACTGAATTTGCTTGATAGAATCACTAAACCAAGTGAAATATGTCTCATGTATAGTAAATCAGTGGATTTACCCCGATCACAGAGTCACTGAGGCGATCAGTCGAGAGAATTTCAAATGAATTTCGACCTAATTTATTTTACATAATTTTAAAAATGTAGGTATATTAAAACATATATTATATACTTATATTACTTTAGTGTGCATGGAATATCAACTTTTCTTTTTCTATATTTATATGGATGCGCTATGAGTAGGTTTTGATAATCTCCTAGCGAATGTTTAATGAAAAAATACTGGAACAAACTTCATGTTACAATAATAATAACCCTAATAAGCGTTCGAGTTCTATTGGAAAATTATACAAAAAAAAGGAGTTAAAAAAAAAGAAAAAAGGAAATGTTACATATCTACCACATAATATTAGTATTTAATATTTAATTACCCCGTTTTCGCAAGGATTTTTTTTGCAAATTATATACACAAACCTTCTTCGTTTATTGCTTTTTCCATTAGTGAAAACCGCATCAAAATGCATTGGGTGGCACTGAATAGTTTTTTCAAAGTTACGAGCTTAAACTAGAACTAGAAATTATAAAAGTAATATTATATGTGCTATCGTGCTATTATCCTTACATATTATGAAACAAGTTAGACGCGCCCGTTGGATGAGTGGTTACGGTGCTTGCTTTAACGCTCTGTTCTCGGGGTTCCCGGATTCGATTCCCGGCAGGGTCAACTTTGGAAATTAACGTTTCAAAGTCGGCTCTGGTCTGAATCTGGAAAGCAGTGGCGGGGCATACTGAGTTTCTCGGTCATTTAGGCAGCCCGTTTGGCGGCACTAACCACCCCCTTACAGAAGATCACCGTGGAATAACAGCACGTGTGCTGTTGTGAGTGAGTAAGGGATGCCAGAGCCCATTTCCCTATCCTCCTCCCCAATCCCTTATATTTAATCCTACTGTAGCCGGCAGCGCACTTGCAGCACCTGTGGCGTTGCTTGTGTTATAGGCGACGGTGGCCACCTACCATCAAGTGGACCGTCAGCCTGACTGCCGACCTTAACATAAAAAAAAGTTCCCCGTCCGCGTCCGTCTGTTTGTATGTATGTATATTCGCGATAATCTCAAAAATTACCGAACGTATTTTCATGCGGTTTTTGTATATCATTTGCAGAAAAATTCTCGCGAAAACGGGGGCGAGCAGCTAGTATCTAAACATTAAATACTAATATTATGTTATAGATGTACGAGTATTAGCAAATTTTCCATAAAATTTCCTTAAATTCCATAAATTAATTTCCATAAATTTCCATAATTTCCTTAATTTACCATAAATTGTATAATTTTCCAATAGAACTTGAAGGCTTATCAGAGTTATTATGGTTCTAATTATTGTTTCAGTAGGCGAGGCCTGATCGGGTCGTTAGTTCAACATAAAATGTCAGTAAATAATTAATATCTACTACAATTTCCATGTTAAAATAATTATACGAAATCGAGTTTAACATAATATATACCTACACGTAAGACCCTAACTATCGCTTCAGATTCACGCAGTACTAAATAACGTCAAAAGCAAAGCCAAAAGGGTGGGTTCAGCAAAACGATCGGCCACACGATACTATCCGATTTAATTAGGGTTGCGTCACACGAGCCGGATCAACGAGATAACGCGCTCATCGCGACGAGACCTCCTGTCATCCCATTGATTTCCGCCCTCCAGTTAAGGGGCTACCAGGCGCGAGTTACGTAATAGGAGTTTTTAATTGACTTCCCAATATACTGTAATTACACTCACATTTTCCTGTATGGGGAAGGTAATTAGATTGTTTTATTTATGCTCATCGTCCCGAACCATAAAGTTCAACTCAATAATCTCCACAGTAAAGGGAATAAATTCTTTAATGAAAATTGATTTAAGTCTCTTTCAGTCGTAATTTACAAATACTATCGCTTCGGAATGCTCATTTTATGAACTCATAGTTTCCTCATTACTTGTTTATATATTTGTTTGTTTGTTTCGTTTGTAATTATTATTTGTTCATATATTTGTTTGTGTTAAAGGAATAAAAGATGCTTTCTTTCTTTCTTTTACTCTAATAAGTATTAAATACGTATTAAATTAAGCGGTATTTTCCGTCTAATAAATTTATTTATTAAAAATTTCAATTTATATATTATGAGTTCTTACATGTCTTTTCCTTTCAATGACATAAACTCAATAAGTTTCCAAAACTAACAAAAAAAAAAAAAAAAACAATTAAAAATGTTGGTCAATAATTGTGTGTAGGTATAAATTACAACTTTTTTTTTCCTACGATTGTATAATTTTAATACAAATTTATACCAATAAAAGTAAATCTTGAATGTAGCTTTCGATTTTGTAGTAGATATAACAATAAACAATATAATTTCACAATAATATAAAATAATCTTGCAGTAGATACAAGAATAAATAAGAAAAAAATAATTGCGGCAGAACAAGCTTTGTAGTAGCTTGACAAACAAGTAAGTAAGTAACTAATAAAGTTAGATACTGTCACTAAAAAAGAAATGTAAAATTCACAAGTAACCTTTGCAGATTAAACAATCATTAAAAGAGAAGTCTACACAATTTTTATATTATCACTTTTCTTTTGCAACTGACATTACTTGCCTCGCCCTGAAATTAAGTTTTATTTAATATCGCTAGGCATTTTTAAATAGAAACTGAATAAATATAAAAAACGGATAATTTAGTAGCCGAGGCAAGGTACAAGGTATAATCATACGATTTCTTCATATCCTCAACGGTATAAATAGTAGATTGGATGTTTTTAGGGTTCCGTACGTCCGAATAAAAAAGTCTCGTGTGTCCGTCTGTCCGTCACTCACAGTCAATTATCTCGGAATCTTTGGTACACATATCAATTTCTGTGACCCAAATGCAGAGGTGTGACGTGAATAGATGAAATATGTATATGGGAGGTCATTTTTAGGGGGAAGGTGGAAAATTAAAAAAAATATTTGAAAACTGCATCGTGTGACATATAAAATAGAAGGTCTTGTTGTGAAGATCTAAATGTATTTTTTTTTGTAATTTTAATATAAATAGTTTCTAAGTTATTCAAGAAAATAGACGAAAACTGATCATTCCCTCCCCCTTATCTCCGAAACTACTGAACCTAAATTTTGAAAAAAAATACAGAAATTAGTTTTCTACTTATAGATTATAGGAAAACCTATAAGAAGTCCATAATATTAAAATAACATGGTAAATCACTCAATATTGTGCGGATAGGTAACATCGTACGGAACCCTCTTTACGCGAGTTCAGCTCGCACTTGTCCCTTTTTTGTGTAATCTGAATGAATTCACAAAAATAGCACTATACGTAATTAGTTATGAATATTAGGAATTAGTTTGCTTTTGTATATAATTGTGCTATTGTTGCTATTGTACATATTGTTGCTAGGCTACCGCATTGGGTGAAAACCTGTTATGGTAGAATGTAAGTTTGTGTGTAAATAAATCTTATTTCAACGATATAACGTTCACGAATATAATATTAAAATAAGTAAAGTTCTTGTTACCATTGGACAATAATATTATGTAGAGAGTAAATAATACCCAAAATGTATGCATGTTAAGTCGACAAAGACATGAAACCGAGGAAAACAGCTTAAGTCTCCATGAGGATTTTGAGGAGAAAGAAATCCCCATTTAGGAGAAACGCGTCTTACTGTATTTCGTCCCTTGACAAGATTATAGCAAAGCTGAGGGGTCTAGTGATACTGGTTACTGATATTGCTTGTACAGTCTACCATAAAAGGATCTCGAGTTATTGCCATAAAATGTTCACTCTCATAAATTACCATACATTTGTTTTTAATAATTGAGAAGTGTAGTGGCAGGGCATATTGCGTTTCGCAGTCATTTGGGCAGACCGTCTGGCGGCTGTAACCATCCCTTTACAGAAGACGATCGTGAAATAACAGTATGTGTGCTTTTGTGTGTGTTTCGGTGAGTGAGTAAAGTCGGCAGCACACTCGGCGACGGTAGCCACCCACCATCAAGTTGACCATCATCCTGTCTGTCGACCATGACATGAAAAATTTGAGAAGTTATCTTCTTTTTTTTACACTATAACTCTAGTCGTACGATTATTAGGTCACTGGAAAAAGTAGCACTAATACTGACGTTAGTTTAAGTTTCTATTACATTTTTTGTGCTGATATTGTATACGAATTTCTCAATTTTTGTAATAAAAGTATGCCTTGGTAAAAAGCACAAAAAAAAACGAAAGAAAAAAAGACTATAGACTCTGTATATAAAAAAATAAAAAGTGAGTTATCACAACCAAAATGCATTCATTTTCTTAGTTCTCATTTCATTTATTTCTTTTTTTTTTTTTTACTATTTAAATTTTAATAAGGTGCAGGGAAACTGCTACCTTTTTTTATTTTATAAAAGAACGTTTAGATCACGTTTCACAACTTTTATGTTTGACTGTACATGGTGGCTTTCCATCGCTGACCCTAAAAAGGATTTATGTGGCCGAATTAATGGAATTTAACATTAAGCTCTTTGGTAAAAAGTACACTTGAAGAACCAAATTTCAAGAAAAAACGTCTTGGAGGCTGCCGTCTTTTGAAATAAATTCTTATTTAACACTTAAATACATAAGGAAAAAATGTAACGAAAAATTTCATTTGAAATTATTATACCCACTGGGTATAGTATAAGATTATTTTCTGAGTCATTATTCCTTATGTATGAGTATCTGGTCGACATTATAATAAATTAAAATTTCCCAGGTTTTTTAGGAACACTGGTTTTCTCATGACTCATACATAGTAAGTTTTGTAAGTTCTGTAAGGCCTGCTTTCGCTTCGTATGACAAACAGAAGTTAAACAATTCTATTCGTTTTCTCAAATCGTTATAGTGTTCACTACATTGAAAGGCGATTACTTAATAGGGAAGAAGATAGCACTGTGTTCAGTAATACTAGAATGTCGATTTCTTTTTTTTATTTAAAAGAGGCTTAGACGAATTAACAGTCACTTTGACAGTAAATTGTAGCAATTCTCTAAGAAAACAAAAAAAAACTGCGATTTAAGTCTATTGCCAACCTTAAGAATATAGGGTATTGGGCCACTATTGTCGCTCACTCACCCAACGAAGCACAAAAGGACACATGTTGTTATTATTATAAAGTGTATTTTTATTACGTGTAACTGTCGCCCCGATTGCACTCAGTGTGTTCTCTACTTCAAAACAGAAACATTCAGCGATAGCCGTGGCGTGCTAAAAAAAAAAAAAAAAACAATGGCGCGTAATACAGCTTTTCTTGCAGCTGCCTCTTTCAGATACCAACGAGGCCCCCAAGGCTAGAAATGTAGCAGAGGACGGTACACGAAGAAATGTGAGTTCTTTGTTTTAGCACAGTCTAACCATACTTACGTCATACTGTCGGGCAACGCTCAATGTTCGAGCCTGCAAACTGAAGCGAGTTCGCAGAACGTTGCTCTACGCAAGTACATTCGTTGCCTGACTGTATGACGTAAGTATGGTTAGACTGTGGTTTTACTATCAAAGTCTAGTCTGCCGACCATAGTAGAATTAAAGGTAAGGGTTTAGGAAAGGATAGGAAAATGAGCTCTTGGATCCCTTAGTACACATGTTACAAGATCCTTGTGTTTACAACCGCATGCAATCTATTAAAGGGAGCTTACTGCCGCCATGCGGGCTGACCAAATGAGTGCAAAACGCAGTGTGCTCATTACTTGCCAGACCCAGGTCAGAGCCAATTTTGGATTTAACCACCCCCTTACAGAAGACCACCGTGAAATAATAGCACGTGTGCTGTTGTGTTTCGGTGAGTGAGTAAGGGATGCCAGAGCCCATTTTCCTATCCACTCCTAATCCCTTATCCTTAATCCTACTGTAGTCGGGGGCGTACTTGCATCAGTTTAGGCGTTGCTTGTGTTATAGACGACGCGACGGTAGCCATCTACCATCAAGTGGACCGTCAGCCTGTCTACCGACCTTAACATAAAAAAATATGTACAAACGACTGTTAAGTCAACTTAACGAGAGGAAGGCAAAGCTGCTGCAGCCTCTCCAGGGTTTAAATAATTACACCGTAAACCGAGACGTCTTCTGTAAACAAACGTCGATGTTTACTAATAACGACACTTATATTTATTAAAACTGCCATTTCTGAGAGGATTCTAATTTCCATAGTGTCAATAGAGAACGAAATGAGGAATGCAACATATTATACAATGTTGCAGAGACAGTGCATTGCCCTCGGCTAAGCGGAATACATGAGACTAAATTGCGTTCGAAACCATAGCGGTTATTTGCAAGTGGCGCGCTGTAATAATTTCTGGATTGACTAAATTTTAAAATAATATTGTATTATGGATACTTTCCTAGTATACACCATATATGTATAATGAAATAAATGATTTTTATTAATAAGGTGCGATTTTTTGTAAATGTAGATGTAAATATTGTTTGTAGATATTTTGAATCATAATATTAATTATGTGAAGTTGATCACGCCTGGCAATTATAAAATTGGTCTGTATTTTTTATTGGTGGTACATGTAATCAAAGGACGAGGAAATCAAGGAAAATCGCCACCTACTTTGAATCACCAAATAACACACAGAGTCCAGAAGCTCCAGCACTTCAATGATTATACTCTCGAGCGGGAAGCGTGAACAAATAGATAAACTACAAGCACATTGCCTGATAAGATTAGCGGATGAAATAAATTCAAATCTCGCGGGTCGAGATCGGCGGGATGAGTCTACGCATGTTATTGTTGGGATGTTTTTCTTAGACTAACTGCGATTTTAAAAATGGCCGCTTGCGTGACTTGGGATGATGACAGATGTATGGATAGGTGTATAAGCCAATATTCACATATAAAAATATGAGTAACGTCATACACGTCATATTTAAATGAATAGTGCTTTGCTTAGTAAATTCATTGCATTGATGCCGATCATTTTTATAATCAATCAAATAATGGAAGTACATTTAATAAAGAACAAGATTTGGCTATAAATACCAAATATCCAATTTTATGCATTTATATTTTACATAGATCAATAAAGGAAATGTTTTAAGAGCGTTTCAGTACGTAATTCGTATGCGCCTTTTTATCGAAAACAATAACGCAGTACCGAAATCCAATTATAAAACGTTATTAAATGTAAAGTTATGTGGTATTGCTTTAGAAGCAATTCATCAAATTAGTTTTAAAAGTAATATAAATCACAACTCCATCAGATTAGATAAAAACAATCGACTGTATTTTTTCAATGCTGTTTTGAAAACAGTTTTTGAGTTATTTATTTGTTTAATGAAAATTAAAAAAAAAATCTTTTAAAATTAACAAATAAAATTTGATTTAGAACTTTAGACGCTTTCTTGCATAGAACGTTTAGATTTTTAGCTTCTTCGTTTTATTTCGGTATTCTTATCGAAACTCATTTTTTCTTATTATTTTCTTCATATTCAGGCATTTTCTTGTTATATGTAATGTAGACATATTCACAGTAAAAATGTAAATGAGATGATAACTATGTCTGTGTGTCAGTTAAGATTTCAAGGCGAAACCATAAGAATAAATAAGAACAAGGCGAAACCTCTAAATCAATTTCTGTGAAATTTGAAGTAAAAAAAAACTTGAAAATTAAGAAAGAATATGTGACACTGTTTAAATTCTAACTTGGAGAAATTAGTATTTAATTTCAATTAATAATTGAATAAAATTCTTAAAAGATAATTTATCAAGGATAAAATGGTGGAAATTAATTTAAAAAAATGCGCCCAGGGAAAAGCGAATAAAGTTTCATAAAAAGATTTTTTCAAGCACACTTTATGCTGTCATTTCTTCATTGTTATTAACCGAGCCATTGTTTGAACCATAAACCTGTACATTGTTAGCAGAAGGCGTATATTTTCTCATTAGTCGGTAGAAACTTCATAAATAAATAACTTCCTATATATATGATATGCCCTATATAACTTCATATATAGGGCATGACTTCATAAATATAATATTTTTTTTGTTTCTCAGTATGTTAGTTTGTTTGGTGTGACGATTCTGTCTATATAACATTCAATCAGAAACGTTTTATGCAAAATGTAAAAAATATTGCTTTGCTCGTATTATATGCATATTGCTCGTGCAATATGTCTTGATCAGAAAAATATTATATATTTCGTTATTTGTTAGTATACATACATGTTATTGTAATGGTTTTCTAGGTACAAATATTTACATTTGACTGTATGTACAGCAGTAAATTATTGTTTGGCATAAAAGAAGTAAATTGACCAATTACTAGAAAACATAAAAAAATAAATGTAGGTTCATTTTATTTATTTCTTCCTATTGGTTTCAAGATACTGAGCCTGTGGGTTAACAACGTTCACAAGACAAAACTGGCGAGATAATTGAAAACCAGCATTCTGAAGTTTGTAAGGTAGATTTCAGTGTTTGTAGGTATTTTCCAGATATTTTATTATTAAAATAAATTGGCATAGTATACCTACAATTGACATAATTAACTTTAAATTTTGATAAATAATAAAAAGTGTAAGAATTAAATGAAAAGTCGTTTCTAGTCAAATATAAGTTTGTGGTGTCACACCACTATTCAACTAATTTGTGTTATGGAGTAAAATTTAAATGTATTTACTTAGGTGTTCATTATTAATTGAGTACGTTTTAAATTTCCATGAAGATTCCCTCAACGATTTACATATTCATTAAACTGATTTGCTTTGGACCAGATTTTTAAACTGTACTCTATTACGTTGACGCTAAGAATCAATATAAAACATTTGTAATAAACACGCGATACTATGTAATTTTCTCCAAAAGCATCTCGTTCCGTATTTAGCCTACTTATTTTTAAAGGAAATTGCGTCACTATGTGGATACCTGTGACAAGTAGTTAGTTGAAGTACCTAGAGGATTTTGTTAATTTTGAGTTCTAAACAAACTAAATAAATAGAAGTCTACCTAAAATTTCTAAACAAGTATGTTGATACGTATTTTTTAAGTTGATGTCCGTCGCCTATAACACAAGCAACGCCACAGGTGCTGTAAATCATAGTAGGATTGAGGATAAGGCATCCCTTACTCACTTACCAAAACACAACAGCACACGTGCTGTTTTTCACGGTGGTCTTCTGTAAGGGGGTGGTTACTGCCGCCAGACGGGCTGCCCAAATGACTGCGAAACGCAGTGTGCCCTGCCACTACTTTCCAGATTCAGATTCAGATTCAGCCGGGAATCGAACCCGGGAACCCTAGCGTTAAGGCAAGCACCCTAACCACTCATCCAACGGGCTGATTTAGGTTTGAATTGAACCCCCCTTTGAAAATTAAAGTGATTAAGGTCTTCGTAACAAAAAATGTAATTTCCGGAACCAACACTAAATTAATATGGTTAATGCTGGAACTCGAACTTAGTTATATTGTAGTAGGTAACAGCTGCAATAGTTAGTGTTATAAATGCAGAATTCTCGCCAGACGAGCGCTTGTCTCGTGCATATATTGTGCTCAGTCGGATGTGCATTACATTTATGCTTCAGTGGGAAACAAACGGAACAGGTGTTTCGAAATTTGACTTAACTAACCATTACCTACCTTGTTAGGAATTTCATGTGTTTCCGGAAACTTCTAGAAGCAATACATAACGTGAAGCGATTAGTAAAGTTTTTCCCATTCAAAATTAATATCATTTATTGTTGTGGTCTTTTTTTATTATTGTCGTTGTATAAAATTAAATAAGTTATTTAGCCTTTTTATAAAAGTACTAATAAACCCTTAACTATTTGTTAAATCCTTAAATTAGATTTGGTCCGCAACTGTTTTATCAAATTATGAACATTCATACTTATATAATATACTTAATCCTACTGTAGTCGGCAGCGCACTTACAGCAGCTGTGGCATGGCTTGTGTTATTTATAGGTGACGGTAGTCACCTACCTACCATCAAGTGGACCTGTCTGCCGATCTTAACATAAAAAAACAGTCTCAATATTACACTGACGGACTCATAAACTGCATCAAAGTAATAGACGACTTTGAAATAAATATTTTAACCAAGTATGTAAACTTTCTATACAGATTTAAATTGAAACCTCTAGATTGGTTCGTGAACTTTAAAACAGCGTATCCTTAAGTTTAAGTTTGTGTACTGGAAAGGACCTTAAGACTTTTTTGAAGAAAAAACAGAAATTTAAGGAAAATTGGTTTAATAAAAAAATTGGTTTTAACAATAGACACAAACTTTATGCAAGGGTTTATTTATGTTTTAATAGGGTGTATTACCCCCACGTGCCCTTATTACGGATTCTAATCGGTTCCGCATAGATTTTATTAGGGTTATTAAAAGATCTTGCGGAATATTGTCCCATTCTTCTGAAAGTGCTGTTCTTAGTGCTGCCACTGTCGTGGGCACAGGATTTCTCGCATATACAGCTCTTTTTAAATTGTCCCAAACATGCTCAATGGGATTAAGATCCGGGCTGCGTGCTGGCCAATTCATTGTACGTATCCCAACCTCTTCGCAATATTGTCGAACTTGTGCAGCAGCGTGCGGCCGGGCATTATCCTGCATTAAAGTAAAATTTTCGCCTATGAATCCCATGTAAGGCACCACGTGATCTTCTAAGATCTCTGTTATGTAGCGATGTGCAGTCAAACCCCCTCTATTACCGTTTTGACGGACCATGTCTATGAACACAAGTTCTGTTCGCCCGTTCATCGATATGCCACCCCAGACCATACACGAACCGCCTCCGAAAGGAACACGCTCCTCAATGCAACTTTGAGCATATCGCTCCCCACGTCGACGATAAACTCTTCTGCGACCATCTGCACCATATAAACATGTCCTACACTCGTCCGTGAACAATACGGAGGCCCATTGCTCTTCTGTCCAATTTAGGTGATCACGCGCAAATCTTAAGCGAGCTTGTCTGTGAGCTACAGACAACTTTGGACCATTTGCTGGTTTAAAAGGGGTGATATCCGCTTCCTTTAACCTTCTTCTTATTGTTCGTGCACTCACATTTACTCCACGCACTTCATTAAGCTCTGTTTTGATGTTAACTGACGTGAGGAAACGATTTCGCAGGGAAGTTGTAACAATAAATCGGTCATCACGACCGGTGGTTGCTCGAGTCCTGCCTGTACCACGTCTCCTTCTGTAAGAACCTGTCTCCACAAACCTTCTGTATATTCTAGAAACCGTAGACTGGTTTAAATTTAAATTTCTACCAATCGTTCGTTGATCCAAACCCTCCCGCACCAGTGCTACAATTTGAGCCGCTTGTTCGGACGAAGTATCCATATTATGGTTCAAAAACTCTCGATGAGTTAAAAAACTAACCCAACAATTCTGCTGGTAACAATAATTCAATTGACAAAAGAATAAAAAATCAATGCGAATCAATTTAAAACTTTGCTTTAAATAACACGCAAATCTGATACTACGAGTAAATTTTCTTTTCCCGGCTATATTCATTTGTTTTACTGCAGTTCTATTTTTAAATTTTGCTTTTTTTTAAGATTAAGAGCCAGTCTCTCCATATTTATATAATTTAATCTAAAAAGTTTGCATACTTATTTAAAAAAAACATTTCAAAGTAATCCTGAACTTTGATGCAGTTTATGAGTCCGTCAGTATATTTTATAAATATAATTATATATATCTAAATTCTTTCACCAATAGCTAGAATTTCAAGATGGAGGTAGGCTATATATTCCACGGGGGCGAAGCCACGGGCACGAGCTGACAAGTGCGAGCTGAACTCGCGTGAAGAGGGTTCCGTACGATGTTACCTATCCGCACAATATTGTGTGATTTACCATGTTATTTTAATATCATGGACTTTTTACAGGTTTTCCTATAATCTATAAGTAGAAAACTAATTTCTGTATTTTTTCAAAATTTTAGGTTCAGTAGTTTCGGAGATAGGGGGGGGGAGGTCAATTTTCGTCTATTTTCTTGAATAACTTGGAAACTATTTATTTTAAAATTACAAAAAAATAAATTTAAGATCTTCACAAGACCTTCCATTTGATATGTCACACGATGCAGTTTTTAAATATATTTTTTTAATTTTCCACCTTCCCCCAAATATGACCTCCCATATACAGATTTATTCCATTCACGTCACATCTCTGCGTTTGGGTCACAGAAATTGATATGTGTACCAAATTTCAACCTAATCGGTCTAGTAGATTCCGAGATAATTGACTGTGAGCGACGGACAAACGGACACACGAGTGATCCTATAAGGGTTCCGTTTTTTTATTCGGACGTACGGAACCCTAAAAATAAAGATTCAACGCCTGGCAAATGTATAACAGGAGTAAAGATGTAAAGGCGTTATATTTTTTTTGCTTTACATTTTTCGTTAGGTGTTATATCGTTTATTTTTCAACGCGGCACTAGCTGTGTTTATAGAGACTTACTTTAACTTAAAAACCAATCTCCATTAGATCGGTGTCGATAAATATATAAACAAAAGAAATACATAGTTAAAAATGTTAGCGAATGAAATACAGTTAGGACAACTCAATTTGTATATAAAGTATCGAGTATTGACAACGGTGCAACTTTTCCATTTTAAAGCTAGCAGAAACGAGATACGTGTCCTCATACATAGTAAATTACACTTCATATTGGCGCAAGGTAAACTCCGACAATGCTAGGATCCTATACACTTACTCGTATGGAAGTACGTCGCAAACATAGCTTAGAAACTAAGTAAGTGTTCACTGTATACTTAGCTCTCTTTAGAGGCTACTTTCGAAAACGTTAAATATTTGAACTACTAAGAATTTATCCTTTAAGGATTTTGGTTAACTAAAAGTGTTAAAGAATGTATCTAAAAATTGACTATTAATAAGTTGTAATGATCAGTTTTGTTCGATATTAGGGGAAATTGTATATTATGCTACCAAGATTGTTAACATATACATTATATATGTGTATATGTTAGAAGTAATTTACAAAATTTTTATATTTTTATTACAATATATCGTTTTCCCTATAAAAATAATCCCACAAAAACCTAACATATTTCCAAGATTTAAAGTATCATTTATGTTAATCATGATAAACTATATGTGTGCCAAATTTCATCCAAAACTGTTGTCTGGGCCAAAGATTTGAAATCTTTGGTCTGTGCTGTGAAGCTTTAGTCTAGAAAGCTGAAATTTGGAACACATGTCTATTTATAACGTTTGAAAATTTTATCTCCATATGAAGCCGGGGCTGAGTCGCTAGTATATAGTACTAGTATTTTCTATATCTATATATATAAAAATGAGTCCCCATTTCCCTTGGTTACGGCATCACGCGTGAACGGGTAGACAGATTTTAATTCGGTTTTCACTAATGGAAAGAGGGATAAACGGGGAATGTTCTTATGTATAAAAATTGCATCCCGGGCGAAGCCGGGGGCGGGCCGCTAGTATATATATAAAAATGAATCCCTATTTCCCTTGGTCACGGCATCACGCGTGAACGGGTAGACCGATTTTAATTCGGTTTCCACTGATGGAAAGAGGGATAAACGGGGAATGTTTATATATAAAAAAATTACACCCCGGGTGAAGCCGGGGTCGGGTCGCTAGTACATACATATAAATGCGAAAGTGAGTCTGTATGTTTGTTACGCTTTCACGCCCTTCACTATTCAACCGATCATCGTGTAATTTTGGATACACTCTTTCAGGAGTACAAAAAAAGACATACCTATATGAGACATCGGCAAGGGCACAACTGAATGTCAGCGCTGTAACAATGTTGCAGCCTAAGCTGAGTTGTGTCCTTTTGGTGTTTACTTATTATGTTTTCTTATTTTTCGTTGATATATGTTTCTCTTTTTTAAATGCCAATAAATGTTTCTTTCTTTCTTTCTACATATTGGTTGACATTACGCACAGGGTGCTGAAGATAATAAATTATAGACAAAAATAAAATAAAATTTAATGAAAAATTAGGACAGATATTGTTGAGTTTTTCATTTTATTATAACACACCACCGCCCTCGACTTCGAACGGATGTAATTTTGTTCTACAACAATAAATCTTGTTCTTTTATCATTCTTCCCATAAGTACAAACCGTACCAAAATACATTGGATGGTTTCAGAATAGCGGAGAAACTGACAGGAAACTGAGAGTGTATTCAGCGACTTTATTTTATAACTAGCTGAGCCCGCAACTTCGTATGCGTGGTATTCGGTATAGCACGTTCTGAGATTCTGTTAAGCCGTTTCTGAGATTCTGAGACAAACAGACAAAAATGCTAAAAACAATTTTTTTTACCTCCGTACAACGTGTACCTACAACTTGTTTTTTTTTTAAATTATTTAATTTATTTAACATACACGGCTCGTTTACAATTTTATTATATGATTTTATTTTATAATATTTTATTAGGTATATTAGGTATATAACAGATATAATTATAGGTATAGAATATGTATAGAATGTATGTGTTTCAGCGGTGTATAATTACCATAACCGTAACTTTAAATTGGAAAGAGGCATTAAACCACATCCGAGATGATAAACGTTGCGAACAACACATCTAAAATGTGGTTTCCATTTAATATTTAGTTGAAACTGAAATTAACATTGAAAGTAAACCTTTTGCGCAATATGACTAGTTCAGAACTCATAACGTTACATCTTATGTAACACATTTCCTAGAGGTAAAGCACAAGGCATTACAAAACTATAAGTTGTGTGTAAGGCCGCCTGCCTTACATAAAGTATGTTTCGTTGAGTAAGTAGGGAATGGAGGACCCATTTCCCTATTTCCCGCTTATAGTATTTTATTCTTTTTTTTATTATGGGTTTTCTCTTGACCAGCATATGTCCATGTAGGAAGGATGAGGCCGACGATGGAATATACCAAAATACAAAAGAATAGGCACCCAGAAGATGCCTATTCACTCGAACCTTGAAAAGATTTGGGTTGTATGAGCTCGGAAATACAGACTAGGGAGTTCCAATCCTTAGCGGTGCGCATTATAAAAGATGTTTTACAGCGCTTGGTCCGAATTAGAGGGATTTCGACAAGGTGAAGATGGTAACCAGCCGTACGTCTGCATGTCTGATAGAAGAAAGGGAAAGAATTATTCTTTATGCTATCAAGGCATGCAGCGCACTGCAGGTATGCATAGGTGTAACCACTTATATCTGACCAGCCCAATGGTCGAGTGATCAAGGTGCACAGCGCTCTGATTCAGGGTTCGATTCCTGTCAAAGGCATCTTTGAAAATGAACTTTTATCGGATAACGATCCGTTTCTATCGTTATCCATAACACAAGCCTATAATAGTGTTTACTTTGGGGGCAAGCAGTGTGTTTAGTCTTGGAGATTTATTTATTTGTTTATTTATGCCCTCTTGGCGTTGTTTGTGTTTGTTAGCGACCGAAGCCACCTACCATGAAGTTAAAATTATGATTCTTTTTTTATAAGAAAAATAATAGGAGTGTCATACAAATCTAGTTTGATATTTTACACACATAATCCAATATAATGAAAACAAAATATTTTTTCATATAATCCCACTAGATACAATACATGTTAATAAGATTAACGTAATATTGGAAGTTCAATTAACTGACCTAAAGTTATGATATCAAGCCATTGAAACCGTTAAAAATGTTAATACTAGTTAATTATGTCCTTATTGAACTTTAACGACATCCTTCTGATTCCTACACTTTACCTACTTACTTAGTTACGATAGTTTTGACCATACCAACCAAAAGAATTCAAAAGTGTATAGCATTTTCTACTACAGTCACAGAATTTTCACATTCAAGTTGCACTCCTTTCACATTCAATGTGAGCGACGGTAGGCAATTATATCACGGCACACACAGAGTGACAGAGGCCTGCTACAGTACTGGTAACGCCAGATTGTTTAATTCAAGCTAACTAATAATAATTTCCTATGTACGAGCCGTTTCACTCTTTCCTTATACCTATGCAATGCAAACGCTGCCGCCGCTTCGTAGCCGCCGACGGTAGCGGCTACAATAAAGTCAGTCTGAAATAAACGTCGTGCTGACGACACCGCGCAGACTCAATCGCCGATCTCGCACCGCGAGATTTTCTTAACCCGCAAAACAAGCAGTGTGCTTTTGTAATTATCAACAAGTGTGCTGTACATTTGGGAATCGTGTATGACGGGCCCGTCGCTCGGAAGACCGAGGACCTGGTGATTCACGAGGTAGGTGGAAGCCCCCTTCCTTCCTTTCCTCCTTTCCTTTCCTCGTACCAACAATAAAAAATAAAGTCCACTTTTTTCCATAGAAGTTTATCGAAAATCATATTTGGCGCGACCAAGTACATACTTTATCGCCTTTAGTGATTGACACAATAAGCTTTTTATATATTGATTTTTTTACAGGTGAAAATTTCGTATTTTTAATGGAAAACATTACAACCTCCCTTATTCAACACACACCTTGATTAAACCGGTAAATGATAGGTGCGGAACCCAACATCAATCGCCGGGACGGTTTCGCGTAATACCCTTTTGCGTGTAATTGAGTGTGACAAATGCATAGGCGATATAGGGTTAATGGCCAAAGTTAATTATCGGAAGGCGTCTCTATTCTGTAAAATTCATTATTACGTACGATAAATAATGTTATCTATCAAGCAGAAAAAAATCTGTATCTAGTAATATCACAGTACAATATTAAGTTTTTTTTAATATATTAAGATCGGCAGACAGGCTGACAGTCCACTTGATAGGTGGCTACCATCGCCTATAACACAAGCAACGCCAAAGCTGCTGCAAGTGCGCTGCCGACTACAATAGGATTAAGGATAAGGGATTGGGAGGGGATAGGGAAATGGTTTCATGAACGAACATATTTAACTAATAAAGGCTCATGCCTATAGATATAATATATGTAACTGTAACTGTGTGTTCTACCCTTAAAAAAAGCATGACTGTCAGAAATTTCACAAATATTTCTAATTTGCAAAGTAGTAAGTCATCATCATAATCTCAGCTGTAGGACGTCCACTGCTGGACAAATCCCTGTTCCCATATTTACCAAAAGGACCGATCAAAAGCAGCCTGGATCCACCGTCGACCCGCGGCCCTTTCACCTTGTGGGTGGACGTCCTACACTGTGCTTGCCGATCTGTGGCCTCCACTCGAAGACCTTCCGGCGCCACTGCCACTTCAACTTACTAATCCGTCAGGTTATGTCGGTAACTTTCGTTCGGTAACTGATTTGATCTCGCAGTGTAACCCCGACCATAGCCATCTCCATAGCTCGTTGAGCGACGTTGAGCTTTCTTACGAGGCCCATAGTTAGAGACCACATTTCAATGCCACATGTCATCACTGGCAACACTGGCAGCACTGGCAATAAGTAAATACTTAATTTCCGTGCACTCGAAAACGCTACGACCCAAAGAACACGAGAGCCGAGCCGGGAAACGAGTTTTTAAGATACCGTTACCAGCGGCGAAGTCAATGTTTGGAAGACGTTTCGGTCGTTATCTGCCAATCTATATTTACAATAATGTGGTTAAATTACGTCCCATAAAATCTTGCTCAGTAGCGGAATCCAAAGTCAAACTTGGGTCCTGGTTGACGGGGCTCTCTTAAACGAGCAATTGTACTTTAATAGGCACAGCACAATTTAACAGTTATTTGAATCACAAGTCCTTTGTTTTAAAATTGTAATTCTATAGTACGGGACCCCACGATACAGGCTTGCCTAGTGTGGGGACCGGGGTTTATTCTAGATAGTGTAATGTGTTATGGTGTTTAATAAATTATTTGAATTTGAAAAAAAAAATAGAATTAAAATTGTGATATTGATAAAAATTGTTTTTTTTTTTTTTCAACTTTTTTAAAAATAGATCCTTATCATTTATAAAGATATTTATCATCATTTACAAAATCAAAATGACAAAATATTTATTTTTAGTAGAATTAAAATTAATATTATATGATTTTATGAGGAACGAATTTAGCTTGTCTTTTTATTTCTTAACTAGCTGTTCCCGCGACTTCGTACGCGTTAAAAAATGAAAATATATGAGTTATAGGTACCTATATGTATATGAAAAATATAAAGCCTGACATCTTTATTGATGTAACGACAGTGGCGCCGAATTTTTTTATATTTTCAGACTGTGCTTCGGGAAACTAACATTTTTCCTGGAAAAAATGTCCTATACGTCAATCCAGGTAATAAACTAACTGTGTGCCAGATTTCATCCGTTCTTACGTTATTGAGGAACAAACATACAATTTTCGCATTTATTATATTAATTAGGATTAGGAGGATTATGATTCAGTGCTTATCCAATTATTACGATAAGTAAACAGTTAAATTTTTCATTGTTTTTACTACATTAAACGCGACGAAATTGAAATACCAGTTCACCTAGCGGCAATACGTACATATTTACATACATCTAGGTAGATATTATTAAATACACAAACTTGGTGACCAACAAGGCCACAAGACAAACTTGGCTAACAAATTCCATCAGAACAATTCCCAAGCTCGCGAACTCCCAGATCGATGTACCTGTTAATACTTGCAACTTTCCAAACCGATGTAAGTACTTTTAAGATGAGAAATTTTAAGTTATATCGTTTCATGTGAGGTAGATAGATGTCTATTCAGAGTAAGTAGGTACCTACATTTAATAATACTCACAAATTTTAAGAGCATCGTTAAACATATTAGAAAGAGAAATAAACACTTAGGTAACTATAGTAAATTACAAGAAACACAGATTTATTTATAAATACAAAAATATTATTTTGGTTTTTGAAGGTTAACGTCTAGATGACATTACCTTTTCTAAAAGTTAGAATTTATATTAAAAAAACGGGACAAGTATGAGTTTAACTCACATAAAGAGGGTTCCGTACGATGTTACCTATCCGCACAATATTGAGTGAATTACCATGTTATTTTAATATCATGGACTTCTTATAGGTTTTCCTATAATCTATAAGTAGAAAACTAATTTCTGTAATTTTTTCAAAATTTTAGGTTCAGTAGTTTCGGAGATAAAGGGGGGGGGGAATGGTCAGACAGACGTACGGAACCCTAAAAAAATTAAGTAAATCGATTATAACCATATATAGATAGAAAATTTAAAAAATATATATTAAAGTAGATATTATTACTATTACTATCGCCCACTTGTCGAAAGTTACGAATTTGTCGTCATTTGTTTACGAACTAAAATGTGATCTCGATTTAAGTTGAAAGATACATCATCTTTATTTACTTATTGCGAGTTAAGTCCTATTTAAAAATAGAGCAAACTCTTGAAAATTTATAACTACAAACTTTATTTCGTCTCGTGCTTTTAATGCGATATAATTATTTATTAAAAAAAAAATTAAACTTAATAAAGAAATTAAAATTATTACCAGAGGTTACTTAGTCGTGCACACATACATATACATTTAAGTATAATTTTTTTAATTAATTTTGTTAAAGTCAGTACAAATAATTAAAAAAAGTAAGTATAGTTTGTATTTAGGATAAACTGTACTTACAATGCATCCCACTTAAGTACCAGCTGCTTTCGCTAAGTATTAAATATTACTTTGAAGTGGATGGGGCGTTAGTAAGAGGAGATTGGTGAATTTTTCATAAGTGTTGCAACACACTTTGCAATGCTGCTCTAATGTTTAACGCTTCACATTTTCTATTCGTTTTAAAAATGACAATATATTTTCTATTTCGGAAAGATAAGCCATCGGGACTGAGGGCTTTTAATATTAGTGATAGCGGATTATTTCCCGTAGTTGAGACTGACATAGAGACCTGTCTTTATCCAATAAAGACAGAGCCCGCTGGATGAGTGGTTAGGGTGCTTGCCTTAACGATTCGATTCCCAACAGGGTCATTTTTTCAAAGTTGGCTTTGGTTTGGTTCTGGAAAGTAGTGGCAGGGCACACTGTGTTTCGCAGTCAATCTGGCGGCAGTAACAACTCCTTACAGAAGACCACCGTGAAATAACTGCACGTGTGCTGTTGTGTTTCGGTGAGTGATTAAGGGATGCCAGAGCCCATTTCCCTATCCCCTCCTAATCCCTTAATTCTGCTGTACCTAGTCGGTAACACACTTGCAACAGCTGTGGCGTTGCTTATGTTATAGGCGTCGGTAGCCACCTACCATCAACCGTCAGCCTGTCTGCCGATCTTAACTTATTACATAGATGCATAATTGGACATTTCGTTTATAAGTTACAACAGGTATAAAATGCTAAAAGACCATTCACACGGTGGGGCAGTTTTGCAGGAACAGCACTTTGTAGGAAGCTGCATTATAGGATGGTGCGTTCACACAGAGCATCCTGCAATGCCGTTTTTATGAGAAGTCGGAAGTGATTCTCGCAGTCTTATTGTCTTTAATTTGGACAACAATGGACTTGAATTCTCTTATTGCACTATACTGGTACAACGACGTCGTCGCAAAAGAAAAATAGACCATATTTTTATTTGTTTGCTTTTTTCCGTTTCAGTACAATAGCTGTGTCCGGTTTTAGTTGACAATACTGAATGTCAATGTGTCCGTGTGAACGTTTCTATAGGAAATCATTGGCCTCTATAAAAACTGAAAGTGTGGAAGAAGGAAAAAGACTAAAAAATCAATATTTAAAAACGAAGAAAACCGGAATGTGAAAAATGAATGAAAGAATAGCAATTTTTTATATATAAAAAGACAAGCAATTTATAATAAAAACAGACAGCCAAAAGGCTAAACATTAGAAAACTATACCAATATAAAATGTAGCTAAAATTAAACGTAAACAGCCACTAATAAAAATAAACTGGACCAACAAATATACTGTGAACGGGCCGCAGGGTAAAAAAATGCAGTACCGTGAGGGAACATATTTTATTTTTCCTTTAATTTATAATTTTTATTTTTGTTAATAAAATTATTTATTCATATTTTCAAATGAATAATATAATTTGCTAGTCCATAATAATAGATTTGCCAGAATTATTATTAGACGAAAAAGGACCCTTTTTGTTTAAACCAGAGATCTAAACACCTAACAAGTAAAATTTGGAAATTAAACTATATGTCAGATACGTACTAACTGACATTATGTATGTAGTTTAGGGGTATGAGTATACTATGTCTGGCTTGTACCTACCTTTCTCCCCACTGCTATCCCCATAGAAACTTTTTATAAACATGGACAAATTCAAAACAAGTGTATAATATTTTTTTTTTTATGAACATTACTGTAAATATTTTTCACAAAACTTCCCCGCATTAATACAAGTAGGTACACTAACGCTATTGTTGTTTTTGGCACGGACACGCTATGGTACGAGTCAGTAAAACCTAATAGAATAACATGTTACGTGCCAGACCATAGTTTAAGTTTACTGCTCACAATAACGACAAAGGGCCGTGCCACGAAAACGCAAACTGCAAAGTCTCTAAAATGAATTGATGTGGACATGTATTGTGTGCGGACAGGTCATTGTGTATGGAGCAGTTTTTAAAACAGACTAGTTTTGTAGTTTTACTTTTCTCTTCCTTTGCATTCCTTCATTGAAACTTTTCACAGAGATAGACCACTTAGTGAATATAAAATACTATTAATCCCAGAAATAATGTTTCCATGATCAGGACTGTCTTTAACCTATTGGTGGTCTTGGAAACCTTAGAACAATGGGGTAGGTTATGATTATGACAAAGGATTATTTTATTAATGATTACTTTCATTATATGCAGGTTAGTGCTTAAAGATCTATGTTGATTGAAGAGATACCCTTCAAGCTTTAAGAAGCGCAATCACTTCACTTTTTCAAAGTCTATTATGTCTTTGAGTATATCACATTCTATGGACATCAGCGACAAACTGGTCAATATTTCTTGAAGCATTGTACTTCTAAATTCATTTTTATATTTTATTTGAAGAAGGAGCGTTCGTTAGCGCAAGGGGGGAAATAGGGAGGGGGGGGGGCATCGATGACGGGACCCTGGGACTCTCCCAGAGTGCCCAATGGAAAAGAGGGGCCTGTCCATCATCATGCATTATACACCTTAGTGTTTGAACTAAATGTTTCACCTGTAATGAATAAAACGGCGTTTTTCTTGTATTTAGTCACTAGCGGATTCATTTATCTATAAACGAATTAACATGGATTAGTAATAACAAGGTTTTTTTAATTTCCTAAAACATTTCTAAAAAAGATTCCATGCGGGTGAAGCCACAGGAGCGTGTGTGATAAATAAGTAATCTATGCACGGTAAGTAAATACATTTCCACTTATGAAGGCTTAAGGCAACTTATTGGCTAACACTACAATACATTAACATGACTATGTAGAGTATGTAGAGCGATAACTATTCGGGCTTACTCTCAATAATGCAACAATGTGTAAGGATGAGTCGCTAACATCAGTTAGACGAAAACGTCCCGAGGCTATCCTGGTGGAGCTATATGCGAGAATACACTATGAAATTCCGCTACACTCTATTCTAGTCTGTATTGTAACGAATTACTGTTTAAATTAGCATATACATTTGTGACATTGGACATAAATCCAGTGTAAGCTACACACACTCACAAGATTCTTGTTTTTCATGGTCTACAGTTAAACATTACAGAAATATAATAATCATTTTTAATTTTCAACTTTTTTTTTTGTTTTGTTATTAATTTGCCATCAGTCGCTAGACTATAATCTAATTTGATGAAGTAGATTTGGCGTTTGCATAGAATTAGGCCAGTCCTTTATTCGAAAAGAAGTTAAAGCAATTTCAAGTCTGCAATAGAACTTTGGCAAGTGGATTAGGATGGAAGCGAAGACGATCATTGTAACTTTTTCTATAGCGTACTATTTCTTCCGCAATTGTTGGAATCTCAAGATATGATTGGATCTCACTGGGGCCCCAGCCAAGATGCATACGCTTCCTTTGCGTACTTACGAAACGAAAGAAAGAAAGCCCGGTGATAGGTTGTTGAAGTTACAACTGTTACAACAACCAATCACTGGGCTTTATTTCTTTCGTTTCGTAAGTACGCAAAGGAAGCGTATGCATCTTGGCTAGGGCCCAGGACGCCACAGCAATCACTCTTAGTATATTATTTTGAACTTTCTGACATACTAGCTATGAACCACATTTGGATTCCATAAGCCCATATGGGTTTCAGAATAAAGCTATAAATCAGCAGCTTACTATGCAAGGATAGCGCAGACTGCCCTCCCAAAAGCCACAACAATTTTCTGAATCTGAGGTTGATCTCGTCCCTTTTCTTATTTATATGAACACTCCATGTCTCTGGACCAAGTGGAAACCCAAGTAGTTAATGCAACTGGATTGGGGAAGTTGATCCTCGCCTAATTTGACACTTGGGCATGTGCCTTTTATCAGAGCAAACTCATGTGGCTTGATGTATGATTTAGGCACTCGCCATTATTCGCCGCTTCTTCAGCCAGAAATATGTGCAATTTTCAACTTAACTGTAATTATTATACGTTTTACATTATTATTTATTTAAAATTTTCATTATATTATTATTTAAGTTGTTCATTATTTATTTAAAATAGACACTTACTACAGTTTGTACAAGGATACAAAAGTAACACCTGTTTGAGAGAATTTCGTTGAGCAAGAATTCGCTTACTAAAATTCAGACAGGGCGGTCCAAGGGCACACGTGTAACCTCCCTCGGATGGGTGACGACACTGATTCGAGTTTCGATGTCTAACAAATCGTTTAATTAACTTGTTTGTTTACTTATATGTTATATACTAACTTACTAACTAATGTTATAAAGAGAAAAGATTTGTATGTATGTATGTATTTTTGTATGTTTGCAATGAATTAACTCAAAAACTGCTTGACTAATTTAAAAAATTCTTTTACTTATATGTAGAAAGCTAAATTATCTGCGAGTAATATAGGCTACACTGTTGTTTTGTAATGAAACATTGTTACAAATGTGTTTTGAAATGAATAAACTCAGAGTACTGGACGGATTTTAAAAATTCTTTCACCGATAGAAAGCTTATCAGCGAGTAACATAGACTACTCACCCTCCCTCCATCTCCCCCTTTACCTCCTCCATAGAAAATTGCCGTTTTCCACGAATAATATTTTATAAAGAGACGCGGTGGCGTCCAACAGCTAGTGTTATATTTTTACATATATTTTTTACATATTATTGTTTTTTATTTTGATTTATTACATTATATTTTACACAAGCCCCCCGGTTTCACAAGGAGTCTTTTTTTTGAAAATTATATAAATCAACCTTCTTCGTTGATTGCTCTTTCCATTGTTGGAAACCGTATCAAAATTTAGATGGTTTAGAAGAAGTTAGCGGAGAAACACAATTTATAAGAGAAGAGATTATTGGTTTTAAATTATTATTTTTATTTTAAATCAGTAGTAACAGGACACACTGCGTTTCGCAATAAAAAATTTTCAGCCCGTCTGGTGGCAGAAACGACCCTCTTACAGAAGACCACCGTGAAATAACAGCATGTATGTTTCGGTGAACGAGTAAGGGACGCCAGAGCCCATATCCTAATCTCTTATCCTTCTACTAAATTGACATCGCACTTGCAACCACCCCTTACGGAATACCACCGCGAAATAACAGCACGTGTGTTGTTGTGTTTCGGTGAGTAGTAAGGGATGCCAGAGCCTACTTTCCTATCCAATCCCTTATCCTTAATCCTACTGTAGCCGGCAGCTCACTTGCAGCAGTTGTGGCGTTGTTTGTGTTATAGGCGACGGTAGCCACCTACCATCAAGTGGACCGTTAGCCTGTCTGCCGATCTTAACATAAAAAAAACTTGCAGTACCTTGCTGCTTGTTCTATTAAAAGGACCTGCTTAAGGACATGGCCTCAATACAGACTCTTTGGAGGCTATTTACAATGGTGGACGTCCTACCGCTAAGATGATAATGAGATGGTGACCATTATATTAACCCTTCGGCTTTCTTAATTAGGTGGTGCATATAAATGCTGGAAACAGCAGAATTAATATATATAAGACTCTAACTAAGTTAAGGCTTAGGATAGAGTCCAAGTCTATTACGAGAAGCCTACATTCAACATTGCAGAAGAAAGAGCTGATATCAATGCTACTATTCCGCTATCAATAAGCTGCTTTAATATGTGCATAAGATAAAAATTTCAGTCTGTGCGATTCACATTCGCAAAAATGCATGTATAAAAATGTTCAAAAGCAAAGGTTTTCGACATCTGCGCGCCAGCTGTCGCTCTCCGCTTTTGTTGTAAATTTCGATTTTACTGTTACTGTTATAGTTATTGTTATAACCAAATATTTTCCATAACTAAAATAAATATAGGATCAGTATACCCGTGCAGTATATTAAAATCATAGAATATAGAAAAATGTGGTAGTATATTGTGAAATATTTTTCTGAACCTAAATAATTGATAGATAATGTTATACAATGTTGATGCTTCTCTCCGGCCGCGAATGTTACCTATGAATTTTCGTTATGATTACCTACGAAATCTGCATTGCACGTAATACTCGTCGCTAATACTACCGTAATACTGCCGAAAGTCGGTGTAGTACGTTGTATGCTATTGTTACGTATGGGGTGAGTTAAAATGCCGTGTAAGGGCGAAAGGAACGATTTATCTTCACAAACCAAGATGACTGCCAAAATCACCAAACTTGTGCGATGAAACCGTTAAACTTGCCAAAAGTCGTCAATGATTCCCTTAATGTGTCGCCGGTTCACTGTAGCAGAAGCTAAGAAGAGTCGCTTTCGTATCGCTTGTTGTCGCACAACTAACTCATACTTGACCGGCCGTCTTTTATTCATACTTGGCGCCAAACGCCTTTTGAATTTACTAGAAAAGGTAAACAAGATTGTAAACAAGCTATTGAAAGTTCGGGAATGCTATTTCTGTTGAAATGTAAATTCTATGTTGTAAACATACGGACCAATTTCCTTTGACACAAATCGGAAAGGGGCGTGGCTACCATCGATAGGGTGGGATTTTAGAGACTTTCGGCCGGCAAGAATGCTTTTTCCAGAACGTTCCATAGTTAGTCGTAACACTATTTTATAATTTCACTCCCAATCACCTATCGCCATTGTTTTGAGAGATGACCGGCGGTAATTATTGCTGAGTCTTGGATGCTGAAAAAACTCAATTGGGATGAATTATTTAAGTATTTTTCGGATTCCTAAAGACAAAGAAAGGTAAATACCTACTTGCTACGTATATTTCGAAATAGTACCTACATGTCTGTAAATTAATAACAATACTTATTAAACTAATTAATTATTATTTAAATTAATATATATTGTGATTTAGGACGTCGCATTTGTCCTGTCGATGTAGGTACCATTCATAACTTGCCGACTGTTCGCTCCATTAAGACCAGGTTCACACTGCAATCCATCACCATATTATAAACCCGAAAATTATACTAATCCATATTAAGCTCGGGGACCACTCAACCGATTTCAACGAAATTTTTTGAATGTGTACCTCTACGGTTAGGTCCAGTTTAAAAGATAGGATATAAATTATAAAGATACGCGGACGAAGTTGCCGGCGTAGTTTTATTATTTATTTTAAAGTTAATGATTTAAAATAAATAGTGCAAGTATTGGGATTATTTTTTATAATATTTATTTAATAGAAGAGCCTGCTAAAAAGTTTTATTCCAAAACATTTTAGACTTGCAAAAAAAAAAAAAATAGAAATTTTGCTTAGTATAATTTTAAAATATTTTACTTTATGTATCATTTTTTTAATACATAAATTAGAATTAGGTAAATATTAACACACCACAGAATTTGGTATATGAATGAATTGGATGAGTGATTAGGGTCTTGTCTTAACGATCTGTTCTAGAGTTCCCGGATTCGATTCCGGCAGGGTCAACATTGAAAAATGAACTTTTCAAATTTGGTCTGGTCTGGATCTGGAAAGTAGTGGCAGGGTACACTGCGTTTTGTGGTCCTTTGGGCAGCCCGTCTGGCGGCAGTAACCACCCGCTTACAGAAGACCACCGTGAAATAACTGGACGTGTGCTGTTGTATCCAATCCCTTATCGTTAATCCTATTGGCGGCAGCGCACTTGCAGCAGCTGTGGCGTTGCTTGTGTTATAGGCTACGGTAGCCACCTACCATAAAGTAGACCGTCAGCCTGTCTGCCGATCTTAACATAAAAAAAAGAGTTAATAACAAAGGAAATACACCAGACACATAACATTGAAATATAATTTAATCAACCAACCGAGCGAAGCAATGTATTTCATGTCGGACCACATCCAGTCAGCCATTAGTCACTCAACTGACGCTAGTTTTTCAGACAAGACCCCTGTGAATTTCGATAAACGAACGAGTTATGCCAATGAAATGTATAATTTTCCCAATGGAACCTGTACATTGTGTTAATTCAGTTGAGAACCCCGACCTATGGGCTTGTTAAGTATAAAATAATCTTTTTATATTCAATAAACCCACACCCCATAGTTCATTTCCTGAGAAGGTCCAACAATGCAGACAATCTTTTTAATGTTAGCATTGTACTAGGTTACCGTAAATATAATTGTATAATATCTTTATATAAAAAAATGAATCCCCATTTCCCTAAATTCTTCTAAATTTAAATAAAATATTCCTTTATATTCAAGGAAAATTTATTATTATTATTAAAACTCTTTATTTGTACCATAAGCATATCATAAATATATAAAAAAGAAAAAAAAGAAAGAAACAAAAAGTAAGAGAACAAAAGACGGCCTTATCGCTTTATAGAGGTAAAAATTAATAATTAACAAATTTAAATAGCGACATTTTTTTAAAATTTAATAATAAATAAAAAATTGAGTCCCTCTATTGAGTCTCAATTGACTCTCTAATCAAAATTTGAGGCTATTTTTGATGTAAGCTTCTAGCTAGAAGATAATAATATGTAATATCGATGGTTGAAAGAAATTTTTGATTTCACCCTGTAAAAAAAAAAAAAAAATTAGGGGTGTTTTCCAAATTATACAAAAATGGTAAGAGTTAGAGAAAAAAAGTTCAGACAAATATGGTAGAGAATTTAATTTAGTAAAATCTAATATGAATTTAATATCTAAATTAAATTCTCTACAATATTTGTTTGAAATTTCTTTTCCTCTTACCATTTTTAAATAATTTGAAAAAAAAATACCTTTTTTTTTTCAGGGTAGAATAGTAAATTTATTTCACTCATCGATATTTCATAACTTTTAGAAACATGTATCAAAAATTCCTCAAGTTTTGATTTGTTACTTGTTATAAATTTTCCTGGATTATTTAGAAAGAGTTTCAGTTGTTATTGTTAGTGTTTCTGAAAGAGTAGATTATGTTGATAGTTTTTAAATTAATTTGTTAATAAGTTATAAAGAATTATAAAAAAAATCACTGTTTGTTTTCCATGAAAATAAATAAAAAAATAGTTCATGTTTAGTCTAGTGAGCTAATATTGTACTAACGTACAGTACACAATAGCTCACAGGTTTAGTCGAAGAGTGTAGTAAATAACAAGCAAATTAGTTTCTTGCATACCTACCTACCTATTTTTGATAACCACACAATGGTAACATATATAACTACATATTACAAAGACCAAGGCTAATGTCCAAAAGTTCGTCTCTATAGTTGACGTTGTCAGGAATCGAATCTGTACCTTTGTGTAACAGTGTTCTGTCCATGAAGTTTTAAAAACAAATTTTTAATTCTATAAATTTAAATACCACAGTCAAATAAATTAATAAACTTATCTTAAATGTCAAAAGTACCTATTAGTCAGAGATAGAACGAGTAAGTTGCTAACACGCACATAAAACCTACAAGATTTATATGAGACAGCTCCGACAGTATGATTGAGAGTTAAGACTCTCACGCTTGCTGGTTTTGTGGCCATACTACTGCATATGTCTTATTGCCACAGTATAACAAGACAGAAAGTAATGTATATAATACTATTTTAATGAAAACCAAACTAAGTTTACAATGTACATATTTTACGCGTTCCGGTTTTTCTCAGGTGGAGTTGAGGGTCTTAAAAATAGACTTTTACTTTTATAATTTACTTTTAATATAGTAAAATCTTTTATTAAATATGGGTGCAGTAGTTCTGAAGTATATCTTGTATAATATGTTAAAATAAACTTACATAATCCGCTTTCTCTCTCTCTCTATCTCTCCTTAAATTAGTATATTTAGAATTAAATTCTATATATTTCGCTATAAATTAAGTTAGTGGGGTATATTTTAAGGCTCAACTTTTTTCTAAACACTACAATAAAATACATACTGAATGCATATAATTGGATGAGTGGTTAGAGTGCTTGCCTTAACGCTCTGTTCTAGGGTTCCCGCGTTCGATTCCCGGCAGGGTCAACTTTGAAAATTAAACTTTTCAAATTTGGCTGTGGTCTGAATTTGGAAAGTAGTGGCAGGGCACACTGCGTTATCGCAGTCATTTGGGCAGCCCATCTGGCGGCAGTAACCACCCCCTTACAGAAGACCACCGTGAAATAACAGCACGTGTGCTGTTGTGTTTCGGTGAGTGAATAAGGGATGCCAGAGCCCATTTCCCTATCCCCTTCTAGTCCCTTATCCTTAATCCTACTGCAGTCGGCAGCGCACTTGCAGCAGCTTTGGCGTTGCTTGTGTTATAAGCGACGGTAGCCACCTACCATCAAGTGGACCGTCAGCCTGTCTGCCGATCTTAAAATAAAAAAAATAATGAATGTTAAATTTAAAAAATAACATGGACTTTTGTCATTTATACTGTGGCACAGAACACGCCCTAAAGGAAGAGAGCATTTTGGTAGCTCGCTGCAATTTCAGCTGTACACAAACAGCATAATAATGTAGATAGTTTCAGTATATTTGTTTGTTTGACCGTTGCAAGCTAAAAATTGTATTGACGACTGAACGTGTAATGGTTTTATTTTGACAAAACTACGCTTTGTTTTTCCATAGAGATGAATTGGCTTAGTTTTGGTAACATTATTTTCGATTTACATTTCAGCGTCGATGCTGAAAACAATAGTTCAATCAAAGAATAAGTCGAAATTATTTAGTGCAATAAAGGGAATTTTTTAATACGCAGACATTATCCAAAAGATGGCTGTGTAATAACTGCATGTTTATTGCTGCGTTTCTTGAGTACGGGTTGTCAGAGCCAAATTCCCTATTCCCCTGTTGATCCTATTATGGTCGCCAACGCACATGCAGTACCAGTAGCATTACTTTTTTTAATAGACGACAGTAGACAGATACTAATATGTCGGTACATATAAGAAAAAATAATAATATATAATTATTTATTTATCTTCTTATACCAGTGCAATACATAACTAAAATACGTTTTCTTCCTATGTTGATATTCGAACTTTAACTCAATAATATATTTTTTTAATAGTTTAGTACATTTTTGTTATTTTGAATATTAATAGTAAATATCTCTAGATAATAATAATACCAAAACTAAAGATCCGAATTAAGCAGGGAAACCAAAATTAAGCAGTATAACAGTTTAGATCCTCTCACCAAGGAGGTTACACCGCTCGATCAATTAGCTCTTTAAGATATTTTGGTATATTCCACTGGGGTAATCCATTAATAGATTTTAATGGACATTCTGATTTTTATTTCATTTAATCCCCTTAAATAGTATATTATTGCAATTTCGGAATTACAAACAAACACACAATTTTATTAATTTTTATACGAAAAGGCCCGAAGAAACATATAAGTTGAATTTAAATACATTGTGTTTATAAATATTATAATCCAGTTCACGACATAGTACATAGTATAACATTGTAAGTCATAATAAATGTTTTTTACCAACTATACCGACTTTAAAATTTTGTGAACGTCACCATTTTCAATCCCTTTCT
Source organism: Bembecia ichneumoniformis (assembly GCA_910589475.2). NCBI lineage: Eukaryota > Metazoa > Arthropoda > Insecta > Lepidoptera > Sesiidae > Bembecia > Bembecia ichneumoniformis. The sequence goes on along the minus strand of OU342533.1, from coordinate 3,129,152 downwards.
TTAATTGATATTTATCAAACGTACAACTCTTAAAAAAAATCTTCGTAGTGATTTTTAAAGAGAAATTCCCGATATATTATATCCTATTTTTTTTTTAAATAACCAAGAAAATGCGTGTTCCAATGCTTAGTAGTATTAAATGATGGCCCGCGGGTTTGCACGTTGTTCTAATGAAGTTAAAATGACATTATTTAAGACATATTGCCAGTCTTTTATACATGTAACCTGTGGGTTAACTACACTCAAAAATCGTTTAATGCCCTGCGCGTCCAATACAACAACGCCTTCAGAGTGTTTCTGGGGCTGTAGTGTAATAATAATAATAATAATAATCTTTATTTGCTGCGACCATGGGTATGGTAGATACCAGTTGACATTCTATTTTTGTTCCATCATAATCGACCGAATAATCGGTATGCAAATGTGAATTATCTAGTAAAATTTACCTATAGATTAATTAAATAATAAAAACTTTAACATCAGTCAATATCTTCTTACTTTAGTCACCATTTATGTTTTAGATATTCATTAACACTATAGAAGTTATGTATGTGAAGAAGTGTCCATATTCCATAATGCGCTACTTTAGTGCATCGGGGATGTTTGCAAATGCAGGAGTTGTAGATTCTTACGCTATATTGCGAATGAGAATAGCATCCGACACGCTGTTGAAGGTAATTGCTGGTAAGATGGACTGCCCAATAATAAAACATTGGGTGAGGTCACATATAACCCTCAATAGAAAATGATAAGTGGCGTCAGTTTATTTTTATTAATTTATTTTTCTTTCTATTGTTTGTGTAATATGTGAATGTATATACTTAATATACTACATAATTCTAAATTCTAATATAATTTCTAAAAAGCTATGGACACGTGTCTGAATTAAAATAAAGTTATTATTATTAGTTAACTCATGCTGACTAAGTTATGTGCTGGATCATTTGAAGTAGATTGAGAATATCATTTTTCAAATTGCTTTTTATACGAAGCCAAAACGTCTGAAATAATTTTAAAAATCGTCTCAAAAAAGTAAATATCACAAAGTAATTCTACAAAGATTTCCACGAAACAGTAAAATCAGTAAATAGCATTTTTAAAGACTTCATTAGCGAGAATAATGGAAAATATTAAAAAATTTCTAGGAATAATAAAGCATTTAACTTGTCGCACAAAGAGAATTTTGTAATTAACTTTTGTATTGTATAACTAATATTTCTTTCCATTTAGACACACCGTGAACTTGCAGAAAAGCTTTATTGAACGAGTAAGATCAACTTTGTAGAAGTCAAATTGCGTTTCTTTAACTAGAAAGCAGTTTTAGTTTGAAAGTTTGTTTTTCCTATTTTATTTTAGCATTAGCGACCCGCCCCCGGCTTCGCCTGACGTGCAATTTTTATATATATGAACATCCCGTTTATCCCCGTTTATCCCCCTTTCCATTAGTGAAAACCGAATCAAAATCGGTCTACCCGTTAACGCGTGATGCCGTGACCAAGGGAAATGGGGATTCATTTTTATATATAGAGACTAGCGACCCGCCCCTGGCTTCGCCCGGCGTGCAATTTTTATATATATGAACATTCCCCGTTTATCCCTCTTTCCATTGGTGAAAACCGAATTAAAATTGGTCTACCCGTTCACGCGTGATGCCGTGACCAAGGGAAATGGGGATTCATTTTTATATATTAGAGACTAGCGACCCGCCCCCGGCTTCGCCCGGCGTGCAATTTTTATATATATGAACATTCCCCGTTTATTTCTCTTTCCATTAGTGAAAACCGAATTAAAATCGGTCTACCCTTTCACGCGTGATGCCGTGACCAAGGGAAATGGGGATTCATTTTTATATATAGAGACTAGCGACCCGCCCCTGGCTTCGCCCGGCGTGCAATTTTTATATATATGAACATTCCCCGTTTATCCCTCTTTCCATTGGTGAAAACCGAATTAAAATCGGTCTACCCGTTCACGCGTGATGCCGTGATCAAGGGAAATGGGGATTCATTTTATATATAGAGATTATTCTTCTACAGATAGAATTTGTTTGTCATTGTCTTATATATGTATGCGATAAGAAAGATGAGAAGAATCGAATGGGTAGTGGTACCTTTTAGAGAAACACAATACTTGTTATTATTTTAATGGTTTTCTATATGAAGTTGCCATCAGACGTTTTGAAAGTTTACGACCGTGAAATGAAATGTTTCATTCAATCGTAATTCTAAGTAATTCGTAATAATTTGCTAATGACGCATGCTGTCCATTAGCTGGACTCAAAAGGTGACCAACGCAAAAGTCCTGCGAATGATTGGCCAGGAACCCAACCTCATGCTCACGGTGAAAAGGCGAAAAGTTTTCTACCTGGATCATATTCTTAGACGTGAGTGATACAACCTGCTTCAGCTGGTGAAGTCGCTGGAAAGAGGAATGTTCGGCGAAGGAAGAAGTCATGGCTGAAGAACATCAGGAAGTGGACCCGGATAGCTAACGCAGTGGAGCTGTTCCGGTGAACAAAAGGAGGACTTTTCCAGGCTGATCGGCAACCTTCACTGGTCGGAGAGGCACCGCAAGAAGAAGATTAATAATTTAAGTCTTGACATTTTTATGAAAGCATAATTGTAATTTTATTGTCGAGTAGCGATTTTAAAAACATTATTTTCGAATAATATTTTTTTAAAGTAAAAGTTGCGGGAGTAAGCTTGATGCTGGTGCCTCCGTTGTACATCACAACACCCAAAAGAAGCAAGTATTTTTTTTAATATTAAGGTCGACAGACAGGCTGACGGTCCACTTGATGGTAGGTGGCTACCGTCGCCTATAAGACAAGCAACGCCACAGTTGCTGCAAGTGCGTTGCCGACTACAGTAGGATTGGATAAGGGATTAGGAGGGGATAAGGAAATGGGCTCTGGCATCCCTTACTCACTCACCGAAACACAACAGCATGTATATGCTGTTATTTCACGGTGGTATTCTGTAAGGTGGTGGTTACTGCCGCCAGGCGGGCTGCCCAAATGACTGCGAAACGCCGTGTGCCAACCAGTAAGCTGCAGATCTTGATATTATTAAGGAGTAATAGAATGGGAGGAGGAAGGGACGGAAGAAAGAAATATCTCAACGAATAGCTGTCTTTTCACTGTGACCTGCTGCCCTATTTCCGTCTGTGGAACGCTGTGTGCTCTGTTTATTGTTTATCCTGTTTTTAAGTTTCAAATACACGTGTGTTCTTACACTGTACATGCTTTTTAGAAATATAACTATAGTAATATTCAAACAAATACACCAATGATATCGATATAACGAATTCCATAATACAAGCTTATGGAATTGAGCCGAAAACCAGAACATTCAGGGCCCTAATTCACTAACGCCACTTAGCGATTCCTTACTTCGAAACCACGTCATATCCTCAAATTGCTAGGATAACTGCTAAAAAGTCATTCTCTTACATATATACATATATATATATATAAAAGACACAAGACATTACGTGTTTTGATAAGGTAAGACAAAAGCGTGAAATCATAATTGCCATATAAAATCAAGGTGCAGACGAAGGTATACTTTAAAAACACTTGCCTCTTAAGGGCCTTAAGGGAAACTACTTCAATACTCCACCACCACGCTCTAAAATCTCTCTACGACTAAACATAAAAATCACTACATCCAATGGATAGAGACGAAAACAATAATTGTATTAGGATATCGATTTTCTTCCCGCTGGTGTAGTTTGGTGTGCTGCTTTCATTACATTGGAGTCGGGTTCGTCGAATAGTAATGAATGCACTTTGGTTATAGAGAAATCTCTTATTCAGCACCGATGCGAGATTAGGATTTGCAGCTCTATGGGGGAAATGTTTTCCAAGGTAAACCTTCACATTCTGCACAAAAATTTGTTATTCTTACTTGTTACTTATCTATCGACTAAATCTGTGACCGAACTCACAGGACTAATAAATATATTTATTGTTTATAGCATAGGACCACATTTCAGTATTTAAAAAAGTCAATTCTTTTGTATTTCCAACCAGTTCTAAATGCAGCTTCAATGTACGAGAACTTGCAAGATACCCCAAAGATGTTCTTTTCAACGTCAATTTTAAAATAAAACTCTTGGTAAGAACCTTGGTTTAATGACGTCACTTGTTTT